>CM062820.1:1251941147-1252541147 GCA_031772625.1 Pinus tabuliformis | reverse complement strand
TTATTATAATGAACTGATTTAATTGGTTGCTACTGTAACTTTCCTAATACAATCTCTCTTCTGAACTGGAATGTATTTGCATGCGAAAATAACTGGAATGCTTTCCATCTACAAGAAACCATTAACTTATTTATAAGAAACCATTAACTTGTTTATAAAAAAAATATGTCAGACATGCACAATAAAAAAAATTAAGTCAGACATGCAAAATATGATATATAACAGGTTGATTATTGCACTTATGTGCAGAACTTTTGTACTTTATGATATAATCGTCTATTAAACAGTCGCTACGATGCAAGTATAAGAAGCAGCCGTTGGCTCAGTAGATTAAGTCGTTGGTTATGCAGATAACGGTAGGCCATCGATCAAATCAATCAAGGCAGTGTGGCTATTCTAGAGCACGCCTGTTGATCAAGATGATGAACCAATCCTAGTTCCAGGCGCAACCCCATAATATTAGTGAACGATCCAGCATCCTATGAAACCATTGATCACATCCTCAACTACAGCCCATCATTGAGAAGGTAAGGCATCGCTTTGCAAAAGTCTACTGTTGCTGTATAAACTAATTAACAGTGATATAATTATTCCTGAACTTGTTTATTGTTCTTTTAAACTTGAAAGCTTTTCCAACCCAGCCGAGACCTGTAATCCTAGAGGTAGCCACTTTGGTGTCAGCAAATATGATTCCTGCAGGTGTGCATATAGCTCACAATCAAATAGTCAGTACCCAATTTCTTGGGTGCATCAAATATAGAAATTTTTTTTGCAACACACTAACAACATTTCACATTAAATATCGCAATAGCAGCATCATGAATTTGTCGATTTGTATTTCAGAGTGATTACAACAGTCATAACATATCTCTTTGTATATGTGAAGAAGTTTCAAAGCATAAGATTTTCTTTGTATGTGAGAAGAAGTTTCAAAGCATTAGATTTATAGTGTATTCAGCCAGGTTGCAGAATTTATAATTTGTATTTATAATGTGGATAATTTTAAGTCAACTATGCTGATTTATAAATAGGAACAGCTGGCCGCTTCTTGTTAAATTGGATTTAATCTTCCGTTTGATTTAGGAATTAGTAATGAAGGTTGCATATTTGATTGTGAAACTACATGCACCTGTAGGAATCATATGCGCTGACACCAAGTGGCTATATCTATAGGATTAGAGGTCTCGACTGCGTTTGGAAACTTGGAAATACGTTCAATTTTAAAAGAAGAAAAATCAAGCTATCCTCTTGTTCCATCCTTGACTCACTTCAACCTTCCAGACAACATCAAGCAACCCTCAAAGGTTAGACAATGGCAAGAAAAAGTCATAAAGGTGATTGAGCAAGTTCTTTTGCAGTTCAGTGCAACAAAAAACAGCTCACAGGTGTTGTTTCTCTAAGAAATGGAAAATGGGGAGTACAGATATATACAAATCATAAGAGAATATGGCTTGACACCTTTAAATAAAAAAAAAAGCTGCTTTGGCTTATGACAGAGCTTCCATCAAGTTAAAAGGCAATGATAGCCTTTGAAACCTTCCCAATGAACCAGTCTTTGAAACAGAGTCATATTTTCAGAATCAGTTCACTGTTAAAGAAATTGTTGAAATGATCAAAGATCATTCCTATGATGAAAAACTACAACAGATGAAACGCCTTCCAAATTTACCTACATCAACAGAACAAGGTGAACCTCTTCAGCAGCCTTTGGAGAATTTACCAGGGTCCTCTATGATGCATAAACCACCTACATCAACAGAACAAGGTGAACCTCTTCAACAGCCTTTGGAGAATTTACCAGGGTCCTCTATGATGCATAAACCGCATCAATTTTGCAAAAAATTGACAGCCAGTGATTTGGGTTCCCTAAACAGGTTCGTGATCCCAAACGAACATGCTCGGAATCACTTACCTATAGACATCCTGGCCAATGGAGAGCCCATATTTCTTACATTTTCCGACAGTGATGGTGAAGAATGGAAATTCAGGTTCAAGTACTGGCCCAGCTCTCGGAGCTATGTGCTCACCAGCGGATGGAGAAATTTTGTGAAGGCTAAAAAGCTGGAAGCAAGGGATACAGTTTACTTCACCCCTGACAGCACCACAGAAAACACCTTTTACATTACAATTTCTCGTTCTCACGAGGATGGAAAATCCAATTCATCTTGCATTGCCGAGGGTTTTCCTGAGAAGTTTCCGGCCATGTCTACTAGTACTGAGGGTCTCAATTCAGTGCCTCAAGAAGGGAGGGACCCTGGTGCAGTAACTAATATGTTGACCGTGCCAAAGGATTTCAGTGACTCTAAACCGACAGTGTTGGTGAGGGCCTTCCGATATTGTTCTCCACCGTTGGATTTGCTCCCGTGTTCTCCGTCGTTGATCGATTGAACCTGCATACGACTAGCATCAAATCAAATTAAATTCATGGCGTGGAGTAAATCTATGTTTTGTTGACCATACGTTTAATTAATGAAATGTCATAGTGGTAGGTAGTATATTGAAGTTTTCATGTATTGCACGTAAGTTTTTTTTAATCGGAGGTATGGGCGCATATGCTCATTAAGTAAATTTCGTATGGGGTATTGGTACTTGGTAATTTTTTTATATTTTTGTAGTTGACTTTTTTGTAATAGAGAGAGCTCGTGAGGCCAAAAAAAAAAACAATGTCTGGTATGTATTGAACGCACAGCAGTGCGAGAAAATATAGGAAGAACAGAGTGGTAATGTTTTTAGGGGCATTTTTTGTAAAACACAGGTGTAAGAAAAACCATGTGTGGTTTTTGCACAGCAGTGCATAAAGAAAATGGTGGAGCGTGAATTTTTGTAAGTCTGTGTAAGTTTTGTTTTTACAGCAGTATGTAAAATTGTTTTACACAAGTGAATGTAAAAGGGGATTTACAGCAGTAAACCCAGTTCAGTAAATTCTCAGAAATGTTTTTTTATGGAGGTGAATTACTCTGTTTCTCTGTGAAATTTTTTTTGAGTCTTCTGTGTGCATAAAAGATCCTGGAGTCAAAGAACAGAGCATTGTCTCTGTGTTTAAATTGAATCTTGGTTTTTGGTATTTTCCCCATTGAAAAATACCCAACAGTGGTATCAGAGGAGGTTTAGGCTCTTTAAAGAAGTTAAAGAAGCTGAAGGGAGAAGGTTGTTGCAGCAGCAAAACTTCTCAGGCAGATAGAAGACTCAGACAACAAAGGATTCAGGTATTCTTCATAGCTATCTTGTTTGTTATTGAAGAGACAGTCAGTGTTTTAAATACACAGTCAAGGAATGGCCAGCACAAGCACTGGTATGGGTTTGTTTAACACCCAACTCCCACAGTTTAATGGGAAGAACTATGACTACTGGGCAATAACCATGACAGCCCTGTTTGCTCCTCAAGACTTATGGGAAATAGTTGAGGAAGGTTTTGAAGAACCAGCAGATGAAACTGAGTTCAATGCATTAACTCAGGGAGAGAGAGATCAGCTGAAGAGCAATAGAAAGAAGGATTCGAAAGCCCGTATGTTGTTGTATCTAGCAGTAGACCAGAGTGTGTTTCCAAGGTTAGCAGCAGCTAAGACAGCAAATGAAGCATGGCAAACCCTCAAGACAGCTTATCAAGGCATGGAGAGAGTGAAGACAGCAAAACTACAATTGCTGAGAAAGGACTTTGAGAATCTGTGCATGAAGGAGTTAGATAACATTGACTCATTCTTCACTCATGTGATTGGTGTAATCACACAAATGAGAACTCATGGAGAAACCATTGAAGATAGAAGGATTGTGGAGAAAATATTGAGGGTCTTACCCTCAAAGTTTGATGCCATAGTCACCACCATCGAAGAGACAAAGGATCTCTCAAGTTATTCAGTTGATGAGCTACATGCATCACTGATAACACATGAGCAGAGGTTGAGTAGGAATGAAAACTCATCTCTTGAGCAAGCCTTCAAGACCCAGATGTCCTTTGGAAGAGGAAGAGGTCAAGGCAGAGGAAACAAGAGAGGAAGAGGCAGAAGCCAGAACAGAGGTGGAAGGAACAACCCATCAAATGCACAAGGAAGAGACAGCAATCCAAATCAGAACCAAGGCCAAGGCAGCAGCCAACAAGGAGGACAATATCATGCTCAAGGACAAAGGTATGATAAATCTAATGTTCAATGCTATTATTGCAAAAAGTATGGGCATTATGCAAGTGATTGTAGAAAGAAACAACATGATATGAACAGTAGACAAAATGCAAATGTTACAAGAGAAAACAACAGTCAAAATAATGTCATGTTAGCTTGTAACATGGCTGAAACACATAGTGAAGACATATGGTTTTTAGACTCAGGTTGCAGCAACCATATGACAGGGAATATAGCCCTCTTTTCAGCCTTAAATCAGAATCTGAAATCAGAGGTCACACTAGGAACTGATAGTAAAGTGTCTGTTATGGGAAAAGGGGAGGTAAAAATATTTACAAAACAAGGAGAAAGGAAAACCATAGTAGATGTCTACTATGTCCCCGGAATGAGATGTAACCTATTGAGTGTTGGATAGCTTATTCAAAAGGGTTACAATGTTTACTTTGTAAATGATGTGTGCACCATCATGGACATACCACCCAGCAAAAGATGCATTGCTGAAGTAAAAATGACAAGGAACAGGATGTTCCCTCTCAGGATAAGGGCAGATTTGAAAAACAAAAATGAAATTGCAGCAGTCACCCAAGAGGCCTTTCAAAGCGTGCCAAAGGATGAGAACTGGTTATGGCACTTGAGATTCGGGCATCTAAATTTTGGAGGTCTGAATTTGTTGAGCAGAAAAGGAATGGTAAAAGGATTACCATTGATAGAGAAACCGGACAGCCTATGTGAAGGCTGCATTTTGGGAAAACAACATAGAGAAAGTTTTCCATCAGGGAAGAGCATAAGGGCAAAGACACCCTTAGAGATTATCCACTCAGATTTGTGTGGACCAATGCAAGCTCCATCATTAGCTGGCAGCCTATATTTCTTAACATTCATTGATGACTGTACAAGAAAGACTTGGATATATTTCCTTAAAAACAAAAGTGAAGTGTTTGAGAAATTCCAAAATTTCAAGGCATTTGTTGAAAACCAAAGCGGACTGCATATAAAAGTTTTGAGAACTGATAGAGGAGGTGAGTATATCTCAAATGAATTCCTTAAGTTTTGTAGAGAAAATGGAATACATAAACAGTTCACAACTCGGTACACCCCACAGCAAAATGGAGTTACTGAAAGGAAAAACAGAACCATCATGGAGATGGCAAGGAGCATGTTGAAGGCAAAGCATTTGCCAAATGAGTACTGGGCTGAAGCTGTACATTGTGCAGTGTATATTTTGAACAGGTGTCCTACAAAAGCAGTGATGAACAAGGTGCCAGAAGAAGCATGGAGTGGGAGAAAGCAAGGTGTCACCCACTTGAGAGTTTTTGGATGTGTGGCCTATGCACACATTCTAGATCAGCTAAGGAGGAAGTTGGACAGCAAAGGGGAGAAATGTCTTTTCATTGGATACAGTGAGGAATCCAAGGCATACAGGCTGTATATCCCATCTAACAAGAAGTTTTTTGTAAGCAGGGATGTTCAATTCATTGAAGAGGAAGCTTGGGATGGAAGCATAGAGAAAACAGTGAATGTTAAGAACTGTTTGTCTCATGATGAAGATGAAGAGGAGGTGGCTGAAGTACATCCCCAAACAGCAGCGCCAACACAAGGACAGCAAGGAACACCATTGAGGATCAATGAGAGTGCTTCTCCAAGCACACCACAAGGAGGAAATTCAAGTGCATCTTCAAGCACTTGCACACCAAGTGAACGAGGTAAGAAGTTTAGAAATCTAAGTGAAATTTATGAAGAAGGAATGAATTCCTTATTTGCCTTGTATTGTCATGTTGATGATCCTATTCATTTTGAAGAAGCTATTAAAGATAGGAAATGGATAGAAGCTATGGATGAAGAAATGAATGCCATAGAGAGAAACAAAACATGGGATTTGGTTGAGTTACCAAAAGGCAAAGAAGTCATTGGTGTGAAATGGGTCTACAAGACCAAGAGCAATGCTGAAGGCAAAATTGAAAGGCATAAAGCAAGGCTGGTTGTCAAAGGCTACAAGCAGCAGTATGGGAGAGATTATGAGGAGACTTTCGCACCGGTTGCAAGAATGGAAACCGTGAGAGCAGTGCTGTCCATAGCAGCACAAAACAAATGGAAAGTCTACCAAATGGATGTGAAATCAACATTCCTAAATGGAGTGTTAATGGAAGAGGTTTATGTGGAACAGCCTCTCGGATATGAGAAGAAAGGTGAAGAGCACAAAGTGTGCAAATTGAAGAAAGCTCTTTATGGGCTGAAGCAAGCGCCAAGAGCATGGTACAGCAGGATAGATTCATATCTATTGGATAATGAATTTGACAAATGTGAAGGAGAACCCACAGTCTACATCAAAGAAAAGGATGGTAAGATTTTGATTGTGGTCTTATATGTTGATGATGTTATTTTCACAGGTAATGATGATCAGCTCATTAAGAATTTTAAATCAGTCATGAAGGATGAATTTGAAATGACTGATATGGGTTTCTTGAGATACTTCTTAGGCATAGAAGTAGAGCAAAATGAAAAAGGAATTTTTATATCTCAAGCAAGATATGTAAATCAAATTTTTAGCAGATTTAAGATGGAAGAATGCAAGGCAGCCATCACTCCCACAGTAATGGGATTAAAACTCAGCAGAGAGGACAGCAGCAAGGATTTTGATCCTAGCTTGTACAAAAGTATTGTAGGCAGCCTTATGCATTTAACAGCAACTAGGCCTGATTTAATGTATGCTGTTAGTTTATTTTCCAGATTTATGGAGAGGCCAAAGGAGGCACATTGGCAGGCAGCAAAGAGAATTTTGAGGTATGTCAAAGGCACTAAAATGTTTGGAATTCTATATCATGCCTCAGAACATTCAGATTTGGTTGGGTACACAGATAGCGATTGGGCTGGAAGTATAGATGATCGAAAGAGCACTTCCGGTTATGTATTTCATATGGGTTCAGGAGCCATTTCATGGGCTTCTAAGAAGCAGTCCATTGTAGCATTGTCTACAGCAGAGGCTGAATATGTGGCAGCTACAACAGCAGCATGTCAAGCAGTGTGGATGAGAAGAATGTTGAGAAGCTTAGGCCAAGAGTAGGCAAAAGCGACAGTGATCTTTTGTGACAATAGCTCAGCTATTGCATTGTCAAAGAATTCAGTGTTTCATAAGAGAACGAAACACATTGATACCAGGTTTCACTACATCAGAGAATTGGTGAACAATGGAGAAATTGTCCTAGAACATTGCAGGACTCAAGAACAGGTAGCAGACATCTTGACAAAGCCATTGGATCAGAAAAGCTTTGAATTTTTGAGGAAGTGTCTCGGTATGACCGAATGCCCAGCTGTTGAAATTAAAGGGGAGTGTTGAAATCTAATTTCAACGCAGACCACCAGAAACCGTGAACCAAGCCAGAAACCGTTCACCGGAATTTTCTCGGAGCGATTTTCCAGCGAAGGAATAATCCGACAAGGAGCTCCGATATAATATGGAGCTGACGCGTGGTTGACCCCTGACGTAACGCAACGTAAGAATCTCGGGAGTTAATGTTCAGCATATGTTGGCCTTCCGATATTGTTCTCCACCGTTGGATTTGCTCCCGTGTTCTCCGTCGTTGATCGATTGAACCTGCATACGACTAGCATCAAATCAAATTAAATTCATGGCGTGGAGTAAATCTAAGTTTTGTTGACCATACGTTTAATTAATGAAATGTCATAGTGGTAGGTAGTATATTGAAGTTTTCATATATTGCACGTAAGTTTTTTTTAATCGGAGGTATGGGCGCATATGCTCATTAAGTAAATTTCGTATGGGGTATTGGTACTTGGTAATTTTTTTATATTTTTGTAGTTGACTTTTTTGTAATAGAGAGAGCTCGTGAGGCCAAAAAAAAAAACAATGTGTGGTATGTATTGAACGCACAGCAGTGCGAGAAAATATAGGAAGAACAGAGTGGTAATGTTTTTAGGGGCATTTTTTGTAAAACACAGGTGTAAGAAAAACCATGTGTGGTTTTTGCACATCAGTGCATAAAGAAAATGGTGGAGCGTGAATTTTTGTAAGTCTGTGTAAGTTTTGTTTTTACAGCAGTATGTAAAATTGTTTTACAAAAGTGAATGTAAAAGGGGATTTACAGCAGTAAACCCAGTTCAGTAAATTCACAGAAATGTTTTTTTATGGAGGTGAATTACTCTGTTTCTCTGTGAAATTTTTTTTGAGTCTTCTGTGTGCATAAAAGATCCTGGAGTCAAAGAACAGAGAATTGTCTCTGTGTTTAAATTGAATCTTGGTTTTTGGTATTTTCCCCATTGAAAAATACCCAACAACTCTAAACCGACAGTGTTAGTGAGGGCTCAAGATCGCGAGGGGTTACAAGGAAATAGCATTATGAGCAGTGTAGATATCCATGGCTTGGTAGGTTATGAGTTAAAGACTGAGAAAACAGACACTGACAATGGCTTGGCAGGTTATGAGTTGAAGACTGAGAAAACAGACGATAACAATGGCTTGGCAGGTTATGAGTTAAAGACTGAGAAAACAGACACTGGTAATGGTGGCATAAAGCTATTTGGAGTTACAATTTCCCCCAATTCAATGCCTTAATTCAGGGATCCTGGTGCAGTGACTAATAATTTGTCCATGCCAGTGGATTTCAGTGACCTTGAACCGACAAAGTTGGTGAGGGCTCAAGAACGTGAGAGGGTAGAAGGAAATAGCATTATGGGTACTGCAGATATCTAAGGCTTCGCAAATGATGAAATAAAGAATGAGAAAACAGGTACTGGCAATGGTTACATAAAGAATGCAACAAAACCTAGTTTAGACTTTTGATAACTTCGAAGTAAAATTTTTTTACTTTAGACTGTGTTTGGGTTTAGTGAAATTTCTTGAACAAATTTGATTTTAAACTATTTTTGAGTTTTTGCAATATGTTGCGAAATTTTGAAAAGATTGTGTCATAATGATCAGTGCGAGCCATTGTTAAGGATTTAGAATATGTGTGGAAGATTATTTAATATTTATACGTAGGGGTGTTTGTTTTCTTTAATGTTCATTCGAGGATTTAACTTTTTAGCTAATTGCAATATTTTGTAATAAAATTTAAAGTATTTATGTTGAATAACCCTGTAGATTTTATAGTTGATTTGCAAGCAATCTGGACAATAGCCATTGTTAAGGATTTAAATTATGTGTCGAAGATTATTTAATATTTATATGTAGGGGTGTTTGTTTTGTTTAATGTTCATTCCAGGATTTAAGCTTTTAGCGAATTGCAATATTTTCTAATAAAATTTAAAGTATTTCTGTTGAATAACCCTGTAGATTTTATGGTTGATTTGCAAGCAATCTGGACAATAGTCCTATATATAATCTCTGCATAGTTGTAGCATTTCATGTTAAGATTTAAAATTTAGCATTTGTAATAATCGTTTATATATATGTTGGGGGTTATTTAATGTTTTTCTTTGACATGGTTGTAGTCTTTCTGGTAAAAAATTATTATTTAGCAATGTCCACTTTGGATAACTTCGAAGTCAATTTTTTTTTTACTTTAGACCGTGTTTGGGTTTATACGTAGTGAAATTTCTGGAACAAATTTGATTTTAGACTATTTTTGAGTTTTTGCAATATGTTGCGAAATTATGAAAAGATTGTGTCATAATGATCAGTGCAAGCCATTGTTAAGGATTTAGATTATGTGTGGAAGATTATTTAATATTTATATGTAGGGGTATTTGTTTTGTTTAATGTTCATTCCAGGATTTAAGTTTTTTAGCGAATTGCAATATTTTCTAATAAAATTTAAAGTATTTCTATTGAATAACCCTGTAGATTTTATAGTTGATTTGCAAGCAATCTAGACAATAGCCCTATATATAATTTCTGCATAGTTGTAGCATTTCATGTTAAGATTTAAAATTTATCATTTGTAATAATAGTTTATATATATATATATATATATTGGGGGCTAATTAATGTTTTTCTTTGACATGGTCGTAGTCTTTTTGGTAAAAAAATATTATTTAACAATGTTCACCTGCATAGTTGCCATCTTTCCTTTTAAAACTTAGAAAATACTATTTACAAATACACTCTTGTTCACTAGTCTTACATACTTGCATCGTTTCACCTACCAAGGTGGAGTTATTGTCCCTAGTTACCTTTCCTTTTAAAACTTAAAAAATAGTATTTACAAATACTCTCTTGTTCAATAGTCTTACATCCTTACATGGCGTAGTCTACCAAGGTGGAGTTATTGTCTCTATGGCCAAAAGTGGTCAGAATCTGGGAAAAATAATTCAAGAAATGTTGCACTAGCAATGTTTGAATCATGTTTTTGATGGTAGAAATAGATTCAGCACCCTCAAAAACCTCTCAAGCACCTAAAATCTTGAAGTTTGACAACTATATCCTAAATTTACAAAGATCCCGCCAGATTTTATCAAAATCCTGACAGAATTTCCATAATTTCACCAAAAATGTTCACTTCCTGAAATTTGACTCTACAAAGACTATCTATTTTTATCGTTCTATCGGTCAAAATATAACACGTGTAAATCCTTTTTCAAAGCTTTGTATGTATGTACGGCGTGGTGAAGAAATAGTGCTTTGTTGTCTTCCATGTTCAAGGCGGTGTCCTACTCTAGTCTCCATGCCAGATAGAGGACAACAGGCGTAGAGGGCATATATAGATAGACGGGCTAACCAGGGTTTGAGCGGGCTAACCAGGGATAGACAGTGACAACAGACTCCAACAACAATAGAGCTCAGGGAACCTCATACTAACCATGGGAAAGCTGAAGTCGCAGGTCGGGGAAACCAGGCCGCGTGAAGAAGGCTCAAGGAGAAGAAAGAAGCAGCTGTTTCTCTGATGTTTTTGTTTTCTCACACTCAGGTTTGAATTGGGATTCCAATAGATCATCGGCCAGAGAAGGCAGCAGAAATGATGGGGGGTGAGAGTGCTAAATTTGGAGATGGATTTGGTGGAAGCAGGAGGAGATGGCGGGATGTTATGGTGGTGGTGGAATCGTGCATGGAATTAGTGAACGAGATAGCAGGTGTTGGGGAATGCAGGAACTATCTGAAGAAAGAATGTGCTAATCTGGTGAGAAGCTCAAATTATTAGAAAGAAGGCACTAATCTGGTGAGAAGCTCAAATTATTAGAACTCAGGGAACTGAAGGATCTCTGCTTAAGGATAATACCCTACAGGCCTTGTAATCTACACCCTCCGCTCTTAAACATGCTGTGGACATCCTCAAATTTGGCCACAATGGCAGCAAGCTGTTCACGGCTCTAGAAAGAAAGCAAGTTGCAAATTTCGCAGTGTAACTAAGTGAATTGGCTTATGAAGAAGTTGGATTGTCAGATAAAGTTCGAGAACAGGTTGAACTTGTACATTCCGAGGTTGAACTTGTACATTCCCAGTTCGAGAAAAGAGCTAAAGGAAGAGCTGACACACCTGATTTGGAACTCGAGAAAGATCTACGTATTGTCCTATCTCAGAGGAGTAACAGAGATGTTGACCAACTGGTATTAAGAAGATTAGAAGAAAAGTTACAACTCAAGACCATTGTCCATTTTTTTTTAAGTAAGAATCACTCGCATTACACCAGTGTAGATTCATTTTAAATATTTATTTAAAATAAGTCTAGAAAGATTCAATTTCTTTACGTGCAATCCAATTTCTTTATGAGAGGAAATTATTAAAATGTTTTACATAGTTTTTTTTTATTTATTTTTTTATTTTTTTTTATTTTAGGTAATATAAACAAAAATTCAACTTTTATGATGGACTGACATCCTTGCATACTGGACTGTAGAATGAGCCTATAGCTCAATAAACCTCTCAGCTCAATAATATTATAATATTGTTATCAGATGTGGAGACGCTGGTGAGAAGTTAGAGCAGATGTCAGGAATTCTGAAAGTTGAAGGACTTACTTTTGACAGAGAATCCTGAGATGGTTGCTTTTGACAGGGAATCCTGAGATGGATGCTGCTGACAATGAGAAAAGATTGAATACTTTTGGTGGTCTTACAGATAAATCTAGCTCTCCTGTTATTCCTGATGAATTTCGCTGTCCAATTTCCCTGGAGCTAATGAAAGATCCTGTTCTTGTGGCTACAGGATAGACATGTGAACGGTCTTGTCCTAAAACACAACAAATGTTGCTGCGTGTAGTTTTTACACCTAACTATGTATTGCAAAGTCTGATTGCAGTGGCGTGAAACTCATGGAGTTGAACTACCAAAGAGATCGGGCTACAACAGATCTGGAAAGGCATGTGGATCTATGCTTGATAATGGATGTTCTTCTTGTCGAGTGGGACTCCTGGAAACCAAAGAGCTACGTCTTCTAGCGAGATGTTAGAACACAAGAGCATGCTGTGACAACTCTTCTTAGCCTTTCTACAACAAGGATACAATAGTTATGGCTGGGGCAATTCCTCCTTTCGTTTAGGTTCTCAAGGCTCGTAGCACTGAAGCAAGAGAAAATGTTGCTGCAACGCTGTTTAGTTTGTCAGTTGTTGATGAATCAGTGGTAAAGTCTCTGCAAGGGTGGGTCCTTTGGTAAGGTGCATAAAATATGAGAAAGTATATCCATAATTCATCTCCTTATGCCAGGGGTTCATGAGGCAAGCAAACTCCGGCCCACAGGGTAATAATGTCTCTAAAGAGTAGTTTCCTTCCTTAATAATGAACATATACCTTAAATAATATCAATATAAGCATGTATGTCTGCCGAAAGTCTTGAATCGTCCCTTGGTTCTTCTCCATCGTTGAATCGTACCTTGCCTCGTGCTTCGTGGAGCGGCATCGAGTAAAGAGGCCTAGCCAAGGGTTAATGTTGAAAGAGACCTAATGAGCCCCTGATGAGTCTATTAGGTTCAATGTCTATGTCTCGTGAGTCTTTGCTGAGTGAATGGATAAACAACATATCCACGGCTATGACTCGTGAGTACTTGCTCAGTTGTTGAGGCTTCAACGCGGGTTGATGAGGGAAGAGTAGCTAGCTGAGCACCTGTTCGTGGGCATGTAACCATTGTCATTAATATCCTCTCCCAGTGAAACCGATAGAAAGAAGAAGCCCATCTGAGCTAACTCTGTACTGGAATACAATACCCTAGTATAAATAGAATATCCAAATAGTCCAAGCCTCTAGCTCTACCTCGGCTAAGGAGAGTATCTAATCTGGAGGGTTCCTCTGAGAATGTGTTTTATTGGTGCTTCTTCTCTCGTTGGTTAGTTCTTTTCTTTGATATATCTTCACCATGTCTTCTCCCGATGGCTAGTTCATTTCTGATGCTTCCATGTCGATCTCTAGTTCACGAGTTGGGTTGCTTGCGCACCCGAATGTAGGCTTTCAAGGGCGATCTGTAGTTCAAGAAGACTACAATGCATTGTTTCATATAATAGGGTTACCTCATATAATTGGGTTAGCTCATATTTACGCATCCCTAACATAGTAAGTACCATAGTTCTAATAGCCACGAATGAGTTACTGAAATGAATAGAGGAGAATGCTTAGCGGATAAGGTGCCGATCATCGATCAACAGATAGGGTACCGATCAAGGGTGTGATCCATCTGCTCTAAAGCTACCTTAAGGCTTCAGGGTGGATATATAGGAGGTTAAGTCAATCCCCACTTTAGGGGCCTTATAGGTATTTCCTTTGGGGCTTTCTGAGATTCTTTAGGTATTCTGCTTTCTATCACACCATCTAAGAAAATAGAGGAGAATGATCATCTTTCTCTAATGCTTATTTTTAGATTAGGTCCAGCGGCAGCCTAGGCGACTCAATGGATACGCGACCCTCAACCATTGATCTTTATGGGTAGGATCATTAGGGGCCTTAATGTCACACTTTAGGCAACCTTCTTACTACTTAAGGTGCATTAACCCGATATTTCGTTGTCCCAGATACTCTGTATTAATGTCTTTCCTTGTCCCATAGACTGAACTGATATGTCTGCAGTAATGATAGAATTGCCAATCTGAAGCCTACAACGGGTTCATCACTAGCCTATAATAGATCTAGTAATAGATATGATAGTCTATTTGCTTGATTGTTTATTCGAGAGTGATATGTGTTTTAGGGTTGAAGTAATGATAAGTGAACAAGAGCGTTCTTAGTGTCTGTAGTTGGGGAGGCTCGTACCTCACCCCTAGCTTCATAGAGTTATAGAGTCCAAGTTATGTTTTCCTGGTGTAAAGTATAATAAAGCTAGTGATAGTTGAGTCTAAGACAAGTATAAGGAGTTGATAATGTAATAATACTAATCTATCTATATATATAGAATATTATAATAATTCGTAAAGTAGTCTAGGAGTCTAAGAGTTCTAATCTTGCTATCTATTCATGATATTAATGTTGTTCATAGAGTATCAAATTAAGACTATACTAAGGATTTGTCCCTCTGAAGGGTTAAGGAGTGAAAGCTATGGGATACCTAAAGTATAAGAGAAACTATACAAAGCTTAAGAAGAAAATGAAATTCTTAAAGGTAATGAAGATATAACCAAAAGACGCTCACTCGACAACGGAGGGTGAGGAAGACAAAGGATGGCTCAACTAAAAGGAGAGGAAATATAAACATCATTAATTCATGACATTTTTTCTAAGCTGCTTACAAGAAAGTGGCACATTTAAGTGAAAAGAGCATGTTCACGAGATAATACGTACCTCAAGTACTGATTAATTAGAGTCCACAAAGTAACATGTCACGAGTAAGGGCAATACTATATTTAGTTTAGGACTTCCAACTCATAACGTAAATATCAAATTACGCACAACTTGGCTTCGTACTCGTAGTGAGTATCTCTTACACTGGTGAATCTATGTAATGTGAGCCTATCCACAAGTAATGTAATTAATATTCGAGCTATAAGGCACTCGCTGATCGCGACATGCATCATTAACTAGAAAACATTGATTTGTTACTATGCTCTGAAATCATAGTATATAGTGATAAGCACCTGACCTAGGCTATCAATAAGTTGTCCAACGCTTCATTACGTCATGGTCACTAGATAAAGCATATGTATTGTCTAACCATAAGCATGAAAATCACCATACGACTAACCACAATATTATGATATACACTTCATGATGTATCATAGAGTCATAACCGCATTTTCAGTATAGAATTAGAAAGCTCACATATATTATTGACTGTTGTTATAGAGAACCATTGTTACCATTTGCTCTTGCAGTCTAGCCTAGTAGGTATGGTTATACTTAAAAATTAGGTTTATTAGCTCCTCTATAGCCAAATTAATTCAAGCTTAATTAATAAATGGGTGTTGAGTATTAGGCCAGCTATGTGCAGAGAGATAGACCACTAGAATGGTGTATGATAGATCTCTTCTTAACATGAATAATGAGCAGGAAGCTAGCTCGTACACCTTAAATATCTCTTATTACAAATTAGTATTGATTCAAAGGCTACGTAGAATGTAATGATGTCTAGTCTCTTATCAGGATTAGTAGAACTGCAATCATGTAACACTTTACATTTTTTCAGCGTGAGAGTGTAGTTAGCAATACTCAATAGAGTTATAGTCCATGAACTTGAAATCATAGATAAAAGATGTGTGGTTAAGGTGATCTGTGATATAATTGATATACTAGATGATTAGAGTCGAATGATCCTACTTATAGATAGAATTTATGTGATTAGTGTAGTAACTAGAGCTCCTACTAGAGATAGAGTGTTCAAAGCATAACAGTTTTTAAAAGTTCACTAATGGATATGACAATTGCACATCTTTAAAGTGCATTACGACTAGATGGATCAGCCAGATCAGAGTAGGAATCATAACGAGCTCTTACCTTCACTAATACCTTAACTGCTCGAACCTGCTTTCTTGGATGTGTTTCTTTAAGCCTGCTTGCATATTCTACGATGTATACGTTGTCTAAATGATAATAAATACAATGTTTCATGTAGTCCAAATAGTTGGACCTTTACTCCTTGTAGAACATTGTGAAATCCATACAGAGATGCATTAATCACTCTAAGCTAGGACTAATGTAGTTCTACGGACATATTATTACAAGCTTAGTCGAGCCAGTGCTGATCCTAGTGTGTAAAATGCATTGATTGAGTCAACTGTTGTGTTTTTCTTGAATGGGCTAACATAATAGTTGTACAACTACTCGACTAGTTGTTGTATCACTCACATGGAATCAAGGTAAACTTAATCAATGGCGCATTAACACGTGACAAATAGGCCTTCATTAGTGCATTCCATGTACATGGAATACTCTTAACATGTGTTGTCTTATTAATCACAAGCTCATTTCTTATATCGTGATTCTTGAAGAGCCCAAAGCAGATGGAAACGTTGGATAACGTCTAGTGTGCAAGGATTTGAACCTGAAATCTTGTATTCAAGAAGCATAGTATAGGCCAAATATTGTCTATCAAATACAAGACGCTTATGCTATTTATGATTCGGGCAGACATAAAGCACATTTTATCATGGTGACATGATGTATGCAACTTGATGTTATAGAATATTCTTTGCATCATTACCACATGCTAATTTACCAGGGACCTTTTTCCTATCGCATACGTATTTCGTGCTTAAACTACAATAAAGTATGAGAAAGTCCTGAATGCTACTTATATCACAACCTTGGTTAATATGGACAAGATATAGGAATCTCACCTTTCCCGCGAAGGGTAAAGCAGGAAATTCCTTGATATATCAAACTCCATGCTTGTCCCAAATGCTTGGTAGATATGGCTATCACTTCTGTAGTGTACTTATATAGCATAAAAAAAGAATTTAGAGTAATATACGAAATTGAACGTTGTCGTTCACTTCAAGGCAAAGGAGTTATTTTATATATTCTATTATTCTAGTATTAACATCTTCACTGACATACTCTATTATATACATGAAAAAAACTCCATAATTCATTTGGGAGGGCAGTGGCTAAGCAAATGCAGGGTTGAACGATTCTTGATCGGTGGACTTATTACTTTCGTGCTAGCTCTGTAATCTTATCGCTCCTAGTGGAGAGTCAAGACAACATATAATAGGGGGAACTAATCATTTGGAAGGTCCTCTAGCACTGTGCCATGGGCATAAACAGAGGAATGAATCATCCCGAGGCTTGGAGAGATTCAGGACAAGGATGCTGAAATCAAAAGGCTGGGTTGGATTCAGGGCATACGAAGTAATCATTCCTGCTTAAGCAAGCACTCTTGACCACTGATAGATATCTCGAGCATTTCGATCTTCCAAAAATGAGCTATCTAGTTGGTTGTAGGGGGGTGGATGGATCAGGTGTTGAAAAGCCCAAGGGAAGACCGATTAATTGCTTTGAAAATTGTGTTGATTCAACAACCAGTCCAAGAGGGGGTCGAAAAGCATAGCAAATACAATTGGAGGTACTTTCTACTGGCATCCTGTAAGTGACCATGTGTGTCTCTCATGTATCGGCTAGCAGAAGCTCACTGTGGGCTCCAGGGTGTGTCGGCTAGCGATAACCAATACCTCCATCGTGGGGATCTATATACTTGGCATCATTAAGTAGCAGCATCGAGTAGCAGGATTGAGTGCTCCTCAATACTGGATTGACTCCTAGCATCAACTATTGGTTATCGACTATGCTCGACTATCGTAGAGAATTTTTCTGAAAAGGCATAGTTCAATAAGAAGAAAAATCATTTCAATGCCCAAATGAGGTTATCGTCGAGCCCCCCTAAAAAAGGCGGTTTCACTAAAAAATGGTGAATGAGGCGGTTTTCAAAGATTTAGTCCACCTGGACTAAATGCCTGCGCAAAACCTGAGGCAATAAATAAACCACAACATGACCCTACCCTAACCCAACAAGGAGGAGCATTATCGATTTGGCTCCTCTCTCATCTGTTGGGAACATGGGGGCCTTATATCTCGGCCAGCAGTGATGTGAGTTGTCATTCGTCCCCCCCCCTTGGGCCACCTATCTCAATGCCTGTTATATACCACCCTTGTCAAAGGATGTGGGCTATCAATCGATCACTATCTAGGCAAGCATCCCCCTACCTACCTCCCTGACTGGGACTACCTGACTAGCACTATATGCATGGTGCATGGTCCTCAAACAAGTGATCATAAGTAAGCATTGTCATTAAATCCTTCAATCCAATCGATGTAGAAATGCCATCGAGTTCTATATGCGTAAACTTGTCCTTCCTTCAACTTGTCTTCAACTGTCACTGACCAGTTGTGAATGATGTGATGTTCTCTTTACTATCAGGAACGTGATCTTGGCTACCGAAAATCGTCACGAACTAGGACTGATGTGCTCTCAGCTATCAATGATCAATTGTTAATGACAATTGGAAATGTGATCGACCATTGACTGCTCTTACTTGTGACGAGTACCTCCCTCCAGATGATTGGCTCTCCGCAATGACCTTAAGGCAAGGACTACGATGATTGGCAGCAATGCTACACATGGCAATCCTCTCCTTTTAGTCGAGCCACTAAACGTACCTAGGGAAACTGACAAAAAGGCATGTTTGAGTCATAATCAAATCATTTTACTGCCTCGGAATTCTGTCTGACCCCTTAAAGATGATATTTGATTAGAAAAAAGCAGCGACTGAGACGGTTTTCAAAGATCTAGTCCACCCAATCGTAGTGCCTGCCCCGAGCCAGGTATTCCATTTATAAATCAATCTCGTATGTTGGTAACATGGATGCAATTTGTGAGTTTGGGGAATGGACGCTACAAAACCTTCGCTCCCCTCCCCCTGGCCTCTTCGATAGGGGCTAGCAACAACATTTCTTTATCTATTCGTGCCTACTTGGTTGGGTGAACTCAATATCTCGTCATCTGTTGACAACTTGGAAACATAATCCCCGCATCTGTTGGAGATTAGGTAGAACTCAATCACCACTATCTCGTCTCGTAGCATATGGGGGGATCTAACCTCAAATCACATAACAAATTCACTCTTTCTCTCTCGTTTGGTTACAACTTACCCTCAAGAAATTATAACTCACTTCTAGTGTAAACTTGAACTCAATCGATATATCGTTTGGCGTACTTTTCTCTTGTCTGGTGGGGACTGTGGGGCCTTTTCCTGCCGGCTAGGGATGTGGACCTTCTTTCTCGGTCAGTGAAGGGAGACTTATTCTATTGCGTATGGCACTAACTTGGTTCACATATTGAAATCTCACAAGGTACAACTTGTCTCAATAACCTTTGGTAGGAACATGGGGCCTTCTCCTCTCCCAACTATTGGTAACTTAGGTTCCTTCTCACTCTCTTCGTCAGGTGGGTTCTTTCGTCAAGAAGCCTAAAGCCATCAGGGAGGCGCTCACCCTCAAAGCAAATGAAATCATCCTACCTGTAATAGGGAAACTTCATGAAAGGCATAGTTGAGTAAGAATCAAATCTACTTTCTTGTCCCAAGGGGACCGCGAATTTATCAAAGAGGATATTTTTTTAGCCAAGAATAGTAAATGAGTTTGTTTTCAAGAACCGGTCTCCAAGCCAAGTATCCAAGCAGAGTAACTAAATTGAGTATCCCAGTAGCCAAGCCAAGCCGAATATACAAGGAGCCCAGGCCAGTCCAACCAAGCCAAGCCCAGCAATGACTGGCAATTGGGAACATAGCTATGACAACCGGCTCTGATCGACTATTGTCGGCAATGAGGGGCTATCGAAAATGAGACCCTATGGATGTACCTCACTCACTCACCGGGCCCCATAGCTTCTTCTTGTAGCTTGTTCCCACCATGTAGCTTCTCGTGCCTTGTCATGTCGTAGCTTCCCGTGTTGGGTGTGGCATTTAACAGACGTTGCCTATTGCCGGTGGGAGCACTTATTTGGGAAGATTGGGTTGTTGTCCATCTGTCAGAATGCCTATTTTGTGAGATGTGGTCTATCAATCAATCACTATCAACAAGCATCATCAACCTCCCTTCCCTTCTATGACTAGCACTGCTTGCACAATGTGTCTGGCATGCTTAAAAAGGTGCATCATAAGTAATTATCATCATAGCATAAAGTCAAGGTAGTAGCTATTGTTCCATACATGGACTTGGTGGCCTTCCTCATCTTCTCTTCTCGGGTATGGATTGAAATGGGTACATCTCTCTCCTGGCCGCACTGCATGTTCCTATCTTACCTACACAGAACAATAGTTACAGAGCTTACCGATTCGGGACGCATGGTCCCTACATAAAAGCACAAGTGTTGCATAGAACTATTGAGCATAGCGTAGATAATACAAAATCTAAAGTACACGCGCATTAGTGCCACTCTGGAAGGCATGGGATGAAATTGAGTGAGGGCAATCTCCATTATTATTTCGAATTAGGGAATAGAACCAATATCTAGATTGATATCTATCTAATTAGTATGGGAAATATGAAATGGAATAATTTAATATATAAGGCATGAGATGAAATTGAATGAGGGAAATATCAAAATATGAAAAGTCGGTTCATTTCTGCAAGACCGGGCCGAACATTAAGTTCGAAATGAAACTATGGTATCACCTTCTTGACTTACCTTATGACTTGTCTGGAACTGAGAAGAGAAGAAGTGTGCATTAGCAACTGGAAGATAGAGCTAAAGCTATACCTTTCAACAGAGAGTCTAAATAGAGTTTAGAGAATGGAGAAAGGAGAAGGAGATAACAACTTATACTACTACTTCATTCAAGCTTAGAGATAGTCTTAAGTGCTGCTAAAGGATAAATACAACTACTAATACTAATTCTGAACTCAAGATAAAGCTAAGGCTAAAACACTATTAAGGTGCCCAAGTAAGGCCTCTTTCTTACCTTATGGTTAATACCTTACCTTATGGACACAACTGCAATTCTTTAGTGCTAATCCATATGGCAAGACCTTAAGGCTAGTAGTTTTTACTCTATGGCTTAAACTAAAAGTATAAAGTGCTTGTAACCTTACTGCTTAAGACTAAGGCTATGGAACCTTACTCTACAGACAACTATAAGGCTTTCACTCTCTTTCTTTCAAATAATGGGATAACCTCTAGCTTATTTGCTATAGCATGGGGAGGGAAAGGGGACTAAGCTAGCTTATTCTCTTTATAGTTTCTTCGCTTATGCTCAAAGGACTAGCTTCACTTACACACTTAGCTCTATAAGTTCTTTCTAATCTGGATAGAGGGGAAGGAATAGAATCTAACTAGCTGACCTGAGGGAAGATGCTTTCTCTTTCCTTATATATGATATAATCCATTATTTCGCATTAGGCGCCTATTCTTTAGACACTGTATTTTCTACGCTATTTTGTATATGCTATATATGCTGCATATATAGAAGCAGCTATGTATAGATGGTATGGGTATATGTAAGCTGCTATGGGCTATTACCGTATAGCAATGACCTTAAGGCTATGACGTTAAGGCTATAGCAATGAATAGAGCTTCTTACTATGATTGTCTAAAGCAATTACTAGCGTCGGCTATGACTGGTAATGAAAACAAGCTATCGGCAATTACTTGGCTATGCCCTTCTAACTATGATTAGCTATTAGCTATGCCCCCATCCATATGTCTATAATTGGCTATGAAAGGAATGATTGGCTATGTGCTCCTTTGTGTATTGTGTACGATCTTATTCCAATGTTGACTCAACGTATGTAAGATTGTCATAGCATCCATTCCAGGTAGGAACTCATGTTCCGTATCTATTGAAAGGTGTCTTTCTGTCGTGAGGGGTATGGCCTCTCCATTGGGTTTGTATGTCAAGGGGACTTCTCCTATCTTGTGTGGTCTGTCGGTAAGTCCTTCAACTTCGTGCACCTTAACCACGAGTTTGTGGGCAAGTATAGTAGAAAAGCACGCAATCCACCATTTCAATTTCCTTTCCTAACTTGCTAGGCCTATCTTGTGTATGTTGAAGCATATCTCCTCTATCTCCTGGCCACTCCTTCCGGCCAGCAGGGTCAGCAGAAGATTTTGTTCTCAATTCGTTGACCTCAATTGATATGCTTGTATGTCAACAACATAGCTTCAATATCTTCTAGTGGGAAATGGATGCAATGGTAAAGCAAGCAAACATTGTCAATTTTATCCATATCCAGGGATATCAAGATCGAGCAAGAGAAAGACTTTGGCAAGCATCAAGTTATATAAATCAGTAGGCAATGTGTCTAACGTTGTCAATCATTCCGTGTTGTACCTTGTCGTCCCAATTTTGTTTCAATGTGCCCCATATGATGGCAACTCTTCTCAATCTATTTTGGTTGAAACGATGGGGAACTAACATAGAAGTCGTGTCAAATAAGCCATTAACAACAACAATTAAAGTACACACATAATATTCACTTAAGCCATGTCACATAAGCCATTCACCACTAACTGCACAAATCTAGTGATTAACTACATCCACACCATAGTCGTCGTTGTTAGCACAAATAAAATCGAGATTTTTTTTCATAAACCCTGTATTTCTTGGGTGGGAGGGGGTGTTTCTCTCGGTAATTGGTCCTCAACTATATGGATGGAATGAAGAGGCTTACATACACAATGCACAAGGTTGATTCCACATGTGTCAACAGTTTCTTCCACCCCATGCCCTGTTGTTTGGATTGGTCTAGGCCAACAAGATTCATTGGGACCAAACTTACAAAACCTCCTCCCCCTATTATATGGGAGAGCGCCCTCCGGGGCCTCATTCGCCATTTTGGTTGATATTGGGACAAATGCCATTTTGGAGGGTCCGATGAACTATCCACACTCACTTATCCGAATAATAAAAAGAGATTTTTTTAGTATTGAATTATACCCTTGCAAATTGTTTCCCTAGGCTAGCAGGTGTTTTTGAACTAGCAGGTGCAACTCCATGTTTTGTGTGTTGTAAATGCCAGCTGTTGTCAATGCACTCAATTCAAAGAGAAAGGCAATCACCATTATGGCTTAAGTAAGGCAATCCATAGTGCATGTGCATGGAGCTGACTAAGGTTGCAGGGCTGCCCAGAAAAAGTGCAAGGACAACCAGCGCTAGTCCATGCGGCTGCTAAAGAAAAAACCCAATGAATCCATGGTTGTTGAATGAGTTGGTGGAAACATCATTTCAAAACCTCCCCCTTCTTAGGCTCTCTCTAACAAGGGAGGTTGTCGCTTCACTCTAGGAGGCAGGACTTGAGGAAATAAAGCAGGGTAGGTCACGACTTGAATCGGAATGACTCACGCCCGGGGAAGTTCCCGCGAGAAAAACACTGCTCCTGCCTCTTCTCCATCTCCTCCTTCTACGACTTCTCTCTACTAAGGGAGGAAGGTCGCTTCTCTCCAAGACATTTGGAAGATGACACGAGCACCAAGCAAATGGGCAGGGCACGACTCGAACGGCACAACTGGGCGAGGCACAGCTAAGCACGAATATAAACGCTACCCACCTAGTGGATTAGGTGATTCTTACCTATACATCCCACTTTACATACTTGTTACTCCTATACAACACTTTCTATGAATTCTTACTTCTCTTGATCCTGTCTCTCTACCTATTTCTTTGAGGACCTTTAGATAGTCGCTTCAGTCCAATCCTCCTTCTACTGTCTACTTACTTCATACCTACAACTCCTGTGGGTTTACTTGTTGCCTGAGAGAACTGAAAACACAGTACTTGCTTCAACTTGATACCTTGCTGGCTTGGAGGCGGTTGCTTATCGCTGATTTAGTGCGCTTGCCCTTTGTTTGTTTTCGTTTTTGGATGTGGGACGTTAGTTGTTGTCGCCGTTTGTCATGGGAATCCTTCTGTAGCCTTATTACTCTTACCTCTATAGCTCTTCTTACTCCTTACTTCTCTATAAACATTGTCTGGAGGCAGTTGCTTATTGCTGATTTAGTGCGCTTGCCCTTAGTTTTCTTTCGTTTTTGGATGTGAGACGTTAGTTGTTGTCGTCATTTGTCGTTGGAATCCTTCTGTAGCCTTATTACTCTTACCTCTACAGCTCTTATTACTCCTTACTTCTCTATAAACACCGTTTGGAGGCGGTTGCTTATTGTTGATTTAGTGCGCTTTCCCTTCGTTTGCTTTTGTTTTTGGATGTGGGACGTTAGTTGTTGTCATTGTTTGTTGTGGGAATCCTTCTATAGCCTTATTACTCTTACCTCTATAGCTCTTCTTACTCCTCCTTACTTCTCTATAAACACTGTCTCTCTACCTATTCCTTTGAGGACATTTAGACAGGTAATTCGCTTTGATTAGAGACAATGAGCCCAACAATATTGGCTAAGGAGACAAGAACTACTTGAACATAGTGGACAAAAATATATAGGGAATATAGACGCTATAGAATATGGGACAAAGAACGTAACCTAGTAGATATATTTAGAACTTCTTTGGTGGTTCCTTAGCATCCTTTTCTTTATACCGACCTCTCTTGAACCCTCTCTTGTACTTCTATTTTACCCCCCCCCCCCCCTCTATTTTGACTCTAAGCAAATAAAGTCGCCCCCAAACATTTTGATTAATAGGCCCTATCCCTCTTACAACGAGAACCATGAGACGAGACATGACAACATTAGAACAGAAAAATACACTCTGGAAGATATATTTCTCTAGAGGCACATTATAGACTAGATAAACGGATTTGTCCTATAGGCCCCACGAATCCCGAATCCATCGTGTCTGACACGATTCTCTCGAGATTCATGTCCAAAAACCATGACATGTCGTGTCCTATTTTGACACATCGAATCCGACTATGTGTCACGATTTCGGCAGCGTGTCCTGTTTTCCAAGACTCGTTAGGCGGCAAAAGTGACCTGCAGGGGTATGAAAAGGCCGCATTTGGTCATTCCAGCCATGCATATTTTCATTTGGCAAGCGTCTTGGCAGCTTAATGATCAAGTCTAGGCCCTAGTATTGATATGCTATTCATGGTAATGTTAATTCTTAAAGTAAAAGTGACATTATCCTTGAGATTAAGGATAATGTCACTCTTACTTAAATTTTTAACATTACCATGAAATGACTCAGGATGTTTGAGAATGGTTCTGGCCTCATTGGATTTCATATGGAGAAAGTAGAATTTTAGATTTCATTCAAAATCTAGCAGACTTATCAATTTTTCAGGATTTTAGGATTGGGGGATTGCAATGTTTCCATTGAATTTTGTCATGTATTAGGGTATGGAACTTGTATTTAATCAAGAGCACCAATCCCTCTATGTACCTTGATGTTAGTGACATTGGTTGTCGAACTCATGTATCATGACCCTCCTAAAAATGTACGCATCACTCAAACAAAATCTTGACTTGACATGATATGCTTGTTCTATCTTATGTTAATGCTTAAAGGGTGATATTAATGACAAAGATCCCTATACATATACAGAGGTAATGACAAAGATACCTCTAGATATCAATGCTTAGAGGGTGATATTAATGACAAAGATCCTGATTTTCCAACAAGACTAAAAAATTAGACATTTCTCGTGGTGGCAAGAGGGCCAAGCATAAGAAATGGATAATAGATTGACATGTATTTGAATTTTGTATGTACTATGCATGCTAATAGCTATAGATGAAGATCTATATTTGAAATCAATAAATTTGTATCATTAATTAAAATTTGTGTAAGAAATATCTAATTTTTAATATATATATATATATATATATATATATATATAAATAACGAATCCTACGTGTCCTATTCCGGGGGGTCAACGTGTCCGAATCCGACACCACGAATCCTGAATCCTACAAATCCCGAATCCCCGTGTCAGGTGACTTAGATTATATATGTTGTTATGGGCTATTCATGCTTCTTTTTACCCATAGTGCTTATGCACTTATTTAGCCTTAGATAAGGAATCCTTATGTTTTCTTTACCCTTTTGCTCGATGCAAGATACACTCTTATTACTATATGCTTATACACACCTTCCTAGCTCTACATTTATCTCTATTTCTGATCTTCTATCGAAACCCTATTTATATAAATCAAACTCTACATTGAGGACCATTAGATAGGCGATTTCCTCTGATTAGTTTATGACTACCTTATTCTACAATACTCACCAAACAAGGAGATACAAATTAGAAAAGAGCTTGAGCCCTAGAAGCTACTTTATTAATGTGATTATTGCTATTAATGAATCTTTTTTACCCCATCCACTTTTAGTGCTTATTTGACCTTATCTACATTATCCTTGCCTTTATTTTCCCTTGACTTTTGATCGGTGTAAGAAAGGTGCATTTGTGCTTATTCTTACCCTCCTATTTATACATTTCCCAACAGACTTGAAAAGCACTATGATTGGATGGAAAGAGATAGAGCCCTAGATCCTCCATTTTAGATGTTATTGTGCACTATTCATTCTTATTTTGACCCACATCTCTTTCAGAGCAGCTAGTTACCTTAGTCGCCCTATAATGCCCTATAGAATAGTCGTTCTCCCCATCAAAAAAAGATTAGCACCCTATAAGAGCCTATATAGTCAGCCCTATTCTCTATCGCCCTAGAACATTTTTCCTAGAACCAATCAGTTGTGAATTATATGGCCTAACCTTTTAATAATGTGAAAAGGCCTAGCCTTGTTATTGGACCCTACCTTCAATCTCCTCTCCTTCCCTACCAGTAGTTGATTGGGTTAGCTCGGAAAGCAACATGGTTGGGAGTGAAGTGAAACCCCTCGACTCTCGGATTTAGGCTACAAGCCCAAGGTGCAGGGAACATAATGAATGAATCAATTTACCTATACAAAATACGGAGTTGTAAACCCCAAGAAATATCATACTTGAACCCACCACCTAAAGGAAGACACTCACCGCCAACCGATGAACCACACACGAACGAGATGTTACTCAATACACTACTACTCGTTTGTTATATTTTAGTTGCTTTATGATACGATATATTACTTGCTTTATTAGAGTTGAAATATTGGACTAGAATACAAGCACGCTGCGTGGAAGATGAGAGAGTCCATTGAAGAGAATGCAGGCCCAATAGCGTATTATTCGTCCCCCCTACCCCAAAGAGAGGAAAAACGATGATGCGAAACCTTGAAACTCTGGTATAACCCACGAAAGATGAAACGCTTTCTATCGATGCTTGTTTCACATCACTCTTTCTTTCCTTTTTTTCCACCCTTTTGCTAGTGAAAGAAATATATAGATGGCTTTTCAGAGCATTCACAAAGTTCTGTAATCGATTGGGCTCCTGGAATTGGATGATTGTTGCACTAATAGAATGGGCTAATCTCCACGACATGGCTAATTGGCTTGGGCTACTCCGCTTAGCTTCCTGACTAAGTTGTGGATGGAAGATTTCTATTGGCGAATAGTTGTGATAGCAACCCATTGCTTTCTTTAGCAGGGCTCTTAGGGATGCATAATTAAGATACACCATCATTTAGAAACAGGCTTATGCCCTAGTCAAGACAATCTAGTCTTTCAAAGAATACATCTTACAGTCCCAAATTGTTGCTTTTGTGCCTCACATCTCAGTCAAGGAGATGTTGTGTCAGCTAGAAGCTAATGGAAGATGGGGGAGGTGGATCATAAAAGTTCAAGAATATGATCTACCAATCAAGCCTACAAAGCTGATAAAGGATAAAGGGTTGGCCAAACTGATTACTAAGACCAACTTTCAGACCATAAGCATGCTTGTTGTTGGGGATGATGAAAAATCTAACCACTAATAAGCTGGGGGTTTTAGCCTTCCTGGCACATTTTTATTATCACTCCCCCTAGTACCAAGATGTTGCCTACTTGTTGACCAACGGTTGCTACCCAAAGGAGATGAATAAGTCACAAAGGAGGTCTAAGCTAAAGGTTTGTAGATATTATGTTGTTGGAGCATAATTTCAACTCTTTCTTAGATGCATGTTAGAAGGAGAGACAGAATGCCTCATTAGAGACAAAACGAATATCATATCAAGTGAGAAAAAAGATGTTCTTTTTGTCTCCACTTGAACCAACCTCACCTAACCCTGCCTCACCTGAATTTACCTTTACCTGAGCCTGCCTGACCCAATGACCCAGCTTTTCGAAGCAATAGAAAGAAAGAGGACTGACTCTCCAAGGAACTAAAGTGAAGGTTAAGCAAAGAAGCATAAAAGAGGTGGA
Organism: Pinus tabuliformis; assembly: GCA_031772625.1. Lineage (NCBI taxonomy): Eukaryota > Viridiplantae > Streptophyta > Pinopsida > Pinales > Pinaceae > Pinus > Pinus tabuliformis. The sequence continues at coordinate 1,252,513,001 of CM062820.1, read as the reverse complement.
AAGAGGTAGGAGATTTGCTAGTGGAAAGGTGGCATTCAAAATGATAGATAATGCTCATGTGGTCCATCGATATGATAAATGAACTAATGAAAGGTGGAGTGGTAACTGAAAGGAGGGTCCAAGAGATGGGAAATTGAAGAGTTAGAAGGTTGTGTATGCCTCGGGATGATAGAGAGGGCTATTAAGGTGGAAAATTGAAGAGTGGGAAGGTGGCATATGGGAATGGAAAGCTGATCAAAATATAGGGGTTCGAGTAAATAGAACAAGTTGCCTCCTTCCAATAGCAGCCCCTACCCCATTTGATAGCGATAGTCCAGGTTCATAAAGATTCATTTACCATCATAAAGACAAGGCTTACGTAGGATAACTTGACAAGTCTTGCCCTTTCTCTAGCGAATTGACCATCCCTAGATGCCACCTTTCATTAAGCAAATTGACCTTATCTTGATCTCGAGCTAGTGGCTGGTGGGAAACTACCATCAATAGAGAGGCTTTCAATACTAAATTGACCATCTAGATAGGTCCAATAGTTTTGACCCTTATTATAAGACTACCTTTCCTTCCTGAATTTACCACTGACTAAATTGTTAGACGAATCATAGTACTAGCATCAACTCTTGGCCAACATGCATTAATGTGGGAGGTTGTTTCTCTCGACTATGAGTTAATGTGAATCCCGTGTATTGGCTAGCGGAAGCTCACTGTAAGCGGATATTGGCTAGCAGTCATTTAATAATCATTAGTCCCCCACCCAAAAAAAAACACCCCTACAACTTTTTCAGTTTGTATAGGCTTTTTATATGCATAACCCAGATCATCAAAGTTTTAACAAATCTTAGTACAAATACCTTTCAAATGATGTTGGAGGCTCCACTAAGGAAGATGCCCATTTTCAATCATAAATCTTGTCGGAGCTTATTCACATTCAGCTTTCACTCATGATGCATATATTAGGTGAACTAACCAATCTAAGTGAATTGACCAGTCTTCGGGAGCTTTGGAGAGGACTATCTATATTCAAAGAGTAAGATCTCGAAGAGGAAGAGCTCTTTGGAGAGTAAGATTCAAATTCAAGCGGTTATTGGAGATAAAATAAGAGACCCATTTTCTCTAATTTATCTAACTAATCTTGTTGGAGCTTATTCACATGGTCTAACAGCTTTCACTCAATATGCATATTCTGGTCAAACCAGTCTTTGGGAGCTTCAGAGAGTTAATATTTAATTGGAGAGTAAGATATGAAATAAACTCTTATCTGTGTCACATTCTCTTGATCCGGATAGAGAGGCCGCCTTTTATTCCTAAAATTACCATATGGATAGGCATGCACTCTCTTATCTCATTATATTAACACACCACCTTTCAGAACTGAAATTACACCACCATCTAGACAATATGCTACATTCGCACTCTATATCATCTAGATATGCCACCTTTTCTTCTTTCATTTCCTAATACAAAGCCCAGATTCATATCAAATTGACTAACTGACACGATTTCTTTTGGATCTGTTGTTGGATCTACCATTATGCCACCTTCTCTTACTGAAATTGCCACTTACTTATTAAAAGGTTGGGTTCGGACTCTATCTCCTCTTCTTGATATGCCACCTTGTATTGAATTTCCCATCTTGAGGGGTTATTGCTGTCTCAAACACAGGGTTGGAGCCCATCAAACACGTACTTGATTTTCAGGGGTGATTTTTTAAGCCTCTACTTCCTAAATTTCTCACTCATTTGCTCTGATGGGGGTTGGTTTGGACTCTTAGACTATATTAACACCGATAGGCACCACCTTTCTTTCCTAAATTGACCATCTAGGATAGGTTCAATAGATTTGGCTAGATATACCATATTTATGTACTTAATTTACCATTTCTCAATATGTGCTTTTGGTCTTGCCTTGGTCCTAGGAAAAACCCTTAAGAGGCAACCCTACTAGTCTGTACAGTAAAAGCCCAATGAACTGTACTGGGAAGTCTAGCCCTCTAGACTGCAGCCTGCCCTATGTACACTTTATTTCTCTCTTTTCTTAATGGCCTTAGTCTAAGCACTTAGCCAATATTTTCTTGCTTGGTCCAGAGAAACAAGCCAAAAAAAGAGACTAGCTTATTAGTCCAAGCAATTAGGTGAAGTGAATATCATTTTTTGGAGCTGGTTGTATAGACAAAACTACTAGAAAAGTAATTGATTGGATCTATTGTTGTTGGATATGCCCCACCTTTCCTTCCTCGAATTTCTCATATTGAATAACTAGACTCGTGCTCATAATCCAAATAGACATGTCACCTTTTGTTCCTCAATTTTCCATCTCAATAGGATGCGAGAGCACTCTATATCATCTGGATATGTAACCTTATCTCTCTCAATTGAAAGAAAAGTAGCCTTAAGAGAGAGTCTCATCCATTGGAGTGAAGACTATCTTAAGCTGTATTGAGAGAAAACTACTATACAAGAAGATTAAGCAACTAGACATCCCCAACCCGGCTGGGCATCATCCCCAGCTAGAACCAACCTGCCTACTATCTCACTTTCTTTTAGAACATCACCCTTATCAGAAAGTAATATCACACAAATCATCTCTCATCGGAGTGAGAGTAAGAAGCTTCAAATCAACTCTCATGGTATGTAAGCATGCTCATAAAGCCCAATAACTCGTACTTGTATTATTATATGATGTACCCATCGAAGTTAGGGCTACTTGTTCTTAGTAATCGCTTGGGAATTCATAATATCAATGATAGCTTGGGAATCGCTCTTGGTAGTCACTTAGCAATTCTCTAGTTTAGGAATCAACAGACACTCAGTATCGATCAATGTTCGGTGCTATCGAAGATATGTTATAACCGCTTGTATGGGGTATCGACGACAGTGAAACTTGCTTTGTGAGGCCTGAATGGATTGGTCATAAAACGGATTTTATCGCGTCATTTCTTCTGGACAATGACGAGGTCAATGTGTTACCCTGAGTATAGCACAATGAATTTCAACACCCATGACCTAGGTGTGTTTGGTTCTATCCCAATCAGTTCCAATGTCGCATCGATAACATACTTTATAGTATCCAATTTGACAACATCAGTACTTGACCGAGTGAAAGCATATGAGCCAAGACCAGCAACTGCAAAGACGAAGACATAATGTGAAGAAGCACGAGCTAAGTGTCCAGTAGCAATGGTTTCAACAGATCCAAATAGAGACCCAACATCAGTCGTAGTAGCACTAGAGGTAGAGGCAGCGTATCCTTCGGTTGAACTACATGTTGAAGAAGACATTGAAGCAACAAAGATAGGAGGGGAAAGCTAGCAAGATCTCTTACAGTTAGAGAATCGGTAGTTGAATTTATAGATAGAGGCCCATAAGCAGAGCCAAATCTAGGCCAACCATCTTTTCCACTAATACCTCAACCATCAGGATTAGTTACAAGATGAACAGTTACAAGACGAGCAGTTACAGGTCTATATGAAGAAGTAAATTGAGTAGATTCAGTAGTTGATGTTGTTATTTATGCAGTTGACAGTAGATGGAGCAGAGGTAGGCCTTACACCCTTCCTTTGTATACCTAGATTTGCACCTACAAAACCACCTATAGGTTTGCCAGCACCAGAAGCAGCGTCCTATAGAGAACAATATTTTGCTTCTTAAGATTCAGAACCAGGCTATTATGATTTATTTCAAGATCCATACCTTCGTTATTGATATCATGACCATAGTGATTGAGATTAGGATTCTGTTGGTTTAGAAGTCGATCAAGCACCAACACCAGCAGCATAGCTAGGAGCATAAGCATGCATTCTCGCCTGCTAGCCGGGGATCCCCCATTCCAATTATAGTTTGAAAGCTCATTGATTCACCATTATCAAAGGCATCAGTAGCACGAGCAAGGGAAAAGGTAGGTAGAGCATCAAAGATGGTAGCAATTTGTTCCCCACCCCCAGTAACACCCGGATCGAGATCCAAATCCAATGCCTGTGGTATCCCTTCCATCTCTCGTACCAGAAATAGAGTGAATGCTTATTGATCCAATTCCAGTTCCTTTCGTTTGTAAGCCCGTAGTGCCCCTTCTATTTTGAGTGCCATAGTCCCTAACTTCCTTTCATCTAGTTTCATATCCTCGTGTTTCAAAGAAAGCATTTTAGGCAAATTCAGTATCCATTCATGCCCTAGCTTTCCCACCACCATCTTGCATGGATGAAGTCCCATTTCTGGTTGGAGTTGGTCCACCCACAAACCTGTTTGAGAGACTATTATTGTTCTGGGCGCAAACACAGATCAAGTTTACCAAGCAAATGAACTTGAACTAGTTTCCTGTGAACCAGAATCAGCAGCTAGAGCAAAGAAAACATAAGCATCGGAAAAAGCATCCCACCCCACAGTATTGACCTCATTGATTGTCTGGAAGCATCAATTTAAGCCCCAACTTCCCTTTGCTTTGTTCTAGATCCTATACCCCTTCTGATTCAATAGTCAGAATACTCACTAGGCACATATACATAGACATATAAGGTTTCAAATCCAACGCATGCGGATCCACTATAGGCAATGACATAGAAGGAGCAGGCACCCCCAATAGTCAAATATCTGATTGCATACTCTCTAGTTGTGGGTAAGTGAGCAAATTCACCTGCAGCATAGGTGGTTTACCTTGATTAAGCACAAGAAAAATTATACCCCAGGGCCTATTGAAGTTCGAAAACCAGCGACGCTTGAGGTTGACCCTGAACCAGTGAATGAAGTTCCTATTGTTCAACGAGTTGATCCGATCTCTATAACTGCTAACCCCACAGCAATTGAGGTTGTTAGCCAAAGATACAGAGGCTTTAGCATATAAGTCAGTTAGAGAAGGTGGTAAGGCAAACAGTAGATCCAACTACAGATCATCCACACCCGAATACATATCGAGTTAGAGATAAAGATCGAAACCCATAACCAATTATAGAAGCATACATGCTCGTGCGAGTAGCATCTTACCTTCACCCAGTGCCATACCCATACCATCAGCAGCAGGGGAGGTTGGAGTAGTTTCAGATCCTTAAATTGCAATTCCAGGTGTTGGCAGTAGAGAAAGAAGGAGAAAATTAAGTAGCAAATCCAACCATTGATCCAGCAGCCGATCTAGCTTTTGATATTGGCAATGTTATTGAAAGGAAAAATGCGTAAGCTCTTATTATACGATGCACTCTTCGAATTATTAACATTGTGCTAATGGAAATAATTTATCGAACCACAATTCTACATAGCCATAAGCATCAAAGCTAGTCATTTATATACTAGACGCAAGGGAAAAATTATAGCCATTATATCTAATAGCTTACCTGCCACTTGGCTTTGATTATGACCAAGGAACCCACCTCGTTACTCGACTCAGTGACTAAGCATTTATGAAATTGTGAATATTGGAACACTGAACATATTCTTTCCATATTCATAATTTCATAAACAAAAGTAGTGCCTTGCTACCTATGCCCTAATCCTTGCCTTTCTTCTCGCTTCTAGATGGCTATGATGGATATGCCTGGAACTTATGATGCACCTACCACTCTCACCCCCTATCCTCTCCTATCATTGCCAGTGATGCCGCCTATACCACCCTAACACCCCTAGCCTTTACCTCTGCCTCTTAAACTAGCTATCGAACTTGCTCTGTTCCATACCACTAGAAATTATACCACATAACATTACCAATTTAAATGCATCAAATTGATAGAAGAAGATTCAATTGTAGATCATCCATGAAAAGAATTGTCTAGGTTAATGGTCATGGGGAACCTTAAACAATGAATTTCTCCTTGCCCTGGTGGACAAGACCTCCGGACCTTTTGATATCGAATTTGTGCATTGCTTATCCTCTAAGCTAAAGAAAAATCCATAAGGGCATAGCCTATCCACTAAATGATAGAAATTGTCGTGGGGAAATTTGATATGTGCATTTCCCCTTGCCCTGGCGGACAAGACCTCCGGACCTTTTGATATCGAATTTGTACATTGCGTATCATAACCTATCCACTAAGAATCCACTAAGCAATAGAAATTGTTGCACAAAACTTTCAAGGTAGAGCGGCATTTTTCTCATTTCCCCAACGACTGTCATGAATTACCTTACACATAACCTATAAGCGCCTAAGTAGCAAGATACAAGCTATGGATACACGCTAGAATAGGGGGTAGTGGTCGTAAACCACATTGATCCAGAAGAAGCGGTGGCTACATTGATCCAACAGCTTAGAAAGCAGCAGCGACATCCACAACATCCCTTCATGCCCTAGCATTCTCATCATGTTCCAGCTTATTCACCACCACCTCAACTAGATACTCTAGTCACATAGGCAGATCTCGTCCCACTAGCAGAAGATAAAACCGCAATTGAACCCATTTATTCAATGGATCCTGCAATTGAATCAACAGTGACTCGAGCTTACCCACCAACATAAGTGACAGAGGCGAAAGAAAGGATGGAGCTATGCCTAGTGTACCCCAAAATTAAGCTACACAAGAAATAGTCCCCATCATGGAATCACATCTTACCATCTGACACTCTCCTATCGTATGAAACCTTCGCATGCCAACAAACTAGAATACCAAGACTACCATATTATATGAGGGCTAGAAAGCACAAACCAAGCATAACGAGATGATCTCACCAGTGTAGGTGGGACCACGACACTTAATAGCAAGACAGAAAACAGAGACTACTAAATGTATGGGACTCGGAGGTTTAGTGCTCTTCATTATTGGGGACAAGATTCAGATGCAGGTCGAGATGTATATTAAGCACTATAACCTTGCTAAGCATTCATTTCTTCTTTAGAGCCATAACCCGTTGAAACGCCTATAGAGTTAGTAGATAATCAAGTTGAATCAGGAACAAAGCAAGTAGTTTTAGTCCCATTTACAGTTCAAGTTCCAATTGTTGATAAAGACACTATTACTTCTCGAGCGGTCCCTGCTCCTTCCACTTGAGAAAAATTGGTCCATGGGGCCCTTCAGTGTAGATGAAATCTCTTGTGACCTCGAATTTATTTCAAAACCCAGTGAAGTGTGCAACAATAATGCATATGAGGAATGAGTGATAAGCCAGCTCGCAGTACCTATGGAGACCCAACAGTTATCTTCAAAGTAGGATTGTGTGATCTATGCTTCAATTGACTATGATGTATGAATAAGTGATCCCAATACCGAACTTGTGGTTCCTAGAGTATTCAACCTTTCCCTTACATATAGGTCACCACAAGCGTGAAGGTCCCACCACAGATAATGCGTCTTTGGAGGAGATATCCTGTTGTTCCAATCAAGGTGCCTTCTGTTGCTTGCCTAATGTCTTATTGTCTTCTATAGCCTTCATTAGTATTGGATCCTTCCTTCTATCGCCTTAGTAGTAGTATTGCATTATTTTGTCTATTTTGTTCAATTTGTTAATAGTTCAATTAGTTCTTTTGAACTCGAGTAATAGGGTATATCTCATAATGAATCATTTTTCATGTACAAGTAAGCCAATTCCTACATGATCATAGCCTGTTGATTCTTTAGGGCACACCGAGGGAAACTAGTAGGATTTTAACACACAAACCCCTTCTTTTTAGATTCATGGATTTTTACCTCAACATGCCAAGAAAATGAAACCAATTTAATATAAAACTATAAAGCAAACAACCATTTTTGATCGGTGCTTTTGGTGAATTGGAAATATCTCAAGTCTGTCAAAATCACTTCATTCATTAGTACAAACTATAAATCTTTCTATCACTTGGCAGTGTCCCGAGTCCGAAGCTTTTGTTATTAATTGTGACAGGTCTTTAAACTTCATCACATGTCGAGTTTTTTCTTCAAAAAATGGGATTTCCCCATGCAAAATATTAATATGCAAAACATATTCAATACCATACATAAATAGGCAAGAGTATTCAATTCTCAACCAAATATTGCTTCACACAAGTGCTCACATCTGGTACCTTTGGCACACAATGAAAATGTAAAAAATGGAAAACAAAGATCATACACATTTTTATAAGTTCAAAATATGGCCTCAGGGATAAGGTTATTTTAGAAGACCTTTAGGATTTTTTGACATTACTTTTGAGTAATATTGGGGTGGAAGATGCCCATTGCCCCAGGGATGTCCCTGAATTCACGAGGTAAGTAGATCATACACAATTTTATAGCTTCAAAATATGGCTTCAGGGATAAGGTTAATTTAGAAGACCTTTAGGATTTTTTGACATTACTTTTGAGTAATTTTGGGGTGGCAGATTCCCATCGCCTGAGGGATATCCATAAATCCACGAGGTACGTACCCCCAATTGAATGGGAACACATCCAAAAAGGGTGGCATATCCTGAAGCTAGCTCAAGCAGTTGAGTCCTTTGAGCTTCATGCAAGGGGTCTTAAGATTGATACCCTAAGATGGTTGTCTATGTTTTTTTGCCTCACTCAATGTCCCTATAGGGTTAAGCATTGAAATCAGTGCCAACAAGTTTGCATTGGGTACCATCTATGAATTTGAGGGACTACACAAGAGCTTCCCAACTACACAAGAGCTTCCCAACAAGGCTTTTCCCAAAAACATGAAACAAAAGGGAGGTGATAAGGAAAATAATAAACCTGATCTTGAGGAAGATGTAATTAAATAAAAAATAGAATGTTACCAGGTGGAGAAGAGGGTAGTATTAATAATTCATTTATCAAAGTAAAGGATAAGGAATCTAGAAGACAGAAGTAGAAGAGGACTCGTCAGAAGCAGAAGAGGACTCATGTCTTGTTCATGGAGTGGATAATAGGTCAGGGGCCTTGGTCTTGGTATTCGTCAATGGGAATCTCTATAAGAAGAATTTGTGTGGGTTTTCCTCTCAAGGAGTGAGAGGTTTTGGCCCTCGCTCATAGCCTACATGTTGTGTCTCTTGTCTATTTATGTTCTTGCATTGCTTACTGGTTGATGAAGAAGAACATTAAGAAACTAATGTAAAGAAGATCCTAACCTAATCATGTAAGAAGCATTCACAAGTAGTCACCAAAGAAGAGAAATCATCTAATACTAATGCCCTAGATTTCACAACACTAGCAAGGGTTACACCCTGTGTTTTTACTACGCATCATCATCCTGTACATCTACAACATAGAGAAGGCATTTTCTAGGTCTCACAACCCCCCAACCAACCTTCTACACAAGCTAGTGTAGCAGTACTTTTTGTTGCCCTAAACAGAGTACCAAAGCACATAAATACAAGCACAAAAACTGTCACTCTTACCTCTGAATCAGTGGCTTTATCTGCAATGGAATCCATTGTCTTACACAACCCTATCAAGCTTCCACGCTGACTAGTTTAGACCTAACAACAGACTAGTGGCACTAGCCCGAATGCAGCAAATAAATTAATTGATTCAAATAAAATAAATATGATCAGAAATAGAAATAAGTTAGAATGCTTGCCAATAAGTCCTCCACCGATTTGAGAATTTCCCTCTCAGCTTTCTCAAAATTCCATTCAACTCCATTTTCAGCAGCAATTTCTTTCAAAAGACGTAATTTTATCTCTATGCTCGATGCTCTAATTGATAATTTATCAATGATCTATGATAACAAATTAGCACATTGCGACAAATTTAATATCAATTTTTCAACTAAAAAAGTGATTCATGAATGACCTAATTTCTATAGAAGTATTGAAGCGATAATCTTTACTTGCCTGCCTGTTAACCCTGTTGTCAGGATGTAGCTCAACTGCAGCTGTAGTGAACTCCGGACCATACTTTGTAGAAAAAAATTGAACAAACTTCTTGAAGCTCTGGCAAGTTTTCACACCTAAGTCTAGCAAAAACTAAACTTGCTATGGCTTCTTTCAAATCATTAGGGCATGTCCTAAAATAATCATAAACCAGATAAAAACATTCAGTTATACGGTCCAACCACTTTATAAATAACCATAATATTTTTGGGTCTTTGTCATATACAAAAGCAGATAACAGGTTAAAATTCAAAAAGGCGTTCAAGGAATCACAACTCAATTACTTTTGCTTTTCAATGGCCATGATTCTTTCAGTCACAAGATAGTAAAAACCTTCAATGAGAAAATATGCTTCCAATATGTTCTGCTCCTTGAAGACACGCTCTGCTTGCAAGCAAAAAATGTAGTTTCAGATTGGAAAGGCATTGCATATGATCTTAATCATAGTTAACATACAAAATCACAGATGACAAATATTTTCACAGATCCTTTTAATCAGATAAATTACACTGATTTTGATTATTGCTTCTAAATCCTAATGAACCATCTTCTCTAAGTACTTGTAAATAATTTCCAATTCTAATAAGTTCCTCCATAATAATTTCCTCATTATTATTTATAACATTCATTTATATATAAGTAAAATTTATTTAGCAAAGTGGTGCATTATTTTTAATAACTTTAAAATATTTGATTCGTGCCACATGGATCCCTACCCACCAATTTCCTAGGGATTTGAGATTATTCCAATTCTAATAAGTTCCTCATTATTATTTATAACATTCATTACGCCGTAAGGCGTTCCCCTTTGGAAACAACTCCCCCAACTTCCATCGTGTACTAGTCTACACCCTCGGATTATGTGTTAGACAACTAAAAAATTGTTTGTCATCAAATATCTCCACATTTGTATGATTTGGCTAATAGTTGTTCACCATTAACACTATGATAATAATCCGCGATGGAGGTGGAAATTATTCCCTTGGTGGTTAGGGTAACCACCTATGCTATTAAGGTTTATCCATTTTCTGCATATTCATGTAAGACGAAGCCTGGTCTCATATTCAAATCATTCACAGTCTAAATCCTTTTTTCTCTTGCGTTTTCTGGCGAGATGTGAGGGTCTTTGTAGCAAAAAAAATTCGGCTTGATTGGGTGTGGATGATTCCCTCTCCAAAGAATTTGATCACCTTTTTCTCCAACGGGTGAGGGTACATAACTGACTGTGCTCACTTGGTGTTTTTTCGGGAATGCATTTAGCTCTTGGACGTGAGGAAACAATCGTTTTTGTGCCATTTACAAGTAAGGGTTCCTTCCTATGTTTTCTTTTTCTTACCTTCAGTTTTATTTAATCCCGGAAGAGCCTTTGAGAGTTTTTTCTATGGCTCCTACACAAGAAGAACATTTCATGTCTCTCACCTCGAATGTCGCCTTCCTCACATCCAAAGCATCTATGTCTACTCGTGAAGCCCAAGAAGCACAACTTGGCACACACGTGGATGAGGACGATAAAAAAAGTGTTTTTAGGTCATCCTTGTGTTTTGCCTTCGATTTCTGCTAAAGTTGCATCTTTAATCTCGGGAAGGCCTTTGAGAGCTTTTTCCATGGCTCTTGCACAAGAAACACATTCCATGCCTCTCACCTCGAATGTCACCTTCCTCACATCCAGAGCATCTGTGTGTGCTCGTGAAGCCCACGAAGCATAGCTTGGCACACACATGGGATCTTGTTTGTGCAAAAAACAACATGTTCTTTGATTTCAACATGATAAATCCATGCAGTGAGAGATTCCTCTAGAAAGTTTTGTGTACTTTATCATGTTCAACGTTTTCCTGGGAGTTACATTAGGTGGTACCTTCTTTGAGTCCCTCAAGGCGATTTAAAAGCAGCCTAACTCACTCATTACGCTACTTGGAAAGTCTCTTCCTCCCATTGCTACCTTCTTCATTAGTTTTGTTGCGCTCAAGTAAGCTGGGTTTCCCTTCCCTTCCAATTTAATGAAATTGTTTTCTAGTTTTCAGTCTCTAAAAGAATTCAATGTTGGTTTGCTATGGATGAGATGGGTTTTGTTCTTCGAGTCTTTATGTCTAATTTCCTTCATATGTTAATTGTCCTTTTAAACAATTTTTTTTGGGTGTGGATGCTTTTAATAGGCATAATGCCTTTATTGAAATTGATTTCAAAGTTTTTTTCCTCCTCAATATGCTCATCACACTTAAATTTTTTCTCATCTCTTGAGGGATGACACTAATCATGGATACAATATGGACAGGAAGAACAAGTATTCCACCTCCTGGATTATCGACCCATGATTGTTCAACATCCTTCACCCGACAATTTAGATGATCTCCATAACGCATGTATCCAACATTGCCTTGATATGCACAAACCACACACTTCAGTGGTTTTTCCCATCTGAATTAAAGAATCCTTCACCCTGCATGCATGGAGCTTACTAATTTCTCTACATTGTAAGCCACCACCTGTGAAATTAGCTGCATCCTGGCATTAAGAGATATATGGATGAATGTGAGGATCAATTAATATATGCATTTACTTCTACTATTAGCTCAGAGGAAAAGTTTATCACTTCAAAATTTGTTTATGTTCTTATCTCTTTCCTCGACTTGCTTTTCAATGGAATCTTTTTGCAAAATCATTCCAAGCAACAAAGTATATACTAGAAAGTAGGTACTAAATTTCCATCTGAGTGTTACAATATTTTCTGCCATAGTCCAATTGTAAGAAAATTGTTGACTTGTTAAACAATCTAAATCTCTAGATTAATGAGAAATTTGGTATGGATCTGGAATATGCATAATTGGCAAAAGTAACGAGGAAATTGTGGATCATTTAACTGCATATTGTTGTGGATCATTTGTTTGTGCATCATTCATATGTTAGGCAAGTTTGGAGTGAACCAATAAAGAGATCAAATGGGAAAAATGACTCGTGAGGAGAAATGCTGCTAATATTCTCTAAAAGTTGGTACCAGAGATAAATTAGTTGTTATTTTCATGGGAGCCTCCCATTCTTTGTTCTGTGAGGGATTTAGCTTGCTAGAATATCCCAAGACAAATATAGTCCAGCTAAATAGGTATGCCATCAAATTAGATCTGCTATACAGAAAACTTGAACATGTTTTGTCACTAAGATTTCTGAAAGCTCCATAGATCAACGAAAATAAGGCTTCGGTTTTTTAAAATGGAGCCTGTCATGGAACTCCAGGTAGATATGGAGCTGGTAACCTGTTGCATTTACTGGGAACTCATTATATTATTTTAAAAATGCAACAATTCAAGGGAAAAATAATAGCGCTGAGATCTAGGCTTTATAGTAACTTCTAAAATGGATAGTTGAAAAAGGTCTTGACTGTATCCAAGTTATGGGGATTCTAAACTATTATGTATTGGGAGAATGGAAGAAGCGATATAAAAAATTTGATGCTAATTTCATTATGTGTTTTAGAGCCAGGGTTGGAATTTCAAAATAGACCCACTGGTCAAATTTGACGGTTTTCACATTTCTCTAACCTGTCTTCACAATTTCAAGAAATGGACTCCCAACTAGAGTCTATGCAATCTCTGGTAGGGTGCATCATGGCCCATATCAATATTCCCCCCGAGCTAGTCTCGTCGCACTTACTTTCCCAGGCTTGATCCTTTCATTCCACACTGAACCGGGCATCCTTCCATCCCTTGGGCTCCTTCTCCCTCCTTCAGGATCGTCGTTGGCTTATTCATTGGCTGGAAGGTTCACAAGGTTAAAGATCTTGACATTTTTACAAAATTTTAAACCGTATTTGATGGGAAAATCACCCCAAGACTAGAAATTTTCCCATCAAATTCCATCCTTGTTTAGAGCTAAGAACGAAGTTTCCAGAGAAACTTCTTGCACTCATATTGCTAAAAAAGAATGAAAATTTAAAGGGCGGATTATTTGCGGAAGCACTATTAGTGTAGGAAAGAACTCTCGTTGAAACAAGAATTCAAGGATGAAGTTATCCTTACAAAATCTATTCAATTTTTATATTGAATTCCAAAAAATAGACTAGTAAACTGTCTCAAACTGAATGGTTTTGAATGTTCTATGAAAAGCCCTTAGTTCAAGAAAAGATAATAATGTAATTTTGTGGTGCTATTTGGCGAAGCCATAGCAAAAATTGCCCAAAGATGACTAGAATATTTTGTTGTAGACTACGCTTGAAGCCTTTTTGGGACGGCAGTTGAAACCTATGTCCTCTCCAAGTTTTGAAAAGGCATGTAAGCCTATATTTTGATTTCTTCTAAGAAATATCAAATCTGAATATCTAAAAAAAACAAAAAAACAACCAAACAAACAAACAAACAAAACAAAACAAACAAACAAACAAAACAAAACAAAAACAAAAAAACAAAACAAAACAAAACATGTTCAAATTAAGCATACTGAGTTCTTTTTGAAACAAAGTTGTAGTTATTTCCTCACAATGATCAATTTGTCATTTGAAGAAATAACCCTTCTCCACATTATTTCTTCTAAATTGACAAGTATATTGTTTAGAGAATAAACTTACAACTAATTGTAAACTAATGTTTGGGAACTATCTTGTGAGAGAAAATAAGAGTGTGGTTCTTCTTGGAGATTTAAGTTTGGAAAAATTGAATACCGTGGAACATTATAGTGAATGGAGATTTTCAAGTGTTGTAAAATTTGCATGGTCTTCACACACACATACTAGTCATCCTTTTGATTGAGTATAATTGTAAATTTGTTTAAAATATTTTCTTCTTGTAAAGTCTCTTTTTTTCCACTGGAAAAGTCGTAATCTTTCATTAATTAGAAAAATTACATATTCTAGATGCAATTTGCATATGTTGTATGTTCTTCTGCCACATGTAGGTAGCTATTTATCTATTCTGTCTGTTCAAAAGCAAAAATCATCACGCAGGATGTTCTTTGTTATCAGTTATATATATACATATTGCCACGCAGGGCTTCAGTTTTGTAATTTTTATCATCTATGTACAAAAAAGTTCAAAAAATATCATTTTCAGATCTGTATCTCATGGGCTGGCTGCCTTGTGATAGTGTGCATCTATGTATGGGCAGTGGTAGTATTGGTATGCATTTGTTCCTCGCTGCTCCTGTATCATCCACTCTCCTCTGGGAAATGCCGTGGCCTCCTTGGATAGTTGGTCGACACTGCTGTTATGTTCCCTGTAGATATGTTGACAAGTGATGTCAATAAATTGTGCCTTCAGTAAATTAATATCATCCAAAATGTTACTGAGAGTGTGTCTGTGGCAGACAATAATATTGTTGAACCAATCAATGACAATCTTAGAATCTCCATATATATGAATATGCATGCAATTGTGCCCCAATGCAAAATGCAAGAGATGACGGAGGGTGATAATCTCAGCAAAATTATTTGTGCCAGCTCCCAACCCCAGTTTTGCTTTGTAGAAATGCTGATCATTGATGAATAGTAGAAAACCTCCCCCACAACCCTGCTGTTGGGCTGCGCCATCGAAGAAAGCCCATGGGGTGCTATGATCTATATGTGGAGGGTCACGGGGTCTTCGAACCTTAGGCTGCGGCGGCTCAGGCGTCTCATTATAGGCCGATATGATTTTGGCAATAAGATGCGGCCAGTGTACAGGTTTATCTTCGAAGATCATTCGGTTTCGTGCAAGCCATAGGTACCAACAAATAATGATAGGCAGGCTTTGGAGTTTGGAGTTTTTGTGATGGTAAAACCAAGTTTCCCAGGTTCGATTAATATCATCGCCCTCCCATTTGCCGGTGTGTTGTATAGTGGATGATATAGATTGCCATAAAGACGTTAACGCAGAACAGTTTAAGAACAAATGAACGCTCGTTTCGGAGGTATGTTTGCACAGGGTGCACCAGGTTGGTCCATAGACTGCACGACGCATGAGATATTCCCCAGTAGGGACAACACCCTTTAAGATACACCAGAAAAATAGCTTCTGCCTGGGGGGAGCGGTGAGTTTCCAAATAGAGTTCCACCAAAAAGAGATTGTGTCCGGAACCTTATGCGATATCAGAGTGTGGTAGCCAGCCTTTGGGGTGTATGCTCCATTCTCCGAATGATACCATACAAGCTCGTCCTGCCCTTGTTTGATCCTTATATGCGATTCTGATAATGCATTGATATATGCCAACCAATCCTGATGCCAGAGTGGTGGTATATTGATCTGAATTGCATTTTTCCAACGCTGTTCAAAAATGGAAGTGTTTTGTGGATCAGCAATGTCAGCCAGAACTTTAATCCCCTGTGTGTGAAGATGTCGGATGAGGCCTTCAGGAAGAATGTGCCTACCGCCGCTTCCATTCCAAGGATCCAGACCAATACGAGCCTGTGTTCCATCATTGATTTTCCATACCAGATTATCCCTGATAAGTGTCATAGAGTTAAGAAGCGCTTTCCAAACGGATGATATACCAGATTTAGGCTAGGTAGGGAGGTGAATCCAATCCAAGATATGGAGAGGCTAGATATATTTGTGATAAGAGATATTGGTCCAGAGGTTGTTCCCAGTGAGTAGGGTCCACCCCATTTTAGCTGCAAGGGCTTGCGCGAAAGTAGGGAGATCTTTTAGACCCCATCCACCCCATTTCTTTGGAGTAGCGATCTTCTTCCATCCAACCCAAGCAAATATGCGCTTTTCCTGATTCCAATTCCACAGGTATCTATTGCAAGTTTGTTGTAGCCTAGTCAAGATGCTACGCGAGATCTAGGCTAATGCCATCCAAAAGACCGGGGTAGCTTCCAGGACAGCTTTTACCAGAACGAGTCTGCCTGCTCTTGAGAGATATCGATGGCTCCAGATATTGAGGCGCTTCTCCAATTTTGTGACTAGCCAAACCCAATCCGCAATCTTTGAGCTGATAGGCTTGATCCAGAAACCCAAATATTTGAGGCCGAGGTCTAAGGGATGGATGCTGTAAGGAAACAGCTGTTGGGCCAGGAGGGATTCATGGATAGAAGTTCTGGAGAGAATAATGGAGGATTTTGAATGGTTGGCAAGCATCCTCGTGGCGGATGAGAAAAGAGTGATAATGTTCGAGAAAGAATGGGAGTCTCGAATACTGCCATCAAGGAAGATCATGACGTCATCCACAAAAAGAAGGTGGGTGAGGAAGCAATTGTCTGTTATTTTGAGTCCACTAGAATCCCCATTTCTCTTATCAGAGTTTATTAGACAGCTCAGTCCATCCATGACAATTAGGAAAAGTAGGGGAGACAGAGGAAAACCCTGTCTAAGACCACGTTCAGAATGAAAAAACTGGGATGCAGATCCATTAATCATAACACTGAAGGTGGGAGTGGTGATGCAAGCCATAATCCAAGTGATGAAATTATGAGGGAACCCCAGGTGGATGAGAAGCATCTTAAGATAGAGCCAACTGACCTGGTCAAATGCCTTGGCTAAATCAATCTTTAAGATGATGGCTTTGTGATGCTTGGTCCAGATAGTGTGAAAGGCTTCTTGTGCAGCACCAATGGCTTCATGAATCTGACATTGTTGTAGGAAAGAAAATTGTTGAGGAGTGATATGATGGGACAGAATAGGACGGATGCAATTTGCAATGATTTTGGAAATGATCTTGTAGAGCACGTTGCAGAGGGAGATGGGGCGGTAATCATCAAGTGAGGAAGGAGTATCAGATTTGGGGATCAGAGCTATGAAAGTTGAATTGATGGCATTGTACAGGGTCCCGGACACCCGACATTCCTCTACAACCCTTAGTAGATCATTGCTGATCAGCTCATAGAAGGCAATGTAAAATTCGATGGTCCATCCGTCCGGCCCCGGGCTGCGATCCTTCTTGAACCATTTTATGGTGTTTTCAAGTTCCTCAGGAGTCACTGGATCGAAAAGGTTCTCCGCTTCTTCTTCATTTACAAACCTGGGGAAATGACCAGCAATGTTGATGATATCTGCAATAGTAGAGCCCGGGGGTTGCTTGTAGAGGTTCCTGAAGTGGGATGATCCCAGCTGTGAGAGCTTGGAGAAAGTGTCTGCCACTCCACCCTCTGGCAGAGGGAGGTTCCATATAGTATTTTTAACCTTCCTGCCTTTAGCATAATTGTGAAAGAAGCGGGTATTGTCATCTCCGGCCTTAAGCCATGTTGCTCTGCTGCGAAGTCGAATAGATTCTTCTCGCTCCCTTAATATTTTTTGCTTCTGATTTTCAAGTTCCACCAAGTGGGCTTTATCTTCAGCTGTGGTAAAGCCCAGACCTCTTTCATCTGAAAGTGAGGATAGTTCGGATTCTATGAGCATAAGAGCTGAGTTCTCCTTTTGGTGTTTTTCTCTGGCCCATTCGATAGTGTGATGCTTGAGCTGCGATAGGTTCATGCAGAAGCCTTTTGCCAGAGTGTCTGTTCTATCAATCGGATTGTGGATCCAGAAGTCCTTAACGAGCTTGATGTAGGAGGGATCCTGTAACCAGCCATGGTTGAACTTGAAGGGGGCTTTTGGTTTTTTGTTTGGCCCCATAATCTCCAAATAGATAGGATAGTGGTCAGATATTCCCCCGGAACCAACCCATTGTTTGTAGTGATGAAGCTGTTGAAATAGAGTGCCTTTCATAATGAATCTATCGAGTCTGCACGCCAGGGCAGCTTCACCAATTCTTCTGTTCCTCCAGGTTGGGAGAGGTTTGTTCATGGGAACATCGATCAGATCATGACGTTCCAGGAGGTCGGTCATAAACCCGGTGATCGAGTCAATTTGTGCCGTGGATCCCCAGGATTCGCTATAACCCAGGGAGAAATTTAGATCGCCCCCTAGGATGGAATTCTCGGCTGAGAGGATAGATAAGCTCAGAAGGTGATTCCAGAAGGATTCTCTTTGATGGCAGGGTCCATATATGTTGATAACCCTGAGATTGATACCCAGATCAGCCGAGAAGAGGTCAAGTCCCAAGAATCCAGGTCCCCCCCATGAACCATGAGCCCTAATAGAAGCAGGGTTAAAACCAATCGCTAGGCCCCCCGATCTACCCGAGGAGTCCATCGCCGTGAAATGCCATCCCGGGGTGATGGAGGATAGAGAGGCAGATATGGAGTCCGCAGGGCCAAGGGTTTCCTGGAGGAGAATAATGTCAACAGGAGATGATTCAATCAGTCTTTTCAGGGCTAGTTTCTTGGAGGCACTAGCCAAGCCTCTGCAGTTGAAAGAGAGGCACTTCATGGAGGAAGATTTCCAGGGGTATTCTTCGCTCTAAGTACCCCAACAATGGTGGATTGTCGCCCAGAAGCAACCTCAGCTTCCGCTCTCCTGATAGCTTTTGTAAGGTCTGATTTTCTCCCTCGAGCAGACAAGGGGGTCAACCCAGATGATGTGATACCCAGACCGGCGATTTTCAGATGAGTTCCCAGGGTGAGAGTACGAGGACGTAGATTATAGGTGTGTTTAGAGCCTCAGGATGATGAGGGAGAAGATGATGGCGACGGGAGATTATGAGATGATGGAGCAGAAGGAGCAATAACCGGGGAGGAGGGCATAGTGCAGTATGCAACAGACAATGAGGGAGAGAGTGAAGTGGGAGCAGTAGTGAAAATAGACAAAGGAGGGAAAAGTGATGTACCCGGAGTGGATGTAGCTGCTGAGGCTGCCCGAGATCTGGTGACCGGAGTAGATGCATGACATGGAGCAGCTCCCGGTGCCTGAAGTGGAGTGCTGAAGGGAATGCCCGAGACCAGAATGCGTTGAGCGGCCGGTGATATAGTCCTCGATGGAATGGTAGAGGGCACATGTGCTTCATCTGTTCTCTTGTTGAGAGGGCAATCCTTGAATATATGACCCACCCTATGACAGCGGCGGCATCTGAAAGGTACCCCTTCGTAGTCTAGGATCTGTACCCGAGTGAATCTGCCCCAGTGTAGTGTGATCTTTTCCTCCAGGCCTTCACAAGTGTCTAGGTGTACAAGGATGTGAGCAAGCATTCTGTTCCTGGATTCCACGAAGGTACGATCATGGTCAAGGTATGTTCCCAGGGCGTTCCCGATGCAAATGAAGACTTCTTCGCTCCAGTATTGGAGGGGGAGCCCAGGTAGACGAACCCACAATGGCCCTGCCCCAATCTGTTCTCGTTCAGGGTCGAAGAGAGGGCTCCATCTTTTTAACAGCACCGGCGCCATCTTGATGTGCCAGTATCTAGCTAATACCAGGTCCGTGTAGTTTTCCTTAGCAAAGTGTAGGGCGAACCAGCCTCGGGGTAGAACTTGTACTTCAGGGAGTTCTTTCAGAACCCCTCCCCAAATCTCCTTCACCCAAAGGGTGAGCCGGGTCACTGAATAAGCACGCCCTCGAACATGTCCAATGAGAATGGTATTCGCCATTTTGGCTGCCTCCCCAATAGCCGATGTCTCTCCAAACCGAATAGAAATGTCCCTGGATGTAGCTTTGACACACTTAGTTCTTTTCTTACCCGAACGCGGAGCTGAAGGGTGATCCACCAAGGGGTCCGGGGAGCGTTCCAGGGGAGTCGCCTTTGATGAACTGACTCTGACTGCAGGGGTCTCAAAGCAACCCGAGGGTGAGTGGAGGAGAGCAGAGGGCCCGGCCACCGACGAAAGAGGCAGTCCAGCAGATGTTGAAGCCGGGTACGAGGAGGACGGAGGGTGCGAATCAAAGGGAGGCGACGGTGGGATGACAGTCGACAGGAAACGGAGGGTCCCCGGTGACAGAGGAGGGAGATCCAAGCCAGGGGGCTCGAGAGGGGAGGTTCCTTCAGGCAGGCAAGAGGGGGGGGGGGAGGGGGGGGGGGATAGTAACCACCGGAGAGGGATGCGGCGCAGAATGCGGTGAATGGCTAGGGCCAACAGACAACGAAATGAAAGAAGGGCGATCAAAAATAACCTGTGAAGAAAGCGGGTCTTCTGAATAGTCAACCTCCTCCTCCGTTTCCATTACATCACCGACAGTATCTGGGGCCATTTTGAAAACGACAGATGGGGCCTGAAAAGTCGGGCCAGGTTACAGGCAGATCAGGTGCGCGGTTAGTCTTCGGGCGATAGAGGAAGGGTTTTCAGAAAGCCCTAACCGAAACCCTCGCGGGCAGCTGCAGAGCGCGCCATCTCCTCCTCGGCAGATCTTTGAGTCTCTTCTTGTAAAGTCTCATCTATAAGGTCAGTTGGAAAATATATAGTTCTACTAAAGATTGACATCTACAAAGAACATGTTAGAAGTGTGTGGGGTGATACTTAATAATTGTAGACCAACATACTTGTTGACAACTTCATTGAGTTATTACATTTCTATTGGTTACCCAAAAAGATGGAAGCATTGAAATGCTCACCTGAGTGTTAGCAATCAATATCAGTATGGTAGTGATAAGGAATTATTTCGTTGTTTATTGCTTGATAAATTTTGGCTAACTAGGTTTCAATGCAAGGGGCTTCTCAAAAAGTCATGCAAAACCAAAAATGTGTATAATATTGCCAATCATAATTGTATCTTAGTTTTAATTAACAGAGAAAAGTCCTTTGCTTCTGCAAATAAGGGTTCAAATGTAATACTCTTCATCTTAGGTTGGTAAAATAGATAAATAAATTGAGTTTCACCATCTTTTATTTAGTTTTTTCTTCTTGATGGAGTAAGTGCAATCATGTCTTCATTGAAGGCTATTTCAAAGAATCCCATATATTAAACACATTTTTCCATGATAATAAGAGTTTTAAAGTTTTTATAAGGAAATGAAATTTGTGTCATGAAACAAGTCATGATTGTTTCCTGATGCAAAATATGTGAAGAGATAATATATGGAGGCTTTAGATCCTTTCAATCATTTCATGGAAGTGATGTGGTTGTCTTTCTTTTCAAATCAACATTATCACATAAAAAGGAGAGAACCATTGCAAACGTTTCACATGAGGTAGATTGTTTTGATTAGGCCTCACTCATTGTAGAACAAAAAAGTTGTTATTGATCTCGCAACTTAGAAATAACACTTGAAAGGCCTACTCTTCTTAGTGATCAAGATTCAACATCCAAAGATGTACGGATTGGTGTCGCTGATTTGAATCTCCTTTAATAAACAACAATGTAGTGGAAACTGAAGAAAATAATCCTTTATTATGGCTTTTAATTCAAAATGAACTCCCATAGAGCTTGAATACAATCCGAATTTGTACGGTAAACATACCTTCGTACCATTATTGTGTGTCTTTACACCACATTACTATTTCTTGCTAACTTAGAAAATTACTACTTTAGATAACAAGGGCTACATTGTGGTAATGTCATTATGTTTGTTTTTTGGATATTCCACCACTTGATTTTTGTTTAAAAAAAAAATTAATAATTTTAAAATAATATTTAATAATTTTTTAATTAATAATTATAATTACTATTTTAATTATCAATTTTAAATCAAAATAATATAACATAACATTGTGATTTTACAATATCTCAATATAAGTGAGAAATATAGAAATAGTGGGAAATGTTTGAAGTTCAAGTCTTTCTGAATTGCCCCACAGAAATTCTCTATATTTTTTAAAAATTGCCTATAGAAAATTTCTACAAAATTTGTGGACATGCAAAGGCAATGAAGAACCCATTCTAAAAATACCTCTGTAATTAACCTTTCCTATAAATATTATAATATTAGTCAACATGAATGACAATATGGACAAAGTTTTCAACTCCGCTTACATGAAACCTAAAAACATTTAAATCTATTCTTTTGATAATTTCAAAATTTAATTAATAATTATAGATTATATTTTTTTTTGAAATAACATAATATAAATCTAATGTTTAATGGATTTAAATATGTTTTAAACAAATCTTTAAATAATTTGAAAGCCAAACCTTTCAAACAAAAACCTTTGCACAATAGAGAACTCGATGTGTGGGTACCAACATTTTAACGCTGACAAAGTAACAATTGAACACAGTACCAAGGTAGAGATTGATTTGTGTCGAGATAAAAAAATAGTTTTGGTAATTGTAAATTATTAAATCTTGATTGGAATGAATAATATAATTTTAATGCAGGTTCTATGTTCTATGTCGATTGATGATATCAAAGTTTTTCGTCTTCATTAAGTCAAAATCTGCATCTAGAAATTACAAATGCCATCGAAGGGGACATAATAGGATTGGTATGGTCTCAGGATTTGTAGCCCTAGTGCTGGTAGCAACCATACGTTAGCAAAGAATTTAGTATGAATTCCTTTAACCCTAAAGTAAACTATGTAAAAGCGCAATCATTATACGTCACTGCGTGAACGTAATGAGCTAACAAATATGGAAAAGAGGTATTGTACAACATCTCCTTTTTGTAGGGATGTTTTTTTTGGAGAGATACTATGTGGCGAATTGAAAGTGTCATCCATTATAATCTACTACTTGTAATTTTTTATTGAAACTTAAAAAAACATCTTAGAAGATCAAGAACCAATCTTTGTTATAGACATTATACTATCTATAAAATATAATGTAAATCATTTAGCTTTATCTTCCACTTTTGCATGGAATCTTCTTTATTAATTCTTATTTTCAATGACCATTTACATGTCATGATTGTTCCTCAATTTATGCCTTACGGTGTTTCCTTTGCAACATCTGGTGTAAATGCTAGTATATATATTATTATATAGCATAGAAAACCCCTCTAACCCCTTGTTATATAGTCAATATGTTATTTTATGTTTTTCTTATTTTTTATGCCCCAATATGAATGCATGTGATATCATATTGGTTCCTCAATGAAGCCCCTGTGCACATGTACAACATGCACACAACACCATATGTACATATCATTGCATATACAACATGTACATAGCACCATATGTACACAACACCGCATATCCATCATGTGCACAATACAATATGTACACAACTCTGCATATCCAACATGTACATAACACCATCTATACCCAACACTGCATATGCAATATTCAAACAAGATGTATACACCACTACATGTGCAAAACATCACAGATGCAACTTGTACAACATATACAACATATGCACAACAATATTACCACACATCCAAAACCACACTGTCTCTACCAAACAACCTTTATTCTAGTGTCTCTATGCCATCCATGCTTATCTTAGCTTGTCGCAAAGCACATTTTTTTCATTCCGCTGGTGTATCCTTCAAAGATACCTATCATAACATAAACATAGGCATAATACAAGCATAAAATACCAATTCATATCCACAAGATATTGACCTCATAAATTTGTCATGACTACTCTTCCCA
The DNA here is from genome assembly GCA_031772625.1 of Pinus tabuliformis. Taxonomy (NCBI): domain Eukaryota; kingdom Viridiplantae; phylum Streptophyta; class Pinopsida; order Pinales; family Pinaceae; genus Pinus; species Pinus tabuliformis. Next base: position 1,252,489,044 of record CM062820.1, on the reverse strand, counting down.
ATTGATTCCTCATAAACTAGGAATCTATTCATGTCATTCACATGCATAAGTAATCATTCCCCCACAAGAATGATCCCTAGTGACCTTGTCAGACAACAACATACATAGATACGTGTATACATATAAACATTAGCATAAAACAATCATGATCCCTGATGACCATGTCAGATAACAATGTACATACATACATATATGCATATAAACATTATCATAAAGAAATCATGATCACATCATAATTACTAGATATCATAAGGTCTAGGTTAAGAGAACTCCCTTTATCTATTCATAGCATGCACAACATTGAGAACAACGATTCAAAAAATAACTAAGGAATCTGATGAATCAAATCTATTTTTACCTTACCTTTCCCGATTACCTTTCTCATGATTGTACTGCCACTTTCCATTTACACTAATGGATTGAACCAATCCAACTGATTGTCATACTCTTGCCTTCAATTGCCCTTATACAAGAACTGAGCTTCATCCAAGTCTTACATTACCTATTAGGTTTCATTCAGCTCTCCTTTAGCTCCATTAACTTTCCGCTTTTCCAACCAATTCCCAAGACTCAAAACATAAAAGGAAAAACAAGAAACAAACAAGAAGAAAACCATGAAAACCAATAGCAATACGCATCACAAACAAAGTGGCAAGGCCTTGCACCATATATAAACAAAACCACAAATCAAGCTCAAAAAGTCACGAAAGACCAAAGCACAAGACAAACAATAGAAACCATGAATCAATCCTCATGGTTCCTAGTGGTTCCAAAGGAAAGCTCAACTTGAGCCTTCTCCAATATTTCATGGAAATCTCTTTTTCCATGCAATCTTGTGCATCATACTACCATAAACACATAAATTCCAGTGCATAAGTAAACATAACCACATACTAGTTACCTTACCTTGTCATACTAACGCCAAGCATGTTAACCTGCCACTACTCACACATGTCAACCACATGTTCCAAATATCAAGACAATCACATCTATCAATTTGAAATCAACCCTTACCAAGACTAAAAATCATGTCATAATCCATAGCCAACTCATAGCCTTTAGACATAATGCTACAATTTTCACCTACTACACTCAAGTACATATCAACTGTCTCAACACATATGTGTTAGTATGACCATCTTAAAACAAAATCTTTCATGCTTGCAATCTTACAGGAACATACTCATATCATTAAAGTAATCAAATGTCCAGACAACAAACAAATGACATAATAAACACCAAACACTCAAAAATCAAATAAATGACATAGTCAAACATTCAAACACCAAATATACGACATAAGAAAACTCATACCTTTTAGTATCTCAGGGGAGGCTATCGTTTCTACACAATCAATCTAGTTAGCACGATATAAATTCACAACATATCAACTCAAATGTAAATAAGGCCATGATATCCATAATAGCCACTAGCTAACATGTTCATATCAAAAACTCATAAACAATTATCATTCATACATAATAATCACATCTTCACAGTCAGTCTAGATTAGTACAATACAATGTCACAAATAAGTCGACTCATACCTGAATGTCATAACCCTAACCATCTACATAGGCCAATCCAATTTAGCATGATACATATAACATCGGGATATTAACGTTATAACCCTAATCATCAAGTTAACTAACATATAACAACAAAAAGTTAAGCTATAACATACTCATCAAAAACATATAACATAATCATCAAGCTAATTATTATATAACAACAAAAATTTAATATATAACATATTCAACAACAACATATAACATAATCATCAAGTTATCTAACCTAAAACAACAATAGCAATGCATACAACCACGAGTTACTATCATTCATGACTATCTGACAAATGTGCATATGACTACACTAATCAACTAGCATTTATCATGTATGTAACCATAACATCATTAGAATGAAAGGAATTCACATAACCATAATGCATATACCAATCCATTAACTTAACATACCTGCATGCCCAACATACAAACCTGTATGACGACATGCTCTTGCTTCGAGGTCCAATGCTGCAACTTCACTTTAATGAGTTGCATCTCCTACTCTATCTCAACCAACACATTAGCATCATAACATACCAATATTATCATGATGACCTAATTGCATACAATGGCCTTTATGCACAACAACCTTCACCATGAAAATGCATGCATAACAACATATAGACACCTACATGCATAACAAATGCATATACACCCATTTACTCATAACAACACATCCCACAACAACACCATCACCCTTCACATGGCGACGTCACTATAGCCATGATCAACACCATATAATTGCAACAAGTACATGGACTATAAACAACACATGTGCAACTGACATGATTACATGACCAACACACCGCCCATCTAGAAGGAGAGGTGAACCATGCTCTGATACCACTCTGTAACACTCTACTCCCACATCTACCCAAGTAACTGACCAATTAGGGTAAACATGTGATGAGAAGTTACTATGATATAATTCGACCTCCTAAGTCACCTTAAGGAAATGGAATCGATGGAAACACACCATACAAACCTTCCACATCAGCAAGAAGACCCTTTAAGGGAAGATCTTCGGCGAAAATCACAAGATAAATCATTTGTCGACGCGTTTCGAACCAACCAGTGTGGTTCATCGTCAGGACAAGCTGAAGAAACAGATCCAGCTTAGCATGTTAAATAGTCTGAGCAGAGACTCCAACGGCTCAATCGACCAACGGCTAATTTTGACCTAGTCATATGCACATTTGACCAACGACTAATTTTGACCTGACTGTGGACAATTCGGGCTCTGAACGGAATGATGGTTTTCCAGGTTTACGTCCAGCGGTAACCGGCTCTCCATTAAAGCTCCCTTGGATATCGACCAAAGAGAACTCCTCATCCACATGGCGTGACCGCAGCGTAAAGATGCCCATTCACCTTGGGAGCCCTTCCATGAGTTTTCAATCGTATGTTAGTTTGCCTCATAGGAATGCTAGCGTTAATAATGGTGTTAATAAGGTTTTTAATAATAAAAATAATAAGTTATTTAAACATAATAATAATATATGTGATAATTTATTTAATAATAATAAAAATGGTTTTAATAACCATAATAATAATTTATTCAACCATGATAATAATATTAATAATGTTTTGTTTAATAATAATAATTTATCTAATACTTATAATAGTATTATTAATAATAAAAGTAATATTAATCATAGTATTAATATTAATTATGATAATACTCCTAACAATAATGACGTTAATATTAGTAATAATTTATTCAACAATCATAACAAGAATAATGATTTATTTAAAGACTTTAATGATAATTTATTTAGTGGCTATAATATCAATAATGATATTCCTAGTGGGAATATTAATAGTGATAATAGTAATAGTAGTATAATCGGAATTTGTAGGAAGGATAATGATATTATTAAGGGTACTTCAGCAGATAACTCTAATTTGGTAGATAATACGAATAATATGAATATGTGTAAGATTAATAATTATAATGTTAATAATAATAAGATTAATAATAAGAATTTATCTAAGAATAGTATTAAGCATAAGAATAATAACAATATTTTGAATAAAATTTCGGGTAATATTAAGGTTGATTTATGTGACAGTAATAATAATACTAAGGACAAAGATTCTTTTAATAATAACATTGATGTTGGTATTAATATTTTTTTCCAAGGAAAAAAACGGTAACCTTTTATTAAAAAATTAATGAAAAGTTACACTAGCAGATGCAATGAAGCATTCAGTAATTGCCACATGGGCTCGCAACGTTAGAGGACTAACGTGCACAAAGAATAAGAGAAGAAAAGAGAAGAGAGAAAGAAAAAAGGGGTGAAAACCTGAATTCCAGTTGTGAGTAAAACTCACGCTTCAAGTTTTTCTCCCCTTTTTCTTTTCGACCTTGCGCCACTCTCCCAGAGTGGGCTCAATCGAGGCAATAACTATCTGTGTTGTTTCATTCGGCGGCCCTGTTTCTTTGTCTGAGTCTGATGTGTCTGAATGATGCTGTCGTTTGATGCCTCCCATACTTTGATCCACGCTTATCATCTCTGCCTGATTTGAGTGGGACTGTGAATCCTTGTTGACTGCTATTTTTTCCTTCTGGTTCTCTATTTCAAATTCCTCTATGGTGGTATCATCCTCTTCTGTTTCTGTTCCTTCTTCTTCTGTTACCGACGAGGCTTTCTTTTCCGCGGCTCTCTTCTTTATGACATCATCTATGTTCTGCCATCCTTTGGGCCTCCTTTGTTGTGGCTTGCTCTTGTTGGGGCTTCTGCATGCGTTGAACAGGTGTCCTGTTTGTTGACATCCCCTGCATCTGAATGCTGTATTCTCATAGTCCAATGGTTGTTTCCACTGAGAATTGTTAAAATTCAGGATGATGTTTTCCGGTAATCCTTGGCTAAGATCTATCTCGACACATATCCTAGCAAAGGTAAAGATTCCTTTTAAATGTCTCTCAGAATCAATCTTTAACATTCTTCCAAGAGTATTCCCTATGGCTGATAAGGTCTTGAAGTGCCAAAAATGTATCGGAAGATTATGCAACCTTACCCATACTGGCATCCTTGATACTACCATAGTATTGGCGTCAAACTCCGGGAACCATGGGGTAACAAACAATCCCGCACTGCCCCAGAACCATGGTCCTTCACTGAGAATTTTTTCCCTTTCTCCTTCTCCGAGGAAGATGACTATGAAGAAACCCTTCGAGCATAGATGGATCTGGCAGTTTTTTGTCCAGACCGTGTGAATCCATTGGTACAAAGCATCTGTTCTAGGCCAGAAACCGTTAAATCTACAAATAACAGCTTTATTTTGTAGATCTGAGAATATGCATTTTACCTCTGGAGTATCCAGCAAGATGGAGGGGCTCTCTGGCATTTGATCCACGATATACTGCCCTGGAGGTATATTAACTGCTTTGGGTGCTTCCCCTTTTGGGGGTTCTTTCCCTTTGGCTGCATCGCGATAGTTGCCTGTAGATTTTGAGGTAGATCCTTTAGATCCGCCTCGCAATCGGTGATTGAGTATAATAGTTGAGTCTTTTGCAACCTTGTAATGCAGAAGAGTTTGATGATCCTGCAAACATATCCCAGAAAATATTAGAATTTGAAAAGCAACTGGAATTCCCAGTTTGTCCTGAATCTCTTCTTTTAGCTCCAAAACACTCATCCGTTCCCAGATCTGCACACAAACGTGTCTGCCTTCTGTTGATCTGATGAAGATTTGTTTCAGATCCGCTGTGTCTGCCTTGATCAGATCCCATTTTTCGGGTTGGTATTCTGGATCTGGCGAAGCTTCCTTTTGCTTCTGCCCTCTCTTCTGAAGTTCCCCAAATCCTTCCTGCGCAGGGGGGATCTCAAGCTTCAGGGCTAAGATCCCATGTCTAAATCTCAGCTCCTTGCCATGGATCAGGGAGAAAAAAACTCGATCTGGGCGGCAAGACACATTTTCAACGAGATCTGCAACAAAAAATCCCGGATCTGAGAGAGGGCGCAGATCTGCAGCCTGCAGACCCCTCCTGCCTTTGCTCCATGCGATCTGTGCCTGGCACGTCCTGGTCTCTAAGAGCAGTGTGTCATTTTGACAAAACGCATAGATCCTTGAGACTGCAAACTCCACAGATACGCTGCCGCGTTGATCTGGAAAGTTTTGGGTCGATTGTCTGCGCCGTTTCACGGAGTATTCCTTTCCAGCGTCGTAAGGGTCAGCTCTTACTGTGGCTCCATACCCTGGTTTTCCTTCGGCCCATGCAAGAATCGTTGAACCAGCTGCGGCTGCTAGCAGATCTCTGCATAAACAATAACTAGCACTTGGATCTAGGGCAGAGAAAATATGCAGATCGCTGGCCTCGGGCAGCTTTGGACGCAGCAATCCGGCCCAGTACCAGAGAGAGGCTTCATGCTTTGGGTCTTCAACGATCCAGCTTCCATCCGTTCCAAACCAGCGCAGATCTACAGTAGCCGCGGCGGCGCAGATCAAAACTTCTGAAACCCTAGCTCCGCGAACCGCCTCCATCACTCTCCCAATTGGTTATCTTGGTATTAATATTAATAACCTTAACATTGAGAATTTGATTGTGAATCAGGTTCATTCTCCCCCTTCTTCCCTGAATAAAAGAGTGGTTAACCTCTCTAGCTTTTCTTTTTCCCCTTCTGTTTTTAGTCTTTTAGGAAAAGGTTTAAACTTTGCCCTTGCCCCTAGAAGAATCTTGGTGGATGACATTATTTGCGACGTGGAATACGGGATTAGGGATCTCCCGGACAATATCAAGGACACTATTAGGCAGGATTGTGCTGTCATCCTTAGGAAGGCTAAGCCCCCTTGGAAGAACCTCAGCAAGGAGGAATTCTCTGCCCTTAATTCATTAAATCAGAACCAAGACATTGTTGTTTTGAAGGCTGACAAAGGAGGGGCTATGGTCATCCTTAACAAGGATGATTACCATAAGAAGATGTTAGATCATCTTTACAATAGTGACAGTTATAAAAAACTGCCCAAGAACCCTCTTAAGAAAGTTTCTAGGACTGTGGCTCTCGCCATCAAGTCCAGTAGTTTGGTGGGCTCTCCAAGCCACAAACTCATTGAGAGCAGTCCCCTTACTCCTAGGATCTATGGATTACCTAAGATTCAAAAAGAGGGGGTCCATTTGAGGCCTATCGTCAATACCATTGGTGGTCCGACCTACTTTCTAGCTAAGTTCCTCGCCCTGAAACTTAAGCCCCTGGTTGGCCGCACTGAGTCCTTCGTGAAAGACTCTGCATCCTTCATTAAGGAGCTTAAAGATATTAAGCTTGACCCTAAGGACATCCTGGTCAGCTTTGATGTGGTCTCCCTTTATACCTGCATCCCTATAAAGGAGGCCTTGGAAGTGATCTATCGCCTATCGGATCACGATACCCCACATCTGGTGGAGATATGTCTCACTTCCACTTTCTTCTATTTTAAGGGTGAGTTCTTTGAACATACTTGTGGTGTTGTCATGGGCTCCCCCCTTTCCCCTATTGTCGCCAATCTCTTTATGGAAGATTTCGAAGCCAAAGCTCTAGCCTCGGCTCGTATCCTTCCTAAGCTTTGGAGGAGGTATGTAGATGACACTAATGTCATCTGGTCCCATGGCCATGAGGAGCTGGATCGCTTCTTCAATCACCTCAACTGTCAGTCCTCTGCCATTAAGTTCACCATGGAAAAAGAGGTCAATGGTTGCCTCCCTTTCCTAGATATTCTTATTTCTAAGAATATAGATGGCTCTCTCTCCCTCTCAGTATTCCGTAAGAAAACGCATACTGAGCAGTATCTTCATGCCGATTCCCATCATTTCCATGCTCAAAAGATGGGTGTTCTTAACACCCTTGCTACTCATGCCCTTAGGATTTCTGATAATAAGAGCTTTGATGAGGAGAGATCCCATCTCCTTAATGTCTTTGTGGAGAATGACTACAGTAGGCGCCTAGGTCAGAGGGATTTCCTTGAATCCTCTAAAAATGCGATGATTAATAAAGAACCGAAGGAACGCCGACTAGGAGTCCATCTTCCCTATGTTCAAAGAACCACAGACAAAATTGCTCGGATCCTTAAGAGGTATGATATCCCCTCTACCTTTAGGCCCCTCAACACCATTCGTAAGTCCCTCTGATCGGTGAAAGATCCTGTTGACCCTATGGACATGAAGGGTGTCTACTTGATCCCTTGTTCTTGTGGAACCCCCTATATCGGGGAAACAAGACGCTCCATCCATCAGAGGATAAGCGAACATGCAGCTGACCTAAGACATGGGAGAACCAAGTCTTTAGTGTTAGCGGAGCATGTGGAAAAGACCAAGCATCAAGTTTGTATTGAGGAGGCCAAGGTTGTGCTCATTTCCATCATCGTAAATTCAGGGAAGCTATTGAGATTGAAAGAAGGCCTAACAATCTCAATAGAGATGACAGCTAGAAAATCAGTAGTTGTTGGATCCCTGCCTTGTCGTCTTAGTTTTCTGTGTTCCCCCTGGAGCCTTCCTTCCTCCTGGCATTGATCCGTTTTGCTCTGTGGCTACTTTTGGTCTTTTTCCTGTCCCTTCCCTTTTTTGTCGTTCTCTCTTTTTTATTTATTTATTGATTTATATACCCTATATTTACATGTATTTATTATTATTATTATTATTTATTTATTTTTTTAATTATTATTATTATTATTATTATTATTTATTTATTATTTTTTTTATTTTTTATTTTTTAGTTAATTAATAAATTAATTAATTATTTTATTTGTTAAATTAATTTATTTTTATTATTTTTTTTCAACTGTCTTTTACCTAACTTTTATCTAAATAACCGAAGATTATTATATATATATATATATATATATATATTAATAAATAAATTATATTAAAGTTTTTTTTTTTCATAAACTAACCCTTAAAAGTGTTTTATTTAAGTATGGGGGTTTACGCAGTGCATTATATTAGATATCATTTTTGGGATTCAACTGCGTTAAGTAAGTCATTCACGTATGACCATTTCCATGAGAGGTATTCGTAACTGACTAATTTCTCATGATTTTTGAATAGTTCACTTAGCACTCATTGCATCGGGTGATGCTCACAGGGGTGAAGAAGTGGGATTGAAACTAGTGAAATGAATCACATAGCGTCAATCATCACTTCCGGGGCTTGCACCCGGTAACCAGGACTTCCCGGGAGGTCACCCATCCCAGATTGCCTCTGGCTCAAGCGCGCTTAACTGTGGAGTTTTCCCCACAATCAGACCCACTTAGCTTGCTACCCCATTTGCAAAACCTTAGCAAGTATTGTGCCTCATGAACCATTCAATTAGAGATCCCTTCACTCTTTTTGAATTTAAGTATGGGGGTTTACGCAGTGAATTATATAGATATCATTTTTGGGATTCAACTGCGTTAAGTAAGTCATTCACGTATGACCATTTCCATGAGAGGTAGTCATAACTGACTAATTTCTCATGATTTTTGAATAGTTTACTTAGCACTCATTGCATCGGGTGATGCTCATAGGGGTGAAGAAGTGAGATTGATTATTATTATTATTATTTATGGAAATAAGTTAAATTAGGTAAGATATATAGATAAATAAAATACTTTTAAGGGTTAGTTTATTAAAAAAAAAAAATCTTTAATATAATTTATTTATTTAAATTATATATATATATATATCTTATCTAATTTAACTTATTTCCATAAATAATAATAATAATAATAATATTAATATTAATAATATTAAATTAATAATAATATTTTGACTACTAATATTAATAATATATTAATATCAAGACTATTTTTATTTAATAAATAACTTAATTAAATAAAAAAAATTACTTATATTATTAATATATAATAATAAATAATTTAATTTAATTAATTAAATTACTTTTTCTAACTAACCATTTATATTATTTTATTGATATTTTAAACCTTAACTGTATGATTTTAATTGAAATATATATATATATATATATATATATATATATATATATATATTAATTAGTGAATAATTTAAATAAATAAGTGAATTATCTTCTTAAACTAACCTATTTTGAATCCTAACTTTTATTAATAACCTAATATTATAACTTATATATATATATATATATATATATATATATATATATATATATAGATTAACCAATAAATTAATTAATTTTTTTAAAAACTATTTTTTGTATTAATATTAAAATAATAATATTATTAAATTAATGAATAGTAATTTGACCTGGGTCCGTAGGTCAAAATTAGCCGTTGGTCGATTGAGTCGTTGGAGTCTCTGCTCAGACTATTTAACATGCTAAGCTGGATCTATTTCTTCAACTTGTCCTGACGATGAACCACACTAGTTGGTTCGAAACGCGTCGACAAATGATTTATCTTGTGATTTTTGCCGAAGATCTTCTCTTAAACTTGATATGGATCACAGAAGCCTCAATTCAACAACAAGACCCTTGTGAACCATCCCAACGTCTTAGGTCACTAGCCCCCGAGTCCCACTGAGTTTTTTGACCAATTGACCCCCAGAATATCCCATGCTATGGGCATGCCAATGTTGAGAGGGCTCTGGATGCTCCCATAACATGGCATTCCAATATCCAGGGACTATTTTTCTCAGTGTTGTGCCAATGTCGTCGAGATTTGAACTACTTTTTCAGGCCCAGAGCCCAGGTCACTGCCTAGAATTCAATAACACTGACATAATCCATGATTTACATAATAACAAGTCTTGCAAATCATAAACTGACTCCAGGACTAATCCTGACCATCCCCAACTGAGACTGACATTTTGTCAAACACTTGGCATCAATGCAATATACAGGAAATGAATACAATACAAAGCATAAATGGTTGATAAATCATATGATACTTGAAAATAAGGACCATCGCCCTCTTCCCTTAACTGTTTTGACATAAATTAGGTAGTGCACCCATTATCCTTTCAGTTACAAGTAAATACATGAAATAACCATGACAATAACTAGTCATATAACCATGCTTATAACCAACATTAAACCATGAAAATAACAATGAGATAACAACCATTAAAGCCACATATTAACAAGTACAAAAGCAAGAGAACTTAGCTTTTATTAAACATAGGAAAATTTGACCAGGTTTGGGACTTCCACGTACCACCCAACCGTAGACATGGATGAACAAATTTTTATTTATTTATAGCTATAGCTATATATATATATTATTTTTTGTTCATCCAGTCATCCCTGTTCCATGTTCCAAGCATGAATGTGGGATCTCATGGATAAACCAATCCAAGAAAAACCAAGGGAATCCAGAGGTTAAACCATCTACACCCTCACCAAACCATGATCTCACCAAAATCGACATTGAGATCACAAAATCAAATCGAGTCAGGAATGCCTTTGGACTCCATCACTATCCTTGAGGAATTTTCTATCTCCTTGTCCCTCAGGCTTTACCACAATACAATGCCAAATCACTAGGCTCTAAACCGAGACACCAGTCTCTCAAGCTTTACAACAATCCACATCGGATCACTAGCCTTTGGGATTCCAAAACCGGTCAATGGATTCTTAGGCCTTTGGGAATTTTCCTAATACCACCTCTGCCCCAAATTCCGAAATCATATGGCAATTCCAAAGCTCAAACTTGAGAAAACAATCCCATCACAACATGGCTAATCTGGAAAGAGGCAAGGCTAGGTTGAAAACCACTCTCATAACCCAACAAAACCATGCCACTAACAACAAGAGAACCATATACCAACATGCAAATCCATGCATGTCAAAACCAACTAGGAAATCACACATGCAATATGTTCCCTGCAAGTATTTTTGTTGAAGCTACTTGATCCTGCTCTTCCTTGCCTGATCTTTGCTTTCCTCCCTTTTCCTTGTCCTTCCTTTGCTTGCTTTTATTAATGAGGACTCTATTTTCTTCATTTTTCAATATTTTCCTTCAATTTCCTCCTGTTGTGGCCACCAACAACCCCCCTACTTCTTTTTAGTATTAGCAATAACGCTAAAGAAGTGGAGACCCTTAGTAATAAAAAATCCAAAATGATTTTATAAAATTTTTGTATTATACTCCTAAAAAATGCATCGCACGAAGAAGAGTCAAGCATTCCCTTTATGAGCACATTAAAACAATTGCGAAGAAGCAGCGCGAAATTCATCACATCGCATACATTGAGAAGCGCCCATAAATGACTAATCTTAAGAAAATCTCAGATGGCCAATATGTGATATCGCATATCACAACATCGCATAAGCAGCACATGAATAACTTGACGAATTGCTGCGATATCTGTAATCTGCGATGCCGCGATCTGCGAAGCCGCAATACTGCGATCTGCGATGCCGCGATCTGTGATGCCGCAATACTGCGATCTATGCGATAACTGCGATGACGCAAAACTGCGATATGTGATCTACGATCTATGCGATCTGCGATCTGTGAGTCACAGAAATCACCCATCGCAAATTTTCCTCGGCCCAGCACCTAAGAAAAGTTGTCCCTAAACCAAAATTTGAGTGCACAGCTTAAATAAAATTAATGAATGTATGTCAAGGTATTCACGAAGGAAAGTTTTGTGTTTTTCAAAGAGTCAGTTCACTGTGGGTGTCATGATTTTACACATTCGTAGAACTTGAAGCTTTCATCTCGAAATTTATTATCATTACTTTTTCCTTTGCGTGAACTGCAGGAAACATCTAAAGAAAAAGGGGAAAGCGCCAATGCTCGGAGAACAGGGAAGAGATGCTCTCATACATAGATGCCGCATACAACAGAAACGCAGATTTTAGAGTGTTACTGAACAGATACTGATATCAATAGGCGATTCGACACTCAAGGTCAAAAAACTCACAAAAGCAGCATGTTTACAAAATTTTGAAGCTCATGCCCGGTAAAGGAAAAAGTGCTAAAGGCGGAAAACGCACCAGAAAGGCCCGGATCAAAGAACGGAGGCAGCGCTAAGAAAATTGTTTAGAAAGCAAAGTCCCTAACTTGCTTAGTCATCCACGAGTCCGGAAGCCTAAATAGTAAAAGCAGAGGTAGCTAAGAGGAATCTGGGTTGTTACCAAGCATACACGCAGTAAATTCGCTCAACCAGAAGATGATTCTCAAAAATATCTTCGAGTTTACTAAAAGGAGGTGCCAACGCTTGTCATTTCTATTTTCGTAGCTCAAACAAAAGCAGAAGACGACCAACTGACTCTTCCCAGGCAAATGTTGCATACTCACAGCACTAAGGAGAAAATGCAGAAATAGTTAGATATTAGATTCAATTTTTAGAAATAAGTTTACTTAGATAAAGGGCGGTCATTTTAAACCGTATCCGAAATTTATGTAATTAAGTTATTTAGTTAGCAGTATTTAAACCCTTCTCATGCATTTGGAGAAGGGTTCGGAAATTTGTCAAAAACTTGTCCTCAGAACATGCACTTTTGCACCCTCAGAGGAGGTTTTGATGAATGAATGGATCAAGGTTTATTAATTTTTGCATTTGATATTTGCTACTGATGTTGCACTTTTGTACTCTTAGTAGATATCAGAACAAGGAGAGATAAATCATTATTACTTGAAGCTTATGGGTAGGACCAGTCATAAATGGTACTTTTATCTCTTGGCCATTTCTGCTTATATTCTTGAAGTGATATACAGTTTTCAGTTGTTTATATGTTATTGCATGAATGTGTGAGTTACCATTTGGCACTTTTGTACGATGGAGTCATTTATTTATGTTTGATATATGAATAACTTATTATGCGATATGCTGTTCACAACTGTTTTGCCTAACTTTTTATGCAAAGTGGTTCATCTTAATTGATTTGTATTCTTATGATAGTTGAATGATCTTTATTACCAGTTATTGTTTGAAATCTATTTAGATCGCATAATAGAAGAAATACACCTCGGGTTAGCATAGATTAGATGTGCTATTTTTATTAGATTACAATAGCATAAAATTAGATTAAAGTAGCTTAGATCAAAACTCTTAGATCAGCATAATCCAACTCTGCACACACACACCCTTAGATTGGGAAACTGGTCCCATTGTCCCCAGTCGGACCCGCTATACCAAACGGATAAGGAGCCGCCAACCAAGGTCCGGACCGGGTGGGTATCCCCCTTGTTATCGACCTGATTTTCGGGGCTTCAACATATTTGGCGCTAGAAGGAGGGCCCGAACTATGAAAGGCACTTAAATCAAAATATAAATACCATTCTGAGAGTAAATCGCCCTTATCATCTCCCTCGACTTCTCCAGTATATTTAAATCCAGAGTCGGAAGTCGCTCGAGTATCAATCGTTTCTGCACACCTTGATATTTCAGACCAATTTACCATTAAACCTCCCGAAGTCGAATCTCTGATTCACAAACTTCAGGGATTTTCCATTTCTCCTCAGAGGTCTGATAAATCTCAAAGCAGTGTGACTTTGCAGTAAAATCCTGCTCATCCCCTAACCAGATTGAAAAGTGAAAAATTTGGCATCCAACTGACTGAGTTGCCTCTTCCCACCAGGAAAAGAGCGAGGAAATCACCACAAGAGTCTGACAGTGAGATTCTTTCGTCTACCTCACCCATTTCAACTACCTCACTGCGAATTCAACCACCCACACCTCCATTCCAAACCATCATTCATCCGTCTACCACAATCCCCCTTCAATCATCCACGATCATAGTATCCTCATCTTCCCAACCGCAGAGATCATCTCCTGCACTTTTCTCTACTAGAAGCTCAACGATGGCCCAATCTCCATGGAACAACCCTGGGGCAGTCTTGATGCCTGCACCCTTGAGCCCAATACCGGCCCATCCTGAGAAATGGCTGCCTAAATTCAATCTAGAAGCAGGCATGCTAGCAGAAGAACACATAAACAATTTCATGCTTTCTATCAATCTCAATAGAGTTACTAATGAAGATGTTGTTGTTCGGCTTTTCCCCTACACACTGCAAGGAACAGCCAGGTCATGGTATTTTTCATTACCTTCCGGGTCTATCACAAGTTGGGATATCTTTCACAATCAATTCCTTATCAAGTTTGGTGATGACAGATCAACAACAACATTAATCAATGACCTATCCAATCTCAAAGCCCAAGCCAGAGAACCTATCAAAGATTTCGATTTACGGTTCAATAAAATTCTCAACAAAATTCCTACTACTTCCCAACCTAGCGAAGAAGTACGATGTGAATGGTATATTACTACTTTACCATCAAACATAGCAATCTTCGTGGATAGAGAAAATAAAACAAATTTAGTTGAAAACATGACAGAGGCGATAACAGTAGAGAAACGCGTAATAGCCCTGGAAAAGAGATCTGCGATAGAGGAATGAAAGTCTAAAAAAGTCACCTTCAAGGAAGACCCCAAGAAGAAACAAACAAAAGACCCTTTCGATTTGGAAGGATTGCAGAAAGTATTAAAGACCATGTCTAATGAGATGATTGACATAAAAAAACAAGTAGCAGAAACTTCTTTAAAAAAATCCTACAAAACTTTTAAAAGAGGTCCTTCAACGGATACAAAACCACCCAATGGCATCTCCAATGCTGAAACTGAGGAAGAGGAAGAAGAAGAAAGTTCCACTGAAGGGAAAACTGATGACGAAGAAGTTGTGGAATTACAAGGAATGTGGGATTTCATCCTCCCACAAGAAGAGGATCAAGAAATATTTACGGTTAGCACACGAAGCAAAAATCAGCTTGATCCTCCCAAACTACCCCTAAGCAGAAGGGCGCAAGCCCTACAACAAAAGATAAAGTCGCAACAAAGAAAGCAACAACTAAAGCGACTCAGTCTAGCCCAGTCCGAGCAGATCAAACAACTCCATCAAAAACACTGATAGTGTCGGATGAAATGGAGTACAATATTGTTGATGACATGAAAAAGACTAGGGCTAATATTACCCTTTATGAATTGAGCAAATTGAAGCATCAACAGAAGATAATGATGAAAGAATTACATGCTGTGCCTATTGTATCTTTTCCTGCCGTTGTACTCTCTCAAGCTTCCCATAACATGGGAAGACCTCCAACTAACGCGATCAATAAGATTGATCCAAATGATATCGCCTTAATTGGAGGAAGATCAAGATCTCACACTCCCCCGTTTCTTCTCACTTACGAGATTTTCAACAAAAATGTGCACAATTGTTTGGTAGATTTCGGTGCTTCTTCGAATATTTTACCCAAATCAATATGTGCTAAGATAAATGTTCAACCACAAAAATCCACAGTGCGTATAATTCAGCTTGATCGATCTCAAGTCGAAGTGATTGGTGAAATTAATCAAGTAACCATAAGATTGTCATCTAACCCGAAGGTATGTCAGGTTATTGACATTCTAGTGGCCGATATCCCAGAATTATATGGATTAATTCTTAGCAGGGATTGGTCCAAGAAACTCCATGGATACTTTGCAACCGACTGGTCGCACATGTGGTTACCATATAACGGTAAACCGAATCAGATAAAGGTTGAACAAGAATTACATAGTAACGGAATTAGAGGGAGAAAATGAAGCAGTATCGTATAACAGCAGTATCATAGGCAATTACTCGGTAGATTCTTTTCTCAGTAATTTCAATGCTCACCCATCACCTTACTTAGAAAATTCAGTTTTGTCCCAAGTCGAAATTTTTTCCCAAACTGATAATTCAAAGTGTGTTAATTTTGTAGATGAACCTGTAAATACATCTTTGTTTTGGAAATTATATTTCGATGGCTCTAAATCTAACGAAGGAGCAGGAGAAGGATGCATTCTGATTAGTCCAGAAGGAAACAAGACCATGCTTACATGCAGACCCGAATTCAATTGCACAAACAACACAGCAGAATATGAGGCCTTGGTGCAAGGCCTATACAAAGCAATCGGGTTAAATGTCAAGTATCTTCAGGTCTTTGGAGACTCTGAGATTATCGTCAAACAGGTACGTAACACTATACATTGCCTATCAGGTCATTTAAAACACTATCAATCTTTAGTACAAGATCTGACTGAGCATTTCATAGCATTTAATATCTCTTCAATCCCGAGACTCCAAAATGCGAGTGCAGACCTTTTGGCTAACGTAGCCTCTAGCTTATTCCCTCCGAAGATTTTAGTCCAGATAGATTCTCAATAGAATTGATCTTTAGACCATCCATCCCTGAAAAAATTACAAATTGGAGAGTATTCAATGATGATCCTGATATTGTAAATTTCCTCACTTCTGAAGGATCCTACTCCAATCAGATAATTGACGAAGACCATCACGATCGACAAACACAACAAAATAGCACTGATAATGCTATACCTAAATCGGTGGTTAAGTTAGAAGACTTGTACGATTTGAAAAATCGGTTTAAAAGGTCTACCAATTCAAAGCTCTACAATTCAACTATGAACTACGAATTAGTAAACCTAGGAACCGAAGATAAACCACAAAACATTAATCTAGGCATAGGCATGGCCCCTGAAGAAAAACTAGCGTATATTCGTCTTTTGAGACAATATAAAAATGTTTTTGCCTGGAATTACAATGAGCTGAAGACATACGACACTTCTATCATTCAACACACTATTCCTATGATTGACAACGAAAAACCTGTCCAACAGAAACTGAGAAAGATCCACCCCAATTTAGAAAATCAGATAAATAGTAAGCTAAATAAGTTATTAAAAGCCAAAATAATTTTCCCCGTCAGACATTCCAGATGGGTCTCCAATATGGTACCCGTTAGAAAGAAAAACAGAGATATTAGAATCTGTATCGATTTTCAGAATCTTAACAAAGCCTGTCAAAAAGACAATTTTCCTCTTCCACCTATGGAACAGATATTACAGGCAGTAGCAGGCTCAGAACTAATGTCTTTCTTGGACGGATTTTCAAGATATAATCAAGTGCTGGTGCATCCCAATGATCAGTTGAAAACCACATTCAGAACTAAATGTGGCACATACGCATATTGGAAGATGCCATTTGGTTTGATTAATGCCGGCGCTACATTTCAAAGAGCCATGGACATCGCATTTAAGGGTTTAGTCAACAAACCTGTAGTGATTTATTTGGATGATATAACAGTGTATTCTAAGAAGCGAAGCGACCATCTCAGAGATTTAAAGCAAATTTTTCAAAGATGTTTAAGGTATGGGATTTCACTTAACCCGAAGAAATCTTTTTTTCGCATTAAGTGAAGGAAAACTTCTAGGATTCATAGTGTCAAAGTCTGGTATTCACATTGATCCTGACAGAATCAAAGAAATCTCAGAAATATCCCTACCTCATAATAAAAAAGCCATGCAATCTTTCCTTGGTCAAATCAATTTTGTAAAAAGAGTTCTCCTAGATTTTTCACGAATTGTGTCTCCTTTGCAAACCATGATTAAAAAGAATTCAACTTTCAAATGGGGTCAAGATGAACATGAAGCATTCAACCTGATCAAACAAGCTATTATTAATGCTCCATCTTTAGCAACCCCAAATTTCTCAAAATCTTTTGTTTTATACACATTTGCCTCAGAAAAATCATATGCTGCGATTCTAACCCAAGCCAATCAAGAAAAAACAGAAGCTCCAATTGCGTTTTTTAGCTCAAATCTACAAGGTGCTGAACTCAATTATTCAGACGTAGAGAAACAGGCCTATGTTGTTTTCAAAGCGGTTAAATATTTCAGACCTTTCTTACTCAAAACCCATATTAAGATCATAGTACTGTTTCCAGCGGTAAGAAATCTTCTAGTACAGAAGGATATGGGCGAGAAAAGAGCGAATTGGATCACTGCTTTACAGGAATATGATCTTGAGATCAAACCAGCAAACATTGTAAGAGGTCAAGGCTTCTGCAAGATGTTAGCTGGAGCATCGCAAATCCCTGAAATGCCATCCGAAGAGGTACAAATGTATGAGGTAAGCCTGAACGATGCAGAATCATTGTATGCTGATATCATTTATTATCTTAAGAACGGGTATGCTCCATCACACCTGGATCACACTAAGAAAAGAGCTCTGAGATTGAAAGCTAAACAATATCAGCTCATAAATGATATTCTCTTTAGAAAGAATTATGATTATGTTCTTCTTAGATGTCTTGAAAAAAATGAAGCCGAAAAAGTTTTGCAGGAACTCCACGATGGACCAGCAGGCGGACATTATGCTGGAGATGCTACTGCACATAAAATTTTACGTGTAGGATATTACTGGCCTACGCTGTTCAAAGATTCACACAATTACGTGAGGAAATGTCAAGTCTGCCAAACTACTGCTGGAAAACAAAAGAAGTCGTCCCTGCCACTACAACCGGTAAACATCGAGCAACCATTCAGCCAGTGGGGCTTGGACATAATAGGTGAGATCGTTCCTCACTCTTCTAAGCAACATAGGTACATCCTCACGACAACAGATTATTTTACTAAATGGGTAGAGGCAGTTCCTCTCAAGACAGCTAATTCTGAAAATATTATCAAATTCATAGATCAATTTATAATCACTAGGTTTGGATTGCCAACGGCTTTAATATTTGATAATGCATCATACTTTTCTGGAAATGAAATGACTGAGTTCGCACTTAAAAGGGGATTCAAACTAAAATATTCGGCCAATTACTATCCGCAAGGTAATGGGTTAGCTGAGTCAACAAATAAAAACCTAATCAGGTTTATTAAAAGAACAGTTGACTAGAACCAAAAGAATTGGCATAAAGCTTTGATAAACGCTTTATGGGCAGATAGAATAACAAAAAAAGCTTTGATAGGCACTTCTCCCTTTAATTTAGTTTATGGGAAAGAAGCAGTTCTTCCAACTCACTTAGTCATTCCCTCTTTTTCTTTAATACAGTACATTGATGAAGTACCTACTTCCTCCATACAGCTAAGACAAATGGAAATAATCAAATTAGAAGAACAGGGAGAACAAGCTAAAATAATCCATGCTCATCATCAAGCGCTAATAAAATCCTCTTTTGATTCAAACAAAATGACCAGAAAAAATTGAGTATGGAGATTTAGTTTTAAAATGGGATAAAGCTCATGAAGAAAAGGGAAAACATACAAAATTTCAAAAAATGTGGCTTGGTCCTTTTCAAATTGTTGAAGTCATAGATCCATCAACGTTTGTCTTACAGGATCTAGCAGGTAGAAGGGATTCTTTGCCTGTGAATGGTCAAGTCCTTAAAATATATTTTCCATAGAAGATTATTCTTCTATTTTGTAGAATAGTTTCTTTTTCTTTCGTTCATAATAAAACCGGTTGTTAATGGTTACTATCGGTATTCGCGAAAAAGGAACCAATTCTCTTTCAGATTTTGAGCTTTTCACTTGTATAAACAGATTTTTTTTTTTAAATCTGATCTTTATTATTGACAGACACAGTTAAAAACTTTAGCCTAGATATGATATTAGTTTCAACTTCAAAAAAAAAAAAAATTGATGAAATCAACCTTTAGCGAAGGAATTGTTTAATATTAGCTCAATAACAAAATAAAGATTCTCTGTAAAACTGCTATTTGCAAACTCTATTGTTGTTGTCCAGAGCTTTCTTAAGGAAAACAATGATATCCTCCCTGTTAAAGAAAATCGCAGCATTCATAGGGACAATCCAAGAAACACTATATCTCAAAGAATAAGAGGTCTCATCACGAGCCGGCTTATCATGATCACAGATATTATAACTTTGCTGAATTTGCCAAACACTGTCCATCAAAACAGGGCAATAACTCAAGATTATTGAAATCAAAAGACAAGGGGTCTCATCACGAGCCAGCTTGTTCAGAAAAAGTGTAAATCAAGTGAATGACTGTGTCATAATTTGGCTACCAAACCAAGACATTGTTCTTCGAGAATAAAAAAGGAAAAAGTGTCAATATGGGTTTTTTTTTGGAAGTTGTAGATCACCTTAAACGGGATAACATTGTTGGGTAACAGGTAACCCTGTCGAGGTTATGGACGCCTGTTGGCAGCAGAGGCTCTACCTATGACAAACAAGCATATTTTAAGGCTAGCACACAGAGAAAACTTTATTTTTTTTTTCTTTACATAACCAAGTAATGGCCGATGTAGATACAAGGACAAGACTGAGGAAGCAAACAATTAGAAAAAAAAGAAGTTGAAACAAAATATCATTGATAGAATAAGGCATAATGTACTCTGTCTGTCCATAACAAAGTTTAGATTTATGAAAAATTCTCTGTTTTGGAAGTTTAAAGAATTCAATAGAAAAGCAGAGATAACTGGTTCTTCCAAGTGAATCGCCATTGTTGTGGCCACCAACAACCCCCCTACTTCTTTTTAGTATTAGCAATAATGTTAAATAAGTGGAGACCCTTAGTAATAAAAAATCCAAAAAGATTTTATAAAATTTTTGTATTATAATCCTAAAAAATGCATCACACGAAGAAGAGTCAAGCATTCCCTTTATGAGCACATTAAAACAACTGCGAAGAAGCGGTGCGAAATTCATCACATCACATACATTGAGAAGCGCCCATAAATGACTAATCTTAAGAAAATCTCCGATGGTCGATATGCGATATCGCATATCGCAACATCACATAAGCAGCACATGAATAACTTGACGAATTGCTGCTATATCTGTGATTTGCAATGCCGCAATACTGCAATCTGCGATGCCACGATCTGCTATGCCGCAATAATGCGATCTATGCCATAACTGCGATGCCGCAAAACTACGATATGTGATCTGCGATCTATGCGATTTGCGATCTGCGAGTCACAGAAATCACCCATCGCAAATTTTCCTCGACCCAGCACCTAAGAAAAGTTGTCCCTAAACCAAAAATTGAGCGCACGGTTTAAAGAAAATTAATGAATGTACGTCAAGGTATTCACGAAGGACAGTTTTGTGTTTTTCAAAGAGTCAGTTCACTGTGGGTGTCATGATTTTACACATTCGTAGAACTTGAAACTTTCATGTCGAAATTTATTATCATTACTTTTTCCTTTGCGTGAACTGCAGGAAACATCTAAAGAAAAAGGGGAAAGCGCCAATGCTCAGAGAACAGGGAAGAGATGCTCTCATACACGGATGCCACATACAACAGAAACGCAGATTTCAGAGTGTTACTAAATAGATACTAATATCAGTAGGCGATTCGACACTCAAGGTCAAGAAACTCACAAAAGCAACATGTTTACAAAATTCTGAAGCTCATGCCCAGTAAAGGAAAAAGCGTTAAAGGTGGAAAACGCACCAGAAAGGCCCGGATCAAAGAACGGAGGCAATTATTGATGCGCGATTAGCGCCTAGCGCTAATCGCGCATCGCTAAGAAAATTGTTCAGAAAGCAAAGTCCCTAACTTGCTTAGTCATCCACGAGTCCGGAAGCTTAAATAGTAAAATCAGAGGCAGCTAAGAGGAATCTGGGTTGTTACCAAGCATACACGCAGTAAATTCGCTCAACCAGAAGATGATTCTCAAAAATATCTTCCAGTTTACTAAAAAGAGGTGCTAGCGCTTGTCATTTCTATTTTCGTAGCTCAAACAAAAGCAGAAGACAACCAACCGACTCTTCCCAGGAAAATGTTGCATACTCACAGCACTAAGGAGAAAATGCAGAAATAGTTAGAAATTAGATTCAATTTTTAGAAATAAGTTTACTTAGATAAAGGGCGGTCATTTTAAACCGTATCCGAAATTTATGTAATTAAGTTATTTAGTTAGCAGTATTTAAACCCTTCTCATGCATTTGGAGAAGGGTCCGGAAATTTGTCAAAAACTTGTCCTCAGAACATGCACTTCTGCACCCTTAGAGGAGGTTTTGATGAATGAATGGATCAAGGTTTATTAATTTTTGCATTTGATATTTGCTACTGATGTTGCACTTTTGTACTCTTAGTAGATATTAGAACAAGGAGAGATAAATCATTATTACTTGAAGCTTATGGGTAGGACCATTCATAAATGGTACTTTTATCTCTTGGCCATTTTTGCTTATATTCTTGAAGTGATATACAATTTTCAGTTGTTTATACGTTATTGCATGAATGTGTGAGTTACCATTTGGCACTTTTGTACGGTGGAGTCATTTATTTATGTTTGATATATGAATAACTTATTATGCAATATGCTGTTCACAACTGTTTTGCCTAACTTTTTATGCAAAGTGGTTCATCTTAATTGATTTCTATTCTTATGATAGCTGAATGATCTTTATTACCAGTTATTGTTTGAAATCTCTTTAGATCGCATAATAGAAGAAATACACCCCGGGTTAGCATAGATTAGATGTGTTGTTTTTATTAGATTACAATAGCATAAAATTATATTAAAGTAGCTTAGAACTCTGCTCACACACACCCTTAGATTGGGAAACTGGTCCCATTATCCCCAGTCGGACCCGCTATACCAAACGGATAAGGAGCTGCCAACTAAGGTCTGGACCGGGTGGGTATCCCCCTTGTTGTCGACCTGATTTTCGGGGCTTCAACACCTCCTCACATGCAACTTGTGACCTTTTACCTCCCTTTTCTCCTATTTTCCTTTAGTTTTCAAAAATTAATGTGCCAAAAAGTCATTTTGCCTTTCCAAAGCCTTTTCCATTTCCTTAGCCATAATAACCGAAATGAACACCCACTAGGATGCTTTTTCTCACCATTTAGCTTGGAATACGTGTCCCATGACCATGGTCTTATATATTTTTACATGAATTTTGAACCAGAGTTGTTACATTGATAAAAAATAGAAAAATTGGAGCAAATATTTTATATTATTTAAAAGAAAATATATATTATATAAAGACTATTTTTTTCTTGGAAAAGAAACTAATAATGACCCTGCATAGCTAGAGAATAATCAACGACGAGACTCAAATAAGGAAAGTTCAACTAGGAAAATTACCCAAGGACATACATATCTACTTGCTCTTGTATACCTAATGAGTCATCAATATCCAAATCATTGGGTGACACATTTCCACCAACATTCCAAGTGCCTACTAATATTCTGTCAAGAACAAAAGAAGAAATATATAAAAATCGATAAAGAATAGAAAATTTGAAGCACATATTTTATATTATTTAAAAGAAAATATATATTATATACAGATTATTTTTCTCTTGGAAAAAAACTAATAATGACACTGCTTTACCAACCAACCAAATACTATTAACAAGTATACATGGTTATATGGATGGGTTTCATTAAAATTGTTCCTTGACACAATTTTTTGTTGTCGCAACCTTTAAATGCTTGCCATATTTTAAATATTTAATTGCTTGGAAACCTTTTCAAATAACACAATGCAAAGTAATGTCATTGTGCAACAAGTCAATGAATGTCATTATCACTGGAAAAATACAATATGGAAGACTACACGATTAGGAATTGACATTGCAATACCAAGAGAGCCTACAAAGTTGAGGTTCTAGCGGAACGTTGTGAAAAAAAACCACTAACAATTTACCAATAGTTGTTTTCCACCATAAACATCTATACACATCTCTTTGTTTTCTATCTGCATAATTTTCATAGCTTATTACAACAACAATATAGCATTCATAAGTTATTTGAGCCTTCAAATAGGAAATTTAACAGTGTGATAGGAACATGATAATCCTAGATGCATGTTTCCATGAACATAATGAAATAATGGGCTCTTTGGAGTTTAGCTCCTATTGCTATTTATGGAAAAATTCAATGATGCAGTAATGCTAAGATAAAAACCATTTTGGATAGAATAAAGGTAAGGAAGCAAGGAAAACTTTTATGAAAGGAAATCATTAAATATCCTTGCTCATTTGCAGTAAATTTCGTTCTATGTATCGATTGGGCAAGGCAATCACCAATGCAATTAGTTAATTGGAGCAAGTTGATTACTTCTCCTCTTTGATATAAAATCAGGGTCCCTGTATTTTTCCAGTCGCCCATCTAGCTTAAGTAGATTACAGTATGTATCAACCAGCTTTGTGATTAGGCTATTGGGAGCTTCTTCCTTTGTTCCATACTTGAACTCATTCACAACTATCTTATGCATTTATTTCTCAACATTGTTGAGTTTTACCTCATCCTTTTTGTACGACATTGTCCTATTGATCCAGACTTATGCAAGGAAGCAACAGAATACACATATAAACATAAAAACAATGATGCAATAGAAATAAAACTTCATTTTATTAATATCAAGAACTGAAATATGCTTACATACAGAATGGAAATAAGCTAGCTCGGGCGATGGTAGCTTATCTTTGAAAAGAGATGTGGAGAATACATGCCTCTAAACTATGTTACAATTAGACTTGAAGGCCTATTTATTATTGAGAAACAATGGAAAAACCTAAACATCCAAAAACCTAACCCTAGGAGATAAAGTGCCAAAAATATGGGCCCCGTTGGGGTAAATTGGTACATCAATTTCATGGGGTCGTAACTTTGGCATATGATCTCCATTTGACGTGCACAATACCTCGTTAGAAAGATCTATCCAAGGATTATAAATTTTGACTGCATATGTTAATCAATATCTAATGTTTTCCTGTTTTTGAAAAAAAACACCATTTAGGGCTTCAAAATGGCTTTGGAAGTTGAGGACCCAAAAAACTACCAAAAATAGTAAAATGTTCTACAATTAAGGAAACTGAAAAACTGAAAGAAACAATGGTGGGGTCCAAGTGAAATAGGTGGGTGGCCACCAATATCCACCTGGATCAACTATTGCATGTGCCTCTTGAGTCCCATTGGCCATTTTCAAAATGGTTTACTGTGAAAGATTGGAGGAAGGCAATGCCATTCAATCTCGATAGTAAGAGGATCCCATTGAATGCATCTTGAATAAAATGTCTAAAGGAACAATAGAAGCCCAACTACTTGACTTTAATTTCTTGACACTTATTTGATTTCATAATGTAGACACTTCATCGTATAAACCTTTGGCCAGAGGATAGAATGATGGCATCTTTATTTGGTAGCACAGCCACCCACTCTGGGTCTAAAACGTCGAAA
The DNA here is from genome assembly GCA_031772625.1 of Pinus tabuliformis. Lineage (NCBI taxonomy): Eukaryota > Viridiplantae > Streptophyta > Pinopsida > Pinales > Pinaceae > Pinus > Pinus tabuliformis. The sequence continues at coordinate 1,252,463,588 of CM062820.1, read as the reverse complement.
TGAATCTTGATTACTCTTTGAGGGACACCCTTAAATTTTGCCTCTATGTTTTTTACTAGATATGGTGACCAAAGTACCATTAATGTAAATTTATATGATGCAAAATATCAGTGCACATTTACATTAGGTTTTTCTCTATATGTGGTTTTAGGATGTTATGCATGCCTAGACTGAATACATTTTCAATTGGACATCAAAAGGCAAGAAAATCATACGAATATGAAAGACAACAACGTTCCTATTTTGTAATGGGTTGTTTTTATGTTCAAACATACATGAGAAAGCATATACAATAGAGATCGCATCTGATTGCGATTTTCCTCTTCCTAGTCTACACAAGAATCGTTCTGATGGAGTCCCTAAAAATCAAAAGAAACACAAAAAAAAAGTGTGAGATATTTAATTACCACTCTCACAGCCATAGATGCAATCAAATCTACTACTGGGTTCACCACATTAGGGGGGAAAAATCATTTCAGATCCAAACCATGGAATTGCCAAATGGCACAAGAAACTACACCATTTCCCAAAAAAATGCAAGCCAGAAGAAGAAGAAAAAAAAACTCACACTTGAAAGCCAAATAATAATTAGAAATAGACCCCACAGACTGCATAACTTGGATAAATTGACTACAACTGATTACATGGAAAACTAGAAAAAAACAAAAAAACTGAATTGAATCAGACGATGAGAGGGCAACAACACTCTCTACAGAGACCATTTTAGGGGAATCAACACATTGAAACAAGTCATGTTAAACATACCTATTCATGTCCTCACAATCGCATGGTTGTTCTAGCCAATTTCCAATAGTTAAATTATTAGCATGGATTTCAACCTTTTGCTAGGGTGTTGACATTGCATTAGTAGGGTTATCTACGGGGCCTGCATGGCCACCGTTAAATTGTGCAGTAACAGACTTTTGGGGTAGCACACTCCCAATCCTTAAATTTGTGATAGTTTTTGCAGCTTCACACACAATTCACATATTTTGGTGACTATTCATTCAGGATGTTGTATGCATAACCTCAAGACAAACTTACTACTTTAAGCACAACGATGAAAGATAAATCTTCCCAAATCTTGTCCAGATGATCTTCCCAAACTTTCCATACCTTCAGTGCATCTTTGCACCTTTAGGGGCAATTGCTAGTAAATATAGAATACTTAGATTGTTTTCCTATAAAGATCGAAGTAGTTTCTTGTTGATATTTTTGTTCACCTTCTGAAATTTATTTTTTTACCAAATAAATAAATATAGAATATTTAGATTGTTATTCTATCGAGATTAAAGCTAATTTAGTCAATAAATATTAAGTTTTTATAAGGTATTTCTTAAGATATTTTTGTTTATTGGTTCAATTTAATATATTTTTTTATAAAGGTTGAAGTTCACAATAGTTTTTGAGGTTGAAGAACTCATGTGGTATTTTAGGTCTCTTTCTTTCATGAATTTGGATTTGGTTTTTTTATTAAAGATAACTTTCTTATCGTTACAATTTAGTAATTCTTTTTTTTAAAAGTTGAAATTTGGAATAGTTAATGAGGTTGAAATAATGAAAGATATATTTCTTAATGTTTCAATTTAATAACTTTTTTTTAATAGAAGTTGAAATTTATAATAGTTAATGAGGTTGAAATAATCATTTAGTACTTCAGAAGGTTTCTTTCTTAATTAAATTTTGCTTTTTTCGATTTGGTTTTCATTTATTGAATCCGAGAATGTCATTTTGTTTTGAAATGCTCTTATCTTTTCATATTATGTTATTAATAATTCAATTCATTTCACTTCATAAAATGGGTCATATTTCTTTATTGGCTAAGTACAAAATCAAATTGAAAGGAAAGAGAGACCATTAACTCTATACCAATTTAATTTGTTAATTAAGGAATTTTCATTCATTTTTTAGGTATGAAATGAAAGATGTATAGTACAAAATGAAATTGCATTAAACCAAATCACTTGTTCCCTTTTATGGAGATTTTGTCCCAAATCCCTGGATATTGAAATTGTAATAATCTACATGCGCTAATTTTATCAATTCAAAATGGTAACTAAAGTACAATTTATCGTTTTTGAATCAACCCAGATTGTTGGAGACCAAATGATCAAATTGAAAGAAAAGCGACAATTAAGGTGATTTAGTTAGTCGATAGACGATAGGAAAGTAGTCTTTGGAACATACTTCAAAATATCTCGAGGGAATATATCCTAACCCCATTTAATAAATGACTGTCCAACGTATTGGATTTATATGGTTATGATAGTTATTATATTTATTGAAATGGATTTTAAGCAAGTCAATTACTAATTTTGTAGGTTTCTTTTTTTATTAAGGTTTTAACTTTGTGGGAATTTCAATTTTAGGATGGCTTAAATATATACAAACTCATCTAAGAGTCTATATGTATGCATGTATACGTTGTTGAAAAATGCAGTGAGAAATCTTTAATTTTATTTGGCTTAGTCAAATTGAGAAAATTCGAAATTCCACATGAACAAAAAGCTTGGATGAGTTAACTGAGGTGACATGGTTTTTTCAACTCAATCATGTTGGAAATAATACTGAGAGGGGGGGGGTGAATCAGTATTACGTAATTCTTTTAATAAATCTTCTTTATTTGTTCTTTGAATTATTTTTGCATGTTAGTACCATAAAATAATGAGCATGAACAAAAGAAAACAGATAGTCACACCAAAGAACACAAGATGTAAGGTGGAAACCCAATGTGGGTGAAAACCACCTGCTGCAATATGTCTCTATCTTCTTTCAAATTAGAAACTCCTTTTACAATGGTTTTGTACTGGTGCAGTCCTTTACCAGTACGCAGGCTGCAACCTGCAGAGAGCTACAACTCTCTCTCGTTTTCCAGTCTCTCCTGGAAGGGAGCTACAACCACCTACTTCTTTTCTTACAAGGACCACTTTTCATAAATTTTCAAACTGGATCCATAAGCATCAATTGATCATCAAGTATAAGAGAATCACCCAATCAACTGTAGTAACCAGATCAACAATAATAGGACCAAACCCAGAACACAACAATGATAAACAAAGATTTTAAGAGAAGTAAGCACCCTGCTCAACTGCTTGCCTGCTTACGTAAGCACCCTGCTCAACTTGCTGGCCTGCTTACTGTACTCACCCTGCTCAACTGCTTGCCTTCTTACAGTACGCACCTTGCTCAACTGCTAGCCTGCGTACCGGACGCTCTGAGTCTATTGAACTTCCTGCGTATGTACACACCTGCAACCCTTCTGTGCCTGCGTACCGGCGCACCTGCAGCGCTTTTGTGCCTGCGTACGGGCGCACCTGAACCCTTCTTCGCCTGCGTACCGGCGCACCTGAAACACTTCGTTCCTGCGTATGTACGCACTTTTCTCTTACTCCACCTGCGTACCTCCGGGCATAGATGATTTCAAGACTTCAGAAGTAACCCAGACAGTCAGATCTACAGATCTGAACATGCGCCGAAGAGATCTCGGTCCATCAGTAGATTCGCCTTGTTTAGATCTAGACCAGATCTAGCCCTCATAAGATATTCAACCAAAACATGCTCAAGCCAAATGATCTCCTTTGCTTTATATAGGAAAGCTCTTCCTTAAATCATGGATCAATACCACGAGCCGACACCATAATAACACAATACCGTCGGCTAAATACCAAGAGTAAAACATAAGAAAACCCCACATGTGAATTTCTTTGCCTTGAAATGTGTGCACTGGGGGTACGCACCTCCTGAACGGGATAACTGCGGGTATGTACGCACTTTATGTAATACTGACCTGCGTGTACGCACCTTATGCAAGGTGTACCTGCGTACCCCTTATTTTCTTCAATATTTGATAGCTGACCATCAATCTCTGCTGCTGACTTGAAGTACTGTGATCTACCACCTGAATGGGTTGCCATCAAGGACAACACTTTAGCCATAATGCCAACAATCTCCCCCTTTGGACTTGATGGCAACCTCAAAGCTTCAGCTTCATTCTCCCCCTTTGACATCAAGGGCAAAGGGTTATGCTCCCCCTAAGAAAATGCTCCCCCTGAATATGAACCAGATTTGCATCGAAGAACCATAATCCACCATGAAAGAGATAGAGACATATTGCAGCTACTTCCAAGATCTCCTTCTGCACATCCTCCATAATGCCAACAATGCATTATATGCTCCCCTTGAACCTGTACCATCAATCAGAAGAGGTTCAGCAATAAGATGATGCATCAGCAACCCCCAGCTTTTGCCTGAGGTATTCAAAAGTGTCCCTGGGCAATGGTTTGGTGAGAATATCAGCAACTTGTTCCTTAGAAGGAACATACTCCAACTTGACCTTCTGTTCAAGCACTTGTTCCCGGAGAAAATGATACTTGATTGGTATGTGCTTGGTTTTTGAATGCATAACAGGATTCTTTGAGATGCTAATTGCACTTGTGTTATCACATAAGATGGGGATTGGTGGTGTACAGGTGATTTGAAAATCCTGCAAAGTCTGCATCATCCAAAGGAGTTGGGTGCAACAAGATGCAGCAACAACATATTCCGCTTCAGCTGTAGACAAGGCAATCGAACTCTGTTTCTTGCTGAACCAAGATACCAATCTGGAACCCATAAAGAACGCACCACCACTTGTGCTTTTCCTGTCATCCACGCTTCCGGCCCAATCTGCATCTGTATAAGCATGAAGTGTAAGATCTGTATCTCTAGGATACCATAAGCCATAATTTTGAGTCCCTTGAAGATATTTGAAAATTCTCTTCACTGCCTGAAGATGAGTTTCCTTCGGATTTGCCTGAAATCTTCCAACTATTCCAACTGCATGCATGATGTCCGGTCGGGTACCTGTCAAATAAAGTAAACTTCCAATCATAGATCTGTAGGTTGGTTGATGTACTGCTGCAGATTCATCATTTGCACTGAGGCTACATCCTGTGACCATGGGTGTACATACTGGTTTTGCATCTTCCATACCATATTTCTTCAAAATCTGTTTGAGATACTTGGTTTGAGATAAAAAGATTCCTCCTTCTTTTTGTTGGATTTGCAAACCAAGGAAATATGTCAGTTCTCCTAGCAAGGACATTTCAAATTCTTTCTGCATGACCAAGGCAAAGTTTTGACTCATAGCTTCTTCATTGCTCCCAAAAATAATATCATCTACATATACAACAAGTATTAGCAATTTGTCATTTTCAACTTTTATATAAAGATTGCTATCTGCTGATCCTTTTGAAAAGCCTTGTTGATGAAGATATTTGTCCAAACGGTAGTACCAAGCCCTTGGAGCTTGTTTGAGACCATAGAGAGCCTTTTTCAATCTGCATACAAGATTTGGATCATTTCCAAGAATGAACCCATCTGGCTGTTCAATGTACACTTCTTCCAAGTCTCCATTCAGAAAGGCTGATTTCACGTCCATTTGAAATACTTTGAAGTTTTGAAAACTTGAGAGAGCAAGGAACATTCGGATGGCCTCAAGTCTTGCAACAGGAGCAAAGGTTTCTTCAAAGTCTATTCCTTCTTGCTGCGCATACCCTTTACAAACAAGTCTGGCTTTGTTTCTAATTACTTCTCCATTTTCATTCAATTTATTTTTGAAGACCCATTTTGTTCCGATAACATTCTTATCTTTTGGTCTAGGAACCAGCTCCCAAGTGTTGTTCTTTTTGATCTGCTCAAGTTCTTCATCCATTGCTTTCACCCAACATTCATCTTTGCATGCCTCTTTCACATTTTGTGGTTCAGTAGAGGAGAGTAATGCCAAATAGCTTGAAGCTTCTGCAACTGTTCTTCTTGTTTGTACACCTGCTTCTTTCTGCCCCATAATCTGAGATTCTGGATGATTCTTCTGAACATATCTGGATGGAGTCTTTTCTTCTATTCTTGTTTGCTCCTCTGGTTCTTCTTCTTGAGGTTCTTCTTCTTCATCATTCTGTCATTGGGGGTAGCCTTCATCTTCTTCGATGTCTTCATGATGTACTTGCCTAGGAATGTATCCCTTTTCATCAACCACTACATCAATGCTGTCAACAATTCTGCCAAGTCTTTTATTGTAGCATTTGTATGCTTTGCTATGTGGAGAGTAACCAAGAAGAATGCCTTCATCTGCTCTAGGTTCAAGTTTGCCAAGCTGCTCATCCGTATTCTTGATATAGCATTTGCTCCCAAAGATTTTGAAGTGCTTTACCGATGGAGTCCTACCACTCCAGAGCTCATGAGGAGTTCGAGTGCTGTTCACCCGAACATTTGTTTTGTTGAGAATAACAACTGCAGCATGTGCAGCTTCACCCCAGAAGGTTGCGGGAGTTCCTGACTCATCAAGCATAGCACGAGCCATTTGTTGGATTGTTCTGTTCATCCTTTCCACAACTCCATTTTGCTGAGGAGTTCTTGCTGTAGAGAATTCTCTTCTTATCCCATGTTCTTCACAGAAATCAAAAAATTCATTTGAAGTAAATTCCCCACCTCTATCAGATCTGAGGCACTTAATTTTGTGACTTGATTGATTTTCAACCAAGGCTTTGAAGGATTTGAATTTTTCGAATGCTTCATCTTTGTGCTTCATAAGTCCTAACCAGACAAACCTGGAGAAATCGTCAATGAATAATATCAATTATTCTTCTCCTCGAGGTGTTCTTTTCCTGAAAGGACCGCATGTATCTGTATGTACTAGCTCAAGAGGCATGCTAGCTGATCCTTCTTTCTCTGGAAAGTTAGTTCTGGTTTTTTTTCCAAACTGACATGATTTGCATACGGTGTTGTCAGGAATTTTGATATCTGGAAGATCACGAACTGCCTGATATTTGCATGCTTTCCTTATTTGTGAAAAGCTTAGATGTCCCAACCTCCGATGCCATAACTAGTACTCATCATCCTTGCTCAGATAGCATTGTTGTTGTCCTTCTTCAAATATGTACAGATTATTTGGAGTTCTTTTTCCTTTGATCACTGTTTTACCTGTATCAAGATCACGAACAAAACATCCATTTGATCTGAATATAACCTCGGTTCTTTGATCACACATCTGGCTAACACTTAGAAGATTATGCTTCAATCCATCAACATAGAAAACATTTCCAGCCTTGACCTTTTCTTTTAACTGAGCAATGCCTTTTCCTTTTATAGTTGCAGGAGTATCATTTCCAAAAGAGACTTTCTTTCCCTTTTCTAGAGTAGAATAAGACTCAACTTTTTCTTTATCACCTGTCATATGCTTCGAACATCCACTGTCAATCTACCATAGATTTTCCTATCCCTCTGCATAAATTGCTATCCCACATCTTTCTGTTTGAGGTTCCTTTATTCTCCATGTTTTGGTGCTTGAGGCTTGTTCCTTTTTCTGCTGAAACCTGCTTCTGCATTCAGAGTCTTCATGACCAAAGTTATTGCAAATAGAACATTCAACTTCATTTTCAAGAACCGAAAAGTTGTTATAGGTCCTTTTTGTAATCCCCGTCATACTTCTTTGTTTTTGAGCTTCCCTAGTCATGATCGTTTTATATGCAACACATTGAGCTGCTTTGTGACCAAAGTTATGGCAAGAAAAGCATTGTCCATTGAAGAAACTTCTGTGGTTATCGAATCTACCAGCCAATTGATTGTAATTTCTATTGTCATCTATTCTTGAACCAAATTGAGAAGATTTTACCTGTGGCTGGTTGTAGCTTTTGTTCACCCTTAAGATGGATTGCCCCTGATATTTTATGTTTGTAATTTGTCCCTGCTTTACCTGATGATCTTCATTGTGCTTTTGCTCATTTCTTCTTGCTGCATCAAGATAACTTTTTGAGGTGGATGCTTGAGAGGTTTCTCCATTATAGCCCAGACCTGTCTTGTTTAGAGGAGACCGCTGCACATTGATAATCTCATCCAAAGTTTCAGATCCTTTGACAAACTTGAGATTAATAGCTTTTATTTTCTCAATCTCTTTTCTAAGACCAACAATTTCACCTTCTAATTTTTCAAGATGATTTTCCTTTTCATCAATTTGAAATTATAGAGTATCAATGATCATGTTCTTTTCTTCTATACATCTCTTGAGTCTAGTAATTTCATCATAAAGGTTATCCACATCTATAGCATCCATATAAGCATCATCTTCAAATGCCATTAACAACTTATATTCATTACCTTGTTCATCTTCATCACTGTTCGTGACAATTTTGTCCCATATCTCTTTTGCGGATTTATAGTGCATTACCTTCATGAATTCTGATTGAGATATACATCCTAATAGAGTACTGACTACTTTCGCATTTGTTTCATACTTCTTTTTCTCGGCTGCATCTGTAGGAGTAGCTGAAGGAAAAGCGTAGCCTGTCTCTACGATGTCCCAAACTTCTGTACCAAGAGATTGAAGATAGGCAGTAACTCTTACCTTCCAATAATTGAAGTTTGTCCCATCAAAAACCGGTGGCCTGATTGATGCTTCTCTCTCGTAGTTGCTCATGATGAACGATCTACCTTCAAGCGATCAAGCTTCTCTGAATGACCTGCTCTGATACCAATTGTTGGAAATAATACTGAGAGGGAGGGTGAATCAGTATTACGTAATTCTTTTAATAAATCTTCTTTATTTATTCTTTGAATTATTTTTGCATGTCAGCACCATAAAATAATGAGCATGAACAAAAGAAAACAGATAGTCACACCAAAGAACACAAGATGTAAGGTGGAAACCCAATGTGGGTGAAAACCACCTGCTGCTATATGTCTCTATCTTCTTTCAAATTAGAAACTCCTTTTACAATGGTTTTGTACTAGTGCAGTCCTTTACCAGTACGCAGGCTGCAACCTGCAGAGAGCTACAACTCTCTCTCGTTTTCCAGTCTCTCCTGGAAGGGAGCTACAACCCCCTACTTCTTTTCTTACAAGGACCACTTTTCATAAATTTTCAAACTGGATCCATAAGCATCAATTGATCATCAAGTATAAGAGAATCACCCAATCAACTGTAGTAACCAGATCAACAATAATAGGACCAAACCCAGAACACAACAATGATAAACAAAGATTTTAAGAGAAGTAAGCACCCTGCTCAACTGCTTGCCTGCTTACGTAAGCACCCTGCTCAACTTGCTGGCCTGCTTACTGTACTCACCCTGCTCAACTGCTTGCCTGCTTACAGTACGCACCCTGCTCAACTGCTAGCCTGCGTACCGGATGCTCTGAGTCTATTGAACTGCCTGCGTATGTACGCACCTGCAACCCTTCTGTGCCTGCGTACCGGCGCACCTGCAGCTCTTCTGTGCCTGCGTACCGGCGCACCTGAACCCTTCTGCGCCTGCGTACCGGCGCACCTGAAACGCTTCGTTCCTGCGTATGTACGCACTTTTCTCTTACTGCACCTGCGTACCTCCGGGCATAGATGATTTCAAGACTTCAGAAGTAACCCAGACAGTCAGATCTACAGATCTGAACATGCGCCGAAGAGATCTCGGTCCATTAGTAGATTCGCCTTGTTTAGATCTAGACCAGATCTAGCCCTCATAAGATATTCAACCAAAACATGCTCAAGCCAAATGATCTCCTTTGCTTTATATAGGAAAGCTCTTCCTTAAATCATGGATCAATACCACGAGCCGACACCATAATAACACAATACCGTCAGCTAAATACCAAGAGTAAAACATAAGAAAACCCCACATGTGAATTTCTTTGCCTTGAAATGTGTGCACTGGGGGTACGCACCTCCTGAACGGGATAACTGCGGGTATGTACGCACTTTATGTAATACTGACCTGCGTGTACGCACCTTATGCAAGGTGTACCTGCGTACCCCTTATTTTCTTCAATATTTGATAGCTGACCATCAATCTCTGCTGCTGACTTGAAGTACTGTGATCTACCACCTGAATGGGTTGCCATCAAGGACAACACTTTAGCCATAATGCCAACAAATCATCTTAGTTAATTTGATTTAGGGGCATGAAATTCAGTTGTGTACAGTGATTCCTAAATTTAGGAGCCTAGGTTCAGTTAATTTCAGTTGTAACAATTTAATTCAATTAAATTGAGTTATGGTTAGTTAAACTAGTTCTAACTATTGGAGGAACTAGTGGAAGATCAAGTTGTGGAAGTGTAACTCCAACTCACTCAGTGATCAAACAATTAACTAATCAATCAACCTAAATTAGCTCATGCGTGCAGAGAATTCGAGTTACCCAGTTGATATGGAGATTCCAAGGGAGTGTACTATCAATTGTAGACTATTCTGAAGTGTACAGGTGGTGCATGCAATCAGAGGATGAGCCTAGATGGATTGCGCAATTCCAATTGAGGAATTTCCTAATTAATAAGGGCCTAATTCCTCAATGAACAATGCAAGGAAATATGAGTTTGGAGGGCTTGAAAATTTGCTAAGTAATGGGCAGAGTCAGCCAGTCAGGTAGAGGGATAGACTATACAGTTGTAGGTTGTGCTGAGGCTTGAGCAAGCGTTGTATTTCATCTCTATTCTTTGATTAATGCAATATAGATAGGAAGGGGTTTTGAGGAATTTCTTTCCCTAGATAAATCTATGTGTATGTGTGATAAATCTTGATGCATGTTTATGATTTTTCTTCACAATCGTGAATTTAATTTCACAGATGAGTAGAATAGATTTGAGTCTTGTGTTTTAGTGAATTACGTGAACAATTCATATCTACACACACATACACATACACACATGCGCGCACACACACAATTAGCTTCCAACTACGGGCTAAGTCCTTCTGTATATGCATATGAGCAATGCAATATTGCGCGAGTAGATCTAGACCATTGATCGACCAGATCCGACAGCTCCTGTGCATTGTTGTTTTAGCCTCCGATAGGCTCTGTTTTCACCATTTCTGCGTGTTTTTCTCATCTGATAGTGTTTTCTTCCATTCTTGAAGGTTTATCCTTGGTGATAGTTCTTAAGTATTGAAGATTAGAGGGTTTTTAGGATCCATTTTGGATCACACCTTCCCACTGAAAAGCTTTTGGACCACCAAAAGTTGGTTTTTAAGCATCAATCAAGTGAGGATACAACTTCCTCACTTGCCCAATTTCTATCCATCGTGCACTGCTTGGTTTTGAACCTTTGAGTCTGATTCTTAGGTACTCAACATCCCCTCTGCGTGTAGTTCTCACCTTCCTGTCCAGAATTGTGTCTTCCTGCAACTCATTGAGATATTTAAGAAAAAAATCATCAATAAAAGGCAACTGACTTTCCTCTCCGGGATCTTCAATTAATGAAGGTTCATACAGTCTCAAGTTTTCTTCATTAACGACTGGATAGATATGCATATAAGCTGACAAATCAAGGCGAAAATCATTTTCACCAATTTTTCTCAAGTATCTTGAAAGGCCCATACCTTATTAGTTTCAGCTTCTTACCTTCACCTTGCATTTTGTCTTTGTTGATGTACAGCCAGAATTGATCACCAACTTGGGAATTATGCTCAATTCGATGCTTTTCATGCCTTGTCTTGTACTTGGCCTGGCTTCTTTCCAGTTGTTCCTGCACTGCCTGGTGAATTTCTTGGATCTGTTCAACGAACTTGGTTGCTTTTTCCACGTCACTATGTCCATCAACTGTTATGTCTTTACCAAAGACAAAATCCAAGGGAGACTTTGGTATAAAACCAAAACATGTCTCAAAAGGAGATCTCTAATTAGAAGAGTGCTTGGCACGGTTGTAAGCATGTTGCAGATAACACAAATGTTCATCATAAAGCTTGGGATGCTTGCTGCAACAGCCTCTGAGCAACTGGATCACTGTCCCGTTGAACACCTTTGTGTGACCATTTATTTGTGGATGAAATGTTGTGTTTTTATTCAATCTGGTGTCCATCAACTCCCATAGACTTGACTAAAACTTCCCAACAAATCGGGAATCTCGATTAGATACAATAGAAGTGGGTAACCTAAAATGAACCCATACATGCTGAAAGAACAAATTTGTTGTTTGTTCAGCTATAAATTTCTTGTTACAAGGTATCAAAATACACATTTTGCTGAACCTATCCACAATAACATACAAATAATCATGACCTTTTCTAGATTTTGGCAATCCCCTAACAAAGTCCATGGAAACACTAACCCAAGGACGAGAAAGAACTAGAAATGGAGTTTACAAGCCTAATTTTCTATTACTGGGCTTGCTTTTAGCACACACAGTACACCCTTTAATATATCTAGAAATTGTTTCATGCATTCTTGGCCAATAACAGAACCTTTGCAACTATGCAATTGTTTTACTTACACCAAAATGACCTCATATAAGAGAAGTATGTGCTTCTTGGATTATGTTAACTCTTTCAGTTTTTGGAATGCATAACTTTAAATGATAAGAGTTGGGCCTTTACATAATAATCTAATTCTTCTACTTGTTTGCCATGACTTAAAGTTGCATATACATCTTTAAAATCTACATCTTGTGCATATTGTTCAATGTAGCTTTCATGCATTACTGAGTTATTCTTAAGTATAGTAGATGCATTTATGATTGGTCTTGATAGCATATCTACAACCTTATTGTGTATGCCCTTCTTATATCTGATGACAAGATGAAATTGTTGTAGAAAACCCATCCACCCATAATGTCTTGATTGCTGCAATTTAGTTTGTGAGTGCATATATTGAAGTGGTTTATGATCTGTATGTATGATTGTTTCTTTGCCCATTAGGTAATTTTTCCACTTTTTCACACTCTGTATTAATGCATATAATTCTTTATCACATGTGGGATAATTAACTACTGCAGAGTAAATGTCTCAGAATGATAGCATATGGGTTTACCGTGTTGCATCAGCACTGCTCCCATGGCATAGTCATTGGCATTTGTTTCAATCTCAAATGGACGTTGAAGATCTGGCAGTGCTAGTACTGGTGCTGTACTATTTTTTTCCTTTAAGGTGTCGAAGGATTTCTGTTGTTTGCCTCCCCACTGAAACACCTTGTTCAATCTTGTTAAAGCATGTAAGGGAGATGCAATCAAGGAAAAGTTAGCAATAAACATTCTCCAATATTGTGCTGCTCCTAGGAAACTCCTAACTTTTGTAGCAGATTTTGGTTTAGGCCAGTTCACAATGACTTCAACCTTAGAGGGATCTATCTTCAATTCACCACCCCCTACAGTATGACCCAAATAATTTAAAGATGTTTTTCCAAATTCACATTTTGATAACTTCACATAGATATTTTCTCTTTTCAAAACATCTAAAGTCTGCTTTACATGCTTCAAATGTTCTTCCCATGTTTTACTAAAAACAAGAATGTCATCTAAATATACAATTACAAAATCATCAATAAAAGGTCTGAGTACATCATTCATAACTCTCATGAAAGTGGCAGGAGCACTAGTTGAGCCAAAAGGCATAACAAGCCATTCATAAAGCCCTTGCTTTGTATTGAAAGTAGTCTTCCATGCATCTTGTTCTGCAAATTTGAACTAATGATAGCCACTACACAAGTATAACTTGGAAAAGTAAACAACTTCTTTCAACTGATCTAATAGATCATCTATGCGAGGAAGAGGATAACGATTCTTGATCATCATTTTATTCAGTGCTCTATAATCAATGCACATCCTCCACGAACCATCTTTCTTTCTCACCAGTACGATTGGAGATCCACATGGTGATGTGCTTGGTCTTATGAACCCTTTATCGAGCAGCTCCTGCACCTGCTTCTTGATCTCTGCATTCTCTAAAGCAGATAACCTATACATTTCGATGTTAAGTAATGGAGCATCTTGCTGCAAATGAATATCATGTACTATTTCCCTTTTGGGTGGCAGACCTTTAGGTTCTTGAAATAGGATATCATATTCTGAAACAACTTTAACTAAATCAGATTTCTGTTTAGCAACACAACCTTCAAATACATTGGTTTTGTCAGGGTTCTTTTCCTTTACAACCATTAGTAAAAATTGCTTGCATGAATTTACAATTCTTTTCATCTACCCTGAGTTTATGAGAGAATAGTTATTTTTGAGTTTATGAGCTCTTACAATATATTATATTCCATCTTTTGTGACTTGATACTTATTTTCAGCTCTATAGAAAATGGCTTTTCTATCATACAAGTAAGGACTTCCTAAAACAATACCACATATATCCAAGGGAACTATATCTAACTCAACCTCCTCTACAAATGTTGACCCAATAGCAAACCTAAGTTTACATTGTCTTGTCACTTGTAGCTTTGATTTATCACATACCCAACCTAATGGATATGGCTTCTTGTGAGGTGTTGTTAGTAATCCAAACTTCTTTAAAATTGTTTCAGAAATCAAGTTTACTTGTGATCCATTATCAAGTAAAGTATCAATATTTTGGTGCTTGGAAATAGCTCTAATATGAAAAATCTCATGTCTTTTCCTCTCATTATCTTCATTATCAATAGATTGTCCAGAATTACTTGTAGATGCTTCAGAATTTTTACCTTTTTTACCTGTGGCTGTGACTGTTGTTTCATCACCTAAGTCTGACCCCAATTCTTTCTGAATAGCAACAACAATCTTCTTCTTCTTATTGCCGAACTTCTTAGGTTTCAGATCCGAATGCAAAGACCAACAATGTGCATCATCGTGTCCATCCTTCTTGCAATGAGTACATGAAGGTTTGTCCTTCTGTACATCGTTTCTCTTCCTCTTCTTCCATTTCAGCTTCTTCTTTTCCTTGTTCTTGCTTGCAGAGGGTTTTGATGATCCCCCAACCTCTGGGTTCACATTCTTACCTCTAGCTTCTAGATGTGTAGCCTGAAATGATACATCATCTAGGATAGTGGGATTAAACATGAGAATGGTGTTCTTCAAATAGCTATGTAGACCACCTATATGCTTCAACAAAGTTTCAGGTGAGTCTAGAGATATGCCTAGAGTTAAAGCTCTTTTTCTAAATTCCTGGGTATTAATTTGTACACTTTGGCCCTTGAATTGGTGAAGAGTTTGCCAACTCATCATTGCTTGCTACATATAAGCTAGAGGATAGAACTATTTTTTGATGGTAGAAACAAATTCATTCTAGGTAGAAAGAATTTTACCATGTCTCTTCAAATCAGCTTGTGTCTTGCCTTCCCACCACACTAGTGCAGTTCCTCCAAGGTGAAGGCTAACCAACTGAATCTTTCTCCTTTCTAAATCAATGTTCATCACCCTACAATATACATAAATATGTCTAATCCAGTTATCTAGCTTTTCTGCATTTAGTTCTCCATCATAAATTGGTAAATCAAACTTTACATCTAATTTAATCAAAGATGTTTTCTTCTTTTTCTTATCAGGGCTAGGAGATGAGGATGATGAAGGTGATGGTGGAAGAGACGATGGAGGAGGTATTTCCCATTTCTTTTTTCCCTCTAGAGGGCCAACTACAGAATGTTCCTCGACTCCTTTGTCTTGTTTTGGTGTTGAAGTGCTTTCACCTCAACCCTTCTTAAATTCCCGATACATCTCTTCCACGATGGCTCGCATGGCCATAAAATTATTCATGAATTGAGATTCTGATTCCAATGGAGCTTCTTCCACCATTCTCCTCTGAGGATAGACTCTTCCAATCTCTGGATTAGCCTCAACAAGTTCTCCTTCTCCTAGTTTGAGCTTTGACCTAGTTAGCATACAAAATCCAGCACAAGCTTGTCTAACCTTAACAGAACCAAAACCAAAAGCTCTGATACCACTTGATCTGAAAATGAGATCTTAGATTAATATTAAGGTATTAAAGACTCATGTGCAGGATTTTCCTATATTACTTAGTGCAACAGATCGAAAAGATTGTGAATAATATAGATAATGAGCAGTTTGAGAAACATAATAGACACACACACATAAAACAACAAATAATCAAGGAGTTCACCCAAAACTCTTGGGCTACATCTCCTGGTCCAGCTTTAAGTGGTGACCTCTCTATTATGTCTTCAAGAGCATAGTTTTTATAAATGTGAGCTCAAATTGAGTCTCAACACAATAGGAATAAACAACATGGTTTTGCTTGAATCCCTCAAGTCTTTTTGAGTAGATAGACTCTCCCTCTCGCTCTCTGTCTATGTTTTCTCTTTGTCTCAGCACTGCCTGCCTCTGTTTCTGATACTGAGTGGCTTTTAAGCCTATTGGCATTTGTCTGTACATTTTCCCTTTCGGGATCTCTAGCTCCCGACCTTTTTCCACTCAAATCCCCTCTGAACATTAACCAATCATGGTGTAATGTCTTAAGGTATGGTGGCCACCTGTTATGAAACAGAAAGGACCACTGGTGCATTAAAATCCCCAAAAATATTGTTTCTCCATTCACACAGAAAAATACACAGAAACGTTGTAAAATCCGCCAAACTAATGTTTATCGGACTTCAAATATTATCAATTCTGCCCTACACTCCATCGGGTTCGCCTTTGTATCGCTATCGCAAGTCACTAGTCGCGGGTTCTTTTGTATTTGGGTTTATAATGAAAAACCCCAAATACACAGGAAAACCCGTAAAATTGTTCCATATCGGACTTCAAATATTATCATATCACATTCATAACCCTTTCGGGTTTGTCTATATCGCTTATTGCATATCGTTTTTGACTTTTGATCAGCAATTGCTCTGATCGGCCTTATCAGCTATCGGCGTATCACATTGTCATTAGCCTGTGGCATCACCCCTTACATAACTATGATGCGATATATCGTAATTGCATATCGCCAATCCTTCGAACCGCGGGCTAAGTCCTTCTGTATATGCATATGAGCGATGCGATATTGCGCGAATAGATCTAGATCATTGATCTACATGCTTGATCGACGGTCCTTGTTTAATCACACTTGATCGCCATCGCGATTTCCATAAGACCACTTCCGATATACTCTGATTGCGATATGTCAATTAGATCTGGACCGTTGATCGACCAGATCTGACGGCTCCTGTGCATTGTTGTTTTAGCCTCTGATAGGCTCTGTTTTCACCATTTATGCGTGTTTTTCTCGTCCGATAGTGTTTTCTGCCATTCTTGAAGGTTTATCCTTGGCGATAGTTCTTAAGTATTGAAGACTTAGAGGGTTTTTAGGATCCATTTTGGATCAACAAGTTTCTAGTTTTGCATAATTATTTTAACTTTTGGATTTGATTTATATACAATTACAATACTAGCATTTGCACCAAATGTTGCAAAGGAAACACCATAAGGCATAAATTGAGGAACAATTGTCACATGGGAATAAGAAAATCTAAATGTAGCAACATGATCAAAATTTAGTACACTTCAAATCACAGAACATACAGGGTAGACTGAGGACCAAAGATCAAATACAATGATGAATATTAATAGGAAGAAGTTGGGGTTGCCTCTCTGCTATCATTATCTTCACGTGGCTCTCCTGGTTTCCATGAACTTCTACATAAGTAGAGCAGTACTGGACACAAAGGATACATACACTAATAGGTCACAAGAAGATTCTTTGAAGTTGTAGGTAAGAGATGAGGGGGAGTGGAATATGGTGGAGAAGAAAGGAAATTAGTTCATGCTCAATGGCTTAGTATTTTATTTGAATGGCTTAATATTTTATTTGAATGGATTCAACACATATTGGCTCATGGTATTTGCAGTGGATACTTCCACCAAATCCAAAGTTTCAGAATTTCTACAGTAGGCAGCCTCTGTTGGACTCACAGTAGGCCGAACATGGGCTTTCAATGATGGTGGATGGAGAGCCCTGCAAAAATCCCCTGGTGTTTATGATGAGAAATTTTTCAAGGCAAGTAAAATCCCCTAGTGTTTAAGATGAACAAGTTTTCATGGCAGAGATAACTTATTTCTTTTTTTAGATTAAGTAATACTACCACTAAGTTTGAACCAATGACTTTACCATAAGAAATGCTTTAACAATACATCGAGTCTATTTAAAATTTATAATCATATCTATTTAAAGTTTATAATCATATGGACAATCAAGTAACCTTCAACAATACATCCATTCACTATCTATTTAAATTTTATAATCATATATATTTAATGTTTACAATCCTATGGGCAATAAAGTAAATAACCTTCACATTGGTTGATAAAAAAACCAAACATTTGGGTGACTAATTCAAAACATATAAATTGTTGATTGCAGGCTTTAGATTTTGTTATCAGTGATTTTAAGCTTTTCCAACAATTGGGAAGCATATGGAGGAAAATCACAATATGTCAAATGGGGTCGAGATGCAGGCCTTACTTTAAACTCTGAGGATGCCTTATTTTCAGACACTACACTGAAAACCTACTTCAAAAACCACATCAAGGTAGATAATGATCAACTTACTTGGATGACACTGCCATTAAAGTTTTTGAAACCATTGATATTGTGTTGTGGTGGCAGGCCATTCTAACCAGAGTTAACACGATCACTAATGTGGCCTACAAGGACGATTCAACGATATTTTCTTGGGAGCTCATGAATGAGCCTCGCTGCCTGTTTGATCCAAGTGGAGATACGTTGCAGGTTAAATACCATCATCTCTTTTTGTATTTTTATGATTACAAGATTTGACAAATTTGGTACTCCTCCCCTGTTCCCCTCCCCTGTTCTACAAATAGAATCGGAAGCTAATTATCCCACAACATTCACAGAACATACAAGAGAGGTTGAGGACCAAAGATCGAATAAGATGATGAATATTAACAGGAAGAAGTTGGGGTTGCCTCTCTGCTATCATTATCTTCACATGGCTCTCCTAGTTTCCATGAACTTGTACCTAAGTAGAGTAGTACTGGACACAAAGGATAGATACAGTGATAAGTCACAAGAAGATTCTTTAAAGTTGCAGGTAAGAGATGAGGGCAAGTGGAATATGGCGGAGAAGAAAGGCAATCATTTCACGCTCAATGGCTTAGTATTTTATGTGAATTGATTCAACACATATTGGCTCATGGTATTTGCAGTGGATACTTCCACCAAATCCAAAGTTTCAGAATTGCTATAGCAAGCAACCTCTGTTGGACTCACAGTAGGCTGAACATGGGATTTCAACGATGGTGGATGGAGAGCCTTCCAAAAATCCCCCGGTTTTTATTATGAGAAAGTTTTCAATGCAAGTAAAATCCCCTAGTGTTTAAGATTAACAAGTTATCCAAATGATATTGACAGGGCATTAATTCACCCATGATGTTGACAAAGGGCATTAAACAATCCATTGTATGTCTTTGATAACTTAATGTAAAATTCTTACGTAAATCCATATGATATTAGTGGGGCATTGATTCACCAGTTGACTCACAACATTAAATGATACACTATCCCTTTTATTCTCCATGCAACTGCAGCCTCCGCCCCTAAATGGCATGGGTTTCAAAATTGGCAAGAGTGGTCACCGTTCATATGTAACAACCCAGGTCAAAGAAAGTACATTGTAAAATGAGTTTGAGAGGAATTAAGCAAATTTGATAATGAGGTGTAGATAAAGTTAGTTGATCTGAAATTTAGTTTAAATTAAGTTTCAAAGGATGAGATAATTTTTAGTAGAATACCTACATCATAGATATGGAATTTAGTGGAATGAGTTTCAAATGGATGGAGGGTGAAGGAAATAACTAGCCCTTAAACCTAGTATTGGGTTCAAAGAAAAGCAAAGGCATGAGCTGGATCTGTTGCAGATCAACTACCCTCCAACTTGGAATTTAAATTGTTCTTAGTTTGTAATTAATTAAACCTTAGAACATAATTCAAGTAAAGGCAAGAGTCAAATCCGTTGTAGAACAATTACCTCTCCAAGTGATGAGTGGGTACGATGAAAGTAAATGCAAAAATCATGTGCAGAGATCAAAAAAGAAACATTAAAGTTCTTGGAAGTTATCAACCTAGCTTTCAAAGGAAACTTACAGTGTACATCAAGGAAGTATCAAAATTTTAATATAATGTTAAAGACTATGATCTTAACATTGTGGACAGTGGTAGTTTTAGTATATCGGTGGATGCAATTTCAGTGTGAAGCTAATTCCAGCCAATTGGTCTGGGAGTCTTTGCTTACAATATTGGCAAATTCATGGACCATGTCTACTTTTTCACTCCTGACAATATCTATATTATAATAATCATCCTCATCCTACCAACGATTCATCACTGGTACTCCTCCCCTGTTCCCCTCCCCTATTCTACAAATAGCATTGGAATCTAATTATCCCACAGCATTCACAGAACATACAGGGGAGGCTGAGGACCAAAGATCGAATAAGATTATGAATATTAATAGGAAGAAGCTGGGGTTGCTCATATGCTATCATATATTCACATGGATCTCATAGTTTCCACGAACTTGTACATAAGTAGAGCAGTACTGGACACAAAAGACACATACACTGATAGGTCATAAGAAGATTGTTTGAAGTTGCTACACTGAAAACCTACTTCAAAAACCACATCAAGGTAGATAATGATCAGCTTTTTGTATTTGGATATTGGATGAGACTACCATTAAAGTTTTTGAAACCATTGATATTGTGTTTTGATGGCAGACCATTCTAACCAGAGTTAACACGATCACTAATGTGGCCTACAAGGAAGATCCAACGATATTTGCTTGGGAACTCATGAATGAGCCTCGCTGCCTGTCTAATCCAACTGGAGATTAGTTGCAGGTTAAATAGCATCATCTCTTTTTGTATTTTTATGATTACAAGAATTGAAAATTGGGCAGAGTTCTTACTTATTATTAGCCTAACAAGGATAGAACCATTATAATTTTTAGGTGAAACAACAGCTTAATAAACAACACATTGGGTAAAACAGAGGCTTAAACTTTGGATTTAAATTCTGGTAGTATATTTTATATAATAATTCATAACACAGACAGTTGGTAATACACGGGCAAAAGTTATAATTAAACCTAACCACCATTGGGACTTTACAGTTTTTTATTACGAAGTACTCTGTGTTTCTACAGGCTCTTAGTGGTTCCATACAGTCTCTTCTAATATTGATTGAAACTTGGGAACAGACTCCTGTCACTGCCCTTGGGACCATGTAAAAGGTTTACGAAATGTTTGCACAGGGGATAGTACTCTCACAAGGTTCCCTTTCCATTACCCTTGTCATGTCTGAGATCTCACTATTGGCTTCTAATATATGTATTTTTCTTGGCCCACAGTTCCTTCCCTGCAGAACTCCAGTATTAATGGAAATATCATTTGAAATTTTCATGTAGTTATAACAAAGGGAATGTGGAACCCTAGGAAATTAGGAATACTGCAGGGTAGGTGTTTGTGAGCCTTGGTCAATTATTTCATTTAAGAGCTCCTTGTGCTGTAAGTTTCAGAATGGGATATTGCCTCAATGTGGGAGGTTATTCTCCCCAATGTGAAGAACCTCCATCATCTGACATAGATCCTGCATTTATGAATACCCATGGCAACAAAGAGTTGTGGCAATGGTGGTGGTGTTGGATCAGAGCAAAGAAGGGTTTCTTATGGGTAGATATGGGTAAGGAAGAGTTGGGCATGGGGTGTGGCAAAGATTAGCTGGAGGCATTTGTTCTGGAAGCTCAGAGCCAAGTTGAGAAACAAGATATCTACAACAAGGCCATCTCATGGATTCAAATATGATGCTGGAAGCTATGCTCTGAACTTTGATGATGGGTGTTGGTAGGAACTGCATGAGCATTGCTTGGCCTGAAAATATCATGCAAATGCAGTGCACCCAATAGTACTTGACACATGCAATCCCCTCTTTGTCAAGAATGAATCTGATCAAATTATTGAAGACCCCATCACCATGATCATCATTTCTGTGACTCCAAACCTTGACCCTCGACCTCTATTTCAAGAAGCCGGCATAAACAACACTATTCCTTAAGCCAAACCCGTGAAGGGTAAGGCATAGGCACCGTTATATGTCAAGTCCCTAAGCTATCAACTACCTTTGATTGGTATCATTCTTGGA
Organism: Pinus tabuliformis; assembly: GCA_031772625.1. Lineage (NCBI taxonomy): Eukaryota > Viridiplantae > Streptophyta > Pinopsida > Pinales > Pinaceae > Pinus > Pinus tabuliformis. Next base: position 1,252,441,720 of record CM062820.1, on the reverse strand, counting down.
TAGACTTTAGAGGGGGATGGTGTATTTTGTTTGGTCAAATTCACCTCAAATGTTGGAGGTTTCCTTTAGAAAAGGTGAAGGGTAAGGTATAGGCACCCCTATATGTCAAGTCCCCAAGCTGTCAACTACCTCTGATTGGTATCATTCTTGGATAGACTTTAGAGGGGGGTGGTGTATTTTGTTTGGTCAAAGTCACCTCAAATGTTGGAGGTTGCCTTTAGAAAATGTGAAAAAATTATGAGAAGGGGATGGATATTTATAGTGAACTCAGGTTGGGAGGTTTCCTGGGAGTTCTTAAAGAGTTTGATGCCAAAAAAACTCCACTACGAATGTTGGTCAAAGCATGTCAAGCTTCTAGTAGTCTTGAACAGGAAAAAATTAAAAAACCTATGATTTGTGGGGTTATCCTATAAAGCAAGATATATTGAGAAAGGCATTGGGAAGGCCTATGATATCAAGGCTGTTGAATGCTCTCCATGCTCTAAACAAAGGGAAGTCGATGATATTTTTTTCCTTAATAAAAGATGCTTTTCATCTCGAAAAATTGACATAGTTTTGATGTTGCAATCACTGATTTCTCAAATAGTATGGTAGCACATGCAGCTGCATATTGATACCCACATTCAAAATATATATTTAGACGTTACAAATACATAGCATGATAAGGCCATAGAATTCTGAAACATTGTGACATTGCCATAAATTCAAAACTGATGACCAGAATATTTGAATAGTCACTAAGAGATCCAGTATGCTCTCTTCATTTCCCAGTATGAATATTATGAACGAGCACCTCACTACATAAACAATGCACAACGTGTTCATTCTATATATGACTTACAGGGTAACAAGATGGAATGCTTATGAAATTGGTCACTATAGCTACTTCTATCCTAACATCAATAACTCTCAACACTTCACTCCATAATATCTAGGAGTATGTCCCAACAAATAGTAACAACCTATCAGTTTAACATTCAACAAAATACTCTCATTTTCCCATGGCTTGACCCATGGGAGGTTGCATGGCAATCCCTGCTTGCACTGATTGATGTTTTTCCATACATACCGCCCACCCTGTGTATTGAACATAAATAATCAAAACATGCAAGTCCTAGATCAATAATGTTACAGGAGGCAACTTCTATAGTAAACACATGAAATAACTCATTTATACATTATCCAAAGCTGGATCAAAGCCTTCGTTATTGAGTTCTCTGTATTCGCGGGACATAACATAACACACACAAAAGTAGTGAACAAGGAAATCTACGCTGGATCAAAGCCTTTGTTCTTGAGTTCTCTGTATTCATGGCACAAAGCATAGCACACACAAAAATAGTGAACAAGGCAATATTGACAGTAAGAATAAAAACTTGTAAACAAACATAAATTCATGTCGCGTGAAATTCAAAACTAATGAGGAAAGCCTAAATATACCACAGTGCCATTAGAAGTATGTAGTGAAAACCTTAGCATATGAATATAAAACCATTGAACAATCACAGGTGCCTTTGACTTTGCTTGATTCTGTCTAGTATGGAGCAACGCGAAAAGAGGCCACTGCACACAAATGAGACCCTTCGCGATTCCCAAAGGCCCAATTAGCTGTCACATGAGCAGAAATGGAAGTTCGGTGATTTTTCAAGGGAGTGAATCCCTAAAAATGAATACACGGGAAAAAGTTATAATTACAGGTGACCACCATTGGGACTTTACAGTTTTTTATTACAAAGTACTCTGTGTTTCTGAAAAGAATTCGTAACTATTTTTTGGTGATCAAATGGTTCAACGTTTCTCAATCGTCTAACATATAATCTTAGGGCGCATAAGGATGGCAGGTAGGCAAGAAGGGGAGTTGATTTCAAAGAGGAACACCTTACGATGTAATTAAAACATTTCTAAAGTGAAAATATAAGTAGCTTTGTTATTAATTTTGTAATTTCTAAACCTTTAAACCTTAAAGGTAAGGTAAATTCTTAGAGGTAAATTTTGTAAGTTCTAAACTTATGGATTTGGCTTGGTTGAAAGTTCTAAACCTCTAAGCATTTACTCATATTTTCTTAAACCCCCCGATTCCTTACCAAAATTATATTATAATGGAAAGACATATGATAGCATGGACATATCCATGCATACACATGTAAGAACATGTTGCATGGATATAGCCATGTGAACACATATAAGGGCATGCATAGCCTGAAGATAGCTATCTGAGAATATTTATAGCTTGGAGACAACCATGCAAGCACATGTAATAACATGCATAGCTAGAAGACACCCATGCAAACACATGTAAATATTATGGCCATGAACCATGAAAAAAACATAGCTATGTGTCATGCAACACGTTTCGAACATTCTCCCACTTGTTTTTCTCTTTGCATACATGAATCCTATGAGTTATAAAATCAACAATTCAAAGCAACAATGCTCATTGCTTCTCTAACATAAGGGAACTTCCTAGTACAAATAGAATTTGTAAATGAGTTTGCAATATTCTTCAAAATGTCAACCTTCACTAACAAAACCATATTGTCTTAAACCATGTATCACACAAAGTGGTGCTTAAGATCAATATGCTTCAACTTAGAATGATAAGCAAGGATCTTTGCTAGGAATATTTCACACTAAATTTCACAACATAGCTTTACATGTTATTGTATAAACCCAATGCATGGGCACAAGCTCTGTAACCATTATGTTTCCTTACTGCATTAAGATACTTCCATGTATTAAACTTTTGTAGTCATGAGTGAAACTACACTTTGTCTCTTTCTCATCAAACTAATTGCTTGTATAAGGGCCTATGCATGGAGTTAGGTTACACTTTTTGGCAAAGCGAGGGTATGTTTTGGTGAAAAAAATAAAGCTCAATCGAGCCATTGTAAGCGTTCAAGAAGTAATTTTTAAGCACTCGATAGAACTTCTTGAGGGCTTAAACATAGACCGATCGAACATTTAAACAAACCCTCAATCGAGCTCCTAGTCCATAGCATTTAACATCAATGCCATTAATAAATTTTGGTGCACAATTATTTTTTAAATGACTCAATCAAGCTATTGGTTAATCACATTCATGGCTCAATCAAGGATTTCTTTAACCCTTGATCGAGTTATTTGAATTTAGAACTCAGGAACTATACTGAGCATTTTAAGTACTCGATTGAGTTATTGAGGTCCTAAAAATCTCAATTTTAGCACCCCTTTTGCAGATTTCTTTGCAACACCATTTTGTACCGTAGCGGATTTAGGGAAAAAATTGTCCTTGAGTGGTGGAGTTGATCATGTTGGATTCGTGAAAGAATCCTATTTCCAATGTCATATGAATTTGACACTTTCGAATTCATCTGATATTTTTCATCTAATTTCTTATAAACATAATGCTTGAATTTTTTTTGGATAATTTCAAAGGTGTTGAATAAAAAATCAATAACATAAATTATACACAATGATTTTTATTTTTTAAATACCACTATCTTCGCTTATGAGTCCTATTCAAAAGGGTAATCTTGGTTTTTCGACATTTTTAAATAGTCGATAAAAATCTTACGCAAACATGTGTCTGCAAAATGAAATTGAATTATTACTTTTCCAACTTTAAAAAATAATAAAAAAATATAATTTTGCAAAAAAAAAAAAATTAATATGAAAAAATTAGTTTATCCTTGTACATCATGCTCATATATATATATATATATATATATATATATATATATATATATATATATATATATATATATATATATATTAGACTAAGTTATACTATGAAAATACACGCATACCTTTTAAGATGTGCGAAAATTTGCAAGGACACGCATTTCATTTAATGGAAAATTGACAGATTATATGACGCAATTTTTATTTATTTATTATCTATATATATATATATATATATATATATATATATATATATATATATATCTATATATATATCGCAAAAATATCATTAAGAAAACAACATAATTCTTTGAATTAAAATTCACAATGCTAATATGAATTTTGAGGGCTTCAATTGATAAAAAATAAAAAATAAAATTGAAATTTCATTGCCACATTTGGCCCAAAAGTGTAACCCGTCTTTATGTATTCACCCATAAAAAGGTTAAACATGTAACCACTTGTAGATCTTCTATGATCTAGATCTCCAACCTAATGCACATTAAGAAAACCATGTACATCTAACACTTTGTCTAGTGTAGGTAGTGATCTTGGGTTATCGTTCATCCTCAACCCTCAATTAGTGATAAGGTTTTGGAACCTCTAGAATCTTTTTGAAATTTCACATGTGCAACATATGACAAAAATCTCCACCAAAAAAGCTCAAGTGTTGCACTTGTAATAGCATAAGTTTCATGCCAAATTACACCTTATAAACACTTGTGGACTTGTTTGCAACCTCAATGTGGGAAGGTGAGGATGGATATTAGTTAGTCATAGCACCAATACCAAGGAACTACTTACATTGATCTAGCTTGTATTATTATCTGCCACAATGTACAGATGAACCACATAAGAAGCATATGAATTAAGAGCCCAACAAAGGGTAGTCCAACACACATTAACAACCTTATGTTAGTAGGGTACTAGGAAACAAGTTCTCCAACAAAAGTCTCAAGAGTGCATCAATGAGCACTATTTTTGTGCCAACTTTCCCCTTATACTTCTAATAGGATACTCCAAATTCTACCCATTGGCATGAGTTTCGTACCAACTTGCACCTTATACACCATCTCATAGATATCAATGACAACAACGTGTAACAAAAGACAAATATTTTATAGATGTAGAAACAAAGCCAAACAACACCACTCAAAATGACCAAGTCAATTTGTTTTATTATCTACAACAACATACACGCATAAAATATATAAAGAAAAATGAGAAAGGAACTAGGTTGATCCTAGGTTGAGGTCAACCCATTTATTGTATTAAAGAAGAATGATCAACCCATAGTGGGATGTTATCACGAAGATTTCATGAGCTCAGTTGCCTCGGGTAGCTCAATTAGTGATTGCCATGTTTTGAAGTATTATCTAAACCATGAGATTCAAGGTTGAAGTCTCTATGAATCAAGCCAACACCAACAATAATAATAAACAAGATTATATTAATTGTTGGCTTGTTAGGGTCTGACCCAGGTTTAGAGTTAATTAGCCAAACAAATCCCGGTACTATTGGCCCTTTCGGCAACAGTCTGCGAAGCGCGGACTAAGGTCTCACTCGAAGTAGTATGGGAGGGTGCTAGAACCAATTTTCCGCACCCTAGAGATGTCTGATGAGTTCAACTGGTCTGTGGTTTGGCCTTGCGCGCAGGTTGCCTCGCACACTTTCCCGTACCTCGCAACCTGATATACTACCTTCGCACAGCCCTACCCAAGGGCTAAACGATGCGCTCTACGTTATTACCCAAGATCTTACTTGTATTTCAATGTAGGCAATTAGCTTTGTCTACTTGAGTGCTTTAAGTTATACTTAACAACGTAAACCATTCATACAAATGCACGCAGTAAATAAACAATATATTTGCAAATTATATCAATCATTCATTAACCCAAGAATAGATACACAAAATTATAACAAAACTTCTCTTTATTAATTCCTTCCTCCTCTTTATTAATTCCTTCCTCGGCTACAGACTCAATTCTGCCCTGCGCACTTAGCTGCGGACGACTAGGCCTTTGTGCACTCAGCTACAGAGCCTTTCTCCTACTCTACGACCCAAAGACACACTTCAACCTGTGACTCAATCCCTTTGACTTCTCATGACCCTATTCTCTTCTCTTAAATTAGATCCCTTCAACACTTAAAGCCTCGCTCTATTTATACAATCCCATGGTCTACATGGGTAGGTCTATCCAGCCGACATTACATTACAAAACTAGGGCAGACAACCTTACGACTCTATCATACTTTCACGCCTCGTGCCCTCAATTTGCAGAGCACTACAACAAGATTCGGTCAAAACTTTGGCTTTAAGCCCCAAAACATCCCTTGGGGGGATTCCATGCCCAACATGCCCCCAACACAAACATCGTGACTTACCCTCGAGTCACTCTGTCGGCGCGGCTATCTTTGTGCGGAGTCCTGCCAATTGTTCTTGAACTGCACGGAGGTCAGTAGCGCACTGCGATGTTGCATGCTGGATCTGTTTCATACGCTATTTTGAGGCCTCTGTGTTAGGAGTGCTTCTCTGCATCAATGTGTGCATCCCTTGCATGTGTGCAATCTTGCCTTCGATTTCTGTCGTGATAGTGAAGGCCTTCTTGATCCAAGGTTTCATGCATTATTTTAGGACTGCTTCCTTATGTCGTGCCGCACCCACCTGTTCTTTCAGTGCCTTGGCCTGCTGCATCCTTGCAAGCCTCTGAGTGATGACCACCATTTGCATTGTTCCTTAGACGATGTCATACTGCTGTTGGAGTTCATGCGCCTCTGTCTCTAAGCACTGGATGTTGGGGTCCTCCTGCAGAGTTGTGAGGACCTCAAGTGATTCTTCTAACATGTTTGTGCAGTCTCGCACTGCACCTCCAATTTCCTCCAATCCTACTGTGATAGCTCTAGCGCGCTGTTCTCTAACTTTTGGGGCAGTGGATGGCTGTGCCTTTAACTGCAGCTCAACGATCTGAAGGTTCAACTCCAACTAAACCTTTGTTGTTTCTTCCTTTGCCTTGCAAACCCATGTTTTTAACCTATGGATCTGCGTGTCCGCTGGTATGTCTACTGGGATGGCCAGCTCTAGGACACTTTGGCAAGCGTCGTCTATCACCTGTGCCAGTTGTTGATTCTGTGACACCAATTCGTAATGCTGCAAGCTTAGTTGTTCCATATATATTTTCTTCTCACTGAGAACTTGGAGCATGTGACTCTCCCTAGCTCGCAGCTCTGCAGTTATCCCATCCTACAACCCATATAAGGTCTCACGCAGGAGTGCAACTAGGTTGATACCGATACCTTTCAGTGTGCTAACCGAAGGCCTATCAACCTCATTTGATGGCACTAGTGCTCCTTCCGGTAGCATTATGGTGTTTGTCATCCGTGCACGCAACATCTGCTCTGCTGCTGTTGAGCCAACTGCAAGGCTGGTTGAGAGGGTACCAACCTAAGGAGGGCACACCTATAATTCCTGTAGTTGCGCTCTGAGGGCCTCCAACACAATCTGGTTCTCCTATATGAAATCTTTGAGAGCCTCAAAGGTGACATCGCACATTATCTCGTCGATGTCATGTAGATCACCCTCGGTTAAGGTGATTGGGTCAATGGACAATTTCGAAGCTTTGATCTTCTTCTGCAACCCTACCCGCTCTGTTGGGTACTGGTGCTTCAACTGCGTTGACGCAGTTTGTGTGTCCACGCCTCCCTCTTCGGTCTTACTTCATCTTCTTCCCGCCCCTGTGTCGTTTGGTCCTTACCTATCTTTGCAGCTGCCTCCTGTGCTTCTATGGCTGCTACGACCTTCTCTTGTTTGGCTGCTCTCTATGTCGTGTCTCACGCTACCCACACTTCTGCTGCCACTGCATCCTTTCTTTGTTTTTCATCCAACTATGCGATGTGCAGCTTGGCCATGTATTTCTTTCATTACGCCACCAATTTTTCGATCTCTGCGATTTCTGGTGGATGCCACTCCGACGACCATGCCTCTAGGACATTGAAAATGGCATTGTTGGTGGCTACAAATGGTAACTTTGTCTAATGTTTCGATGGGTCCTTCCGCACCCTGATATATATGTTATGTATGTCTGCCTTAAATTCTATGAAGCTCTACAGGCTGTTGTAAACCATGGGTGACAACCGTGGCTTACGGTTGATCCATATTTTGAGGTCCATCTCCATGGACACCCAGAAGAACTTTCAATCACAAATCCTTTTAGCATCCTTCGTGGCCCAGAGTGAAGCGTACTTCGTGGCCTCCAGTAAATCTCTATCAATTATGGGGAATTGACTATCCTCCGACAATTCCCCAGCTACGAGCACTATGGACAGCAACAACCATGCATAGTGTAAAGTTTTTCCATGTTCCTGGGCTTTGCGACAATTCTCCAAAAATTTTGTGCAGAGGAATTCATACCAGTTATACTAGATCCCCTCCATGCACTTCTCGGCCAGTGCGACCATCGGCGCAGGTACCTCGTCTGTGCGACACTTGCGCATAACCTTTCTTTCCAGGATTTGGGTTGCCATGCGTACTATTTTGTCCTTGATGCTGGAGATGGCATAGCCTCTTTCCTTATTTTCTAGCTTGTACTTTTTCTTCATGGCCTCCGTGATGGCCAAATCATTGCCCTTCCCTTCCGATATGGCCAAGGGGTCCTCCCCTTTGCACGGAAGCCGGAAGACATGGGGGATGGGCTCCTCCAGCCATAAACACCCATCATGCACTAGGCAGAGCAACTTCCCGATGACGAAAATGGTTATTGGGGCACGGTGGAAATGAAACACCAAGATTATGTTCAGCAACTCGACCTTTTCCACTCCGTGCAACCACTTCCGTGGCTCTAATGCTGTCACCCCCTCGTGGTGTTCTGCTTCATGAGGTTTCTGGTCTCAAGATGAGGGAATTTCTCATGGTCAGTGAGGTCACAATATTTGAATTTCAGGCTCGGCATGTGACCCAGGTGTGTACCTTCAAACAAAATGCCATATGGGAGGAGCGGGTTCTGGAGTGAGCTCTTGGTCTCGTCCAGGTCCTTGGGCACTTTTGCCTTCCATTTTCATGAGGGGACATGGGCAGGCAATTTTTTTGGAGAGTACGTAGGCTGAGTATCCACCTCCATGCCTTCATCCTCTTCTTTTGTGATGATAATATCCTTCAGATCTTCCTCTTCTTCATCTGTTTCTGTAGTGACGACTTTCCCCTTCTCGTCCATTGACAACTTGGTGTGCAATGGGTTCCGCGGGGACACACGTACGAGAACCATCGCTTGTTTGTCCTTCTTGGGTCATGGTGTATGTGGTGACTTCGGAATTTCTGCCACAATTCTAACACCTTTTGGAGCATCCCCTATGGTCAGGGCCTGTGTGACCTCATGAGTGGATATTTATGTTATTTCTATAACATCCTTAGCGGTTGTCATTGTATTCGTTCGAAAATCTGGCACTTGCAAATTTAGGGGCTCACTAAACACTCGACGCACAACAATCAGGGTTCTGCTCGATCGCTCAATTCACAAAAGACCATCTATTGTTGCTTGGTAGACCTTTGTATTTTATAACACTTTTGGAGTTTGAATTCGACCGTTCCCCCCAAATTCGATTCATTAATGCTCCCTTGGTAGTAGATTTTCCCATATTTTGTCCATAAATCACGTCTTAAGTTCCTGCCGCTCGCTCCATTTGGCCTCAAGTCGAGCATCCCATCGTGAATATTGACTTCAACGGTCACTTTCTGGCCAACCTGTACAACAGCGCAACCCCTCATGCATGGTCGCGAGCCTTGTGAATCTTTGTTTCTATGTGCATCTCCATTATCGCGCAGCTCCCGGGCAGAATAGTTTATAGTCCCGCGCTCCCTTCCAACTGCTTGGAGCACTAAGGCTGTCCTTCCCTCGGCTAGTCAGGTGGTTGCACCATCCATGAAAAGTTCCATATTATTGTTCATCATGTTTCCTAGAGAATCCACACCTTTTATTGTTTTGGTCGGCATCACGCACTTTACTATTTGCAATGTGCTACTCTGGTCGCTATGCTTAGCAATATGCAGTTTAAGCCAAGGCATTAGACTAATCAATTTGTGGCAATAGGCTTCAACCCTGTCCTCATGATCGTACACACCCTGCCTTACTATTATGGTCTTTTTGCTGAGAAAATCTTTCTTTATTTCATCCTCCATTTTCTTGACTTCCGCGTCCGCCAGAGCGCTTTTCTTCCGCAACCGTACCCTTTCTTTTTCAAGTTCGTGGAGTCGAAGGTTTCCCTGCTGGATTTCTTCCTCAAATCGCATGCGTTCTGCTTCTTGCGGCTGTGTGATTCCTTCTTTCCAAACTCTGTGAACCATCGTATCTGTTGGTGCTACTATGCGTGGACTATACTTTTCATGCTCCACGGGTATGACAACATGCGCTTCATACTTTAGCGTTGGGGGTGCCCATGTGGTCAGGGTTTTGCACATGCTCCTATATGCCCAGATAACCGTTGGCACGCGTAAGTCTCAGTCAGCTTGTTTCACATGGTGGACTGTGTTCAATGCTTCACGTACTTTGTCAAGAGCTTTTGCGTGAATATGCTTTTGCGCTTTTGGTCTTACCATGCTTCCTGGTCTCACACGGAGGGGGTTTTTGCGCCATTGTCTTGCTCGCTCCTGCTTATGGGTCGTGTTTCCTATCGTGACGACGATGTGCCTTCATGCAGGTTGTGCACCACATGCCTGTACCCATCTAGAAAGGTGGGCGTGTAGGCTATTTTTCCCATCATACTAAGCTTTCATCCGCCTTTGAGGCTTTCCAAACCACATCACATCATCCTTCTGCATTTGTGCCAGGCCTTAAAACTCCTTTGGTGCGTACCCCACCATCTTGCAGGCATAGTGCGCAGTACCCATTTCAGAGCATCGAAACGCTGTCGTTCTGGTACTTCCTTTTCAAATTTGTTCAGGAAATCATCCACCTCGCTCAACCTATCATACGTATGTAGGTCTCTTAATTTTGTTGTCACGCAACGCAATGAACTTTTCATCATGTTACAATGGATCATGGCTACCTCATGTAACCAGTTTTGCCATCGTTCTATGTCCTCGTTCGAATCTGAGGTGTAGGAGCTTTCACACTCCCACGAGATTCTACCATCCGCAGTTGGATTTACCCAATCCTACTCCCGCGTAGTTATCTTGTAGATACAATCTAGATCTTCATCGTTGTCTTAGTCACGCACTGGCTCTGTGTAGCATGATCATTCTGCAGGGTCTAAAGGTACCACTACGCGTAGTGACTTTTTCTCAAAAATCATCCTGCGCTTCTTTAGATTTATCACTCCATTCATGTCAGTGGCCCAATCTATACCCAATAGTGTGGGATAAGGATTGATATCATCAACAATCTCTATCACTTCGAAATATGCAAGCGTGCTCACTCCTTCGATATCAACTGTGATTCCCTGCAATCTCCCCATAGGTAGGATCTTTTGCTGGTTCGCCATTCACAATTGGATAGGTGACCATTACAATGCAGCCTGCCCATGCGCTCCCATGTCTGAGTTGGTAGGATGTTCACGTTCGATCCTAGATCTAGAATCACTTGATCCATTTCATATTCCTTGACCTGTGTAGTCAATCTCATCTCCCTTCCTGTTCACGTCGTGTGCTTCCCGAGCATCCGGACTATGTGCGGTTCTCCTGGCGTGGTCCCAGCACATCTAGTGATGAGTTCTTCAGCCCCTTCACAAATTTTCTCTCACGCAACAACTTCATGTATGTCTCCAAGAATGTAGTGAGCATTGATGGGTCCATTTGTGGTTCCAGTCTGTCTTTACTTTCCTGAAGTGGAGGCATTTTCGAAGATCTTCTTAGCTTCCATGAATGTCTCCTTAGCGCGCTTTAAATCAAATTTTGGTTCTTTTGTTGGAGCCTTGTGAACCCAAGCACTCTCTTCGGGCTACTTACCTTTTGTCACCTCCTGTTGTGATACCACTTCGGAGCACGATATTTACATTCGGGTCTTCCTCGCATGGTCCATACCTCATCATTTGCAAGTTTTGAGTTGGGGGAGGCTAGAGTGCTCCCTTATCGTGCAACCTCGCTATCAGCATGGGACAAACCTTCGTCTCATGATCAAACTAGGTACAATATGAGCATCATGGTCTCATTGGATTTGTACAATTGCGGGCATAGTGACTTGGCCCTTCACAATTGTAACATATCAATTGTCTGCAACCTCTTCTTGGTCCCATTCCTCCTCGACCTCGTCCACGCCCCTGAAATCCAGTGCGCGCCATTCCTGCATTTTGATTGAAGGCCCATTTTTTGGTTTGAACTCTATAGGTAGGAGTCTGATCCATCATCAATTCATAACTTCTACAGGTGTGCTCATCGTGGCCTACTGATTCACAGAAATTATAGAACAACTTTTGGGAATTCTGTGTATACTTCCGTAATAGATGGCAGTTATCTGTAGCATGCTTCCCTCCTATCTGACAAATCACGCACCATAATGCAGGCATTGCACTCAGTCTTACTTGTTCCTCCGATCTCAATGGAATTGGTCCTCCTCCCACCAGGTAATTCGCGAACACTGGACAATGGTCCTTGTCATGTCCCTGGCCTTTGCACTTTATGAACCATACCTCCTTGTGCGCTTCTGGGTGAGCTGTCCTGTCTTGTTTCAAACTCTGCATCTCAAGGCACAAGTTCTGCAACTGTGCGTGGATTTGTTGACCTCCCTAGTGAGGATCTTGTATCGGGGTTTCGTGCAGTCTCATCACCATCTCCAAGGCCTCGACTTAAGTGGTTAGCTTCTATTGTGACAACGCATTCCTTAGATGCAGTGTTAGTGATGCTACAAACCATGTGCAGTGTTGCCCATCTGTCAAGGTCATATTAGCTTCATAGATTTTACTCTTTAGTCTCTAATCCAGCTCCCAGGGGGTCTCGCCTGGAAGCATCGCGATTTCCTTAAATCAAATGATTGACTAGGTCTTTGATTTTGGCCTGCTAAATTCTTTGTCCAGCATAGCCTAGATATCTACAATCTCTGCGTTCGAATTTTCATTGGAATGCTTAATGTACCACATCAGTGCGTGAACACGCTGAGCACTAACCAATGTTGCTTTCTTTATATTGTCATCCGTGACTCTTTGCGCTTCCCATACAGCCTTTACCACGAACCAAAACTGGTCAGGGTCTTAATTCCCTACTCCCTTGAACCCTCACAACTTTAGCGTGCTTGCCATATTGAACTATGGTGGTGGTGGAGGTGGTGTGAGCAAAGACAGGGTTGAAGATGGTGAAACTAGCGGTGGTGTAGGTGGGAGTGGTATGCATGGAATTTGTTGCTTTATCAGACTGATCACACTTCTAGATGAGACATTCATGATCTCTTCCTCGCTCTCTCGTGGAGGTGAAATCAAGGGGCTGGTTTCTATTTTTGTGCTACCTTCATTTCTGTAGATCCTCCTACTCTGCATAGCCCCAAACATCAATTTATTCACATAACCATTTTTTCACACAGTAGCATTTTAATCCAAGTGTTCAAAGATTTAACGTACTTACTATTATCACTCTAGGAAACTCTCCTAGGTTTAGAACAGAGATTCCCAGTAACATATAATTTTGAATGTTGCTATAGGAATTTTTGGAAGGGATGATGTTTGGGTTCAAGCCAGATAACCACTTCAACTTTGTTTTCACTCCAGATATTCATGAACACCCTCAGCCTACAAGGCTTTAGACCACCATTTTTCAATAGTTGCAGATTAAGGGAATGAATGAAGAATACCAACAACACCAGCAAATGCATACATAACATATGATGGCCAACTGCAGCCAGTAAAATAAGCTTGCAGATCTAATCTATCAACGCAGAGACAAGATGATAGTTGTCTAGCATTAGATACAGAAGAAACATGGATGACCTATTCAATGGCAAACCTAATTTACCAATGCTAAGATATGATGATAGTTATCAGGCATTAGACATATGGAGGACATGAATAAGCCAGTCTAGGTGCAAGTTTAGAATAGAAGGGAAATGGACATTGAACATGTAATAGAAAAAGAAGCTTGTATTACTAAAAATGAAGATGAGACACTGCAAGTCATAGAGTATCTACAGTCTCCAGAAGTTGAACCGCACAACAGTAACCGACTCCGATTACATCTTACTTTCGGTTATTTATGGTTTACTCTTACAATGATCCTTAGCCATTTAGGGCAGGAGATGTCTCAATCGACCACCTACTGGTCATTAAATGTCTGATTGCGTTCCACGACGCAATTTCATTCCATCACGAAAACATTTAATCACTTCTGGTACTATGCTGTCCTGCAAGGTGATTGGCTTAATTGTGGCAGTGGAGCTCCATGACTGTTTAATTCTGCTTTCTAGATTGTGTTGTGTCCTTCCTTCGGCCATGCTTTTTTGTTAATTCGGTTCAATGGTCTTATTATCATCAGACTGAAAGAGTCGACCACCTTCTTCTTTGGATAACAAATAGGGAGTGGAGTATAAGGTGCATGGGTGGACGGACGTGCCAAATCAGACGGACGGAGCAATGACAGAGAGGTGGAGGATGATCGGGAGTGGTCGTGAATGCGGGCCGTTCGATCAAGGGGAATGCACGGTGAAGATCGTGCGTAGGAGGCTTGCGGTCGCGGTGGGAAAGGAACACGTCCGGGCCGTTAGATCTCAGGTGGAAAAATCGGATGGTTATCGAGCGGAGGAGATGCACAGACGATAATAAACAGAGGTGGTTTGGCCTAGGAAGTTATGGTTTATATCAGGCGCTCACTGGGCAGTAAGTGGTAAATGGTGGAGTTCGTCTGATTCCACTCAGCGGGTGACACGTCGTAGTGGAAGAAAGAGAAAACCGCCTTTATCGAGCGATTATTCTCCTTGTTAATTGGCGGTGCGATATGATCGAGGGTCATTAGATCTAGCAAGGGGTGATCTGATGGCGGGGAATGATCAGGTAGGTTTCATTGATCGGGTGAAACACAGGCCATTGGATCGATGGGGAAAATCAATGGCGGAAGGACAGGTGGTATGGATGTCCTCGGGAAATGTGCAGAGGGTGTGTATGGGCAGAAAGGTAAGGTTTTTTAGGGTTTTGGGATTAATTTATTTAGGCTTAAGGTGAGGAGAGGGTTTCTTCGAGATGTGAGGGTTGGGTTAGGAAATGGCGAAACAAAAGGTAAGTGGAAGGGTGAGAAAGTGGGTGATGGCCCGTGTGGGGCCATGTTCGAGACATAAAAGCAGATCATCTACCTCCCTTAGCCTCCAAACTAGCAGCACTGGACCTCAGAGCTAACACTAGCTCCTTCTAGGGATGAAAGCCTCCCTGTGAGGTTTCAAGAACTGTAGACCACTTCCTTTCCATTAAATCCAAAATCAAATCTTCCTCCTAGTGTTCCATTGGGCATGGAGTCAATTTTGCATAAAAATAAAAACTTGAAAACAACATATTTGTAATACCAAGGCTTGAAAGCCTTTAAATGAAATAAAGTTCGAAGAACAACCCATTGAATGGGCCATCAAAAACATCTCCTCCTTCCTTTAATGCATTCCTTTTGAGAAAACAATCACCAAACTGATAATTGACCCTTTTTACCTTTCTATGAAAGGTTTCTTTCTCTCAGTTAATGTGTATATCAGCCAGTTCATCAAAGACTTGCAAAAGCCTATTGATTTGATCCTCTACTTCAAAAAACTTCCAGCATTTGATATTATTAGGTAGAGATGGTCTATATTTCACCTTCTCTCTGTATGCTTTCAGCCTTGGATGTTTTGATTGGGAGGTTTTGTACACCTATTGAATAATAAGGTCTGATTCATACTTTGTTGTGTCATTTGTGACCTGAAAAGTTAATATGAAAGATGAATCAATGCATTCGTGTGTGGGAGACACAAGGAATTCAGTTGTTCCTACAGCTTCCTCAGAGCAAGCCCCATCAAAGAACATGTCCCAAACCTGTGGGCCTTCTTCCTTTGTGATTTGGCAAACTGATTTTTTAAGCTGCGTAGAGGCCAACTGATAAGGCTTGGTAATGTCAAGACTAAGCTTATCCATGACAGTCTTGGGCATTGAATTATGGCCAGCACTAGTGTCTAGAGGGAAATTATGAAGGATTTCATCATGGATAGACAAAGAAACATAGAATGATGGGGAGTTGTCTTCACAATTTTCAATCATTGGGCTGAGAATAACAGTTGGTTAGTCATCTTGCAGATTTACATAGTCAGTGGAATCTTGGATGTTTTTAGGATCAAGAGCCTCAAGGATAGATTTCTTGAAGGACTCATTCTTCACGGGTTCAATTAGGGGCATAGGTATTCTTGGATTCTGAGTTTCTGATTGAAAACTTAAAGAAGAAGGGGACTTGTCAAGGCCTCTTACCTCTATGGCTAGAGCTTTGAAGATGATAGGATCAACTGCTGGTTGCTTCTGCTTATTAGCTTGTTGTTCTGTAGGGACAATATCTTTATGAACAGGAGTTTCCTTGACATTATCCATCATCGACCTCATATTATATTGGTGCTGATTTTCAGTTTGTAGAACAACTTTACCATCCCATTCTTGGCTGATCTAGTCATTGAATAATGACTTCTCATAGGAAACTTTGGTTAAAAAGGTGGCACTGCCTTTGTCTTCCAGACAATGGATCTCATCGTTTTCCTCATATTGGTCTTCATCCCTGACTACATTCTACAAAGGGGTCTTCATCCTTTGGTCTTCATTTGCGTCTTTATTTCTTTGAGGAACCTGCAGCTGCTCATTAGTTCTTCTGTATAGGTTCAGATTTCTAAAAGCCAAGGCATTAGGAGCTCTTCCTTTCCAAAAATTCTGCTCCATTTTTAGCTTAGAGACTTCAGAGGCTAATGACTCTATTATCTTGGTCATCTTATCTAACTTGGGATCTCAAGATGATGAAGATTCACCCTTGTGTCTTCTTCGATCAACATGTCCCTTGAGTTTCTCTGCAGCCATGATGTTGGATTCTACCTCCAAAGCTGCATCCTACATCTCAGCCAAAGTGGCACATCTTCTCTCTCTCAGTAGTAGACAGAAGTCAGAATCACAAGAATTGGCATAGGTGAGCTTAGTAGAGGTAGGGGTGGGTTTCACTTCAGCTGGTATCTTGTTGTACATGCGGTTAAACTTTTTATTGAAATCAGAAAGTGACTCCCCATTTTCCCTTCTCAGGTTTCCAAACTTAGTATGATAGTAGAGAAGATATTTCTTTTCCCCCCAAATGCTTTAGGAAAATATTATCTAAGGCCTCAATATGTGTTATGGATCTACGGGTCAATTCTTTGAACCATTTTCTTGCCTCTCCATCTAGGCTTTGGACAAATACTCTCATCCACACATCATCTTCACTAATGTCTAGATTATCGACATAGCTATAAAAAGACTCAAGATGTTCTTCAACTGTAACTCCTTCAGTCCCAGTGAACTTAGGCATATATTTTTGATATTCTCCATTAGGCATTGCATTCAAAGGAGTCAGCAGGACTAAAGGTCCATACCTAGCAGCTATGATTCTTTCCATTTTGGTGAGTGCTTGTGGACCTGCCATGGTTGTGGTGGGGCACTGGCAGTTTGGATGATAGAAAGTTGAGGGGTGACTGATAGGACTAAAGGAATATGAGGGATAAGAGGTGAGGTTTCCTTCAGGCTTAAAGCAATAGGGGAACCTAAAGAATAAGGAGCTTTATGAATCTCTGAAATTTTTTCTTCAGTGTTAGTGCTAGAGGCTATACTCTCAACATGTATTTGTTCTATTGCAAGCCTTTCCTTTAGAGATATAGAGGATTGCTTAGATTTACCTGATCCTGATGCTCCTTTCTATGATATATTTCTCCCTTTGATGATCTTTTCAGGGTCAGGTACTAGGTCAGCTAGTGACTTCTGAGGATTTCTCTAAGTATGCCTCACAAACTGAGCCAGAACTATGATGTGGAGTCGCCAAGAGGTTCGGCCTCAAGTAGAGTCACCAGATAGATGATTACAACAAAAAAGGTGTCCAGACTTTGTCTATCATCAAAGCTGGATCTGTGTCGTTCTCCCGGGGAAGCTGAGCTTCAATCTCCTCTCCACGACAACGACGCCAATTATGTTATCACTCCAGGAAACTCTCATAGGTTGTAGATCAGAGATGCTCGATAAAATATAATTTTGAATGTTGTTACAGGAATTTTTGGAAGGGATGATGTTTGGGTTCAAGCAAGATAACCACTTCAACTCTTTTTTCACTCTAGACATGCATGAACACCCTTAGCCTACAAGGCTTTAGACCACCACTGTTCAATAGTTGCAGATTAAGTGAATGAATGAAGAATACCAACCACACCAGCAGATGCATACATAACATATGATGGCCAGCTGCAACCAGTAAAAGAAGCTTGCAGATCTAATCTATCAATGCAAAGACAAGATGACAGTTGTCTGGCGCTAGATACAAAAGAAACATGGATGACCTATTCAATAGCAAACCTAATTTACCAATGCTAAGATAAGATGACAGTTATCAAGAATTAGACATATGGAGGACATGAATAAGCCAGTCCAGGTGCAAGTTTAGAACAGAAGGGAAATGGACATTGAACATGTAACAACAAAAGAAGCTTGTATTACTAAAAATGAAGATGAGATGTTGCAAGTTATAGAGTATCTGCAGTCTCCAGAAGTTGAATCGCATAACAACAACCAGCCCCGATTACATCTTACTTTCGGTTATTTATGGTTTACTCTTACAATGATCCTTAGTCGTTTAGGGCAGGAGATGTCTCAATCGACCACCTACTGGTCATTAACTGTCTGATTGTGTTCCAGGGCACGATTTCATTCCGTCACGAAAACATTTAATCACTTTTGGTACTATGTTGTCTAGCAAGGTGATTAGCTTAATTGTGGCAGTGGAGTTCCATGACTATCTAATTCTGTTTGTTGGATCATGCTATGTCCTTCTTCCTTCGACCATGCTTTTTTGTTAATTTGATTCAGTGGTCTGACTGTCATCAGACTGATAGAGTCGGCCACCTTATTCTTCAGATAACATATAGGGAGTGGAGTATAAGGTGCATGGGTGGACGGACATGCCAAATTAGATGGATGGAGAAATGATAGAGAGGTCAAGAATGATTGGGAGCGGTCGTGAATGCGGGCTGTCTGATCAAGGGGAATGCACAGTGAAGATCGTGCGTAAGAGGCTTGCGGTCGCGGTGGGAAAGGAACACATCTGGGTCGTTAGATCTCAGGTGGAAAAATCAGATGGTTATAAGGTGGAGGAGATGCACAGATGATAACAATCGGAGGTGGTTTGGCCTAGGCAATTATGGTTTATATTGGGCGCTCATCGGGTGGTAAGTGGTAAACGTTGGAGTCCACTCGATTCCACTCAGCAGATGACACGTCGCAGTGAAAGAAAGAGAAAACAACCTTTATCGGGTGGGTATTCTCCTTGTTAATTTCCCGTGCAATGTGATCGAGGGCCGTTAGATCTTGTGGGGGGTGATCTGACGGCAGGGAATGATCGGGTAGGTTTCATTGATCGAGTGAAACACTGGCCATTGGATCAGTGGGGAAAATCAACGGCAGAAGGACACGATGGTACAAATGTCCTTGGGAAATGTGCGGAGGGCACGTATGGGATGAAAGGTAAGGTTTTTTGGGGTTTTGGGATTAATTTATTTAGGCTTAAGGTGAGGAGAGGGTTTCGTCGGGATGTGAGGGTTGGGTTAGGAAATGGCGGAACGAAAGGTAAGTGGAAGGGTGAGAAAGTGGGTGATGGCCCGTGTGGGGCCCTGTCTGGGACATAAAATCATATCATCTCCCTCCCTTAGCCTCCAAACTAGTAGCACTGGACCTCAGAGCTAACACTTACCTCGTGATCCTTTGAGGAAGTGTCATTCCGCCTCTCTATAGCTGACTTAAATATCTACTGCAAACTCAGTGATAAATCCTCCTATAATTCGATCGAGCCAGTGATCCACAGTGCACGATATTATCTTCCAATGCTTCCAATATGCGCACCAATTCTGGAGTCCACACAATAGGTTTTTCGAGTCTACAACTTCCTTGACTTTCTGTTAGCTTCGCAATCTACTCGTACAACTCTGTTGGGAAAAATGCGAAGAAAATTTCATGGATCTTCGTATGCAAGTAGCAATCTAACCACTCTTCTTTTAATAGCCACGGATTCCTGTTTTTCTGCGCCACGAACTCGTGAATTTTCCTGTCCAACCAATCTTCAATTCCTTTCTTTGTCGAATTGCATTGATACGATGTCAGACATCTCTATGCAAATCTCGGTCTCGGCAATGGAACCATTTGTTGGCTTGTTGGGGCCTAACCCAGGTTCAAAGTTAATTAGCCAAACAAATCTTGGTACTACTGCCCTTTCGGCAACAGTCCACAGAACGTGGATTGAGGTCTCACTTGAAGTAGTATGGGAGGGTGCTAGAACTAGGTTTCCGCACCCTGGAGATGTCTGATGAGTTCAACTGGTCTGTGGTTTGGCCCTGCGCGCACTTTCCTGTACCTCGCAGCCTGATATACTACCTTCGCGCAGCCCTACCCAGGGGTTGAACATCGCGCTCTGCGTTATTACCGAAGATATTACTTGTATTTCAATGTTAGTTAATTAGCTTTGTCTACTTGAGTGCTTCAAGTTATACTTAACAACATAAACCATTCATATAAATGTGCACAATAAATAAACAATATATTTGCAAATTATATCAATCATTCATTAACCCTAGAATTGATACACAATATTATAACAAAACTTATCTTTATTACTTCCTTCCTCGATTATAGACTCGACTATGCCCTGCGCACTCAGCTGCGGATGACTAGGCCTTTGTGCACTCAGTTGCAGAGTTTTCTCCTACTCTACGACCCAAAGACACACTTCAACCCGCGACTCAATCCGTTTGAATTCTCATGCCCCTCTTCTCTTCTCTCAGATTAGATTGCTTCTACACTTAGAGTCTCACTCTATTTAGACAATCCCATGGTCCGCAGACCATGGGTAGGTCTATCTAGTCGACATTACACTACAAAACTAGGGCGGACAACCCTATGACTCTATCATACTTTCGTGCTCCGCGCCCGCAATTCGTGGAGCTTTACAACAAGGTTCGGTCAAAAATTGGGCTTTAAGCCCCAAAACATGCCTTGGGGGGGTTCAATGCCCAACATTAACAGAGTACAAATCTTTAATTATTCAGATTGTCCACACTTTAATTATTTAACTTTTCTTATCATTGTAGTTGCTCACTAGCCCAAACCCATCTTAACTCTAATCTACCAAACACCAAGAGGGATCAAATCTCTTTTCACTCCAAAAAAAGTTGGCATATCAAGAGATTTAAGATGTATCTTGACTTGTTTAATCTCTCCTTTTAAATATGTTATATTCCACATAAATACCATGGGGTCTCAATACCATGGCCATTTTTATTATGATTATTATTTTTTAGGGTTACTTTTATTTCAATATTTTTTTAATCAAATTAAAATGTCTAAATTACATTACATTAATCTTTTTATTTTATTTTATTTTTATTTTTATGTAATTTGACTTAATCAAAATGTTAAACATTACATTACAATATCTCGATCATAATGGATTGGAGAGCTAAATGCAATTATTAAATGACTTTTTATCATTATAATTAGTGATAAGTATAATTATGATTTCAAAAGTGATATTTTTTGTTGTTGTTGAAAATCTCACTCTAAAAAAGACACTAAAGTATGTGAGAAATTATATAGGCTCAATATTGGGGAGAATTGAGATTAATTATAAAAACCAAGAACAATTTTTATTATATATATATATATATATATATATATAAATATATATAAATATATATAATTTCATATATATATGTTTAAATTAAAAATATTATATAAAAATTATTAAATTTAAATTTTATTTTTATTTTTATTTTTAGTTAAAAAATATTAATATATAATATAAAAAAAATTATTATTATTAAATAAATAAAAAAATTTATAAAATTAATATGCATCCAAAAAAATTTGTATCAATATTAGATATGGAATAATAATTATTAAAAAACAAAAACAAAAGACCAAACAAGTTTTCTAAAGAAACAATGCATTCTCTCATTGGTTCTTTTGTCGTTTATGAGTTCTAAACTTCTATTGATTGGTGATGTCTCTCGATTCCACTCGCATTGGATAATCCTTTTTAGCTCTATTTACAATGCTAACATGGACCAGTGGAAAGTTTTATATTTACAATGGTAACATGAACAAGTTGAAAGTTTTATATGTCGAGCTTTTATATAAATATATATGTATAGATAAATAATTTATGAATTTAAATATATATAAATAATCTATGAATTTAAAAAATATATGTTTATATTGGGATATATTGTATTTTTATTTTAAATATGTCATTAAATAATTTATTGGAAATTAAAAGTGAACACAAATTATTATTATTAGTTTTAGATGTATGGTTGTCTAATTTTATTTTATTTTCAAAATAAATAAATAAATTTATTTATTTACCAAATTTTATAATTATTAAGAATTATTATTTAAAATTCTTATAACCATAAAAAATCAATTATATTATTTCTTATAATTATTAGTTTTAACCCTCGATTAGGATGAGTGCAGTGTCAGAGGTGCTAGACTTGAGTGGACATAGGCTGGACAGTGAAATTCATTACAGCCACAACCCACATGCTCAAGACAGAGAGTACGGTGTCCTCTGCCTTGATTGCATAGGAGGTGGGCTGGCAAGGTGGCAGAGGGCGACATAAGGGAAGGTGGCAAAGGGGAAAGGTGTCTTGGACGTGTAGGGAAGGCGAAAGGTATAACGGGGAAGGAAGGAGCAGCAAAGTGGAAGGAAGAGGAGCAGCGAAGGCCGAGGGTAGAGTCGACCATCTGGTATGTAGTCTGGCCCTGGCACTGTTTAATTCGTATGCTCTGGTTGGGTTCCAAGGGAAATCCCATGATTCGGAGGGAGAGTTGCTGGGAAGGAGGGAGAGGCGCGAGGCCACCCTAGAGAGGCTTAGCTCAGCTAGGGAGAAACCAGGGTAGACAAGGGGGGAATTTCGCTTGGCTCTACACTGTTTTGACTCTGCTCTTGAGCATAAGCTAGGGCTATGGCATGGTGGGAACCGGGAGGAGCCTTGATACAAGGGCAATATGGAGTGAACAACCTTCGGGTTGGGATGCTAGTAGGGTGGGCAATGGACTGAGCGAACCCAAGCAAATGGCAAGGCAGGACCATAGGGGAATTCCCAGGGACCCCGGGGAGGCGTGAGAGGCAGAGAGGTGAGTTGAAAGCGGATTGGAATTGGCAGGTAGAGGCAAGGGTTTGCAGGTATGGGAGCACTAGCAGCACCTGGCTATAGATGGATCTGCGAGCCAGGATACGGTCGCAAGAGGGTGACCAATACCATAACTAGGGTAAAGGCACAAGGCAAGGAGATAAGCCCGAGGACTCCTGCCTGATTTCCATAACCATTGGTCACCTGTGGGCACAGGGATGTCTCTGCTCGATGCAGGACAGTCATGGTAGTGAAGTCTAGATATCGCATTTGCACTGTGTTGCGATGAAGGAGGTAGTGAATCTAACGATGTTGAACTGTATACAGCTTATAAGTTGGCAAAGCATGGCTCTAGCACGACATGGTTGTGGCTGGGGCAACAAAGGCCCAAAACCCTGGGCAACCAAATGCCCAAGCAAGATGGATGGTTGCAGGGGTCGCAAGGCTGCCGGACGCATCATAGCTGAGGCAGCCGAGACTTACAAAGAGGAAGTGGATGAGGGAATCCGAAAACTGATAGATGGTTGGGAAGACCAAGTCAAGAATGAGTTGGAACGGATGATGAAATTGAGGTCTGGAGAACAATGGTGCATGACCCAGGAACCACAAGAAGGTGAATTACACAGTTCAAACATAACCTATACCTGTATTTTCTGATGAAAAGTCTGCTAGGCAAAGCACTTGAGCAAATTTCTGTGGGATGGCAGTTACCATGCAGGGCCCTCCCAACTACAAGAGAGATATGGAGAAGATCCTATTCTAGCTGCATAAACAGGATGTTAGGATGGACCGTATTGAGAGAGGCAACCCATGCATTGGGGAGATCTTTGGAATGCCAAAAGCAACTGCAGAATATCTTGCCCCAATAGCCTCTGACACTGAAGAGTAGAATGACAAGCAAGATTAGTCTACCTATGCTTAGTTTTTGTTTATGCGGATAGCATTTAAATTGCCTATTGCCTATGTTAGATGTTATAGTTATGAAGTTTGTTATCATGAGATTGAAACATACCTAGCTCTGCTAGAAAGACTGAAGAAGTTATGTTTTTGGATGGTGTATAATGTTGAGTGATGGCTAATAGACTCAGTTTCCCCTTAGGGCGAGTTGAGGCCATCAGGTAAAACTGTGTGGTGTAAATTTGCTTCATATACATAATTGAAAATAGATGGCCCTACCAAGCATTACACACATTAAAAAAAAGACACACACACACGCACACACACACACACACACATATTAATTAGTTTTAAAAAATATATTAAGGATTCACATATAATTATTATTTCTATATGTATGATTATTATCTAATTTTAAATTTTTATTTTTGATTGGCGGAATTGGAAACGCGCATGATGCAGGATCGATCTTCGATGACTTCCACTATAACCTCCAGGTGACACTACACCGCCCTCGACCACAACACACGGGTAAGACGATGTTTGAATGTGATCGATCTCTGACAACTTCCACTATAACCTCCAGGTGACACTGCACCGCCCTCGAGCACAATGCATGGGTAAGACAATGTTTGAACATGTGACATGCATAGCGGTACAAACGTCTTATAAGTGTGTCCGTTGGCCAACATGCCACACCCATGGGGGTGATCCTTAATTTTACTTTCAAAATAAGGATTCATTGAAACCACAAGTTTGACAAGTTAACTCTTCACGATTGAAGTGCCTTGGGATTTTTGAGGGTGTTGAATCTATATATGGGAGTTGTCTACGAAGGTGAAGGAATTGCCCAGATGGCCAAAAGTGGTCAGAATCTGGGCAAAAAAAATATTCAAAAAATCATGTAGATGTAGTGTTTGAATCATGTTTTTGATGGTGAAAATGGATTCAGTGCCATCAAAAACTTCTAGGACACCTAAAATTATGAATTTTGACAAATTTTACTTGGATTTACAAAAATCCTTGCCGGAATTTTTGAAATATGACCATAATTTCCATAACTTTCAGGACAAAAAAAACATAATCGTTATACTACGACCTATATAGTAAAAAAAACTAGTTTAAACAACACATAAACATTTGGCCACAAATTTTTTAACAAGATTCTGACAAAAAAATCTGTGAAAAACTCTACATTTAAAAATATATAATTATAAAAAATATTATTTAAAATTGTTACACTATATATATGCCATTGCCATGGTTGTATTTTAAAATTTGATTTTTAATAAAGTTATTTATAATGAGGGTGCATTAATCATTTAATTTTATTTTTTAAATAATATATGTGATTGCAATGGTTGTTTTTAAAATTTATTATTCTAAAAAATATTGCAAGAAATAATGGTTGATATCAAAAATATGGATTAATCTAATAAGTTGCTTGTGTTGTAATTTTTACAATGTATTGTAATTAATATAATGTAATATTTTTTGGAATTGAGAGTGTATTTTCATATAATAAAATAATTTATTTGAATACATTAATTTAAATATAATTAAGATAATTTATTTTTTTTATTGGAAGTTTATTTTCATACAATAATACAATTTATTTAAATTTGTTAATTAAAAAAGAATTGATTCATTTATAATGTTTTAGGTGACATATGCTCAATATGATATATCACTTATTAACTAGTTGTAATTATGTGCAGAATTCTTGTACTACTATTAAATTGTTGTACTTATTGATACATTGCTTACTACATAGTTGTCAATAAGTATTCACCTAGCCCAATTTTCAAGTGATGTATTACTAGTCTTGTTGTCATGTTAGCATAAATTACAATGTTAATTTGTTTATTTATTGTGTGCATCCAATTATAAGTGATAAGATGTAAGTGTATTGTATTTGTTTTGTTAAGGTTTATTAAATTTCTTTAGGTTTAAGTGCTTATAGACATGATCTACTAAGCTAACATATAATAGACAAGTTCATAAACAATAATCTCAATGGTAACTAGTTTACATAATTACAACTCACTAATATCTTTTGATATGTATTTCACATTGAATACCAAAATAATATAATTTTTTTAATTTGAATTTAACAATGCTTACCACAATCATAATATATGTTTTTGTATATGATAATAAGTTTTAAAGGATTAAAATTGCTGTGAAAACTTGGGCAAGCAACTATATTCTTAATAGAAAAGAGGATCTTGAAAATATTGAAAATTAGATTTCGTACTATGCCTCTTCCTTTGTTAACTTCGGTTTTCCTGAAGATGTTAGATCACAACTTCAAATCTTGTTTGATAAGAAATTTGCTATACTAAAATCAGATGAAGAAATTGGTGGTTAAAGAGCGCAACAACCTGGATCAAGGAGGGCGGTTGTAGTACAAAACCTTTTCACAATTATGCTTCTTTTTGTACAAATAAAAATACAATTTGGGACTTGAAGGATATAAGGGGAAACTAGATTATTTCTTAGAAGGATTTGGGGATGACAACAAAGAATCATTTTTCGGCACTTTACAAAGATCCAGGTGTTTTCTATCTTCAGGATTAGTTAGAAGTTATCAAACAATTTATGTGTTTTGTTTTTGAAGAGGAAGTAAATAGGATTGGGGATCCTATAAATTTGGAGGAAATTGAAGATACCTTGAAATCCTTCGCCAAGGACAAAAGTATTGGACTTGATGGTTGGACTATAGAGTTCTATATTGTTTTTTTAGCTTCTGGAGCATGATATTTTAAATGTTGTGGAGGAATCTAGATTAAAAGGTAATATCTCTCGGGATGCAATTTGAACTGCGCAGGAAGTAATCCAGAGCATTAAGGTTAAACATCGTAAGGATTTCGTCCTCAAATTGGATCTAGAAAAAGCTTATGATAAAGTAAACTATAATTTCTTGAGATTGATTTTATTGCAGATCGGGTTAAATTGGAAGGTAGTTCAATGGATATCTCATCTTCTATTTGTGGAGGATTTCCTCATCTTTGTAACTGACTTAGCTTGAGAATCACTACTACATTTGGGCTGAAATTCTAATGACGGAATCCGACGAAATAGATAAAATCAGAAAAAGTGTCGGATGTTTTTTTTTGTTGTTGCTAAAATCCTGACTCTCGCTGAATATCCAACGGGAGTTATTTAACAATCGAATATTTGATGGAATGTCCTATTCCATTGATTATCAAATGTTTTCTTATAATCCCTCTTGTCGTTGAATAATTGACAAGATTTCTTTTGACTTAGTTACTGGAGAATCCACAGATGTCTTAAATCCATGAAGATTTCTTTTATTGTTTGATATCCAACGCTATATCTAATACGAAAACCTATTGTCCAATTTCCGAGAAATGAAAAATAATTGTTACATAATGTTCAATTTCACCATTATTGGTTTTTTGCATATAAAATGTCTAATATGAGACTGATTTACGTTGATCAGTGTAACTAAACAAAATAAATATAACATTAATATTATAATTAAATATAATATTATTAATATTAATATCTATAATATATTAATATTAATATTATATTATATGATTATAATATAAATTATATATGTAAAGTTATTAAATATATTACTATAATTATAATAAATTTAAAGGTGTATGTGTGTGAAAACGTGCACTCCCCAACATGAGATAACTTTGACATAGTTGCTATATATATTAGTTGTGATTATTTTGAAAGGATTTAGGCTTTTTTCGAGGTTAATTTTTGAATAAAATCATCACAGAAATGTTGGTGACAAACTATCACACACCATTCCTCAAGGAGACCAAGGATATGTGGGATCAATCTCGAGGGCTTCTAAAGATGGAAAATGTTATTGCCTTTGTAGAAATTGCAAGGGCTTGAGGCTAAGGAGAATTATAATAAAATAAGCTAAAAAGCATTGTAAAGACTATGAACACGCTAACGGAGGACTTGAATATCATCCATTTGTAAGTTATTTATTATATGTCTTTATATTGTAGATTGTTTTTGTAAATGTTGATATGTATATTGTACTTTAGATTTTATGTATTTGTATTATAAATTGTATTATCTTTTTTTTTTTCTTTTTTTTTTTGTGTAAATTAGTTGATATATTAGATCACAAAAATTACATATGGTTACAAAAGGGGTCTGCCATTGCCAGAGAGAATAGAGAAAAATAGGCTTGTCAAAACAAAAGACTGCTTACAAAGGCCTTATGGAGCAGTAAACATGTTGCGCTTAAACTGAACTACCATAATCGAACCTTGGTTAAACATGGATTGAACTAGATAATGGCCAACCACACAGGGCTTCCAGACATAACTAAAGCCAAAACTAACAGAGAGGGCCTCTGAATGGCCCACCGCACTGTAAGAACAACAAACAACAGAAATAAAATGAACTAAACAACAGAGGGTAGACTATAACCCGTTGTAGATAACTGCCTCCTTGAAGACCTACTGATCGATTTTTGCGACTTCATGAGGAGCAGCAACACTTGAACTAGCTCCATCATCTACCTTAGAAGCACTGCGGGACTTGTGGCATTTGATGGTGGTGGTTTTGGAGTCGTCCTCAGGGATATCAATAGCAACATTAAGCCCTTGGCAAATAGAAAGCTTGAAGAGTCGAATGAAAGCTCCCAGGCTCTGAGCCAGCATTCTCAGTTCCTCCATGAGGGAGTTCATGGTGATTTCGAGCTTATCTAGCCTCACAGAATTCTTGGCTGAGGCGAAAGAATTCGCTTGGTAGGCATCCTTCAGAGCTACCCCTTTCATGCTCAGGGCTTTAGCTAGCATTGTCTTCATTCGCCAGGCCTCACCCTGTGTTCTGAGGAACTGAGTAGCCCTGGTTGTTGGGGTGCCTGGGTCCGAGAGCCAGTTAATCTCCTCACTACTGGTGTTAATGTCCATCCCTTCCTGGGCTTCGTTTACCTCGGCTTGGAGTTCTTCAATATACTATTTGCCTTTCGTGGGGAAAAAGGCCTCGTAAATCTCTTGGGCTCTTTTCAACTCCCTGGTTGCTCTAGCGCTATGGCTATTGCTCTTTTCCATAACACTATTGTAGATGCTGACGATTAATAATTGGGATCCTAAACACCACAGAGTATGCACAGGGCTGAGCTCTAAGAAATAACTAAGGTAGGTGAAATCAATCCCAGTGGGCTATGTATTAATCGTTGTAGGCACAATGTGAGGGTATGCCATCATTACCGAAGCCTTCATATTTTCCATGTACCTGATAGTCTATGTCCCCAGTAGGTTACTGACTGCCTTCTCATTATTACAGTCGATTACATTTAGACTACCGCGCTTGTTACTGAGGAATTGAGGCCACGTGTACTTTGATTCGAGATATGTGAACTAACCTCTATCTCTGTGGTGATCTTCAACCTATCCCAAAGTGAACCATAGGACTCCCACCTGTGGTGCCATTTCCAGGCATGATTGATTAGGGAGTGATCATTTATAGTTGGCCACATAATTTAGTGATGAGGTGTTGCCTGGAGATTTATAAGCATTTGTCCCGAAGATTTTCACACGCGATGTTTTGCCAAAAGGTGTCCATGCTATCATTTTGATGGTCGACTGCGTGGTTTGCTAGGCTATCCGCCAAGGCATTCTCACTTTGCCTGATTGCCTACAGAACCATCCCATCTAGAATGGACAGATGTCTAGCTATGAGCTCGATGACCATGGCTAGTCGCCAGTGCTTTGTTACCTTCTCGGCCCGTGAACCAGTTTGTAATTTCTTCGCTACATTGATGGCTAAGAGCGAGTCTCCTTCCAATATTGTTGCCCCTTTCCCCAAGTGGATTAGGATTTGTAAACCTTGCTCCACAGCTGCAAATTCGGCTTCATTGTTGGTAGCTTCCCCCAGAGAATTACTGAAGATATGAAGATTTTTGCCTTTGTTGTTGCGTATTACACCTCCAAGGCTGGCAGGGCCAGGGTTGCCCCGAGAGGCCCCATCAAAATTTAACTTGTGAAATCCTGGTAGAGGAGGTTTCCAGGAGAGTAGAGAAGAACTGGGTTGAGGTCGCTACACCGGAGAAATAGGGTCAGTTGCAGCAATTATCCCAAAAATCTGCAGAATTCGCCTATAATTTGTGGGGGCTTGATCTCATGTTCTGCTTTACACCTGGTAAGGGTAGTCTCACACATATTTTGCATGATATTAGTTTTAATTGTATCTAGCTGCCTGGAATCCTTTTGAAAAATTCTTTTGTTTCTTTCTTTCCATGTGGACCAAACTATAAACCCAGGGCTTAGCTTCCATAGGATGTTTACAGAGTCACAGTTGGAATAATTGGTTCTCCAGTTGGCTATGCTATCTTGTATAGATTCTCTGATTCTGTCTGTTTGATTAAAGATTTCCTCCACCCAAACCCAAATATTATTGGTCCATTCACAATTGTTGAGGAGATGATTCATTGATTCCTCTTCTTTTTCACAGAGGGGGCATCAGGATGGACTGATAAAGCCTTTTTTGCAAAGGTTCTCCCAAGTGAGGATATTACGATTCATTAAGAGCCATAAGAAGGTTTTTATCTTCGGCCAGATGGTGGTGTCCCATACATTGTTGTGCCAATTCACTTTCTCTTCCTGATCCCTATTTTATAAATAAAGTCTCACTTCCTTTAGGTTAAAAGAGCCACCACCAAATTTGCCCCATCTTAGTTGATCCTCATCCTGAGCGTAACAGAACTTCCTTTTATCCAGACAAGAGTGCAAGGAAAAGAGAAGGTTATCCATTCCATTTTCCTGTGGGGTAGTGTTTTTGTCCCAATGTCTCCAGTGCTGGTCTGCAATATTGTCTCTCCAGTACTGGTTCACCGTTAGTTTTCCTTGTACCTAGTACCTGTGCTGCAAGGGAAGAAAGTTAGGACTTTCAAGCTTGGGAAGTTGTTGCCAAGCATCTTCCCAAAAGAGAGCTGTGTTACCATTACATATTTCCTAGAAGCAATGTTGTTGTATGATGTTTTGATTGGCCTTAGCCATGTTCCAAATGGGGGATCCTTCTAGAGGGTCGGTCATTCGAATGAGATCCTGAGGGCTCCAATTTTTAGCATACCTGGCTTTCCATAGCCTGGCCTAGGGTGTCTGTGGTTCTTTAACCCACCTCCACCAGAGTTTTGCCCCACAGGCTTTGTTTACTGTGTCCAGGTCTTGAAGTCCCAAACCACCCAGGATCTTGGGTTTACAGAGTTTTTCCCACGCTACTAGAGCCCATTTCTGTTTATTAGAATTACCAATCCATTAAAAGGTTCTTTGAATGTTTATAATCTTCTTGAGAACTCCTTTGGGGGCCGGAAGGATGGAGAGCATATATTGAGGGATGGCTTGTAGGACAACCTTAGTTAGGAAAAGCCGACCAACAAAGTTAAGGACCCTATTAGTCCAAAGTTTACTTCGATCTTCGAGGTTAGAAAGTAGTTTCTCCCAGTGGATCTTTTGCCAGGGTTTATCAGCCAGAGGGATTCCTAGATATTTAGTGGGAAGGTTTTTCCTTCTGAACCCAAGGATAGCAGTGAGATTTTTCTAGATTGCTAAGTGAGTATTGAAAAAGAAAATGGAGGATTTGTCCAAATTAAGGTCCATGCCTGTAACTTTACTGAAGAGATTAAGAATAACTTTGAATCCTTGGGCTTCTCGATTCGTTGGGGTTCCATGGAGCATGGTGTCATCCACAAATTGTTGATGAGTAGTGGCTGGGTAGGGTGGCAGGGGTTGGAGGCCCTGTATAAGGTTTTTTTCCTCTGCAATCTTAAGGATGTGACTTAGGCCTTCCATCAAAATGACAAAAAGAAAAGGGGAAATGGGATCCCCTCAACGAATACCTCTAGAGGGGAAAAGGGGAAGGTGGGAGCTCCATTGACTAGGATAGAAAATCTGGGGGATTTGATTAGGTCTAGAATCTAGTTGATCCAGCGTTGAGCAAGTCCGAAGGCTTGCAGACTGGCTTCTAGATACCTCCAATTGACCTTATCATAGGCTTTTGAGAGGTCCACCTGGATGATCATACCTGCCATTTTCCGGGATTGAAGAGTGTGAACCATTTCCTAAGCTAGCAGGACATTATCCATGATCTGTCTTCCCTCCACATAGCCAGATTGCTCCTTTGAGATTATCCAAGGAAGAATTGGCTTCAGTCTGTTGGCCATTACTTTGGAGATAATCTTATAAAGAACATTGCATAGAGCAATTGGCCGAAATTTTGAAGGGGTACTTGCGGCCTCCTCTTTGGGAATAAGGGCGATGAAGGTAGAGTTAAGGGATTTGAGGATGGATGAATATTTTCGGGAGTCTTCCACCACCTCCCACACTTCCATATGCACAATTTCCTAGCATGATTTATAAAAATCAATGGTAAAACCATCCGACCCTGGTGCTTTTCCACTAGGCATCTCTTTGACTGCTTCTTCCACGTACTCCATTATAACAGGGCGATCTAAAGATTTATTCTGATCTTCGGTTATTAACCTTGGAATGGAGGTCATGACTTCCCTTATAGCCTCTTCCCTATATATGTCTGGTTCTACTGCTATGTGGCTAAAGTGATTAGTGAGGAGGGAGGAGATATCCTGATGAGATTGGGGGAGGTGCCATGTTCATCCTTCAGCCGGGTGATTTTGTTGGCACAACTGTAATTTATAGCCAAACGGTGGAAGAACTTGGTGTTTTTCCCCTTCTTTGAGCCATTGAATGTGAGACTTTTGTCTCCAAAGTATTTCCTCCTGCTGGCATCTTTCATTCCACTTCTGCATGAGGATTTGCTTTGTGTTAATGGCATCATGGGTGATGTCCCCTTGGAGCCAGTCTGTGTGGATTTGTTCTAATTGTTCCTACAGGGCCTATTTGTCTTTGAAGATGTTTCCGAAGACCTCTTGGTTCTAGTATTTGAGTCGTACTTTGAGATGCTTTAATTTGGCTTGGAACCTGTACATTTTGGTGCCTCTGGTGTCCAGCGGCTCATGCCACAAGTGTTTGATTTTGGAAGTGAATTCTGGGTGACTTAACCAAAATTTCTCAAACCTAAAAGGTTTGTTTTCGGAGAGCCAAGGATGGTTGCGTCCATGGTGATGGGCCAGTGATCAGAGCTTCCACAGGGTATGATGTCCAATTCTACAGTTACTCACTCAAGGAGGGTGGCTTCTGTTATGAGAAAGTAGTCAAGTCTAGAGGCAATCTGCCTGTCTCCTCCTCTTTTGTTATTCTAGGTATATAATCCATTTTTGGGGAGGATATCCACAAGATTTGCTTTTCTGATGAAGTTGTTGAATGCCTCTACATCTCGATTTAACATTTTGATCCCTCCTTTCTTTTCTGTCAGCGAGGTTATCATGTTAAAATATCCTCCATATATAGCTTTAGTTGTGGGATATATGTGCTGTAATTTGGAGAGGCGATCTAGCATTATCAGTTTGTCCTCTAGTCTTTAGGGGTTGTAAATATTAGTACATAGGTATGTATTGGAATCCCCTATGATTTGCATTTCTAGGGAGATGAATGATCTGGAAGCATCTGTATTTATAAGATGGAGGACGTGAGGATTCCAGAGCATGGCCAGGCCTCCCTGCATTCCATTCCTTTCCATTTCCATGTATTCCATTCTTTTTCCTAAATTTCTACTTTTCCCCTTCATTTTCAGGCTGGAGAATTTGGTTTCTTGCAAAAAAATCATGTAAGCATTTTCATTTTTGACTTTCTTTCTTAGAAGTCTTTGTTTCCTTTGGCTGTTTAGCCCTCTAGCATTCCATGAAAGAGTCTTCATAATTAACAGGGTTTTTAAGAAGGAAGCGTGAAAGCCTCAAGGGCCTTCATCTCACCTGAGTTGAGGAGCATCTGACCTAGCTCTTGAAGTGCCTCATTGTTTGTTCATCGACCTCTCTTCTTCTTGTGTTTGGCACTGGTATTTGATTGATGTAATCCTAGGGCTTTAAATCCCAAACCCTTTGTTGCGCCAAAGCCTCTTTTATGCACTATTAGTTCTGCATCTTGCCTTGCTAGGAATAGAGAATTCACTCTGGCTACTTCCTCCTTTGGGATATGTTCTATTCCTTTTTGTTTCCATTGCTCTACCATGATGATGAGATCCATGCCCTCCCTTTCTAGAATATCACTGAGTTCCATATCCTATGTTCCTATTTCACTGACTAACATTTCCACATCTCCTTCTAAGTCCTTTATCAACTCCTGAAATTGTAGGGTTTCGATTGCCTGGTTTGGATTAGGATCTTGTGCTTCATGTGCTAGATCTTCTTGGATTTCCTGCATTAGATTTGGTGCCGGGGGGGGGGTTCTGGCTGCCTTACTGTCGGATCCAAGAACTTCAAAGGCATTGATTGTGCTTTTGATGGAGGTGTTGGTTTTGGGTTGGTATTTCCTATTGGCCCGATGTCTTCCATTTGGATGTGTGAAGCCTTCCTGATGCTTGCCTATGTTTTCTTTGGCTTTCTTATTTGGCTTGTTCAATGGGGATTCCCTAAACAAGTGACATTGTTTGTGGCACTTCCAGCATTGAAATGGAATTTGTTCATGTTATATACCTAGGGGGGATAATATGCGGTAAAAGGGAGGTACCCAAGGGAATAATGTAATAATGGGATGAACCATACTAATAAATAAGGTGGTTAACCTGTATCATGTAAGGGACCACAAGTAGTTAGTAATAATGTAATGGGCCCATGGTATTAGATAGATGGTATTGAGGGAACCATGGTACTGACCCATGGTATTATATGTATGAGGCCTATATAGAGGCTAGAGACTCCCCATTGAGAGAGGTGAAGGAATATTGTATGAATAGGCATATGGCTTGTGGAGTGTTCTCATTCCTTAAGGAGTGACTGTATGGTGTTTCCCTACCTTAAGGGTTTTGATCAATAAAGTGAAGCATATCTATATTCAGATCTTGTTATCTATTGGGTTTATTTCTATTATCTTATATTTTCAGATCAGATCTATAACAAGTGGTATCAAAGCACTTTCTTGGGCATGTTATCACTCAGGTTGTTCCCCAAAAGCAGTGAGAAAGGGAATACAGTCGAGGTAACAACTAACCAATCTTTTAGATGCAGATTCTAGCCAATCTGCAGCTAGAGAGGGCTCTCTCTTTATGATTTAACTTTGTTTTACTATATGTTAGGCTAGTTATGAAGTGCAGGTATTTGTTTGATTTTTGGATGGTAACATTCAATAGAACAGGGGTGCAAAGTATGAGAAGTTCAGACCATTGGGTTAATGGAGTCAATGAAAATAAACTTCTGGGTATGGTTTCTTTGACAAAAAGAGGTACTACAGAGCAAGATAATTAACCATGAAACAATGTTCAAGCTGGAATAAGATGAAATGGTGTCAGGGAATGAAAGGCAATTAAGGATCTTTCATTATGCTAACAGAGGGAAAGTGTATGAATATTACCAAGGAGCAGTTAAGAATTCCTTAATGATATTTAGGGTGAAAGAACCAGTGAAACAGGAGCAGTTAAGAATTCCTACCTATGCTAGTCCTGAAAAAAATATGTAAAATGACAAGAATTGAACATAGAGTACAACAAAGTAAATTCTGGGCTATCCTTTTTTCCTGCAATTTAGAACATGATACTTAGATGATATATAAAACATAGAAATAGTAACACAAGAGTTAAAAAGACTTATTGATCCATGATATAATCCAAGAATTCTGCAACATGGGCTTCTGCCATCAATTCCATAACCAAAGAGTTGATAAGCAAAGCATTCTAGCAATCTTTATTCAGAAGTGTTCTCAAATTTACAGAGCAGTTCAAGAATGATATTCACCAACCCCTTATACTTCTATTGGGGAGGTATTTATACAAAGTTTTTTACAAAATATCTCAAAAGAGATAATATCTTGCATTAACTGTTTTCACCTACTCTACAGAAGGAGTAAATGCTCTTGGGAACATAGAGAAATGAATGCAGAAGTAGAAGAATGTTGTGCTAGCCGTTTTCTTGGTGAGATGCATTGATTATTCATTCAGCAAGTCGGCCGATGGATATTAGTGAAATTCTGCGCTGCTGGTGTTGCTTTCCTGGGTGCTTTTTCATGCGCTTCAATTAACTGCTGCCCAGCTTGATGTTTTATCTGTTCTTTCCTTCACTTTATAACATCTGTAATTTTCTGGAAAACAAAACTTTTATATTTGCCTATAAAATTTCAAGCATACTCTGCCACCACTGGTTATCTGGCAACTGGTGTCTGCGCATTTTAATTAGAGTTTCATCTGCATCTGTGTACCTGAAAAAAGTGGGCTGGACTATGAAAAGATGCCTCACTTCATGTTCAATAAAAAAATAAATTCTCCAAATTGTTATACGGGCTCTGTCCAGATGGGAGTGCCTTCTCTCCTGCAGAACTTGATGATGTTGTGGCTTGGCTATCTGCATATGTATTTAATCTGTGTACATAGGCTGCATGTGACATTAGTCTGTAGTCATCCGTTAACAAACTGGACAAACCCTTTTCCTCCAAAACTTTAAACTTCTGTGTGAAAGCATTTATCTCCATTTGCATTTCCTGACACTTCCTTTCCAGATTTTGTATGAAATTCCTCATGGTTAGAACCTTTTTAATTATTAGAATAGTGCCTGTCCTATCCCTGATATCTAATTTTGCCAGCTGTTCTTTGGTGTGGGTATTCAAAAACTGTATTATCCTATTGGCCTGTTCGGGCATATGTCCCAATGAATCCCTGGCCCTTTGAATCTCTTCTTGAGCTACTGTCACTAAATCAATCTGCTCACAAATTACCTGTATTGATGTCCATATATCAGTGATGGATTGGCTAATGTTGGCCCTCAGAATGCTCCTAATTTCTGCCAGAGGTTTGTCCAATAGGAGGTCCTTTTCTAATGCCTTTATTTTGTTTACCAATGCTTTCACCTCCCTTGTTTTTTCTGCTACAGTCATCTTGGACTTATCATAGCTTATTTCCAATTTTTCCAATTGCTCTTTGGCACCTTTTAACTCTGACACCTGGAGTTTTAGATCCTCCATGGCCTTTATCAATTCTTCAGTAGACATGGTAGTGCTGCTGCCTCCTCCTGTTGTTGTTGAAGTACCTGTTGTCGATGCTGGGGCGGTGGGAAGGACTACTGTTGTTGTTGTAGGAGGAGCAGTTGTAACTGTTGGAGCTGTTTGAGATGGCTGAGGGGCCAACTCTCCCTATTTTCCTTGTAATGCCTTCTCCAAAGCCTACTCAGTTTCACTTAACCTTTGATTCATTTTTATTAGCAACTTCATCATGTCTTCTTCTTCTTTTTCTTTCACTATCTCTGTGGTCTGTGGATGCATAGTAATTGGCAGCTTTAACTGCTTCTTGAGGGCAGCTATGTCATCTTCTTTTTTCTTTATTAGTGCCTTTATTCCCTTGGGATCCTTGGGATTGTGTCCCAGCTCAATGATGATGTCCTCCAAGGATTTTATCCTGTTGTCCTTGGCCAAAGAGGGTGCCTTTACCAACTCTAATTGGGAAGATGTGTTGTTTAATGAATTCTGCAAATGTTGTGCTAGTATGGCTTTGTCTGTCAAAGTGGAATAGACCATTTCACTGGTTTTCTTGTGCAACTCAATCTAGTCCAAAAGGTGAATGTCTTTTGCTAGAGCCTCCAGGTTTGTTCTGATATAATCGGCAGCTATCTATGGCTGCTGCACTTTGGGCTTGAAGTGGCTCAAGATCATTTTCCCTTCCTTAATATCATATGCAGACATCAATCTCTGCTGTTTGGCGGGGGTCATTTTGAGAAATTGATCATACAGTTGCAGTCTTATTGGCTCATTTTGTGCTTTTATGTCCATGAATGTTCTCATAATATCAGAACTTTGTTTGCTTTGTGGTCGTGCTGATGAAATTTCCACACTAGGTTGTTTTCCCAATTGATGCTCATGAGAACTGGTAGATGTTTCTATTACTGGGGAAATCAGTGGGCTGGCTGCCCTCTCACTTCTCGGACTTTCAATAATCTCCTCTATAACCTCCTCTTCAAGTATAGGATCCACTCTCTGCCTCTTTGCTTCTGGCTGCTCTGTTGGCCCACTTATGGGTGTGGCCTCTTCTCGGTCCCTTTTTCTGCCCTTCTCCTCATTAAGAGGAGTCTGAAATGCTGGTATCTCTGGTGCATTGGTCTGGGCAGGAGGAATTTTCCCTTGGCCTTGCTGCTTTGCTGATGTTGGTTGATCTGTCATTTCTTTTTGCTATGAATGCAGAAATTCTTTGCCTTTGGATGTCCCTACAGGTGGAGCACTTTCTTGGGCAGGCTGTTGTGAAGTTGTAGTAGATGATGTGCCCGCTCCAATGTGTTGAGGAAATTTGAAAGAGACCTGTCCAAAAGAGTCCAGGTCAAGAGTTTTTTTCAAGGTTTTTCATTGCTTGCTCCATTTTCTCTTCCTCAGTAATCTATTCTACCAATGTACCTTATACCCATTCATCTTGATTAACATATTGTTCTATATCAGGAATTCTATAATGATCATAGCCTGATAGCCTATTTTTTGTCTTTCTATCATGGATAAATCCATTTGGGTCATAGGGTACCCACCAAAAACTCATTTTTAGTTTGAGTTGCTCGCCTAATATCTTTTCAGCATCTTTCCACCCTTCCTTTTTGTTAATAATGAAGGGGCCTAGTTGGTTTCTTAGCTTCAGCTGAGCCTTTTTCTTGGCAGCATAAAAATGAGTCAAATCTGAGCTAATAAATTGCCTAAAGTATTCAAGGGCAAACAGTCTCATAGGTACATACTTTGGCAGCTTGTAGGGGCATAATTCACAGCCATAAATCCTAATCTCTGTGTGATTTTGGTAAAAGTACCAGTCACCTATTTTATAGCTTTTGGACAACTGCAAGATTTTTTGCATGTCACCTGAGAGTCTAGGAGGGGGACTTCTCATCAGCAAAGATGAGACTGGATATATAAATAGATCAATGAACTCACAATAAGTATAAGGAGAATTATGGACTAGATGGAAGATTGAGGTTCCAAATATGACAGATCTCCTTTCTCCTTTTACATCCAATTTCCTAACAGGGAACTGAAAACTATCAGTTTGATAGTACAAGAACAGATGATATATATATGTTGTATACTTGAAGACTCCTTCTCTGTTTAGGCTCATGAATTGTTCATGGATTTTGTTGCTAATGAAGGTAGCAAAGTCAAATTTGATGGCAGGGGGGTGTCTTGGGATAAATATGGACATCAGAGCTAGAATGGTCTCATCAACATACTCACTTGTTCTAAAACCCAGAACATAGGATATCATATCAATCACCGTTCTCCCAAATTCATTGAAATATACCTGGTGAAAAGGAGGTGAGTCTTTGGGCTGGGAGTCTGGGCTCATGAATAACTTAGCAATTTGGCCTATTTCTGTAGAGGATAGTTTGGAGCCTTGGTCCAACAAATATTTGATAGACAGAGGAGCCAGAGGCTGATTAGGCTTGAAATGCAACATTTCATTGATTGAGTCAGGAGTGATATAGAACAGGACAATGCCATTTGGAGACATGACTGCTCTTTGAGTAGGCTCATAGTTAGCACAACACAAGCGGATTATATCTGGAAATACATTAACTGATGGAAGATAATATATGGGCAGATTGGACTCCCATATCCCATAGAGATCAGTCTTGTTCAGGTAGTTGTTTCTAATTTCACAAAATGTTTGCAGATGGTCTTTGATACCCATTAAGTCTTGTATTTGGAAGTCCCTATCTGCTAAGGGCAACCATTCCAGCTCCTTGTGAGGTGCATTAAGAGGAGCCACATTCAGGGCCACTGGAGCCTCCATTTTTCAATCTCTTGTGATTTTTTTTAATTTGGAATTTGGGCTTTCACAGCAACAATGGGTAAAACAATACTTTTGGGTCTTATCTGCGGGAACTGCAGGCCAAAATGAAGTTGAATTTTAGCTAAATGGGTGAAATTGCAGAGGGAGACAAATTCTGGGGAATTTCTCGGAAAAAATGGGTAGAACAACGGTTAAAATGCACAGTTTTTTAAAGGCAACACGGTTTTTAATTGAAATTTGGGCTCACTGGGCAATTTTTTCAGAGAATTTAAAGAAAAACGGGGTTTGGGAATGAAATGTAGGTAAATACCTGCTTTATCTGGTGGATTGTGTGATTTGCAAGTGGCGGGCCGAGCTCGAAGACTGGTTTGCAGGCTGGAGTTAGCTGGGTGGTGGACTGTGCAGTGAAACAGGTATTTTGGTTGAAAATCGCATGAACGCGTCGCATAGAACAAACCAACACAAATGGACAAAAACGACCTTTTCACGCCATTTTGACAAAAAATTGGTTTTGGCGCGCTTCGGTCGGGTGACGTCAGCATGACGCAAGGATTTTGTCGTATAGCAGGAGTACGGAGGCTGACTTGGCGATGACATGGCGGACACGGTGAATGATACAGAGGCAGGGTGGCGGATGACATGTCTGATGACGTGAGGGTGACGAGAGGGTAACGTCAGCAGGGCGGGGGCATAGGCGGTAAGTGGTTTGGCCCCCACACCGCTTTTGGGCCATAGTGGTATTGGAGGGGGGGGGCAGCGATCACACCGGGTACCTGCTGCGTGTCTTCTGTATGGCGAAAATACCGCCCATCCCCTGGACGCTATCGTTCGGCACATAAGGGGTTGCGATATTCATGTGGGCCGTCGAATCTGTGGACTATGATCCGACGGTTGGCGGCATATAAAACAAGCGGAAGGCTATGCCACAGGACCCGCCCATTTAATTCAACGTTTTACAAAGTTTTCGGGGTATTAATCTTTGGTTTATCCGGGTTTTGCAGGCGCGATTATTTATTTAACCAAGTGTTAAATAAATTCCATGGTTTGTGTAGGCGGAGGGGTTATTATAAGGTTCCAAGTGAACCTATAATTCCCGAAATACTATGGTTTATGGCTATAATTGCCAAGGCAGGGAATATTTAAATATTTGGGGGTTTTTATGTATATTTTTATAAAATAGGGGCGGGGAAACATTATATAGGAGCTATACAATAAAGTTAATGTGTTAATATGGTTTTATGAATGGAGAACACTAAGTTTATAAGGTAAAAACTTAGGTTTTTAGGGAAATGAAAGGATTTTATTTCTTTTGCACAAGAAATGTGGCTTGTTTTGGCTAAGTAAACACAGAGTTCCACTTAGTATTTTTCATGAAATGAAGTGAACTAGGACCACTGAGCAGATCCCAATGTCCTTGGGGGAGGTTAGTAAATGATTTTTTGGGAAATGAGAAGGGAAATTAGTCATGCTTCACCTGAACTGTAACCAGACAACTGCCATTGTACTTATGATATTCATGAGAGATGAATTACCTCCTATAGACAACACTGCTAATCAACCTGCTTTTGCAACCTCAAAACTGCCTACCCAGCCTAACACCTAACATTTTTTCTTCTTTTCCCTTGGGTGCATTTGAACTAGCAAACCCTTTCTCTTTTGTTTTCTTTTAACTGCCCTTCTATCTAAGTCTACCCTTATGTCTTCCAGGGGCTCAGATTTCATTATTGACCACCCTTGCTTCTCTACCTAACTACTGATATGCCAAACTTAAACTGTTTGACCAGACCTTATTCTCTAATGCTAAAACAAGAAATTTAAACATGGACTGACCAAGATTGAGCTGTTTGGCCATCCATCAAGTGTGACAGAAGTCACTGATTGCACAATTTGAACTTCTTTGCAAAAATAGGACAATAGTGGCATTTTGACTAGCACACTTTTTTGGTCTTTTCTTTGGGGTTCATTTTCTTTCTTTCTTGACTAATTCATTCCTTTTCCCTTTGATTTTTCTTTTAGGGCATACCCTCTTTACATTTTTTAAATTTTTTGATTTTTTTTTTTGAAAATATGGAACCTTTGTAGCATGGAAAGGATGATCATATTTGGCATTTCAACAGTTAATCATGAAATATGACACCTATTGGTATAGGAAACTAACAGGGAAAAAGTGGAGAACTTTTTTATTATTTTTTGCAGGAAGTTTTTGGGGCGGCGAGTTTGCATATCAGATCTATAACAAGTGGTATCAAAGCACTTTCTTGGGTAAAAGTGGAGATTTGTTTTTTTTGTAGGAACTTTTTGGGGCGACGAGTTTGCAGATCAGATATGTATGTTTTGGGGCAAAATCTAATTGTAGATCTGGATTATTTGTGAAAAAATACCCGATTTCAAAAAAAAATCGACCGAATCAGAGTTTGGATGAAGGAGATATCGCTGATCTAAAAATCAGAGGTGTTGCAAACATTTTTTTGGGGCAGCAAATTTGTGGCGCAGATCTGTATGTTTTGGGGCAAAATCTGCAAAAATCTAATTGCAGATCTAGATTCTTTGTGAAAAAATACCCGATTAAAAAAAAATAAAAAAAAATAAATAAAAGTCAGCCGAATCGGAGTCCGAATGAAGGAGATATCGCCGATCTAAAAATCAGTGGTGTTGCAGACTTTTTTTCGGGGTAGCGAGTTTGGGCACAGATCTGTACGTTTTGGGGAAAAATCTAAAAAATCTAATTGCAGATCTGGATTCTTTGTGAAAAGATATTCGATTTAAAAAAAAAAAAAAAGTCGAATCGGAGTTTGGATGAGGGAGATATCGTTGATTTAAAATCAGCTCTTTTTTCAGAATTTTTGGTGATGGCGGGAGAGTTGCAGCGCGGATCTGAAATTCCAGTGTATAGATCGGGATTTATACCACATGAGAAGATGCAGAACATTTCCAAAAATAGGTCATAATATGGATTCTGAGCAATATTGACGGAATTGTGGCCATTTCAAATTTTCGCCTAGTAAGTGAATTTTTTTCAAAACCCTCTTCATGGCGGTTCTATTTTTTACAAGGAAAGATAATGGTACTACTATTGAAGAATTCATAAAAGATTTTAAGAAAAACCATC
The DNA here is from genome assembly GCA_031772625.1 of Pinus tabuliformis. Taxonomy (NCBI): domain Eukaryota; kingdom Viridiplantae; phylum Streptophyta; class Pinopsida; order Pinales; family Pinaceae; genus Pinus; species Pinus tabuliformis. The sequence continues at coordinate 1,252,398,928 of CM062820.1, read as the reverse complement.
TGAAATATTGGAAAAGTTTCTTATGGCTTAATTTGAAAGAAGAGGCTGCCATATGGTGGAACTCACTTGGCATCGAACAATTGTCCAAATTTTCGGATGAAGAAACTGAAAAACTCCTTATGGACAAATGGTCTCGTGCTAGAAAAGAGAATGAGACACGTAAGGGGTTATTTTCTACTGGTGTCTCCTTATTGCAGGTTCATGGATTGATTCAGAAGGAGAAAATCATTGTGTCTATAGATCCAAGTTACAAGAAAAATCTCTTAAATGTCGACTTGGCAAAAAAATTACAAGTGCCAGCAAAACACATTGAAAACACATAGGTTGATGATGAGGATGTTCAAGTTTATAAGTATTTGAAGCTTTCTATGGATAAGTATGTGTTGCATGGTGATTTTTATACTTCAGAGATGGATAACATGGATGTTGTTTTGGGATATCCTTGGATGGAATCCATGGGTACTATCAATATTAATGTGCAGAAGAAATTCTTGAAGCTCTGGTAAAAAAAAAACAAAAAAAAAAAAAAACAAAAAAATTACATTGCAGGATATTTCCATTAAGACCCAAGCAGAGACTATGGAGGCAGAAGCACAAAGCTCTAATGACACTTACACATCAGATGATAAGAAGTTGATGGTTGACAATCAAACAAAAATAGAGGCTGAAGCAAAAAAGGTTACAGGTGCTGACACATCAGATAAGGGCTCAGTGATTGAAGTAATATTGGAAGATAAGACACCATGGCAGGCACCACAACATGCACCAGATAACAGTCATGCTCCAGTAAGGGGTGAATTAAAGAAAAAGACATCGCGGGTTAAAACTTCAACATATCATCACCCACATCACCTCCCCAGAAAACAACCAACAAGATGGCAACCAATTAGCCACAAGGACAACAACCCCCGAATCACAGATAGAAAGGCACGAAGATCCACTTACTACACATCAACACAGAAGAGCTGCCAAGGTCAACTTCCATCTCAAGCAAGTGAGGCACCAACGAGATTGAGGGTTTACCTTTCTCTTGGATGGCTAGATGCACATGCATGGTACTAGTGGACTACTCTTTTGAGTAGATCTTATTATTTGTGTTCTTCCCATGTTTTAGGGATGAAACATGTTAAGGGGGGTGGAATGTTATATACCTAGGGGGGATAATATGGGGTACAAAATAAGGTACCCAGGGGAATAATGTAATAATGGGATGGGCCATAGTAATAAATAAGGTGGTTAACCTATATCATGTAAGGGACCACAAGTAGTTAGTAATAATGTAATAGGCCCATGGTATTAGATAGATGGTATTGAGGGAACCATGGTACTGACCCATGGTATTGTATGTATGAGGCCTATATAGAGACTAGGGACTCCCCATTGAGAGATGTGAAGGATTATCGTATGAATAGGCATATGGCTTGTGGAGTGTTCTCCTTCCTTAAGGAGTGAATGTATGGTGTTTCCCTACCTTAAGGTTTTGATATCAATAAAGAGAAGCCTTTCTATATTCAGATCTTGTTATTTTTTGTGATTATTTGTAGTTATTGGGTATATTGGTATTATTTTCATATATTTTTGGATCAGATCTATAACAGTTCATAATCTATGGCTTGAAATAAGACTTTATCTCTAAATTCTAACCATAGACCTTCATGTAGGGCACCTGAAACATCCATTTCAACACATATTCTTGCACAAGATGTGTACCTTTTTTGCAGGGTAGCCTCCAAGGCTTTGATGAAGGTTCCCAATTTGTTGCCTATTTTTTCCAGCACTGTAGGTCTCCAGTAATCAATGGGGAGAGAGAATAGGTGAATCCAAATAGGTACATGCTTGAAAGTCTCCTGTTCTGGTGCAAAGTTGGGTTTCCATGGTCTCATATATAGACCTACTAAGGCATAAAAGTACGGTCCACCATCAAAAATGTGATCCCTGTCTTCCAGGTTCACGAAGACTACAATAAAGAAACCTTTGGCGCCCAAGTGTAGCTTGACATCCCCTTTCAGCTATTGTTTGATCCATAAGAAGAGGGCTTTTTTCGTAGGCCAGAAGCCCATGAACTTATAGATCACTGCATGTATTAAGATATGGTCTTTGTAAGCTTGCATTTCAGGGTTGGTGATAACAACCCGCAAACTCTCTGTTGTTTTGGGCTTGCAGTGTCCCAGGTTCTCCTGTTTTCTAGTCGTAGTGGCCAATCCTTCCAGATATGTGTCGTACTAGGGCATGGCTTCAGTATCCACAATTTTTTTGTTTCTTCCTTTTGCTTCTTGTGGTACCTGCTTGGATTGGGATTCCCGTTGTCTTTTCCTTCTAGAATTCTTATATCATTGGCTTGTTTTTGACTTTGGGTTTCCTTGATTTGCGCACCCACATTTTTCTTCTTGATTAGCTCATCCTTTCTTTCATTCTCAGAGCCAGATATCTGCACCCCTTCCAGTGGGGCCTTTCCTTTATCCATCATTGTTTGCTTGTATGAAGGGGCCCCATTGGACCCCACTCTCCTCATTTGTTGGGCTAAGGCAAGCCTGTGCCTTCGGAGCTCTGCGAATAGGGCACTGCCCTCCGCCAGAGTTTGTGGCAGTAGTCTGAATGCCAAGCTGAACCCTAGTTTAGGTTACTCAGAGCTCTTGTATCCCCAATCCATGAATTTCTTACTTGCGTAAATTGTATTATCTTTGCATTGTAAATGTATTTTATAATATTTTTTGGGAAGTGTTTGAACTATGTTGTCATCTAGATGTGGACTAGAAATATCATTTGATTATTTTTGTTAGGGTCGATTAAGGGGTTAGGTCGAGTTAGGGGTTAATTAATTTATGGGCTTAAGGACAAGGGGTTATTATTGGGTGCACCCTCACGAAGGCGGTGCACCTAGGCATCCATGGGGGTGTCGTGTGTTGGGTGCGCCCGTGCAAACACAATGCTTGCAGGTGTCCATGGGGACGTCGCATGATGGGCATGCAGGGGCACCCATGTGACACGTTCGTGGGTCTATACGACTTGGAAAGGGGCACCCTCACAAAAGAAATAATGTCAACCTATGATTGCCCATGAAAAGAGTTCCCACAAGAGGGCCTCATAATGATTTTTTTTAAAATCACTAAATTAACGTATGGGTGTTAAAAGTTGGTTTATAATTGAATGATCATGCAACATGGAAATAAAAAATGATAATATCTTTTTTGTCATTGATGAGATAATGATTTATTTTCACTGATCTGCACATAAGGGTCAATGCTCACACCCACACAAAGGCGGGGTGCCCAGACGCTCATGGGGGCGTTGCGTACTAGGCACGCAGCTAAGGCGCCCGCTCGACAGGGGTGCCTGTGTGACGATTTGGTGGGTCGATCCAACTTGGAAAGGGGCGCTCGCACAAAAAAAGTAATGTCATCCCATGACTAACCATGAACAAAATTTCCACAAGGGGGTCTCATAATGATTTTTAGAAAATTGACTAAATTAATGTTTGGGTGTTAAAAGCTTGTTTATAGTTGATTGATTTTGCAACATGGTATTAACAAATGATAACATTTTGTTTTCATTGATGAGCTAATGATTTGTGTTCACTGATTTTCAAAACAAGGTGAACAGTCGTGCCGTGGGTGCGCCCGCATGAAGGCAGGGAGCGCGTGTGCCCATGGGGGTGTCATGTCTTGGGCATGTCAGGGTGCTCGCTCGGTAGGGGCACTTGTACGATAAGTTGGTGTGTCAACTTGACCTGGAAAGGGGAACCTACACAAAAGAAGTAATATTGGTCCATGACTGCCCAAGAACAAAGTTCCCACAAGGGGGTCTCATAATGATTTTTATAAAATTGACTAAATTAATGTTTGGGTGTTAAAAGTCAGTTTATAATTGATTGATCATGTAGCATGGAAATAAAAAATGATAATATTTTGTTGTCATTGATGAACTAATGATTTTTGTTCACTGATTTGCACAGTAGGTCGAACACCAAAACCCTGTGTATGCCCGTTTGAAGGCAGGGCGCACGGGGCATCACATGCTAAGCACGTGTCCAAGGTGCTCACTCAGTAGGGGTGCCCATGTTACAAGTTGGTGGTGTACCCGACTTGGAAAGGGGTGCCCACAAAAAATAACTAAGGTCAGCCCATCACTGCCCATGAATAGAGTTCCCATAAGGGGGCCTCATAATGATTTTAGAAAATTAACTAAATTAATGTTTGGGTGTTAATATTCAGTTTATAATTGATTTCTTATGTAGCATGGTACTACAAATGATAATATTTCATTTTCATTAATGAGCTAATGATTTGTGTTCACTCATTTCCACATGAGGGTGAACGTTTTCACCTTGGGTGCACTCGCACAAAGGTGGGGCACGTGGGCGCCTAGGGGGCATCATGTGTTGGGCACGCCAGGGTGCCTACCCAGTAGGGGTGCCCGGGCAACGACTTTGTGGGTTGGCCCAAATTGGAAAGGGCCATCCATGTGAAAGAAATAGTGTCATGTTACCACTTAAACTAGCAGGGGACCTAAAAGGGGTTCCTAAGTGGGCAACAAATAGGTCAAGGGAAATAGTGGAGGCTCAGCCCATTATCACCACAACTGAGTTTCTCTACTCTTTACGAACTTTCCCTGATGCGAGGATTTCTAGTAGTGTAGGGATCACTTTGTAAAGTAGATGAGGTGAGGAGTGACCTTGAAAACCCTTTCCCAAGGATGGAGTGATGAATGGAACTTGCCTTCTCTTTAAGCAAGAGACTTGGTCCAACGGGGTTAAGGGGTGAGGATTGGAGGGCTGAGGGAGAAAGGGTAGGCTTATAAATGAGTTTCTCAATCCCTATAATACTTGGAAACTTGGACTCCTAGATGGTCTTTGAAAAATAGTCTTTGTTGAGAAGTGGGACCATACAGGGCCAAGTGGACCCAACCTAGGTTCGGGGATGGAATGTAGCAGTCAATGATGTTCCTATCCTAGACAAGGTCAAGGAAAGGACCAAATAATAACATTTACTTCAAAAAGGTGATTTGATCCTATTAGTATCAGGCCTTGGGGATGCCTAGGCAAAAATTCAGTCCTAGAGCTAGGGCTTGGGATTTCTAGAGATTCCACCATCAGAATGGCCTCAAATTTGAAGGAGAGGGAGGGGACCCACCAACGCAGTAGCTTAGAGGAGATCCAAATTTTTCCTTGGGCCAATTGCCAGGAAGTTGATGCCCTAGGTGACCCAATGGGGATAGAATTGGGAAAAAGGGGGGAAATGGTGAAAATAAGGTTAATATGATCACCCTTTTAATCAAACCAATGCCTAACTTACTTGGGGATATGGAGTCAAGGATGGTAGTGAGTAAGAACTTGGATTATTGATCAAGAAGGCCCAGAAAGTCAACTTCATCCAATGTAGATAATAAGAAAAGAAAAGTGGCCTTCAAGCATTTATACTTTAAAGAAAATGATGTAAGATTCTTGAGATAGATAATCTCTAGGACATTTCATTCATATAACATTGGCCCATATATTTAATAGCTAAAACATTGCTCAATTCCAAATTAAAATAATGCAACAACTAGCCCTAATTTTAGCAGTATGCATCAACAAGAATAGAAACGATAAAAATCACTTACAATATTATAGAGTATATCCAACTAGAAATTTGTTTGCATAACAAAGCTCCAAGATAGGAGAAATAACCCAAATCCATACATCAAAATTCATCCATTTCCAAAAATATCCTCCAAGGAAAAAGTGCGAAAATTTTCTACGACTAGAGAGATCCCAAGTCAAGTGATGATACAAATGAATGTATCTAACATCAATATATATCCTCCTAAGAAATTTGAATTAGAGTATGGGCCCATAAATATATAATAATGTGCAAATAATAACCCCTATTGGCGAATAGCCCACCAAAATAGCTCATAAATGTAAAAATAAGCCTCATAAGGGGCGAAATAATAATATGTGCATATTGTAGGGCCCTCCAAAGGCTCAATAGCATCCTGACATGCCATATTTAGGAATAAATTAATCGGAGTATGATGAAAAAGGGGGCAGCCCCTTGTTCTCCAAGTAGTAGACTTGTGGTGCTCTTAGTGGGTCTCAGGGCACATTAATGACCTCATGGGTCTCGATATGAATTAGAGATGCCTGTAGATCTTTTGAAATGGTCCAAGTGGTGGAATGAATGCTGCCATGACATCGTATAAGTGTCGGGACACTTGCCAAGAGTGTGGGGCTCCTGTAGGGGCCTGTTGGGCATAGTGTACCAAGCATATCACCATCATCCCAAAAGTGAATCGCTAGTAGTCTTTGAACATCCATGAAGATATGTGGAGTGTCGTCTGCTATTGTGGAGGCCCATGACTCTCTATGCGCAACCTACATTTGCCAGTGTAGACCTCAAGGGGTCAGGATCCCATATAGGGAAATCAAACCCAAATGGAAACCACCTACAATCATGCAGAATATCTAATGCGTCCCCTAGGCTTCCAGTACAACTAGTCATTAAAATAATCAGGTAAAATAACTTACAAATCATGGATAGCAAAGTGGGCACTTCATAATGGCATGCCCTTTCGTAGTGGGATTTGGTATGTGCTAGTGTCTCTAAGCTCCAAATGGGGTTAGCCAAGTACCTTATTAGGTAGTTTCAGCCTTCAAAGGGGATAATACGTCTAAGGCACATCCCTCTAATGGGGATGGCAAGTGAAAAATAAGTGAGATGAAACAAGGAATGAGAGGGGCATCCCTGAGCCACATAGTGGGTAGCTAGATAAGGGGAAACCCACACCTGGGTGTGTAATGTATTGGAAAGAGTAGTCGTGGTACATGAGGAGCCCTGAACTTTATTTTTCCACCCTTCTTTATATGCCTTTTGCCTTTTATGATTTTCCTTTAATAACTGCTCGTGGCTGAAAGGACAAGAGCATGATATGTAAGATATAGCAGTGGTTACCCATTTAAGGTAGGGTGGATCATTTCCCTCTAGGGCTTGGGACAATTATGGGTTCTTGAATGATAAAGGAGGTTCATCTAAGGCCTATGGAACCAGGGTGATGGCCATGGATGGGGTAGAGCTCATGTATTTCCTTTTTCCCACATGCTAATTATTTTTGTCCTGGTCATCTTTTGCATTTTGTGGTACAATTTCCTATTAAATGTGGCAAATTATGCTTTTTATTTTTCTTTTAATTGCTTCAACCTCTGAGGCATCATTCTAGGCCTAACCCAAGGTGGGGGCAATGGGATAGGGAGGCTAGCACTATGTGGACCCAAGTGGGAGAAATGATGAATGGGGGTATAGTGAGTGGAAAGGGAGTAATATGTGTGGGTAAAGGAGCGGGACCACGCACCCAATGTCAAGGTTTTTCAAGTAATACCACCTTAGAACCAATGGTCAATAAAGGAGATCCCACAAGACTAAGATACAAGGGTAACAACCAAAAGAGATCAAGGGGACAAGAGTACAAACTAAGTCCACTCTTTTCACCAAATCCCCCCATCAATCCATACCCAAAAGTATCCATGTTAATTAAACCCGGTACTCAATTATCAAATGAAAAGATGTACCTTTGTATTAAGGAGGCCCACCTTCAGACATACGATCAATATAGGTGGGTGAAGAACCACATGGTTGGCTCAGGTGGCAGAGAAGTGGCACAACGAGTGAGTAGGAGGCGCTAAGGGATGTTGGCACCCAGTTGAGGCTCATCATGGAGAAAAAATTTCTCCTATGGATATCACCCACAAAGTGGTGGGTAACATCTAGCTCCAAATGGGACATGATCTCTCAAAGGAGAGGACAAGGCTCCTCGAACTACAACAATCTCATGGTCACTATAGACTTGTTATCTACACATGTCAAAGATCAAAGCCATGGGGTAGCATATTTTTGAAGGTGTGTGATGATCACCCATGCTTAATGTTAGCCCATAAACCAATAAGAAAAATGTTTTTTGTTTTTGTTTTTTGTTTTAATCTAAATGAAATCTAATATATCATGAGAAACACCATATATAGTTAGTTCTAATGCAAAAAATCATCATGCAATGCATCCTACCCTAACATTCATATGATAATATTGTTAATGATAAGTGTAGTCATATAACTAGTGCAACCAGCATATCATCGTATCGATATACATATGTTTTCTAGTATGACTACTTATGTAGAAAATCTCAAAGAGAATACAAGTCCAAACGCATGGAGGATGATGGCGGCAAGAGTTGGGAAAATATGGTGCACACACATGGATGATTATGTGAGAAGAGGTGAGAAGAGGATACAATCTAGTTCATGAGATCATCTCTTGCAACCAAAATATAGAGATGTCAACAACCAAGTTCATAAACTTTTGATGGATGGCAACTGATGAGCCCCAAAAATGGATAATTATTTGGGCTCATTCAACCTCCTAATTCGACTTAATCCACCATTCTCATTAGTTTATTCCATGTTTTTTATTATATTTATGCTAATAGAGTGAATTGGGTTAGTCATTATGCCAACAAGTTTAATGGGTGCTTTGTGTAGCCTTTTTGGTCAATTTGGAGACAAAATTGAAGGTTTTAATGAGCACTTGGCAGCCAAATTTGTGGGAGAACAAGGGAGAGGATTTGTAGGAAGGTGTCCCCTTCATTTATGGGCCCTTACCTCGAATTCTCCACCATCAGCTCGGAGTTCAAGGGCAACCAAATCAATTAACACAAGGGCAGCCAAGCAAGTCAAGTAGGACTGCTATTAACTACAAGTTTTGGGCAGCCGAGTCCCTAAAGTTTAGGAGGACTATTGGGGTCCTCAATTTGTATAAATAAGAAGTCTTAGGGCCTCATTTTGGTTAGCTGGTGGTTAGTCATTTGGTAGCCAGTAGTTAGTCATTTTTGTATTCATTTTGCAGTCATTTTGTAGTTCGACTTTTAGGAAGTAGATTAGTTTTGCTTTCAGCACATTTTCAAGTTTCCCTTGTGGACAGTTTTGATGTAACTCTTCTTTTCTTGCTCAATAAAGATGAATCCAACTTTGCACCAGCTCTAAATCTCTCTTAGGAGGCTATAGCTCTTGGGGTTGGGCCCATCTCAAGCGCCCAATACCTCCTTTGGTTACTTTCATGTGTCTTTGCTGCATTCTTAGAATAAAATCTGCTATTTAGATTTAAATGTTGTGTTGTTATTTAAGTTGCTCTTGATGATTAAAAAGGTTCTTCATGTTCAGATTTACTTGACTGGTTAATCACAGGGAATATATTCAGAAAAAGGCTACCAAGTACTTTGGATCTCACCTCCCCCTCAGTGGAATCATGAGTTGGGACCAATGTGACTTTGTTGCCAACAAAAACACTGTCTTTTTTGCTTCACCATGCAATTAGTAGTGTTGAATTTTTATTTGTCGAACTTGATATTAGTTTTGATTGCATGCTTCAGTTTATGATTTCTTAGTTGCATAGTTATTTCACGTATTTCATTTCAAATAAACTTCTGTTCATTTCCTTTTGTTGTTAGGTCAGATTAGAGTGAAGTAACTAGGTCATAGGTTTTATAAGTGTTTGTTTGTTCAGTTTGAAAAACCGCTTGCAGAGTACCTGTTATCCTTCCTTACCTGCCCATACTCCATCCAACCTACCTACTTCACCCTTCACTTAGAACCCTTACCTTACATTTGCCTCATCCGCTTACTTTGCCATGATTCTCATATTCTTGTGCAACATCGTTTCATCCCTCCTTGAACAGATCTCACCATCTACACCACTCCTCAACTCCATCCTCCAAGTCTTGAACTCCCCTACACCCTATTTCACCTCCATACTCATTCCTCCACCTTTTTTCCTCCATCCATGCTTCAAAACCCCATTTCTGAACATCCTGTAGAAAAATTACAGAACATCCTGTAGAAATCCTAAACATCTTGTAGAACCCCTGCAGACTTCCTGTAGAAGCTCACGAATGAGGTTTCTTGATAGCCAAACTCTGTGAAACTCTCTAGAAGGGTGTTGGGGACTCCTTCGACCCTCTCTGAACCTTCCCGACCTCTTCCAAGCATTTCTCCTTCTTGATCCACCTCTGCACAGTAAAAAATAGTTAAAAGCACATGCATAATAATTCCAACAACTTAATTAAAAATACAAAAAGATGTTTTCTTCAGATAGAGGTAGTCTAGACACATGTATTTTACCTTCATAGAAGTAATGGCATCTCTTTCAGTAGTTTGCATGCTCTCCTTTGCGTCAGTAGGACTAGCTGGTAGAATTAGGGTTTGCTAGGGTTTGCGTTTCTTTTTGGCTTTCAGTTTCTTTTTGCAATTAGATTAGCCTCCTTCGAGTTAGCTTTCATCCATCAATTAAAAAGCTTCTTCTAAGAGCTCATAGAAGTCGGTTTAAGCTCCTAGTGGACTTGTGCTAGCTGACCAAGTGACAGCTGCGGCAAGAGCTAGTACTTGTGCATACAGCACCGTTGCTTCCAATTTTGTTACGAACTACCGGGTTGATAAAATTAAAGAAGGGAGTTCCAGGAGTTGTAGAATTATTGCTACAATACTGGAGCCCACCATCTTTTTGGTGCTGTTGCCGAGGAAGCGTCAGAGTATTGGTGATTGCTGCTTTTCTTCTATTTTCCACTACAATCTTCTGCTAAGTAGTTTATTTCATTTCCATTATGCAATTTCGTTTATGCAAAAGTAGATTAGCATTTTCTGCTTTCATAGATTAGCATTTCAATTCCGCAAGTGTAGACTAGCATTTCATTCCTACAATTTCATTTGAGCAAAATATATTAGTCATTTCCTACTTTCATTTCAATTCCGCATGTTCATTTTAGCAAGATAGTTAGTTGTAGCTCAATCTATTTCAGTTTTGCAGGTAGAAGTAGAAAAAAGCAAAAATCAACCAAAAAGATTTCATTTCATGCCTTGTAGGAGTAGAGATAAGTTAGAAAAATGATTGCACAACACCCCCACCGCTTCACACAGCCAACCTTCTCTCTTCTTCGATGGCTGTGATTGAAGAACCCTTAGGTGGACAGCAAGACATATTTGAAGAACCTCAAGGGAAGAAGAAGAAGAAACCATTCCTCTGGAGCAAATGGCTACAAGCAGAAATGTTGGGAGTAGTCCCTTGTCCAAAGACGAATTTGAAGATCAGATAGAAGATTTCTAGAGTGATATGAGGCAGTTTCTTGCTAGGCAATTGGATACCCTATGGATCCAAAAGAAGCAAGAGGAAGCCAAGAGGGCTTTTGTCATCTTTTGTCCCAGGTGCACTAGAAAGCATCCTAGGAACGAATGTCCATTGTACTCCATAGAAGTGTGTTTTGTATGTGAAGAATACCATCCTACAGATCAGTGCCCTTCCTTACCCAGAATCAAAGTTGCATATCAGAGAGCCAAAGGAGCCACTGAATCACTCTATTATATGAACCAAAGGAGGCCACATGAACCTAGATCTTATCAGCAGGAACTGCAAGGGACATCCAAGACCTATTATGACCCCTATCAAGCCACTTTCATGCCTTCTTGGGGTCCCCCATCTCCTTCAGCCATTTTTGCATTTTCTCCATATCCATGCATCTGTTTCAAAACCTGTTTCATGGGGAGATGCACATGGGTGATAGTAGCCTACTCAAGTAGTTTCAGCCGATTCGGATACACGGTTTCCGAGAAATTGATCTCTGAAATATTTAGCCATTTTCCATTTTTCTCGAAATTTGTGCATCCATTGATCACGATTTTGCTATGGGAGGTGCATAATGATGATAGGCACATGCTCAACAAGTTTCAGATCAATCCGGTTCACCGTTTGGAAGCAATGGCGAAAACAAGTTTTGGTCCGGTGAAAATTCAGCAGCAGCAGCTTGAAGGTGCAGATTTGAACGTGGAAACAAATGCCTGCAGCTTAGATCTGGTCAGAGGACACCTGCAATGGGAAAAACAACCAAAAATCATCAGCCAAGCCCTCATGCAACCAAAGGATCCAGGCATTCAGCAGCAGAATATGAGCATGCAGCAGCAAAAAGCACTTCACAACAGCCATTTGACTTCAGGAACACAATGCCGAAAGGGGGCCTCCCAACAGAAGCAGAAGGGTCCCTACCAAGTTCCCAGGCATCCTCACATCCATCCCCTCCATTAACACTCATTTTTTCAGGGTTCAGGCACAATTTAGTCATGGTTCAACCTTCTACAGGAAGCTATAGGACTTTCTACAAGAAGTTCTGTATTTTTACCAGAAACATCCTGTAGAAGCCTTTGGGCAGGCCTGAATCAATTATGGAGAGGGATTTGAAGCTTGAAGTCTGTTGAGGAGGCATGAAATGACTCTTTTCTTCCATCCTCCAATGGTTTCATCTCCTTTCACCACCATTGCCACCATCAGATTGAATATACTTGCACAATCATACCAAAGCTGAGAATTCCGAGCAAGTAGTGGGAAGAAGCAAAGAGAAAAGCATGGTTTCATGACAGAGAAGAGGACATCAATTCAGACGATTGGCATGACAAGGGGGCCACCAGGGCCATCAAAGGTGAGGAGATAGATTGGTTGCTCAGAGGATGAGCAACACTTTCAGTAGGGGGGTGATGATGAGCCCCAAAAATGGATAATTATTTGGGCTCATTCAACCTCCTAATTCGACTTAATCCACCATTCTCATTAGTTTAGCATTTTTTTTTATTATATTTATGCTAATAGAGTGAATTGGGTTAGTCATTATGCCAACAAGTCTAATGGGTGCTTTGTGTAGCCTTTTTGGTCAATTTGGAGACAAAATTAAAGGTTTTAATGAGCACTTGGCAGCCAAATTCGTGGGAGAACAAGGGAGAGGATTTGTAGGAAGGTGTCCCCTTCATTTATGGGCCCTTACCTCGAATTCTCCACCATCAACTCGGAGTTCAAGGGCCACCAAATCAATTAACACAAGCGCAGCTAAGCAAGTCAAGTAGGACTGCTATTAACTACAAGTTTTGGGCAACCGAGTCCCTAAAGTTTAGGAGGACTATTGGGGTCCTCAATTTGTATAAATAAGAAGGCTTAGGGCCTCATTTTGGTTAGCTGGTGGTTAGTCATTTGGTAGCCAGTAGTTAGTCATTTTTGTATTCATTTTGTATTCATTTTGTAGTTTGACTTTTAAGCAGTAGATTAGCTTTGCTTTCAGCACATTTTCAAGTTTCCCTTGTGGACAGTTTTGATGTAACTCTTATTTTCTTTCTCAATAAAGATGAATCCAGCTTTGCACCAGCTCTAAATCTCTCTTAGGAGGCTATAGCTCTTGGGGTTGGGCCCATCTCAAGCACCCAATACCTCCTTTGGTTACTTTCATGTGTCCTTGCTGCATTCTTAGAATAAAATCTGCTATTTATATTTAAATGTTGTGTTGTTATTTAAGTTGCTCTTTATGATTAAAAAGGTTCTTCATGTTCAGATTTACTTGATTGGTTAATCGCAGGGAATATATTCAGAAAAAGGCTACCAAGTACTTTGGATCTCACCTCCCCCTCAGTGGAATCATGAGTTGGGACCAATGTGACTTTGCTGCCAACAAAAACATTGTCTTTTTTGCTTCACCATGCAATTAGTAGTGTTGGATTTTTAGTTGTCGAACTTGATATCAATTTTGATTTCATGCTTCAGTTTATGATTGCTTATTTCCATAATTATTTCACGTATTTCATTTCGAATAAACTTCTGTTCATTTCCTTTTGCTGTTAGGTCAGATTAGAGTGAAGTAACTAGGTCATAGGTTTTATAAGTGTTTGTTTGTTCAGTTTGAAAAACCGCTTGCAGAGTACCTGTTATCCTTCCTTACCTGCCCATACTCCATCCAACCTACCTGCTTCACCTTTCACTTAGAACCCTTACCTTACATTTGCCTCATCCGCTTACTTTGCCATGATTCTCATATTCTTGTGCAACATCGTTTCATCCCTCCTTGAACAGATCTCACCATCTACACCACTCCTCAACTCCATCCTTCAAGTCTTGAACTCCCCTACATCCCTATTTCACCTCCATACTCATTCCTCCACCTTTTTTCCTCCATCCATACTTCAAAACCCCATTTCTGAACATCCTGTAGAAAAATTACAGAACATCCTGTAGAAATCCTAAACATCCTGTAGAACTCCTGCAGACTTCCTGTAGAAGCTCACGAATGAGGTTTCTTGATAGCCAAACTCTGTGAAACTCTCTGGAAGGGTGTTGGGGACTCCTTAGACCCTCTCTGAACCTTCCCGACCTCTTCCAAGCATTTCTCCTCCTTGATCCACCTCTGCACAGTCAAAAATAGTTAAAAGCACATGCATGATAATTCCAACAACTTAATCAAAAATACAAAAAGATGTTTTCTTCAGATAGAGGTAGTCTAGACACATGTATTTTACCTTCATAGAAGTAATGGCATCTCTTTCAGTAGTTTGCATGCTCTCCTTTGCGTCAGTAGGACTAGCTGGTAGAATTAGGGTTTGCTAGGGATTGCGTTTCTTTTTGGCTTTCAGTTTCTTTTTGCAATTAGATTAGCTTCCTTTGAGTTAGCTTTCATCCATCAATTAAAAAGCTTCTTCTAAGAGCTCATAGAAGTCGGCTTAAGCTCCTAGTGGACTTATGCCAGCTGACCAAGTGACAGCTACGGCAAGAGCTAGTACTTGTGCATACAGCACCGTCGCTTCCAAGTTTGTTACAAACTACCGGGTTGATAAAATTAAAGAAGGGAGTTCCAGGAGTTGTAGCATTATTGCTACAATACTGGAGCCCACCATCTTTTTGGCGCCGTTGCCGAGGAAGCGTCAAAGTATTGGTGATTGCCACTTTTCTTCTATTTTCCACTACAATCTTCTGCTAAGTAGTTTATTTCATTTCCATTATGCAATTTCGTTTATGCAAAAGTTGATTAGCATTTCCCGCTTTCATAGATTAGCATTTCAATTCCACAAGCATAGACTAGCATTTCATTCCTGCAATTTCATTTGAGCAAAATATATTAGTCATTTCCTACTTTCATTTCAATTCCGCATTTTCATTTTAGCAAGATAGTTAGTTGTAGTTCAATCTATTTCAGTTTTGTAGGTAGAAGTAGAAAAAAGCAAAAATCAACCAAAAAGATTTCATTTCATGCCTTGTAGGAGTAGAGATAAGTTAGAAAAATGATTGCACAACACCCCCACCGCTTCACACAACCAACCTTCTCTCTTCTTCGATGGCTGTGATTAAAGAACCCTTAGGTGGACAACGAGACATATTTGAATACCCTCAAGGGAAGAAGAAGAAGAAATCATTCCTCTGGAGCAAATGGCTACAAGCAGAAATGTTGGGAGTAGTCCCTTGTCCAAAGACGAATTTGAAGATCAGATAGAAGATTTCAAGAGTGATATGAGGCATTTTCTTGCCAGGCAATTGGATACCCTATGGATCTAAAAGAAGCAAGAGGAAGCCAAGAGGGCTTTGGTCATCTTTTGTCCCAGGTGCACTAGAAAGCATCCTAGGAACAAATGTCCATTGTACTCCATAGAAGTGTGTTTTGTATGTGCAGAATACCATCCTACAGATCAGTGCCCTTCCTTACCCAGAATCAAAGCTGCATATCAGAGAGCCAAAGAAGCCACTGAATCAATCTATTATATGAACCAAAGGAGGCCACATGAACCTAGATCTTATCAGCAGGAACTGCAAGGGACATCCGAGACCTATTATGACCCCTATCAAGCCACTTTCATGCCTTCTTGGGGTCCCCATGCTCATCCTTCCTGGTTCACACCTCCTCCTTGTTCCTTCATAGATCCATATTATGCCCAACCGGCTGCTCATTCATTTCACTCTTATGCTCAGCCACAGCCTCAGTGGAATGCACCTCATCGGGGGTGGAGGCCCCAGTACAACACTCCTCCCACTACTTTTCCTCCACCACCTGCTCAACCGCAACCATCACCTCCTCCTCCACCATGGCAAATCAAATGCCTACCCAACCACAACCCCATCCACATCCATCTCAAATACACACCCACACTCAGCTACCCATACCACCATTTCCAAACCTATCCATTGGAGTAGCTCAACGCAATTGCAATGCTGAGACACAACATGTCCAAATGACTCCTCTTGAGCTCAATGATCTTCACCATAGGTCAGGAAGAGTATTGCAAAAAAGAGACTATATTGAAAGCATTGAAGGACCACATCAGGCAAAAGAAGAGTCAGAAGAGGAAATCAAAGAACCATGGGCTTTACTTGATGAAGAGAAGACATCAAAATCAGAGATCGAGAGAGTTCCCTCATGGTTACCATCAAATCCTCCATGTACTCAAGAGAAAGATCAGCAAAAAGAGGAAGATGAGAAGGTCATGATAGAAGGTGACATGAATAATGATCCAGATCAGAAAAAGGACCAAGGATATCAGAGCTATATTGAGATATGGTTTCAGACGGTCACTAAGTTGCAGCGGTACTATCTTCTTCAGCTATGTTTGATCCCTTCAAAGTCAGATCATTTGGTCTCTGAAATCCGGGTACCTGTCAAAGCATGCATTTCGAGCCTTCACATCATCTTGTCTCTAATATCGATGTGCACATGGCTCCATTGGAAGTATTATTACTCTTGAAAATGATTTTGTTTTTCAAGTAGGGTAGGGTAGAAAAAAGAAAAACAAAAAAAAAAGAGAAAAAAAATGAAAATAAGAAGAGAATAAAAATCTAAGGTGAAAACCTCCTCGGAGGCGACTTAGATTGGCTCATTGATTGAAAACCTCCATGAGGCTGTCAATGGGTTGGGAAAAAAGAGAAAAGAGAATAAGATCTCTGGGTGAAAACCTCCCTTGGAGGCGCCCAGGGCAGGCAATTAGGGTGAAAACCTCCATGAGGCGCCCTAGTTGTTTTTCAAAAAAAAAAAGAAAAAAAAAGAAAAAGAAGAATAAATCTAATTTCCATTGAATAATTTCAGGTTGCAGCAATGACATTGCAGGTCAGGAGGATCACTCAAAACAAAGACAAAGGAGTTTTTGTGCCTTCTAGAGGAAGTTCTATATTTCTACAGGAAACATCCTGTAGAACCTTCAAGCGAGCCAGATTTGATTTTGGAAGGGGATCTAAAGCTTTTAATCCATTGGTTATGCCTGCAAGCATCCATGTTCCCATTCCTCACCCTTTTTCATCATCTTTTCCACCTCATTGTGCTTCTTCGTTGTGCTTCTACAGGAAGTTCCTGTAGAAATTGTAGGAAGCTAGAAATGGATTTCAAAGAGGCGGTTTTGTTAACATGGTAGTTTCCTCAAGGGTTCAGAAGTCCTCCTGCAATCTTCAAACTCCTCCTCCATCATCTCCATACCTGCATCACATCCCAAGTTCATTTTTCCTACCATGCAACAAAACTGCAAAATGCCTTGAAGCAAAAAATACCTAGAACAGAATTTGCTTCTTCCATAATTTGAAAACCATGTATCCATTTGAAAAACCGTTTTATAGGGAATTGTACAGGGGTGATGGAAACATGCCTGAGTAGTTTCAGCCAATTCCGGTGCACGGTTTCCAAGAAATCAGCCTCCATCTCCTTCAGCCATGTTTTCATTTTTCCATATCCATGCATCCGTTTCAAAACCTGTTTCATGGGAAGATGCACATGGGTGATAGTAGCCTACCCAAGTAGTTTCAGCCGATTCCGATGCACGGTTTCCGAGAAATTGATCTCTGAAATCTTCAGCCATTTTCCATTTTTCTCGCAATTTGTGCATCCATTGATCACGATTTTGCTATGGGAGGTGCATAATGATGATAGGAACATGCTCAACAAGTTTCAGATCAATCTGGTTCACCGTTTGGAAGCAATGGCAAAAACAAATTTTGGTCCGGTGAAAATTCAGCAACAACAGCTTGAAGGTGCAGATTTGAACGTGGAAACAAATGCCTGCAGCTTAGATCTGGTCAAAGGACACCTGCACAAGGAAAAAAAACCAAAAATCATCAGCCAATCCCTCATGCAACCAAAGAATCTAGGCATGCAGCAGCAGAATATGAGCATGCAGCAGCAAAAAGCACTTCACAGCAGCCATTTGACTTCAGGAACACAATGCCGAAAGGGGGCCTCCCAACAGAAGCAGAAGGGTCCCTACCAAGTTCCTAGGCATCCTCACATCCATCCCCTCCATGAACACTCATTTTTCAGGGTTCGGGCACAATTTAGTCATGGTTCAACCTTCTACAGGAAGCTACAAGACTTTCTACAAGAAGTTCTGTATTTTTACCAGAAACATCCTGTAAAAGCCTTTGGGCAGGCCAGAATCAATTATGGAGAGGGATTTGAAGCTTGAAGTCTGTTGAGGAGGCATGCAACCACTCTTTTCTTCCATCCTCCACTGGTTTCATCTCCTTTCACCACCATTGCCGCCATCAGATTGAATATACTTGCACAATCATACCAAAGCTGAGAATTCTCTAGAAAAAGGAGCAAGTAGTGGGAAGAAGCAAAGAGAAAAGCATGGTTTCATGACAGAGAAGAGGAAATCAATTCAGAAGCTTGGCATGACAAGGGGGCCACTAGGGCCATCAAAGATGAGGAGATAGATTGGTTGCTCAGAGGATGAGCAACACTTTCAGTAGGGGGGTGATGATGAGCCCCAAAAATGGATAATTATTTGGGCTCATTCAACCTCCTAATTCGACTTAATCCACCATTCTCATTATTTTATTGCATGTTTTTTATTATATTTATGCTAATAGAGTGAATTGGGTTAGTCATTATGCCAACAAGTCTAATGGGTGCTTTGTGTAGCCTTTTTGGTCAATTTGGAGACAAAATTGAAGGTTTTAATGAGCACTTGGCAGCCAAATTCGTCTGAGAACAAGGGAGAGGATTTGTAGGATGGTGTCCCCTTCATTTATGGGCCCTTACCTCGAATTCTCCACCATCATCTCGGAGTTCAAGGGCCACCAAATCAATTAACACAAGGGCAGCCAAGCAAGTCAAGTACGACTGCTATTAACTACAAGTTTTGGGCAGCCGAGTCCGTAAAGTTTAGGAAGACTATTGGGGCCCTCAATTTTTATAAATAAGAAGGCTTAGGGCCTCATTTTGGTTAGCTGGTGGTTAGTCATTTGGTAGCCAGTAGTTAGTCATTTTTTTATTCATTTTTGTAGTCATTTTGTAGTTCGACTTTTAGGCAGTAGATTAGCTTTGCTTTCAGCACATTTTCAAGTTTCCCTTGTGGACAGTTTTGATGTAACTCTTCTTTTCTTGCTCAATAAAGATGAATCCAGCTTTGCACCAGCTCTAAATCTCTCTTATGAGGCTATAGCTCTTGGGGTTGGGCCCATCTCAAGCGCCCAATACCTCCTTTGGTTACTTTCATGTGTCTTTGCTGCATTCTTAGAATAAAATCTGCTATTTAGATTTAAATGTTGTGTTGTTATTTAAGTTGCTCTTGATGATTAAAAAGGTTCTTCATGTTCAGATTTACTTGATTGGTTAATCACAGGGAATATATTCAGAAAAAGGCTACCAAGTACTTTGGATCTCACCTCCCCCTCAGTGGAATCATGAGCTGGGACCAATGTGACTTTGCTGCCAACAAAAACACTGTCTTTTTTGCTTCACCATGCAATTAGTAGTGTTGTATTTTTAGTTGTCGAACTTGATATCAGTTTTGATTGCATGCTTCAGTTTATGATTGCTTAGTTGCATAGTTATTTCACGTATTTCATTTCGAATAAACTTATGTTCATTTCCTTTTGCTGTTAGGTCAGATTAGAGTGAAGTAACTAGGTCATAGGTTTTATAAGTGTTTGTTTGTTCAGCTTGAAAAACCGCTTGCAGAGTACCTGTTATCCTTCCTTACCTGCCCATACTCCATCCAACCTACCTGCTTCACCCTTCACTTATAACCCTTACCTTACATTTTCCTCATCCGCTTACTTTGCCATGATTCTCATATTCTTGAGCAATATCGTTTCATCCCTCCTTGAATAGATCTCACCATCTACACCACTCCTCAACTCCATCCTCCAAGTCTTGAACTCCCCTACACCCCTATTTCACTTCCATACTCATTCCTCCACCTTTTTTCCTCCATCCATGCTTCAAAACCCCATTTCTGAACATCCTGTAGAAAAATTACAGAACATCCTGTAGAAATCCTAAACGTCCTGTAGAACCCCTGCAGACTTCCTGTAGAAGCTCACAAATGAGGTTTCTTGATAGCCAAACTCTGTGAAACTCTCTAGAAGGGTGTTGGGGACTCCTTAGACCCTCTCTGAACCTTCCCGACCTCTTCCAAGCATTTCTCCTCCTTGATCCACCTCTGCACAGTCAAAAATAGTTAAAAGTACATGCATGATAATTCCAACAACTTAATCAAAAATACAAAAAGATGTTTTCTTCAGATAGAGGTAGTCTAGACACATGTATTTTACCTTCATAGAAGTAATGGCATCTCTTTCAGTAGTTTGCATGCTCTCCTTTGCGTCAGTAGGACTAGCTGGTAGAATTAGGGTTTGCTAGGGTTTGCGTTTCTTTTTGGCTTTCAGTTTCTTTTTGCAATTAGATTAGCTTTGTTCGAGTTAGCTTTCATCCATCAATTAAAAAGCTTCTTCTAAGAGCTCATAGAAGTCGGCTTAAGCTCCTAGTGTACTTGTGCCAGCTGACCAAGTGACAGCTGCGGAAAGAGCTAGTACTTGTGCATACAGCACCATCGCTTCCAAGTTTGTTACAAACTACCGGGTTGATAAAATTAAAGAAGGGAGTTCCAGGAGTTGTAGCATTATTGCTACAATACTGGAGCCCACCATCTTTTTGGCGCCATTTACGGGGAAGCGTCAGAGTATTGGTGATTGCCGCTTTTCTTCTATTTTCCACTACAATCTTCTGCTAAGTAGTTTATTTCATTTCCATTATGCAATTTCGTTTATGCAAAAGTAGATTAGCATTTCCCGCTTTCATAGATTAGCATTTCAATTCTGCAAGCGTAGACTAGCATTTCATTCCTGCAATTTCATTTGAGCAAAATATATTAGTCATTTCCTACTTTCATTTCAATTCCGCATTTTCATTTTAGCAAGATAGTTTGTTGTAGTTCAATCTATTTCAGTTTTGCAGGTAGAAGTAGAAAAAAGCAAAAATCAACCAAAAAGATTTCATTTCATGCCTTGTAGGAGTAGAGATAAGTTAGAAAAATGATTTCACAACACCCCCACCGCTTCACACAGCCAACCTTCTCTCTTCTTTGATGGCTGTGATTAAAGAACCCTTAGGTGGAAAGCAAGACATATTTGAAGACCCTCAAGGGAAGAAGAAGAAGAAACCATTCCTCTGGAGCAAATGGCTACAAGCAGAAATGTTGGGAGTAGTCCCTTGTCCAAAGACGAATTTGAAGATCAGATAGAAGATTTCAAGAGTAATATGAGGCAGTTTCTTGCCAGGAAATTGGATACCCTATGGATCCGAAAGAAGCAAGAGGAAGCCAAGAGGGCTTTGGTCATCTTTTGTCCCAGGTGCACTAGAAAGCATCCTAGGAACGAATGTCCATTGTACTCCATAGAAGTGTGTTTTGTATGTGAAGAATACCATCCTACAGATCAGTGCCCTTCCTTACCCAGAATCAAAGCTGCATATCAGAGAGCCAAAGGAGCCACTGAATCACTCTATTATATGAACCAAAGGAGGCCACATGAACCTAGATCTTATCAGCAGGAACTGCAAGGGACATCCGAGACCTATTATGACCCCTATCAAGCCACTTTCATGCCTTCTTGGGGTCCCCATGCTCATCCTTCCTGGTTCACACCTCCTCCGTGTTCCTTCATAGATCCATACTATGCGCAACCGGCTGCTCATTCATTTCACTCTTATGCTCAGCCACAGCCTCAGTGGAATGCACCTCATCGGGGGTGGAGGCCCCAGTACAACACTCCTCCCACTTCTTTTCCTCCACCACCTGCTCAACCGCAACCATCACTTCCTCCTCCACCAAGGCAACCCCAAATGCCTACCCAACCATAACCCCATCCGTATCCATCTCAAATACACACCCCCACTCAGCTACCCATACCACCATTTCCAAACCTGTCCATTGGAGTAGCTCAACACAATTGCAATGCTGAGACACAACATGTCCAAATGACTCCTCTTGAGCTCGATGATCTTCACCATAGCTCAGAAAGAGTATTGCAAAAAAGAGACTATATTGAAAGCATTGAAGGACCACATCAGGCAAAATAAGATTCAGAAGAGGAAATCAAAGAACCATGGGCTTTACTTGATGAAGAGAAGACATCAGAATCAGAGATCGAGAGAGTTCCCTCATGGTTACCATCAAATCCTCCATGTACTCAAGAGAAAGATCAGCAAAAAGAGGAAGATGAGAAGGTCATGATAGAAGGTGACATGAAGAATGATCCAGATCAACAAAAGGACCAAGGATATCAGAGCTATATTGAGATATAGTTTCAGACGGTCACTAAATTGCAGTGGTACTATCTTCTTCAACTATGTTTGATTCCTTCAAAGTCAGATCATTTGGTCTTTGAAATCCGGGTACCTATCAAAGCATGCATTTCGAGCCTTCACATCATCTTGTCTCTAATCTCGATGTGCACATGGCTCCATTAGAAGTATTCTTACACTTGAAAATGATTTTGTTTTTCAAGTAGGGTAGGGTAGAAAAAAAAAAAGAGAAAAAAAATGAAAATAAGAAGAGAATAAAAATCTAAGGTGAAAACCTCCTCGGAGGCGACTTAGATTGGCTCATTGATTGAAAACCTCCATGAGGCGGTCAATGGGTTGGGAAAAAAGAGAAAAGAGAATAAGATCTCTGGGTGATATCCTCCCTTGGAGGCGCCCAGGGCAGGCAATTAGGGTGAAAACCTCCATGAGGCGCCCTAGTTGTTTTTCAAAAAAAAAAAAGAGAAAAAGAAAAAGAAGAATAAATCTAATTTCCATTGAATAATTTCAGGTTGCAGCAATGACATTGCAGGTCAGGAGGATCACTCAAAACAAAGACAAAGGAGTTTTTGTGCCTTCTAGAGGAAGTTCTATATTTCTACAGGAAACATCCTGTAGAACCTTCAAGCGAGCCAGATTTGATTTTGGAAGGGGATCTAAAGCTTGGAATCCATTGGTTATGCTTGTAAGCATCCATGTTCCCATTCCTCACCCTTTTTCATCATCTTTTCCACCTCATTGTGCTTCTTCGTTGTGCTTCTACAGGAAGTTCCTGTAGAAATTGTAGGAAGCTAGAAATGGATTTCAAAGAGGCGATTTGGTTAACATGGTAGCTTCCTCAAGGGTTCAGAAGTCCTCCTGCAATCTTCAAACTCCTCCTCCATCATCTCCATACCTACATCACATCCCAAGTTCATTTTTCCTACCATGCAACAAAACTGCAAAATGCCTTGAAGCAAAAAATACCTAGATCAGAATTTGTTTCTTCCATAACTTGAAAACCATGCTTCCATTTGAAAATCCGTTTTACAGGGAATTGTATAGGGGTGATGGAAACATGCCTGAGCAGTTTCAGTCAATTCCGGTGCACGGTTTCCAAGAAATCAGCCTCCATCTCCTTCAGCCATTTTTGCATTTTCTCCATATCCATGCATCCGTTTCAAAATCTGTTTCATGGGGAGATGCACATGGGTGATAGTAGCCTACCCAATTAGTTTCAGCTGATTCCGATGCACGGTTTCCGAGAAATTGATCTCTGAAATATTCATCCATTTTTCTCGAAATTTGTGCATCCATTGATCACAATTTTTCTATGGGAGGTGCATAATGATGATAGGAACATGCTCAGCAAGTTTCAGATCAATCCGGTTCACCGTTTGGAAGCAATGGTGAAAACAAATTTTGGTCCGGTGAAAATTCAGCAGCAGCAGCTTGAAGGTGCAGATTTGAACGTGGAAACAAATGCCTGCAGCTTAGATCTGGTCAGAGGACACCTGCACAAAGAAAAACAACCAAAAATCATCAGCCAAGCCCTCATGCAACCAAAGGATCCAGGCATGCAGCAACAAAAAGCACTTCATAGCAGCCATTTGACTTCAGGAACACAATGCCAAAAGGGGGCCTCCCAACAGAAGCAGAAGGGTCCCTACCAAGTTCCTAGGAATCCTCACATCCATCCCCTCCATGAACACTCATTTTTCAGGGTTCGGTCAGAATTTAGTCATGGTTCAACCTTCTACAGGATGCTACAGGACTTTCTACATGAAGTTCTGTATTTTTACCAGAAACATCCTGTAGACGCCTTTGGGCAGGCCAGAATCAATTATGGAGAGGGATTTGAAGCTTGAAGTCTGTTGAGGAGGCATGCAACCACTCTTTTCTTCCATCCTCCACTGGTTTCATCTCCTTTCACCACCATTTCTGCCATCAGATTGAATATACTTGCACAATCATACCAATGCTGAGAATTCTCTAGAAAAAGGAGCAAGTAGTGGGAAGAAGCAAAGAGAAAAGCATGGTTTCATGACAGAGAAGAGGAAATCACTTCAGAAGCTTGGCATGAAAAGGGGGCCACCAAGGCCATCAAAGATGAGGAGATAGATTGGTTGCTCAGAGGATGAGCAACACTTTCAGTAGGGGGGTGATGATGAGCCCCAAAAATGGATAATTATTTGGGCTCATTCAACCTCCTAATTCGACTTAATCCACCATTCTCATTGGTTTATTGCATGTTTTTTATTATATTTATGCTAATAGAGTGAATTGGGTTAGTCATTATGCCAACAATTCTAATGGGTGCTTTGTGTAGCCTTTTTGGTCAATTTGGAGACAAAATTGAAGGTTTTAATGAGCACTTGGCAGCCAAATTCGTCTGAGAACAAGGGAGAGGATTTGTAGGATGGTGTCCCCTTCATTTATGGGCCCTTACCTCAAATTATCCACCATCATCTCGGAGTTCAAGGGCCATCAAATCAATTAACACAAGGGCAGCCAAGCAAGTCAAGTACGACTACTATTAACTACAAGTTTTGGGCAGCCGAGTCCCTAAAGTTTAGGAGGACTATTGGGGTCCTCAATTTGTGTAAATAAGAAGGCTTAGGGCCTCATTTTGGTTAGCTGGTGGTTAGTCATTTGGTAGCCAGTAGTTAGTCATTTTTGTATTCATTTTGTAGTTCGACTTTTAGGCAGTAGATTAGCTTTGCTTTCAGCACATTTTCAAGTTTCCCTTGTGGGCAGTTTTGATGTAACTCTTCTTTTCTTGCTCAATAAAGATGAATCCAGCTTTGCACCAGCTATAAATCTCTCTTAGGAGGCTATAGCTCTTGGGGTTGGGCCCATCTCAAGCGCCCAATACCTCCTTTGATTACTTTCATGTGTCTTTGCTGCATTCTTAGAATAAAATCTGCTATTTAGATTTAAATGTTGTGTTGTTATTTAAGTTTCTCTTGATGATTAAAAAGGTTCTTCATGTTCAGATTTACATGATTGGTTAATCACAGGGAATATATTCAGAAAAACGCTACCAAGTAATTTGGATCTCACCTCCCCCTCAGTGGAATCATGAGCTGGGACCAGTGTGACTTTGTTGCCAACAAAAACACTGTCTTTTTTGCTTCACCATGCAATTAGTAGTGTTGGATTTTTAGTTGTCGAACTTGATATCAGTTTTGATTGCATGCTTCAGTTTATGATTGCTTAGTTGCATAGTTATTTCACGTATTTCATTTCGAATAAACTTCTGTTGATTTCCTTTTGCTGTTAGGTCAGATTAGAGTGAAGTAACTAGGTCGTAGGTTTTATAAGTGTTTGTTTGTTCAGTTTGAAAAACTGCTTGCAGAGTACCTGTTATCCTTCCTTACCTGCCCATACTCCATCCAACCCAGTTTCTTCACCCTTCACTTATAACCCTTACCTTACATTTGCCTCATCCGCTTACTTTGCCATGATTCTCATATTCTTGTGCAACATCATTTCATCCCTCCTTGAACAGATCTCACCATCTACACCACTCCTCAACTCCATCCTCCAAGTCTTGAACTCCCCTACACCCCTATTTCACCTCCATACTCATTCCTCCACCTTTTTTCCTCCATCCATGCTTCAAAACCCCATTTCTGAACATCCTGTAGAAAAATTACAGAACATCCTGTAGAAATCCTAAACATCCTGTAGAACCCCTACAGACTTCCTGTAGAAGCTCACGAATGAGGTTTCTTGATAGCCAAACTCTGTGAAACTCTCTAGAAGGGTGTTGG
This sequence comes from Pinus tabuliformis, assembly GCA_031772625.1. Taxonomy (NCBI): domain Eukaryota; kingdom Viridiplantae; phylum Streptophyta; class Pinopsida; order Pinales; family Pinaceae; genus Pinus; species Pinus tabuliformis. The sequence continues at coordinate 1,252,372,799 of CM062820.1, read as the reverse complement.
GGACTCCTTAGACCCTCTCTGAACCTTCCCGACCTCTTCCAAGCATTTCTCCTCCTTGATCCACCTCTGCACAGTCAAAAATAGTTAAAAGCACATGCATGATAATTCCAACAACTTAATCAAAAATACAAAAATATGTTTTCTTCAGATAGAGGTAGTCTAGACACATGTATTTTGCCTTCATAGAAGTAATGGCATCTATTTCAGTAGTTTTCATGCTCTCCTTTACGTCAGTAGGACTAGCTGGTAGAATTAGGGTTTTCTAGGGTTTGCGTTTCTTTTTGGCTTTCAGTTTCTTTTTGCAATTAGATTAGCTTCCTTCGAGTTAGCTTTCATCCATCAATTAAAAAGCTTCTTCTAAGAGCTCATAGAAGTCGACTTAAGCTCCTAGTGGACTTGTTCCAGCTGACCAAGTGACAGTTGCGGCAAGAGCTAGTACTTATGCGTACAGCACCGTTGCTTCCAAGTTTGTTATGAACTACCGGGTTGATAAAATTAAAGAAGGGAGTTCCAGGAGTTGTAGCATTATTGCTACAATACTGGAGCCCACCAGCAACCTCAGGCAAATCACTTCAGCTGTCGCCGTTATTATTTACTTTATGTCTTATGGCCTTCATTGTGTTATGATTAGTAGAAAAGGGAGGTCGAAGAGATGGTGAAACACAAGTAGGTTGCACATGATGATTACACTAGAGAAGGGGACTATGGAATTATTAGGACCCTGAGGGTGTGTTCAAGGAGAAAAAGTGTAATCATTGAAGGGCTTCTCCTTGACACTATACTCGGGAGGGGAAAAGGGCTCATACCTACTTAAGATTATGTGACTAGGGGCAAGGGCATCACTTGATGAAGACTTAAGATGATGACTAATAGGAAAAAGGAAGAACAAAATATTGTACTGTTTGTGCCTTTCCAAAATCATAATCTAAAGGCTCAGGTGATCTGAACATCTGAACATAGAATCGTACTCAAGAGAAGTGGGAGCCCTATCTATTTCCTTAGTACCAAATATTAGGTCTCTTCTTAAAGGAAAATGTATCACTTCCAATTGTTCCTTTTTATGCAAAGGAAAATGAAGATTCTCCTTCCCAAGGGTATCAATGGGTATGTCATCATAAGTAGTGCCTAAGGGGAAAGTAAGATCAATATCATCCTCATCCTCCTTGTCAGTGTTGTAAATGGAAGCACAATCAAATTGAGGACCACAAATTTACCATTTCTCCTTTTCAATGTGGATATAATCTTCAATTTCATATTCCAAGGGGCTAATGAGATCATCTCTCTCAAGGTTTTCAAAAGAAGTTTCATCGGGAGTAATAACCTTGAGAAAGGTGGGGTTGGCCTCAATTCCATTTTACATATATTCATCCTTCCCAGCACAAGTGTCCTCAAAATCATCATTTTCATCATGTGGAGCCAAGGAGGACTCGTCTTCTTTCTCATTACCTAGATTCTTAATGTCTTTATGATGCGCGATGAGGGCTTCCTCTTGGATGCTTAATGCACGGTGTACTTGAAAATTCCTAAGGAAGCCATCAACAAACTCTTCAATAGATGAGATGCTTCTAGGTTTGTGATTTCTAAACCATGAGTTATGACCATAGAGATAACTAAAGAATAACAACATACGGACATCTTGGTGGGCAACCTTCTCTCTTGAATCATGTGTATTAAATATTTCTACGTGGTTAATTACGGAGAGTGGATCGCCATCAAACACGTGCATCCCACGCAACATCCTTGTCGTGATATGATTATGATGTCCAGGGATACTACCAATGTCCAAAGAGGGAAATTTATGAAAGAATGACAACCTATCTGAAGTATACATGAGACATAAGTAGTAGTCGTCAGGGTGAAATTAAAGATGCTTATAACATGCTTGCTTCACCCCATAAGCATTGACCTTAAAGTTCAATGAAGAACTAGGGCTTCGTTCTTCCAATGGAGTCACCATTAATCATATGTCAATATGTTTTATGTGGAACAAAACACATGATTCATTCCCCGAAAGTGGCGCCAGAAATGTTACCACTCAAACCAACAAGGGACCTAAAAGGGGTTCCTAAGAGGGCAACTGTTAGGTCAAGGATAATGGTGGAGGCTTAGCCCACTGTCACCACAGTTGAGTCTCCCTGCTCTTTACAAAATTTCATCAATGGGAGGAGTCCCAGTAGTGTAGGGATCAGTTTTTAAATTAGATGAGGTGAGGAGTGACCTTGAAAACCCTTTCCCAAGGATGGAGTGATGAATGGAACTTGCTTTCTCTTTAAGCGAGGTACTTGGTCCACCAGGGGTAAGGGGTGAGGATTGGAGGGTTGAGGGAGAAAGGATAGGATTATAAAGAAGTTTCTCAATGCCTATAATCCTTATAAACTTGGACTCCTAGATGGTCTTTGACAAATAGTCTTGTTGAGAAGTAGGACCACACAGGGCCAAGTGGACCCAACCCAAGTTCGGGTATGGAATGTAGCAGCCAATGATGTTCCTATCCTGTACAAGGTGAGGGAAAAAATCAAACAAAAATATTTACTTCAAAAGGGTGAATTTATCTTATTAGTTTCTAGCCTTATCGATGCCTAGGCAAATTTCGGTCCTAGAGCTAGAGCTTGGGATTCAAGAAGATTCCACCGTCAGAATGGCCCCAAATTTGGAGGAAAGGGAGGGGACCCACGAGCGTAGTAGCCTAGAGGAGATGAATTTTTTTTCCTTGGGACAATTAGTAGGAAATTAATGCCCTAGTTGGCCCACTGGGGCTAGACTTCGGAAAAATGGTAAAAATGGTGAAAAGAAGTTTAATATGATCACCCTTTTTATGGAACCAATGCCTAATTTACCTGGGGATATGGAGTCAAGGATGGTAATGAGTAAGAACTTGGATTGTTGATCAAGGAGGCCCAAAACGTTAACTTCATATAATGTAGATAATAAGAAAAGAAAAACGACTTTAAAACATTTATGCTTTAAATAAAATGATGTAAGCTTATTGAGATAGATAATATCTAGGACATTTCATTCATATAACATTGGCCCATACATTTAATAACTAAAACATTTCTCAATTCCACATTATAATAATGCAACAACTAGCTCTAATTTTAGCAATGTGCAACAACAAGAATAGCGACGATAAAAGGAACTTACAACTTTATAGAGTATATCCAACTGACAATTTGTTTGCATAATAAAGCTCCAAGATAAGATAAATATCCCACATCCATACATCAAAATTCATCTATCTCCAAAATTATCTTCCAAGGAAAAAGTGCAAAAAATCTCTAAGACTAGAGAGATCCAAATTCAAGTGATGATACGAATGAATGTATCTAACATCAATATATATCCTCCTAAGGAATTCGAATTAGTCTATGGCCCCCTAAAGATATAATAATCTGCAAATAATAACCCTGTTGGTGACAAGCCCACCAAACTAGCTCATAAATGTAAAAATCAGCCTCACAAGGGGACAAATAATAATATTGGCATGTCGTAGGGCCCTCCAAAGGCTCAATAACATCTTGAAGAGCCATATTGAGGAATAAATTCCTCGGAATATGATGGAAAAGGGGGTGGCCCCTTATTTTCCAAGTAGTAGACTTGTGGTTCACTTAGTGGGTCTGAGCGCACATTAATGACCCCATGGGTCTCCATATGAATTGGAAATGCCTATAGATCTCTTGAAATGGTCTAAGTGGTGTAATGAATGCTACCATGACATCATACAAGTGATAGGACACTTGCCAAGAGTGTGGGGCTCCTGTGGGGGCTTGCTAGGCATAGTGTACTAAGCATATAACCATCATCCCGAAAGTGAATCGCTAGTTGTCTTTTAACATCCATGAGGATCTGTGGAGTATTGTCTACTGTTGTCAAGGGCCATGGCCCTCTATGCACACCTTAGATGTGTCAATGTAGATATCTAGGGATAAGGATCCCATATAGGGAAACCAAACCAAAATGGAAACTATTTGCAATCTTGTATAAGATCCAATGTGTCCCCTAGGCCTCAAGTACAACCAGTCATTAAAATAATCGGGTAAAAGAGCTTACAAATCATGGATAGCAAAGTGGGCACTTCATAATAGCATGCCCTTCCATAGCAGGCTTTGGCATTTTTTAGCGTCTCCAAGCTTCAAAGGGGGTTAGCCAAGTACCTTATTAGGTGGTTTCAGTCTTTAGAGGGGATAGTAAGTCCAAGGTACATCCCTCTAATGGGGGTGGAAAGTGGCAAATAAGTGAGATGGAATAGGAAATAAGAGGGGCATCCTTGGGCCACATAGTGGGGCATTGGGGTAGCTAGATAAGGGAAGCCCACACATGGGTGTGTAATGTATAGGAGGGAGTAGTGTGGTACATGAGGTGCCCCGAACTTGATTTTTGCACCCTTCTTTATATGCCTTTTTCCTTTTATGAATTTTCTTTAATAACTGCTTGGGGCTCAAAGGAAAATACTACATGATGTCTAAGATATAAAGGTGGTTACCCCTTTTAAGGTAGGTCAGTTCATTGCCATCCAGGGGTTGGGACAATCATGGGTTCTTGAATGATAAATGATACTCATCTAGGGCTTATGGAACTAGAGTGATGGCCATGGATCAAGTAGAGCTCATGTATTGGCTTTTGCCCATGTGCTAATTATTTTTGTCTCGACCATCTTTTGCATTTTGTGGTACAATTTTATGTTAAATGTGACCAATTATGCTTTTTCTTTTTCTTTTAATTGCTTCAACCTCTAGGCCATAATTTTAGGCCTAACCCAAGGTGGGGGCAAGGGGATAGGGAGGCTAGCCCTATGTGGACCCAAAATGGGAGTGTGGGCCCATGTCAGAGAAATGATGAATGGGGGTATAGTGAGTGGAAAGAGAGTAATATGTGTGGGTAAAGGAGCGGGACCACTCACCCAAAGTTGGGGTTTCCCAAGTAGTACCACCCTAGAACCAATGGTCAATAAAGGAGATCCCACGGGACTAAGATCCAAGGGTAACAACTAGAAGAGATCTAGGAGACAAGATTACAAATTAAGTCCACTCTTTCCACCAAATCCCCCTATCAATCCATACCCAAAAGTATCCATGTTAAGTAAACCCAATACTCAATCATCAAATGGAAAGACATACCTTTAGATTCGGGAGGCCCACCTTCAAGCATACAATCAATATAGGTGGGTGAGGAATCACATGGCTGGCTTAGGTGGCAGAGAAGTGGCACAATGAGCTAGTAAGAGGCATCAAGGGGTTGTTGAATGTCGTTTGGGGCTCATCATGGAGAAAAAAAATCTCTTGGGGATATCACCCATAAAGTGGTGGGTAACGCGACCCATATATGTGTTGAGTCAAATTATAGACTTATAATTTGTCAACATAAATCATCAACCCAGGGCAGTAAACTTGTGATATGCTGTGTAAAATATATGCAGGATTAATACCTCGAGTGCTTACTAATCAAACCAGTCAATCATACACATAACTAATGCCTCTTTTTTGCATCAACATTTGGCAACAAAAGGCCATGGAGTGGATTTAAACATCCCTCTACAACTCTTAGTATTGCTGATGTTGATTAGAAAAGATAAGAAATCAAACTTACAACAATAAAGAAATCAATTTAACAATGTAAATCAAATCTTTGATTAAATGAAATCAACACATTAACATAGAAACTTAATCATTCAATCAATGGAAAATTGTTGCTGAAATTTCAGAAAGAGTACATCAGTTGTGTAAACAAATTATTACTGCATAAAGGAATTTAAAATGCACACACACTACAACTAAGGGAGTTGTGAGCAAAGGGGGCCCTCCCTCAATCACAACCCCTTCAAGATTAAAAGGGTTTACTCGATAGAATGGACACAACATAAAGTATTATATTAATCTGAAGATATTACAACCAAGTACAATCTGATATGTGATATCAACAAAACCCAACCCAACCCCCTACAATATGAAACATAATCAAATTTATACAGTTCAAAAGCCCATATTTGGCTCGAATGAGAAAAAATACTAAATTGAGCTATTATCTATCAATACTGGTACAGAATATCAAAATTAACTCTACCGAGTTTAATCCATGATTGAAAGCATGGATTAGACAAAATTCATTACATAGCTGGAGTTTCTCCTCATGTGGCCAACGAGAAGAGGTCTGCAAATATGGGTAGTTTCGACGGTGGATTTGAAACTACCAATAGGAAATCATCCATTTATGATGAATTGCCCAGAAAACCCATGTTCTCATTTTATAAGTGAGTGGAACATAGCTAACCACTGATTTTGTTACAAGAAATCTGGGCGGTTGCAAGAAATCCGCATTTGTAGGAATTTCGGAGCATCTGCCGGAAATGTGACCGCACGAGCTGTTTACAAGAAATTGCAGGACTATTTCGAGCCAAAGCAAATATGCATAAGATTTCTATATTATTTGGCATGATAATTCAATAAGGAAATAAATAGCTTAAGGAATGCTTAATATTAAGGTAAAATGACACTTTTTATGTTAATTTGCATACCACAAGAATATAACACCCTTTTGGCCAAAACCTAGATGATATAACTGAAATAAGCACAATTAGGGTTCAAGGAGAGTTCAAAATGGGAGAGGTAAAGTCTAGGAAAGATTTCAAAATTAGGAAAAAATTGGGTTTCAACATCTCCCCCACACCTAGCTTCTTGCATGTCCCTTCTCTAAGCAAAAATGTTGCACCCTCCGAAAAAAAATCAAATTAGTCTTGGCCCTGGGCTGTAGCTACTACAACCAATTGATCCAATTAGGTCCCACTGGATTTTGCATGAATCTGATCCATGTATATCTCATTTTATTTCTTTAGATGATCAATCTGAGCCTGCTTATTATTCATGATTCGGGACGCCCTCTGATGCCATTCCTCGTGTTCTTTCTGCATGTGTAGGTTGTTTTCTTTTAGAGTTTCATTCTCCTTATTCAAAGGCCATTCTGAAATAGTGAGCTCAATGATAATCTCCTCTATTTCCTATAGAGACTACTTTTCCTAGGGAGTTACTTCCCCTTCATGATGTCCTTGTAAAGATTGGGGCATACTAAGGTCTTCGTGTCTTCGTTATTCTTTTGTTGTTTCATTTCCACTTTCATGCAGCCAGGGATCCTGGAAGGAAATGAATTCAGCTATCTCTACCTTCTCTTTTTCTTTAGGCGGGCCATGAAGCTTTTCTTTCTTTTTATCAGATTTCTTGGGCAATACCCCCCTTCTGCAGTGTCCTTTATATCCAGCTTGACAACTTGGCTCCTTATGAATCTCTTAGTAGGGGTGGAAGTGCCCTTCAACTTAGGCTTTTTACCTGTAGTCTCCCTAGTCACCACCACTTCTTCATATTTTTTGTCCTCCTTTGTCTGTGACCCACGGGTTTGCGACTTCTTCCTTGGTTTTTCTGCAGGATTTTCTTCCTTGGGCTCTGAAGGGTCAGAGTCTTCATCTGTCATGAAATAATTCTAGGCCAAAAAATCCTCCCACATCTTCTTCTTATCCTTCAGAACCTCCATTCAGATGATTTTTACCAGCCCATGGTGATAGAGGTTTTCCTCCAAACGGGCTGCCCTTTCCTTAGCAGTCGTAGACAATTTCATTAGAGACATCTTCAAATAATGTGGAAAATTCAAAGGCTTATCTTGAAAATGTCTAAGATGTCGAATGTGAAATAAAAACATGAGCACAAAGCGACCTTCGCATGTTATATACTTCTACAGGGAACATAACAGGTGTTGATACTTATGTCTGAGGAATTACTGCGGAATCCCTTTGCTCGTGTCAGGGTTTGAATGCTCCTTCCAGAGAAAGGACATGAAAATTCCCTTATTGAAACGTTGATTCTTCAACCAACTTTCCCCCTCCTGTGGAATTTCACATGTTCAAGCCACAAAATCCTCTGTTATTCTGAACTGGAGATTCTCGACTTATGCTTTGTCACCATTCAAATTCAGGGCGAACGACTTCATAACCTATGAATTGTGGCCACTGAATTTTTGAAACAATGGTAACCACTCTACTTTCTTGAGTATCACTTTACTTCAAGGGTCGACTTCCAATAGTGTCGGGCCTTGCGGCTTGAATTGAATAGGGGCACACAGTTTTGACATAATGAAGGACGAGAGAGACAGGATGAATGCAACTCACAAAAATGTTGTGCTAAGAATTGCAATGGATCGCTCGACAAGGGAGGGTTAAACTAAAAATATTGAAGAGCACAGAGATTTTGAGAAAAAGGTCGTGATCATGATTATCATCAATATATGACCTGTGGAGTGATATCGAGAGTACAACCACTATTCATTTCAAGGTCATGATAATCGAACATGAAGCTTAATTTATGATGCAATGGTTTACGACCTTGTTTTTCTGCAAGGGTTACCATATCCTAAATCACACAAATTTTTAAAATTAAAGCATCAACTACCTCTTACCTTAAGTGTCTTGTCTTGGCTGTACCTTACTGAGCTTAACTTCCAATGGTCGAGTCCTTGGATGACGTTTGCTTGATTCTTGAAATGATAACCCACTTAAAAATTACATCAGATGTATAATATCACAATTCATGACCTCGAACAATAATAAAAATGTTAGTACTTTATCAAATAATTTAAACTAATGTTATGTCTATGACTTTTGTTCTTTAGGAAATTGAGGGCGTTGCTGCAGGAAATGGAACTGTGACTGCTAAACATTCTGCAGGAAATTCTTCTACAAGAAAAACCGTTTCTCCCCTATTTATGTATAGTTCATTGCACATGAGTGAAGGTGTTGATGTCGAATGTGAAATGATCTCATTGGATTACCAGTGATTAAGGCCAACTTTAACCAATGTGAGGCCCATCACCATTAATGAGAGTGAGGACCAAGGTACCCTAATGCATCCTATTAGGTGTGAATTTATGAGCTATTTTCGAACCCCCTATAGGATCCAACAACCAAGGAGCTATAGTGATTCCCTGTTGCTTCTGGCAAAATAGTTTGTCAATAGGGCATACAAGCTTCAAGGCATCATAAGACTCTGATCATACACCTAGATAATTTGTTGATGTCGATGGGCCAAGATTGTTGGAAGGTGTCACACGGAATCTGTCAAGGGTGCGGACACGACTGACCTTCCTAGAAGTCTAAGACATTCTAATGACAAACAAGACAAAATGGAGTGATCTTTCTCTAAATACACCTTTTACAACATGAAAACTACAAGTGTTTAGGCTTACCTTATTCCAAAACGCTGTTGTTGAAGTCCGTTCTTGACGATCCGGATGAGCTCCTCCTTCAAGTCAATTCCTGCAACCACAAACAATCAAACAATTACCAAGCACTTGCATTTCATATAATAAAACATATATTCAACATGCAGACCAAGGAACACATGAAATAACTCATTAACATAAGCTATTGAGAAAAATAAACCAGTTTGTATTAATAACGAAACAAAGAAACTCTTACAACCTGGCCTTGGTGTTGTGCAAGTTCCTCCCAGGGTCCATCAAGGGTTTTCCTCTACTTTGACAAAGCTCACCCTCTCCCAAGTAGAATCAAGTGAAGACAATCTCTCCTCACAAAGGCTCTAATGGAAGACCTAAATCCTGCAGCATTTACCCAAAGAAAATGTATAGCTCCAACCTCTCCTCCTTCTGGCTCAATGCCTTTATTTATAGTGCTGTAAAGAGGTTATTCAGGTCCACTATCAATGGGATCATCCCCCTCTATGGGTGGGATAGCTCCCTTATTGATGGGATAGGTTCCCCCTTAATAGAGATACATGAACCAACTGGAGGCGCATCCATTTCATCAAACCGACCTCTAGAATGTTCTAGAAGTAACCACAAGTAACTTTTTCAAGATAAAACTCGCGCATTTTGCCTTTTACAGAGGGACGCACCTGTCCCTTAACATACAGAGCGTCCATGGACGCATATTTTGTGAACATGATCAGCGTCCCCGCAGGTAAGGCTAGAGAGAACCTGCGACCCCAGAGATAAACATGATTTTTACAAGACTTTCTCTCTTCTTTGAGTTTGAGATGGATAACAGAGGCATGAGACTTGCCTAAGAGGGTAGCATGACTTGTTGATTGGAGCCATACTAACTGTAAGTAGTCAAGGTGACATTTTTTAGTGTAACAGATTGCCCCCTAAAGTGCGAAGCCTGGAATAGAATAGGGTTTTGTAATTCTAGGAAGGGTGAAGCGCTTTATCATTTCAAGGATTGCCTTGTGGATGGCCTGGTTGGAACCTGCAATTTTCAACACAAAATACATGGATAAGATTATATCATCACTGAGGTAGGCATTCCCATACTCAGATTCAAAACTTTAACTAATGGACTAACTATTCTGATATAGGAATGATCTTGCAGTACATCATTTTTATAGACTTTTGTAGACACAGTATGGACGCAGCCATCTGTTTATGATTAGTCTACATAGATAATGAATACAAAACTCCTCGCAGCCTGGATGGTAGAAACTAGATCCAGGGTCTTCACTTCTACTTCCCGAATTGGTACGATTCTAGCCATGTGATTAAATGATTCGATGTCGAACATGGTAGAAACCACTTGATTACCAGTCAATGATGTAAACTGTTAACAAGCGTGAGAGAAACCACCAGTAATGTCAATGGTCCTCAAAGTACCAAGCACAACCCGTGAAATGTGAATAGATGTTTTGATGTCGAACACTTCACGGAATCCTTTGATCGAAAGTCAATGATGTAAACTGACGTCAAAGGCGAGAAACCTGCCATTGATGCATGCAGACTTCAAGGTACTGTCGATTCCTAAGTCATCTTTCTAGATAATGTGTCGATGTCGATAGAAAGCGACCCGTTGCAGGCAAGCCTGCAACACGAAATCATTGTTCAAGTTGAAGAAATGTTGCTGTAAGGACTGACTCAGGGATGGTCAATGGATGACAAGTATTTTGCAGATGAAAGTTTTGCTTGCAGACCTCTTGAACACATAACGACACAACAGATGGTTTGGTGACGAATAACTCAAAGTTGATCCCTGAACCCGGTTAAAGATTTTCAAAGTGATTTAGTCAACTGTGAGGTAAAAGATTTCCCAACCCAGGTGAATGAAAAGTGTCGTGTTCAAGAGCGGTAATAAAGTTTCTTCTGAGGCAAAAGGTGACAAATAGGTTCATTCTTCTCTTTTTTCCCCCACCATTTCTGGCAAGTACCTCTTTATTTTTAACAAGCTTGAGGAGGATAACATATGCTTGATTATAAGCTCATCCTTCGGACGAGTCCAACCTAGTTTAAATGCGAACCCTAGGAAGGAGTGGTTCGTTCCTGTTTGTAATTGAACAGGTCCTTTACTGTAAAAGTTTAACGAGCCCAGTATAGGAGAAACTCGGCGTTTTTCAATTTTAGAGAGTCTGAAAAACTTAAGGAAACTCCACGTTGAACTTTTTCGTATATTTGTGTCCCTCAAGCCCGAAAAAGTATAAAATAATACCTGGGGGAACCGCTTGATCTTGCGACCAAGGAGTACTTTCATAATAGAATCGTTGACCTGAAAAGTAAAAAGCGATCAAAGACACGTCGTTTTATTTCCTTATCGAGTTTGAAACGACAAAAACCCGGCAATCTTTTCCTGATTTTACGGTCAGAAAAGAGCTAAAAGGGGACCGTCTTTTAATTCCGTTTTAACGAGTGAAAAAGAAACACTCGGCGATCTTTTCATGTTTTAGGAGTCAGAAAAGGGCTTAAAAGATGACTCTGAAATTTTGTTTGTGAAAAATTATAATTTCCCTTGAAATCCCTTCGTCCTGCACAAAAGCGACACATTACTCATACCTGTTTAAAATAGGCAAAAAATACATTTGAAAACATCTTTTCATGGTAAAAAATGAACTAATTCATCCAAAAAACCTATAAAAAGACCTTTTACCATGTCATTTTTACCGTTTCACTGTTGAGGTTGAAAAAGGAGCTTTTGACAAGAAACTTCCCGTGGTTGCTGCGGAAAATCTGACCGTCGGAATCGAACGCCACTTCACCGAGGTATTTTACACATCCCACTCTTCATTTTTATCCGTTTAGTTTTTTGTTTTTGGTCTCTGTTTCATTTTTTGGGGGGGTTTTGGGTTCAAAATGCGCCCCTCGGCGGACGCAGGTGCCCTTCGGGTGGGCCGCGTCCCCCGACTTTTTCTCACACGGGAAAAAGGTCTGGGGACGCGGTCCGCCTTCAGGCGAGCTGCGTCCGGACGCCCTGTGCTAAAAAGCCGGGGTGCGTCTTCCGCAAAGGGCGCATTTTAAAACCCTAACTCTCTCAAAAAACCACCAAATTTTCTCAAATTAATTTCTAATTGACTCTTTTGATGTGCAGGGGCCAAAACATGTTAGACTGGAGAGAGAGAGAGCACGTAGAAGACGATGAAGCTGCGATTAACCACCAACCCTCTCTGGATGCCTTAAGAACATGTGGATTGTACAAATATTGGACCATACCGGGCATGAGGGGCCAGGTAAGATTTTTGGAATGGCTAGTTGAGCGATGGAACGTTCAAGATCAATGCTTTTACATTGGAGGGCACCAGCTCGAGATAGAGCCCTCGGATGTATACTTTCTCACTGGCTTGCCAAACAGAGGTGAGCAACTCAACCTTGCGGGGACCAGGCCGGGTGGCCAATCCCTTGATGATCTCCGCGAGGAGTGGTGCAGACCAGGGACTCGCCATAAAAAGGGCGTGGAGATAAAGCACATCGCTCTGGCGGAACTTAGAGTTATTGCATTTACGGTCACTAGGATTTGTGGCGCGGCCGCCTTGCACATTGCTTCCGGATCCCAAATGCGGATGGCAGTTGACTGTTACCAAGGCACCATCTTCAACTGGTGCGAAGCTGTGTCGGCTCATATGAAGAGCCAACTAACCAAGGCAAAGAACGGACGACTAAAGACTTTTGGATATGGGCCTCTAGTCGTGAGCTTTGCCTTGGAGAGAGTTCCTATGCTGATCCCTCAGCAACTCACAGTTGATGACTTGGGTCCTCGGGAGCCAAAGCTTGTTCGATGGGTTGCGGTGATGGCCCGGCATCCTGACGAGGGTGCTGCAGTGGTTCGATTCTCTGACAGTTACTTCGACTGGCTAGAGGGCCAGCTTTTTGTGATACAAGACTTTCCATATGCCGGAATGGATTTCAGAGGTGATCCGGACATGGTTCTTCCACAGGGAGAACAATGGGATGACAGAGGTACTTTCATTTTCACAAGTTTTCTAATTATGTATTTTTTTATTTTTCATATATATCGTCTCAAAGTAACAGTAAAATTTTAAAAATGCAGATGTTGGACCACAGCGTCCAGCCAATCTCCGTCCTTACGACAGACGACATCCAGCTGCACCGGCACCGGCCTTACAGGATGCGACAGCAGAAGTACTAGCCGATTTGGAGCATGATCTAGAGCGTCTCACGGCAGATATACCTGAGACTACTATGGATGACATTCCAATGAGGCTTCAGCGCTTCGTGGTTGCAGTCCCTGGACCGTTTAGGAGATTTCTGCGCAAGATAGCCCGCGCAGTGGTGTCGTACAGAGAGCACCACCAGTGATTGACTAGTCACTTTTGTAGTCACATGTGACATTTTTGACTTTTTGCACTATCATTTTGCCGATCATAAGGTGTGTTAAACCTATGGTCGAAGACGATGTATATATTTTTGGACACACTTCTATCTATATCTATATATCACTATTATCGGCTTATCTTGTTTAACATGTATGATGAAATGTCTTTAAATTTACTTGCATGATTATTATAAATGTCTGTCCAACACTTGAGAAGCAATTGCATCTGCTAATGTATTCAAAGACCTTGGAATATGTTGATATTCAATGTAATCAAATTCACGTTCCAAGAGACGCACTCTCAAAAACAACCTTAATAACACAGGATTTCTAATGGCATAAACTCTATTAAGCTGTAATACAACAAGTTCAGAATCTAACCTCACTATCAAACGTCGAATTCCAAATGAAATAGATTCGGATAATAATTCAACCACTGCACTGTATTCTGCAATGTTATTCGTTGTTTGACCGAGGCTTACCCCATGCATAGAAACTAACTCGTCAGAGGGCGAATAGATAACCCAAGCTGCGGAAGAGATATTCCGTGTACTACGACAAGCACCATCAGCAAATCCAATGTATGTTTGGAGAGGCGTCGACATCTACAATATCAAGAGTAAAACCAAGATGAGCCAAAATAATGACGAAAAACCACACTTGCTAAGCTAAGCACACTGACTAAACTAACACACTTGCTAGCTAGAAAGGAAATCTAACCTATCTAAAAATTTCTCCATCCACCATTTTAAGCATAATACCTCTTTAGGTAAAGTCCATTTCTGGGTTTGCCCAAAGAGTCCCCATCAAAATCAACTAACTCATAAGCCCCTTTTGCTAGCTTTCGCTTTACAATGTAGGGCCCATGCCACATGGGAACGAATTTTCCAGCACCTAGCTTATCGTTTGCTTGATCATATAATAGTACTAGGTCTCCTTCCGAAAAACTTCGAGGGGTTACATTTTTATCGTACTGAGCTTTCATTCGTTTCGCGTGAGTCTCGATAGCTAAAGTAGCGTCACGTCGAGTCTCATCTAATTTAGCTAAGTATAACAACCGTTTCTCCTCTTCGGAAGTAGCTGGAAGTAATTCGACAGCCATTTGAAGTGATGGGATTTCGCACTCAATAGGTAACACAGCTTCTAAGCCATAAACTAGCTGAAAAGGGGTGAAACCTGTTGAATTTTTCACTGAAGTTCGATATGCCCATAGTGCCGAAAATAACATGTTATGCCAATTCGTTCGATGGATACCAATGATCCGTCGAATCATGACGACTAGAACTTTGTTGATTGACTCAACCAAACCGTTGGCTTGCGGATAATAAGGTGTAGAGCTATCGTGGCGCAAACCAAGCTGGCTTGTAAGTTCAGTCATCATGACATTTCGAAAATGGCTTCCATGGTCCGTAATGATTGCTTGTGGGACACCAAACCTAGTTATGATATGATTGAATACGAAAAGTGCAGCTGTCTTGCCGCTTGCGTCGAATGTAGGCATCGCCTCGGCCCACTTAGTAAAATAATCAACCGCAAGGATGATATACGCATGCCCCCCGGCCGAGTGAGGGTTACAAGTAATAAAGTCAATGCCCCATTTGGCGAATGGACCAGCGGCAATTATAGGGTGGAGAGGAGCAGGTGGAGCGCGCATCTTGCGATCAAACACTTGACAGTTGTGGCATTTTCTGACGGCAAGGATACAATCTTTAAACATAGACGGCCAGAAATAGCCAGCGCGCAACACCTTCTGAGCTGTGGCATACCCAGACATATGACCGCCACATGCTCCAGAGTGACAATCATTCAAAACTCTCTCAGCCTCATCGTGAGTTAAACAACGTCGAAAAACTAAGTCTGCCCCCAGGCGATAAAGTGTATCTCCAATAATTCTGTATTGCTGGGATTGAAACCGAATTTTTCGACGGTTTTCCTTGGAAGTTTCAGGCCGAAAGGTTTGGGTTTGGAGATAGATGATTATATCCCCATACCACGGATCTACAGTGCTAATAAGAAACAAAGATTCGTCCGCAATGGACTCCTCTGCCACAGTCTCTGTGTCAGCACTCGGGAAATCACACATCAATTCCGCAAAGACTAAAGATTTCTTAGACTTGGACTTCTCAAACTCCAAGTCGAACTCTTGCAGGATGACGATCCATTTAGAGTACTTGCCCCCTAGCAGTTGTTTTGTCAAGATATAAATCATAGGGTTGCAATCTGAAATAACAGTAGTTTTGCGGAGAAGAATGTAGTGACGAAAACGCTGGACAGCTTGAACGGCTGCCAGGGCCAATTTCTCCACATGTGAATATTTTAACTCAGTTGGATTTAAGGTTCTGCTAAGGTAATATATCACATGCTCTGCGTTGAATTCATCTTCTTGAACTAACACCATTCCAATGGTGGAATGCGAAGCCGCGAGGTATAAGAAGTAGTCCTGGTTGTAGTTGGGAGGATGCAATAACGGTGCATGGGTCAACGCGTGTTTCAGTGCATCAAAAGATTGTTGAGCAATCTCATCCCAAAAGAATTGTACATTCTGTTTCAACAACCGTGTAAAACCTTTAGTGACCTCGGCGTAGTTAGGGATGAATCGGCGTAAAAAGTTTGCTTTCCCTTGCAAGCTTTGGAGTTGGCGCAAACTCGAAGGAGGAGACAATTGGATGATAGCCTCGACTTTCGAGGGATCGACGCGAATGCCGGTTTTGGAAACAACAAATCCCAGCAATCGACCTGTTTCTATACAGAAAACACACTTGTGGGGATTCAACCGAATTCGATAATGCCTACACCTCATAAAGATTGCTCGTAGGTGGACAAGGTGATCAGCTCGGTGTAAAGAATGAGCAGGCAAATCATCGAGATAGGGTTGCACAATGTGCTTGATGTCATGAAACGCATAAGACATGGCCCGTTGAAAAGTAGCACCGGCATTCTTAAGGCCAAAAGGTAATTTGCAATAAGCAAATGTCCCCCATGGACAAATGAATGCCGTTTTTGGTTGATCGGCAGGTAGAATATTGATTTGATTATAACCCGAGAAACCATCCATGAAGGAAAACATCTCACTTCCGGCACAATCATCAATAATTTGATCGATATAAGGCGTAGGATAGTTGTCTTTTGGACAAGCTCGATTGATATCCCTATAATCGATACAGATTCTTATTGTTCCTTGTTTTTTATTGACGGGAACAATATTCGATACCCAATCCGTTAACGGGATCGGATAAATGAAACCTGCTTTCAACAGCTTTTCGACTTCGGCTTTGATTGCAGCTGCTTTTCGAGGGTGAATCTGACGCAACCGTTGCCGAATGGGTTTAGCATCCGGGTAGGTTTTGATTTCATGAACAACAATGGCAGGATCGATTCCTGGCATTTCTTTGTAGGACCAGGCAAACACGTCGCGGAATTCTTGGAATAGGGCCTTGTAAGTTTCAATTTCTTCGTCAGTACATGCGGCACCTATATGAATGTTCTCCTTGATTCCGGGCTTCACTGAAATGTCAATGGGAATAGTACGAGAAATATTCCCTAAATTCAGCTCTGAATCAGAATGTTTCGTTGGATCCTGAGCGTCTTTGACATATTCAGCGGTAAAGATAGATGAAAAATCATTTTCAAAGACATCATCCTTAGGTAAAAACGAAGATCTGTGATGGAGATCGTCCCATGGTAGATCATCTACACTGAGGATTTCGCGAAGTTGTTCGTCAGATGACACTTCTTCGGGAAACGTTATCCGTTCTAAGGGTGAGGTGAAAAGTGACTCTTCACTGACCACATTCATTTGGTCGGTTGAATGAAAGTCGGTAAAAGACATAAGAGCTTCATAAGCAATCTCATACGGACTCAACGGCATAACATTACCGAGTGAGTCTAGCTCAGAGTCAGAGGGAACATACCAAGGATCATCATAAATAATGTTTTCTGACGTGATCATATGAATTGTTGCGAATGAAGGGTCTGCATTGAGTGGAGGGAGAGGAAAAGTTCCCAGTAAACCGGAATCCTTAACTAAACCTACACCAATGTCCCTATAAGGGATCGTTGTTTTACCAACATGCTGGATAGTTTCTAAAGAGGTTGGGTCGGATGAAAAGTATGTCAGCTGATCAATAGTCACGATCTTACCGTTATGTGGAAACTTAATGACTCTGAAGACCGATGAAACGACCGCTGTCATAGCATATGACCAACTTCGACCCAAAAGAAGGTTGTAGTCTAGAGGGGCATCAACCACTTCCACATCCAGACTAACGGTTTTACCTTCGACCCCTATAGGCAATTCTTGTAGAATACCAAACGGACGGAAACCACGGCCATCAAAGGCCTTAAGGATGGTGGGGGATTGGTTCAACGAAGGAGAACCAAGCGATCTCCAACATTGAATCGACATAATACACGTAGAAGCTCCCTCATCAATCACAGTCCGATGAATAGGCCTGTTTTTGACTATCACTGGAATTTGGAAAGCCATTTGATGGGGGAGACGCGGTGTACTACTTTCTAGATCAAAGATCATTAGGTTCGGGTCCTGAACATCGACAGCTCCAATAGCCGACAAAAGCAATTTTCGTTGCGCTGGACATGATTGCAGCACTTCGAGTGCCGACATTGCTGAAGGTGAAACAGCTAAATCTTCAACAATGTTGTAATTCTGGGCTGCTCTCGCATGTGGATTGAAAGCGGACCTTCGAAGTACACCCTTGGCGGGCGGCTTAATCACTAAGTCTGGGTTAGGTTTTTCGATCTGTAGTGGATCGGAACCAGGAGCTGAGGTTGATGGGTTAGAGTTAGAAGATTCTGCTTCTTTACCATCAATAGGAGCCTTACTACCATAATCTTGCGATCGAGTCGCAATCCTGACATGAGACATCATCAAAATGGGTTCTTCACTGGCATTCGAAGAAGAACCTATCATCTTATTTTCCTGCTCGGGGAATGGATTCTTTAACACAGCAGGAGTCGGAGAACCTTTAACTATTTTCACTACCTCGGCCCGATGAGGGCAGTCTCTCGTAAAATGATCTTCTTCACAAATGAGACAAGGATAACGAGGTTTGCGCTTTTCGTCATTAGTTTCCGACTTTTCCGTTTTCTCCTTTGGAGCCTTGTCTGCTTTAGCCTTCTTCTTTCCTTTCTTCTTTCCACCGTTTTTGGATTTGGCCGTAGATGACTCTACAGCGTGAATGTCGGCGGTAAGTTCAGGAGGAGAAGACTCTCCTGTCGGAGAATCAGGCAAAGTGATAATTGGAGTATTGGAGGTCTTGGAAGACTTCTTCTTACTCTTCGTAGTCACGATACCGATCATACCATCAGCGGCATGAGATCCCGAAGGAGCAGCAGCGATTTGGTTTGACTTGGGAAGATCCGGTATTTTCTCGTGTAAAGTACCCGACTGAGTATAAACTAAGTCAAGGTACTGTGCCTGAGCAATGACTTGCTCCTCAGTAACTACGCCGGCCTTAGCTACATCTTCAGTAATTCTTGGTAATAATGATTTTACAAACCATTCAGCTAAAATTTGGTCCGGGATAAAACATATATTCAACATGCAGACCAAGGAACACATGAAATAACTCATTAACATAAGCTATTGAGAAAAATAAACCAGTTTGTATTAATAACGAAACAAAGAAACTCTTACAACCTGGCCTTGGTGTTGTGCAAGTTCCTCCCAGGGTCCATCAAGGGTTTTCCTCTACTTTGACAAAGCTCACCCTCTCCCAAGTAGAATCAAGTGAAGACAATCTCTCCTCACAAAGGCTCTAATGGAAGACCTAAATCCTGCAGCATTTACCCAAAGAAAATGTATAGCTCCAACCTCTCCTCCTTCTGGCTCAATGCCTTTATTTATAGTGCTGTAAAGAGGTTATTCAGGTCCACTATCAATGGGATCATCCCCCTCTATGGGTGGGATAGCTCCCTTATTGATGGGATAGGTTCCCCCTTAATAGAGATACATGAACCAACTGGAGGCGCATCCATTTCATCAAACCGACCTCTAGAATGTTCTAGAAGTAACCACAAGTAACTTTTTCAAGATAAAACTCGCGCATTTTGCCTTTTACAGAGGGACGCACCTGTCCCTTAACATACAGAGCGTCCATGGACGCATATTTTGTGAACATGATCAGCGTCCCCGCAGGTAAGGCTAGAGAGAACCTGCGACCCCAGAGATAAACATGATTTTTACAAGACTTTCTCTCTTCTTTGAGTTTGAGATGGATAACAGAGGCATGAGACTTGCCTAAGAGGGTAGCATGACTTGTTGATTGGAGCCATACTAACTGTAAGTAGTCAAGGTGACATTTTTTAGTGTAACAGAAGGAGGGCCTTAAGAAATCCCACATCAGTCCAACACGAGCAATCCAAAAATTGACTAAGAAACAAAATTTATTGAGAGGATCCCAGAGGATCTATTGACCTGTAGTTTTAGCGAGCCCAGGGTAGTCCATGCTCACCAGATGTCAATTTTAGAGAGTCTGAAATACTTGGAAAAGAAGAATCTAAGGGGGCACCTTTTCCGTAACTAGTCCAGTGGGCCTAGAAAAAGGGATAAACCTATACCCAATGGACATTCCTCTCATGGTTTACTGAGAATGAGGAGTAACAAAGTGAGCTCATTGTATCACCAGGAAATAAAGAAGAGATAGTGGAAGGAATGACTCCTTCTCCCACCATTTCCAGTTCTTTTTTCTTCACAATTTCTTCCACAAATTCCTCCTTAGATTAGGGTTTTTGATATAGCTTGAGTATGTGCCCATTCACCAAGAAGGTAACATTCCCATCATCAATTGTTTTAACCTGAAAAAATTCAATATCAAAAGCTTTCTCAATTTCATAGGGGCCTAGCCAATGTGTGTTGAATTTCCCTTTAAAGTTCTTAAATTTTGAATCATACAACAAAGCCCAGTCTCCCTCTTTGAATTGCTTCTTTTTAATGTATCTTTCATTACATTTAGCTCATTGTTGTTGGATCAAGTCAGTATGCTAAAAATAATCCTGCCTAATCTCATCCAACTCATTGAGCTACAAGATTCTTTGTTGCTGAGCTTCATCGAGGTCTATACCCAAATATGCTACCATCTTGAAAGTTCTGATTTGAAATTCAATGGGCAATAAAACTTGTTTTCCATACACTTATTCATACTGCTAGAAGCCAGTGGTATTTCTCCATGTGATCTTGTACGACCACAATGCTTCAGGAAGTTGGTCAAACCAATCTTTCTTATGTAATTGTATTGTCTTGGTAAGGATTGTTGAAAATAACAACAAGAAATGCTAAAAATAACATTGCTATAGATAGCATTTCAGGATATTCCAATTTTAATTTTTCCTTTAATTAAAATTGAGAATTAAAATTCGAATTTAGTCTCACCGGTTGTTTGAATAATAATTAATTAATTCATTATGGATTAATTAGTTGGAGAAATTCAAACATGAAGTCTTTGTGAAGTCATGAGAACTTGTGGTTGCAAAGGCATCTCGTCTGATTGTGCAGGCCGCCCCATTCTCTGGCAGCTATCACACTTCTAGACATACTCTTTTGCATCTTTAAAAAGACTTGGCCAATAGTAACATGAACGGAGGATCTTATAGGATGTTCGCTTGTCTGCAATGTGTCCTCCACAAGGTTCATCATAACAGGCTCTCAAGATGTCATAGATCTCATCTTCCTTGATACACTTGCGAATAATCAAATTAGATCTAGTGAAAAAGAGATCTCCCCTAATCCCAGAGTAATCAACACTTTTCCTAATAATTCTGTTTTTCTGATTAGATGAAAAGTAAGGTTGCAACTTTCTTGTAGTAAGGTAGTTGGCCATGTATGAAAACCAAGGTGTTTTGACAGAAATAACAGACAAATTTTCATGAGGAAAGCTATCATTAATAGGAATGTCCTCACCTGCATGGTTGAGCCTAGATAAGAAATCAGCTACCTCATTTTCTTTTCTTGGTCTATCTAATACTGTGATGTCAAATTCTCGCAGCAACAAAAGCCACCTAGTAATCCTTCCATTAGTGACTGGTTTTTTCATGAGATATCGAATGGTAGAATGATCGGTGTGTATAAAAATTTCATAGCTTGTGATGTAATGTCTAAACTTATTAATAGTGTAAATTACAGCAAGGAATTATTTTTTCAGTTACCGTGTAATTCATTTATGCAGGAGTTAAATTTTATCAACAAAATAAATAGCATGGGTTACAGAATCCTCCTTTTGACCCAATATTGCTCCTATGGCTGAATTAGAGGCATCAATGGAAATATGAAAGGATAATTTCCAATCTAAGCATCTCAAGAAAGGTGCTAAAGAAAGCTTTTCCTTGAGTGTATCAAATGCAGCTTAACACTCATCATTTCAATGAAATTCAAATTCTTTAGTCAATAATTTGAACAATGGCGAGGCTACTTTTTAAACTTTTCAACAAACCTTCTGTAGTTGCCTGCATATCCAAGGAAACTTCAAACTCCCTTTTGACTAGTTGGTGGGGGGAGCTTTACAATAACTTCAATCTTTTCTGAATCAATTTAATTCTTGCATAAAAAACATGATGACCCAAAACAATACCTTCAGTGATAATCATAAAACATTTTTCATTACTTAATGAAATATTAGTTTCTCTACATCTCTGCAAAACTTTCTCAAGGTTATGTAAAGCCTCTTCAAAAGTATCACCCATTACTGTAAAATCATCCATATAGACCTCTATGCAATCATGCAAAAGGTCAAAGAAAATACTAAGGACCGCCTATTGGAATGTGGTTGGTGTGTTGCATAGACCAAATGGTAATACCGTATATGCATAAGTACCCCAGGGACATGTGCATGTTGTGTTTTCTTGATCCTTTAGAGCTATCCTAATCTGATTATATCCACTGAACCCATCTAGGAAGGAAAAATAAATTTTCCTTGCTAAAGTGTCCAGCACTTGATCTATAAAAGGCAAGGGAAAGTGATCTTTTAAGGTAGCTTTGTTTAGTTCCTATAATATACACACACTCGCCATTTACCATTCTTTTTGGGAACAATAACCAGTGGAGATACCCACTGTCTATCTTAGATATGGTAAGTGAACTCTACATTTAACAATTTTTGTAATTCATCTTTCACAATTTCCCTTAAAGCAGGGTTCATCCTCCTTTGTGGTTGTCTCACAGGCCTAGAATTTTCTTCTATATAGATATGATGAATGCATGTGTATAGGTGAATTCCTCTCATGTCTGTATATTCCCAAGAAAATGTGTCTGAAAAGTTTTTCAATGCTTGAATTAATTGTTTTTCTTGTTCAGGGGTTAAGGCAGAATTAATGTTTAAATATTTTTCAGGAAAAATTTCAACTACCTTACTCCCCCATTTAGTCAAGGAATATGCAGGAAATGCAGATAAGAGGGTTGAATGTAGTTTAGTTACTGTACTATGTTCATGAAAATCCTACAGATCAGTAATGATATCCAAATTATGACTAGACTTCCCTTCTAATTGCTGTGGAAAATCAGGATTAGAAATACAACAATTTATCAAATTTTCTTCTGAATTTTCTTTAAGGCTCATGGCTTGGGCTATTGTCAAAACTAGTCGGGTACATTCTGAATCATGCTCCTCTTCTTCAACCCAATGTGTAAATTTTGATCTTGAGAGGGGCTTAACAGGGGGATACAAATTAATGTGCTTTGTTTTAGCTCCATGAGTGATGGTCATGTTTCCAGACCTACACCCTATGTAGGCATCTTCTGTGGCTAACCACAACCTTCCCAAGATCAAAGGATGCCCTCCCAAGTTGGTTTTAGGTTGAAGAACATAAAAGTATGTAGGGTACTCCCAAGAATCTAATGAGATGACAATGTCTTCTTGTTACACAAAATATTGTCACCATGACTATTTTCAGTCAGTATGGGTCTATCATCATTCATACTATCCTCCTTAGCAAGTCTCAAACCTCAGCTCTTCATGTCAAGCTTTGAAAATGAGAGAAAGACCTTAAAAATCAATAAAGCTTTGGTTCCGCACTTTCTCTCACTGTTGCCTGCGGTCCTGCACCCCCTGTTCATGTTACCTGCGGGCCTGCCCACTCTGTGTGTAAAGGAGTGGGTGCGAAACCCTGTGAAAGTAAAAAAGGCACAAGTTTATTCTTAAAAACTCACTTTGGGTTAATTATAGATGATTCTAGAAGGAATCTTGACGTGGATGGTTCGCTCCTAGGTGGTTCATGCATCCCAAAAGTGAAGGAGTTAATCCCTTGATGAGAGGAGCTTATCCCTTTAAAGGAGGGCTTTATCCCTTTGAAGGTGGACCTAGTAACTTCCCTCCATTGCACTATAAATTAAGGAATTGGGCTGGTTGCTAGGGAGGTTAGAAGTTGAACATTTTTTCGGGTAAATGCTGGTGGAATTGAGACTTCCTAGTTAAGCTTGAGAGGAGAGATCACATACCTTTTGGATTCATTGGGAAGAGAGTGAAACTTGTCAAAGTAGAGGAGACTTCTTGCTGGACCTTGGGAGGAGCTTGTATAGCATCAAGGCATAGGTTGTAAAGTTCTTCTTTGATTTGAATTAATACAATCGGATTCATTTTTCTCAACAAATTGTCTTATGTCATTTGTTTCGTGAATTCCTTGATCATCATGTTAAGTATGCTTTATTACATTGGCTTTTCAAGTGCTATTTAATTTGTGTGCTTGTTTGTGTTTGCAGATTCGCGACGAGGGAGCTCATTTGGACCAAAGGAGCGAGGCTTCCACAAACTTGCATTGGACCCAAGGTAGGCATAAAACACTTGTTTGCCTTTGTTTATAAATTGCATATTTAGAGAAACATAGGACTTGATTGGCTTTCTTGTCACTAGATATCTTTAGATACTAGGGAGGTCGATCTTGTCCACAAGAACGACTCATTCCATGTGGCAAAATGGTGACTCCGCTGGGGACGTGAATTTTTGTTTTTTCCTTTGCTTTTACTTTGACTTGAGAAACTATGTCTTTGTTTCTAGTTTTTGGCTTGATGTGTGTGGGATTGGGTAGGAGTAGATCTTGAATTATTTTTTGTTTTTCATACTTTTGGAAGAGGACCGCACCCTATGCTTGTAACACAGTGCGGACATACTCACACTTTTGCTTTACACACAAAGCGGTCCCGCACCTGGGTAAACTGGGAGCCTGCGGACCCTGTCAAAATTTTGAAAAACTTAAGATTTTCTCTTTCAGTCAGCTTAGGATTTGTTTATGTGTTTTTAGCCTCTACCCAGATCTGCACGTGACTTGTCAGGAACTTTTCTTAGGTTAATTCCATTGGCATTCATGTCTTAAGATTTTATCAATTGGGTGTTTTGAGTCTCTTTTTTGAGAAATTCTTAATTTGATTTCCTTTGGTCATTACTTGGAGGTTTGTCTCAGTCTTTTAACAATTTTTGCATCTTTTTTCTTCTTTTTTTTGCAAAACAATTTCTCCCTCATTCGCCGGGGGGGGGCTAAATTGTGTATGAGTGTTAATCGCCTTTGAGTGTTTTTATTTTTTGATCTTTGGAACTCTCTCCCAATTTTCTTGACTTGCACTTGATTGGTTCTTAGATTATATTAGAATCATCTTGTGTTTGAGAATTCTCTTGCATAGATCACATTTGCATAATTAGAATTCTCATTTTCAAAATATGAATGAAAATGTGCATATATTACATTTGCATACTTTTCAAGTGAATTGTGCATATATTACAATTGCATAGTTTACATTCTGAAAAATCAATCATAGATTTAGATCAACTTTCTTTGATTTGAATTTACATATTTTTATTCTTGTTTCAAACACACAAAAATAAAAATAAAAACTGTTTTGGAATTTATTTGCATTAGTTTTTCTTGATGGAATTAGTGCATTAGAAAATTTGTTATATTTTCTCTTAATGATCAATTTTTTGCATTATTGGAAGTGAATGGAAACTCTCTCCTTACTTTAGTTAGGATTCATCAAATTGAAAAGATTACATTATCATATTCGATTGCATTCAGTTTTGGGTCGGGTCATAACACCATTGGTTTCATATCCATTTACCCTTTTAAGTAATTACAGCCTAAATAACACAGTGCAAGTTAATTAAAATTCATCTAGTAATTTTTAGATTTTTAGGGCTCTTTCCACCAATCTAGCTTAGGCTAGTATCTTGGAGTAGGGAGTAATTAACTCTCCAAGATAGTAAAATAAATAAGTAGTTGTATCTTACGGTAGGAGATAAATTCCAATTGTTACATCTATGCTCTGGGAAAGCTCCTCTTAAAGGAGAAGCACGAGATCATATCTGAACCAGTGTGGGAATCAATCCTTCCTCATTGGGAACAATAGAAGATATTCACGTATTAAAAACGGTAAACCTTGGATTGACCATTGTCGAGGAGCCTGGGGTCACTTCTTGGTAAACCTTGGATTATGTCAAGGAGCCTTCAAGGGGATTGAGCTTGTTACTCTGCCCTTGCGTGCGTATCAGATCACAGACTATTCCCCTAGGTATATTTGTTTTTGTTGGTAACCACAGTGACCATAATCTATAGGATTCTTTCCTAAGGTGACGGTGGAGGGAAGATCCCACTATAATTGGAGTAGACGTCGATTAGACTCACTTTGATTTTCTGGGGGGTTCTCTTCACTCGAGACGGTTTAGTGGAGAAACTTGTGCCAGTCTATTCATTAAGTAGGTTGTCAGGGTAACTGTTTCAACTGCCATTTCTGTATTGAATTCTGCGACGTTGGATTTCATCACCAACTAGTGTTTTCGGTACGGAAAGTTACTGTTTGTGTGTGGTTTGACTCCTAGATTTGATAGCACGTGTTAATTTGTTTGTTTTTACTTTTAGAGACCATAGGTTTGAATTGTGAATTGTTAATTTTAGTTTTAAATTGTTAATAAAATTCACTGAAGTTGAATATAATGGCAAATGTTCCGGAATTTACCAACCAAGGAACCCCTCTTAATGAGAATCCTAGTAGTTTTCCTTACTTTGGAAATGTTGGTCCTCCTTATATGGCTACTTTGTCATTACCTAGATTTACAATAGGATTACCAATATGGTTATTTTCAACTTCGTTGGCCCCAAATACTCCAATTGTTCTACCTCAACTGAATGCTTCACCTCAACAGATTTCACCATCTCAACATCACCATCCTTCTGTTGACCCTTTACCTTCTTCGCCTAATTTTTCTTCCTCCATTTATTCCTCTTCGCTTGGTAAAAGCCTTGATGCTAGTAACCAGGTAGCTAAGAAGAAGAAGAAGAAGAAGCAAGATAAGAAATAAGTCAACCAACCAACCATGGCTGTAAGTGTCAGTTGTGTTGAGGAAACCTCCGACATGCATCATAAACCCAAATACCCTTGCAGGCTTTGTAAGGGTGACCACTTCCTTATCAATTGTCTTGGTATTCCAAAGGTCTTGGAAGTATGGTCAGAAAAATCTCATCAACTTTCCACTGATCCATCAACCAGTGATAGTCAGGTTCATGGGAAAAAGGGTAAAGTTAGGTTTCCTTGTAAGTTATGTAAAGGGAGTCATCAAACTCACATTTGCCCTCACATGGATGAAGCCTCAAAATTATTGGAAAACCTTACTGTTCCACAGAAAGAATTTCCAACTGGTTACCATAAACTTTCTCCCAACCTACCGTCAATTGACAGAGTGATTGATCTAATTTCAAGTACAATCGATCCCACTCTTCCATTGGAGAGTGAAACTCATATCGCTCAGGTTGATGATCCATTAGTTGATCAAGTGGTCGATTCAATATCACGTTCAGTCGATCCCACTCTCCCTTTAGAGACTGAACTTCATACCACTCAGGTTCTTCTTGTTACATCAGATTTTTCTATGCCGGGGGGCATTTCACCTGCTCCAAGTATTGAGGTCTTTTCCTTTGATTGGAATAGACTGACAGAACCTCATCTTCCTTCCTCCATCCCTTTCCAAATCATTGTCAAGGCTGGTAGTAAGGACATGCACCGCACACAGGTAGATGAAGTTGCTTCTGTTAGTATTTTATCCTCAACTACTTGGAAAGCTTTGGGTTCCCCTCAGCTTGCACCTATTACGCAGAATCTGAAGGCTTTTAACATAATCATTAGTGAACCTTTAGGGATCCTTCCTAAGTTTTCTATTACCTTGGAAGGTAAAACTGTCTATATTGATCTTATTGTAGTTTTAGGTCCCTTGGATTTCAATTTACTCCTTGGGCGAGACTATGTTTATGCAATGAAAGTTGTCGTATCAACACTCTTTCGCATGATGTCTTTCCCTCACAATGGCAATATTGTGACTGTAGACCAGCTTTCGTTCCCTAGTCTTGTTTCAAATACCAATAATATGACACCCCTAAATGTTCCTGATTCTAAAGTCTTACCTACCTCGCCACGGGTTAATTATGTGGCAACTGGTCCCATGTTTTCAGTTACCGATGTAAGTGAGCCTCTCACTGTTTTTTCATCTTCCTTTGATTTATATCTGGTAATTGACATGGAAAACTCTATGGGATTACTTGAACGCGATGTTCTTATCCCTTTTGATACCCTTGATGTGATTTCCTTCCAAAGAACTATTCTTCCTTCTGATGAAGATCTCTTGGAAGCCATGATCAAGGTGTGTCCATTGACATGTCATTCTTCCAGTTGGAAGCCATAATCAATTAGTTCGAGGACAGTTCTTTTCCTTTGTCAACCTCGTTAAAAAATGAATCAGTTAGTTCAAGGAAAGTTCATTTTACTGTTTCAACCTCGTTAAAAAATGAATCAGTGAGTTCGAGGAAAGTTCCTTTTACTGTGTCGACCTCATTAAAAAACGAATCAGTGAGTATGAGGACAGTTCTTTTCCTGTGTCAACCTCGTTAAAAAATGAATCAGTTGGTCAGAGGATAGTTCCTGTTACTGAGTCAACCTCGTTAAAAAATGAATCAGGTATGAGGACAATTCTTTTCCTGTGTCAACCTCGTTAAAAAATGAATTAGTTAGTCCGAGGAAAGTTCCTTTTACTGAGTCAACCTCGTTAAAAAATGAATCAAGTATGAGGACAGTTCTTTTCCTGTGTCAACCTCGTTAAAAAATGAATCAGTTGGTTCGAGGAAAGTTCCTTTTACTGTGTCAACCTCTTTAAAAAAATGAATCAGTGAGCACGAGAATAGTTTTTTCCCGTATCAACCTCGTTAAAAAATGAAACAGGCTATCATGAGGACAATTCTTTTCCTGTGTCAACCTCGTTAAAAAATGAATCAGTTGGTCAGAGGATAGTTCATGTTACTGAGTCAACCTCGTTAAAAAATGAATCAAGTATGAGGATAGTTCCTTGTCTTGTGTCAACCTCGTTAAAAAATGAATCAGTTAGTCTCAAGGAAAGTTCCTGTTACTGAGTCAACCTCGTTAAAAAATGAATCAGGTTCGAGTATAGTTCCTTGTCTTGTGTCAACCTCGTTAAAAAATGAAACAGGGATAGGTTATATAGGTAGATTGTAGAGAGTAGTCATGAGCATAGTTCCTTGTCTTGTGTCAAGCTTGTTAAAAAATGAATCAAGGATTTTAGAGCATAGTTCCTTGTCTTGTGTCAAGCTCGTTAAAAAATGAATCAAGGTTTTTAGAGTATAATTCCTTTTTAGGTAGATTGTAGAGAGTAGTTATGAGCATAGTTCCTTATCTTGTGTCAAGCTCGCTTAAAAAATGAAACAAGGGTTTTTAGGATAGTTCTTTTCCTATGTCAACCTCACTAAAAAATGAAACAACTCCCACGAGTCTTTCCAAGATCTCGAAAGTAAACCTTCATTCCATACACTTCGTTGAATGTAATGAAGCTTGGGGGGCATGTACCTTGATTTGCGTCATTACGCTGGGGGCATGCGAACTTATAACAAGCATAGTTTTTCGTTTCAAGCTTGCGTAAACATGAAACCGAATCTGAGCATAGTTCCTTTCTTATGTCAAGCTCGTTAAAAAATGAAACAAATCCTCCTCTAATTGAGTCTAGAGTTTGACTAGATCTCATAAATGTTAAGTTGTATATTTAGGTTAGTTATTTCATCTTTTTGCATAATTTTCTACAGTTTTAGGTCAAGTCTTTCAAATGATCTCATAACTGAACCTTCATTACATCCAGCTATTAATTACTTAGTTGAATGAAATGAAGCTGGGGGGGCATGCGCTCTAGTAGTTATGCTTAGGGGGCATCAAGCACAATTTTCTCTCTGTTTCAAGATTGTGTAAAAATGAAACTACTTTGAAGCATAGTTTTTCTCTGTTTCAAGCTTTTGTAAAAATGAAACCCATCTCGAGTCAATTTCAGTTATTTTCAAGACTCGTTAAACTCATGAAAATCCCGAGATTATTTTGCTATCTTTCATTCTCGTAAAACAAATGAAAATGCCGAGTTCTTTCCGCCTTTTCCTGCTCGTAAATTAAATTGAAAGTCGGCCATATGAGTACATTTTTATCATTTTTTCGAACTCATTAAAACTTACGAAAAATGAAAACCATGAGTACATTTTTATCATTTTTTCGAACTCGTTAAAACTTATGAAAAAGTGAAACCTCATAATCACCTTTAAGCTCTTTTCAGACTCTCAAAATATGAAAAGATTGTTGAGTTTTTCTTTTTAAACTTATTAAAATGGAATTAAAAAGACGGTCCACTTACAGCGCTTTTCTGACCATATAAACATGAAAATATTGTCGGACTTTTGTCATTTCAAGTTCAATATTGGTAATAAAATGACGTGTCTTTGCTTACTTTTTTACTTTTTCAGATCAAAGGCACTAATTATGAAAAGTACTCCTTGGTCGTAATGATCGAGCGGTTCTCTCAAGTATTATTTTATACTTTTTCGGGCTTGGGAGACACAAATTTACGAAAAAGGACAACCATGGAGTCTTCTTAAGTTTTTTCAGACTCTCTAAAATTGAAAAACGCCGAGTTTCTCCTATACTGGTCTCGTTAAAATTTAACAGTAAAGGACCTGTTCAATTACAAACAGGAATAGACCACTCATTCTTAGGGTTCGAATTTAAACTAAGTTGGACTCATTCGAAGGATGAGCTTATAATCGAGCAAATGTTATCCTCCTCAAGCTTGCTAAAAATAACGAGGTACTTGCCAGAAATGGTGGGGGAAAAGAGAGAAAAATGAGCCTGTTTGTCATACTTTGTAACCACTCTTGAACATGACACTTTTTATTCACCTGGGTTGGGAAATCCTTTGCCTAACAGTTGATCAAACCATATTGAAAGTCTTCGGCCGATTTCTGGGTATTAACTTTGGGTCAATGTCACCAAACCATCTGCTGTGTCATTATGTGTTCAAGAGGTCAGTGAAAATAAACCATTCATTTGTGAAATATCTGTCAACCATCTTGACCATCCCTGAGTCAGTCCTTGCAACTAAATTTCTTCAAACTTGATCTATGATTTCATGTTGTGGGCTTGCCTATGATGGATCTCTTTCTATCGACTTCAGCTCATTATCTAGAAAGATGATCTAGAAATCATCAGTACCTTGGGATCTGCATGCCTCAATGGCATGTTTCTCACCTTCGACGATAGGTTCCATCATTGACCTTCGATCAGAGGATTTCGTGACATGTTCGACATCAACACATCTATTCACATCTCATGGATTGTACTGAGTACTTTAAGAGCCATTGACATTAATGATGGTTTCTCTCACACTTGTTAACAGTTTACATCATTGACTGGTAATCAAGTGGTTTCTACCATGTTCGACTTCGACACATTCATTCACATGGATAGAATCGTACTATTTCAAGAAATAGAAATCAAGACCCTAGATCTAGTTTCCACCATCCAGGCTGCGAGGAATTTTGTATTCATTATACAGTAGACTATTCATAAACAAATGGCTACGTCCATACTGTGTCTACATGTGTCTATACTTGTGATGTATTACAAGATCATTCCTATATCAGAGCAGTAGTTAGTTTTCTAGTCAGTTTTGATCTGAGTATGGGAATGCCTACCTCAGCGCTGACATGATCTCATATATATATTTTGTATTGAATGGTTTTACAAGTTCCAACCGAGCTCTCCACAAGATGATCCTCGAAATGATAAAGTACTTCACTCTTCTTAGATGATAAATGAAATCCTCATCTACTACAGACTTCGCACTTTAGGGGGCAATCTGTTATCATTCATATTATCCTCCTTAGCAAGTCTCAAACCTCAGCTCTTCATGTCAAGCTTTGAAAATGAGAGAAAGACCTTAAAAATCAATAAAGCTCTGGTTCTGCACTTTCTCTCACTGTTGCCTACGGTCCCGCACCCCTTGTTCATGTTACCTGCGGACCTACCCGCTCTATGTGTAAAGGAGTGGGTGCGGACCCCTGTGAAAGTCAAAAAGGCACAAGTTTATTCTTAAAAACTCACGTTGGGTTAATTCTAGATGATTCTAGAAGGAATCTTGACGTGGATGGTTCACTCCTAGGTGGTTCATGCATCCCAAAAGTGAAGGAGCTAATCCCTTGATGAGAGGAGCTTATCCCTTTGAAGGAGGGCTTTATCCCTTTGAAGATGGACCTAGTAACTTCCCTCCATTGCACTATAAATTAAGGCATTGGGCTGGTTGCTAGGGAGGTTAGAAGCTGAACATTTTTTAGGGTAAATGCTGGTGGAATTGAGACTTCCTAGTTAAGCTTGAGAGGAGAGATCACATACCTTTTGGCTTCATTGGGAAGAGAGTGAAACTTGTCAAACTAGAGGAGACTTCTTGCTGGACCCTGGGAGGAGCTTGTACAGCATCAAGGCATAGGCTGTAAAGTTCTTCTTTGATTTGAATTAATACAATCGGATTCATTTTTCTCAACAAATTGTCTTATGTCATTTGTTCCATGAATTCCTTGATCATCATGTTAAGTATGCTTTATTACATTGGCTTTTCAGGTGCTATTTAATTTGTGTGCTTGTTTGTGTTTGCAGATTTGCGACGAGGGAGCTCATTTGGACCAAAGGAGTGAGGCTTCCACAAACTTGCATTGGACCCAAGGTAGGCCTAAAACACTTGTTTGCCTTTGTTTATAAATTGCATATTTAGAGAAAGATAGGATTTGATTGGCTTTCTTGTCACTAGATATCTTTAGATATTAGGGAGGTCGATCTTGTCCGCAAGAACGACTCATTCCATGTGACACTTCTAATAACCCCTCTGGCTTTACCTTAGACCTGTCTACTAGTTCTTACATGGTGGGAGTAGGTAATAAGTCAAAGGATCCTATATGAGATAAAGTCTCCATAATCATCCCATTAATGGCTGCACCTAAATCAATTAAAGTGTTATTTATGGGATATCCATTGATAAAGGTGGTAACCACATGGATTCCGGGGTTTGGATATTTTTCAGTAACAAATCTGGTAGACATTAAACTTGCAAGCTTTCCACCTACTTGAATTGTAGAAAGTTCTCTCTTTTGTCTTCATGGTTTCTCAGTACATAGCTCCCTGAATATTTTGGAGTAAATTGGGATATACTTAATTGCTTGCAGTAACAATATCTTAGTTCAGACACATTTCTTAGTTCGGACACAAGATCAAACTCGGGCTGCTTTAATTTCATTTCCGACCTCTCTAGAAAAAGGAGGTTAGACCGTATGGGATGAGGAAGGTTCTTGTGGCCTTGAAGTAGGTTGATCGGCTAGTTTAGTTGTGGTTTTATCTTTAGGCATTTCTAGAGTATCTTCCTCTACAATCCTCCCGGGCTAAGTCACCACTTTTCCCAATCTAAGCTCAAATTTCTTGCAGCAACACAAGAAATTGTTATAGCAAGGGAATAGAAATTGATCTAGGTGGATCTCCAGACACTAGTGGCCTCAAAAAGACTAAAAAGTCAATTAACTTGACATTAGATCGAAGTTCTCATCACCCTGATTCCAATGGTGCGAACGACACTCCAATATGAGTCCATATGAAGAAGATAGAAGCTGTCAAAGTTCAGGGTTGACTTACTCATGTGGCAGGCTTAAGGAGGGCGCAATTGGGCAAGAATTTGACACCACAATCTGGTTAGTTTTCCAAGAGAAATTGTGGGACTATTAATTTGTCTAATATTTTCTAAGGTTAGAGAAAATGTTCAAATAGGGCGGCAGGCCATAACCCTCGCTACCCTCGGTGGAACCGTGACTTGATATTTTGTTTAAAAAAAAAAATACAAAATAGGGCTAGCGATCATGACCTTGCCACCCCTAAGAACCACAAAACAAAAATCGCAAGGGAGCAAGCAGCCATGACCCCACCACCCCGAAACCGTCGTTGTATATATATCATATATGGCGTTGGGGGGCCGACTGTCAACCCCACCACCCCTCCACGCCATCCCACCAAACACAAACAACAAGCGGAGATGGGGGAGCGGGCCACCAGACCGGCGAACCTGCTTCCCAATAATGAAATAATTGTATGTTAAATTGGGAGGGGTGGGTTTTGATCCCTCGACCCCTCCTCAATTACTGCATATTTTTAACCAGCGTGCCACTGACCTTCATTGGTAGATCCACCCGCATAACCATATATCAACCTTTTTGCACAGTGTGCCTGGGGAGAGAAAGCGTTGCCTTTTCTTGAGGTAGGGAATTGTAGGAGGAAAAACCATGAGTAGGTCTGTGATAGGGGGCAGAACCTTGCCTAAGCACAAGGGTCAATTTTGGTCCAGTGTCAGAATTGGGCAAGTTTTATATCGATTTTTCACCTCTCAGTGATAAGAAGTCAATGGTGATTCCAGTTTTTGCAACAAAGCTCTCCATTTTTCGGCCATTTTCTAGATTGGAGGTATAAGACTCCTTTTTTAAATGTTGATTGTACTTCTTTCTCATGCCACTTAATGAATGAAGGCCTCCCCATTGATCGAGCAGGGCTCGGAGAGGTAGTCCAAATTGGATGAACTCTGTTATCAAGTCTCTTGTCTTCTGTTCATGCTTTTATGTGTTTATCCTCTTCGTCATGTGCACATTAAATTTTTATGGTTAAGCTACAATTTATCCATGTAATTCTTTAATACATCTATAAGGAAAAGATCTTGGATCAAGTGGTATCAGAGTAGGTTTTTGTAGATGTGAATTTCATTTTTGTATGCTAAAAAGAAACATGCTCCAAAGAGGCGAAGGGAAGCTAAAGTATTTTGATCCCGAAGTGAGGTGTGCACATCGAAGGAGAAACATGGCAGATGAAGAGGCTCCTTATGAAGAGGAACACAATTATTGAAAAACCTTCTATACAATGGACGAAAAGGTGGATCAGTTGATTTCAAGACTGGAGAAATCAGAAGAGAGAAAGCTAGAAGAACAAGGTTCATTGCATGGAAATGGTGGAGAAGAACCCCCTCCTTCTCCTTCCACGAGTGAAAGTTCTTCCTCTCATCACCATCATCATAGGAATTCAAGGGATGCATCTAAGAAACCTTTCTTTAAATTAGATGTCAAATTTGATCTTCCCGTGTATAACGTTGAAAGCAATGCATAAAAGCATAATAACTGGATTACGCAGATTGAAATCTACTACAGGATTCAGCAAATCGAAGAACAGAAGGCAAATATCCAGCTGGCCTCTCTTTGGCTGAGTGGCACCGCTCTCTTTTGATGGGAGAGCAAATTGCGAAGCAGTAAGAGTGTGGGTAATATTCTTTCCTCATGGCCTAATTTTATTTCCGCATTAAAGGAAAAATTTTATCCCTTGGGTTATAAGCAAAAAGCCTTAATGGATTGGCAATACTTAAGGCAAGGCAGAGGTCAGGATGTTCAAAGCTTTACCAAGGAGTTTAGAAAACAAGCACTTAATTTGGGCATTGCATTTGACTCACCTGAAGTAGTAACTAAGTATATTGGATCATTACATAGTTACATTAGGCATTCATTATTATTCTTTTAACCAACTATTATTGACTTGGCCAATTTAAAGGCCATTCACCTTGACAACATGGGAAAAAATGAAAGAGATGATCATTCCAAGAAACCACCTTTCAAACCTCCAAATGGAAAATCCAAAATGAAAGGAAAGGGAAAGGAGAAGAGGACGACATCAACCAAGGAAGATGAAGGAGAAAGGCCTTATTTCACTCACTGCAAAAAGGAAGGTCATGAAGACGATCATCGTTGGAAATTGAATCGAGAAAAGAGACCAAAGAAGTAT
This sequence comes from Pinus tabuliformis, assembly GCA_031772625.1. NCBI lineage: Eukaryota > Viridiplantae > Streptophyta > Pinopsida > Pinales > Pinaceae > Pinus > Pinus tabuliformis. The sequence continues at coordinate 1,252,337,058 of CM062820.1, read as the reverse complement.
GGAGAAAAAGGCAAGCAGAAGATAGTGGCAACTATGCAGTAACACCTTGGATTCGATTCCAGAGATGAATCATTGATCACGGTAGCAGGAACGAAAGGTACTCTTACATGTCATGTTAATTCTGAATCACATGAAAGCACTAGTTCAACATATGAGTCTCTTCCGAATGAACGAAAGAGAATTGAGTTATTTCATATTAGAGTTATCATAAATCATACAAAAGTGGAAACTCTATTTGATATTAGATCCCAAGCAAATTTAATTTCAAATTCCTTGGTAAAGAAGCTAGGCTTAGAAACCAAACCACATCCAAAACCTTACCCTCTTGGATGGATACATGATAAAGAAAAATTGAATGTAACTAAGCAGTGCAAAGTTAAATTTGTGATCGCTTCTAAGTTAGTGGATGAGGTAGAACTTGATGTGATACCATTGGATATCTATGGCATGGTGTTAGGGAGTCCATACTTATATGATAGAAAAGTAGTATTCTTCCCTCATGAAAGCAAATACCAAATCACAAAAGATGGGGTAGAATATATTGTAAGGGCTCATCAAACTAAATTCAATGCCAGCCTTGTAAGTACGGGACAAATGAAGAGGTTGGTGAATTCCAGTAAGGGTTGCATGCTTATGGTTGTAAGGGGGAAAGATGAAGAATTATCCGATGATTTCCATGGTTGTGATCATGTGCATAAAAAGGAATTATGTGAATTAATTTCTAACTATGGTGAGATATTTCAAGAACCAAGGGGATTACCTTCGAAGAGGGAAATCCAACATGAGATCCATTTGCAACATGACGCTCCTTTACCAAACATTGACATGTACAAGATGTCGATTATTGAGATGGAGGAGATCAAAATGCAGGTGTAGGAACTATTGAACCAAGGGGTCATCAGACCGAGCACTTCTCCGTGCGGCTCACCAATTGTCTTAGTGCCAAAGAAAGATGGCACATGGAGGATGTGCATGGATTACCAAGCACTAAACAAAATCATGGTGAAAAATCATTACCCTCTTCCGCACATTGATGATTTACTAGATCAATTAAAGAATGCTATCTATTTCACCAAATTGGATTTTCGTAGTGGTTATCACCAGGTCTGAATTACAAAGTAGGATGTGTGGAAAACCACCTTCAAGACCAAACAAGGGTTGTTTGAATGGATGGTGATGCCATTCAGACTTTGCAATTCTCCAACCACTTTCATGAGGGTCATGAATGATCTCTTTAGGCCTTTCATTGATGAATTTGTTCTTGTATATATTGACGATATTCTTGTCTTTAGTAGTCTCTCACTTGTTGTTTTCTTTCCACAAGGAGCCACAAGAGAGCTTAGTCATTTATCCAACCCTGCAATTCCCATTGTTTCTCTACACCAAGGGAACTTCTCAGAGCTCACAGATTTTCTCAATGCATCTGAAATATTCTTCAAAATGTCCACCTTTACTAGCAACACCTTCTTGTCTTCTATCATATCCCTCACAAAGTGATACTAAACATCAATGTGCTTTGTCATTGAATGATATGGAGGGTTCTTTGCCAAGAAAATTGCACTTTTGTTGTCATAGTCTATCCTTATAGCTCCCTGTACTAACCCCATACTTGAAAACAATCTCTGCAACCAAACTACCTTGCTTGCATGAGTGGCTGCCATGTATTTTGCCTCTGTAGTTGATAGTGCTACTACAAATTATTTCTTACTCATCCAACTGACTGCACCTCCAAATAGGTTAAACACATACCCACTTGTAGATCTTCTTTGATCTAGATCTCCAACCCAATCTGCATCAACAAAGGCACGAATATCCAACACTCTATCCAATCCTGGTCTTCCTTGGTAGCACAAACCATAATCACTAGTGCCACACAAATACCTGAAAACCCGCTTCACTGCTGTCTAGTGCTCCTTCCCTAGTTTTGACATAAACCTGCTCTATACTCCCACTGCATGTGAAATGTTTGGTCTAGTACAGACCATTACATACATCAGGTTATCGACTGCACTTGCATATGGAACATGAGACATGTCCTCTTCCTCTTCTTGTGTCTTGGGACACTGTTTAGAAGATAACCTCACACCTACAGGAATAAGAATCTTCACCAGTTTACTATATTGAATATTAAACCTCTGCAGTATTGTGTCAACATACTTCCTCTGGTTTAACCAGAGCTTCCTCTCTCTTTTAATTTCCATGCCCTAAATTTAGTTTGCAGTACCAAGATCTTTCATGTCGAATTTGGAGGACAATTGATTCTTCAAATCCTGGATAATTTCTTTTTCATTTCCAACCAACAACATATCATACACATACAAGGCCAGATAAATAACACGGTCACCAATTAATTTAAAAAACATAATGATCTTCTTTGCTTCTAGTGAAGCCAAGTCCCTGTATAAATTTATCAAATTTTTAATACCACATCCTTGGTGACTATTTTAACCCATACAGAGACTTCTTTAACTTGCATAACAATTCTTTCTTACCCTTCACCACAAAGCCTTCAGGTTGCTTCATGTAGATTTCCTCTTCCATATCCCGTGAAGAAATGTTGTCTTCACATCCATCTGTTCTACCTCAAAATCAAAAGCAGCAGCAACAGATAAAAATAATCTAATAGAAGTGACCTTGGCAACAGGAGAAAAAATATCACCAAAATCAATTCCAAGAACCTGGGAATAACCTTTTGCTACCAACCGAGCTTTGTATTACTCCATCTTTCCTTATGCATTTGTCTTCTTTTTGAACACCCATTAACTGCCAATGGGTTTCCTTCCAACCAGAAACTCCACTAGATCCCAAGCCTCATTTTTGTGCAAAGATCCCATTTCATCAACCATGGCCTCTTTCCATAGTTTGCCATCCTTTGAATCTACTGCTTCCTTCACAGTTATAGGATCATCGTTAGTAATAGATAAAGAAAAATTACAGAAAGAAGATGGACTATACCTTTTTGGTTGCCTTCTTTCTCAAACTAATCTTATCACACCTGGAGTTTGTGGCTCTTCATCTTCTGGTTCCTCCTTTATTGTAGAGTCTGATTCTTCCTCCTTAAGCTCAAACTCTATCTTCTCAGGTTCCTTTGGTTGGAATTCATGTTTAATAAAATATTTTACCTCTCTGAACACCACATCTTGGCTGTACACAACCTTCCTTGTTATTGGGTTCCAAAGCTTATAACCCTTTAAACTATCCTTATACCCAATAAAGATTCACTTTTCAGATTTACTATCCAACTTGGTTCTTTTATCCTTTGGAACATGTACATATGCATCACATCCAAATACCCTCAGATGTGAAAGAGAGGGTTTCTTACTAGTCCATACCTCTTGTGGAGTCTTATCCTCGAACGCTGATGAAGGTGGTCTGTTGACCAGGTAACACGCAGTATCCACTACCTTTGCCTAAAATTCTTGTCCTAACCCGACACCACTGAGCATGCTTCTTGCCCTTTCCATCAACATCTTGTTCATTCTTTCTGCAACTCCATTTTGTTGAGGTGTATATGGAGTAGTCTTCTATCATGCTATACCAAACTTCTTGCAAAATTCTTCAAATTTCTTACTGCAAAACTCTCCACCGTTATCTGTCCTCAGCACCTTTATCTTCTTCTCTAATTGGTTTTCCACCAGAGCCTTAAATTCTTTAAAAACGTTAAAGACTTTAGATTTCTTCTTAAGGTAATATATCCATGTATTCCTTGAGAAGTCATCTATAAATAATACATAGTACACAGACTTACCCAGTGATGGAACCTTCACAGGTCCAAACACATCATTGTGCACAAGCTCTAATATTTGTTTCACCCTCTTACCACTAGAGAGGAAACTCACCCGATTCTACTTCCCATATACACAATTTTCATAGAAATCAAAATCCAGAGAGCTACTAATCATACCTTATACCATACCTTTACCATGAAGTATTCGAAGGCCCTTCTCTCCAATATGTCTAAGACTTTGATGCCACAACATGGTCTTCTCTCTAGAGACCACTAGATTTTTTGCTCCAACCACGGAACTGTTGCACCCATCAACAATAGTGCTACCTTGCAGCTTGTACAGAGTTCCAATTAGAACTCCTTGCATTAATACTAGTGCTCCAACCATATTGTAGATATCCTTCTCAAACACTATTTTTACACCTGGATCATCTAGCGTGCTTACGGAAATCAAATTTCTAGCCAATGCAGGAATATGTTGAACACCCAAAAGCGTTATAACCCTTCCACCTTGCAACTTCAACTTTACTTTTCCACGACCAACAATTCTAGCCTTTCTATCATCCCCCAAGAAGACATCACCACCATCATATTTCTCATACTCGCAAAACCACTCTCTATGGGGAGTGAAGTGAAAGGATGCACTTGAGTCAATCAACCATGCCTCATGATATACATGTGTACTTGAAGAAGCCAAGTACACATCCCCACCTTCATCTCAAGTAGTTTTCGCCTCTACAGAAGGAGCATCATCAGATCCCTTTCCTTTGTCAGGAGCTTTATATTTACAATCCCTTTTTTAGTGCCCTTCCTTTCCACATTTCCAACAAACCACCTTTACAGGTTTTCCTGGAGATTTAGATCTCCCACTCAATGACTTATTTTTGTTTCTGTTCTGGGACCGTCTTCGTACAGACAAGGCATCACCATTCTGGCTCTCCATATTTTTCTGTCTCATCTCCTCCATAAGCAAGGATGAGACTATTTCATCAAACTGCAAGGTAGTTGCATTGCTACCTATTGCAATAACCAGACTATCCCACGAATCTAGTAGAGAACACAAAAAACTGATGCACTTATCTTCATCTGAAATTTTAACATCAACAGAAAATAACTGACTTACCATAGTATTAAATGTGTTCAGATGCTCTGTCATTTAGTCTCCATCTTTCATCCTTAGGTTATACAACTTTTTCCGTAGGAACAGTTTATGCACCAGAGACTTAGATTGGTACAAAGTCCCTAACTTGTCCCACAAAGCCTTCGGTGTAGCTTCCCCTGATACATTCAACAACACAGAATTTGAGACACACAAGCATATTGTGTTCTTTGCCTTATGATCCAACTTCTTCCATTCTTCATTAGACACTCAAATTAGTTTAGTACTCAGATCTACTGCGATCCACTGATCTTTATCCACCAACAGATCCTCCATCTTGAGTTTCCACAACTCAAAGCTCTGACCATTAAATTTCTCAATCTCTATCTTTCCACTGCTCGCCATCTTCTTTCACCACCAGAATTGATCTCGCAGATCTCCCACTGAACATGTTCTACCACAAGCTCAAGCGAAACCCCTTAGCAACAAATGCATATGCATCCCCTTGAAGCCAAAACAACTATGATACCAAATGTAGGTTTTAACCTCATACAGAAATTACCTGCATATGAATTCTAAAACACAGAAAATAAACAATGCGATAGCATAATACATAAAACACATATACACAGAGATTTTCCCCTCGATCCCAAAACCGGGACTGCCAGCTTGATTTTTCATTATGTTCCTTTCAATTTTACAATACATATTTATACATGCCGAAGCATCCAATACCATGGACCGAAAACCATCGTGTCCAAAACCATGGACCGAAAACCATCACGTCGAAAACCATGTGCGAATAATCATGGACAAAACCATAGGTAGGTCTGCCCAACCTAATATAGGGTTCAAAAACAAAATTTTCCCGGGTGCTGCCCTAGACCCCATAGAGTGGGGTTACCTACACCCCTCAAACCCCCTGTGACCCCCTTGCTACACAATCGGAACAACGAAGGGGGGGCTTCACGCCCCTTCTAACCCCCTGGTTAACTACGTGGGCTAGTCATGGAAAGAATATAACACAACCCAACAAGTAGAAATTGGAATGAACATGTATGCCATGTAAAGAAAGTGCTTGATGTACTAAAAAAAGAAAAACTCTATGTAAAATTGTCAAAGTGTAAGTTTGGGAAAACCTCTTTGGTTTACTTAGGTCATATTGTTGGTCATGGTAGGTTAGAAATCGATCCTTCTAAAGTTGAAGCAATTGTAAATTGGCCTAAGCCTACTAGAGTAACCGAGGTTCACATCTTTTTGGGTGCAGTACAATATTGGAGGAGATTTATTGCCAATTTCTCTATTATTGTAGCACCTCTACACACATTGACAAGTGTAAAGTAAGTCTTTCAATGGGGAGGAAAGCAACAAAATTCCTTCGAAGCATTGAAACAAAATATCAGCACTGCACCAGTCTTGGCCTTACCAGATCTCCAGTAGCCATTCGAGATCGAGACAGACGCCAACGTATATGCCATGGGAGCTATACTGATGCAACAAAAGAAGCTGATATGTTACCATTCAGAGAAATTATCTCAGGCTGTGATAAACTATCCCACTTATGACAAGGAATTATATGCCTTGGTCTAAAATGTGAAAAAGTGGAAACACTACCTAATTAGCAAGGAGACCATCATCCATACATATCATCAACCCTTGCAGTATCTTCAGTCACAAACCAAGTTGCCACAAGCTCGTCATTTCAGGTGGATGGGTTTTCTTCAACAATTTCACCTGGTAATAAAGTATAAGAAGGGAACTAGCAACAAAGTGACCAATATGCTATCTTGCCCTCCTATTTCTGCTTCTATTATTTTGCATAATGCTTCATTATCTTTTCAAAATTATGCTGAACAATATGCTAACGATGATGACTTTAAGGAGATTTATGTAAAACTAACGCATGGTTCATAGATGGAAAAATATCACTTGCAAGGGAAACTGTTGTATCACCTTGGTAAATTGTGCATATCCATAGGGGAAAGGGTACATGTAATTCGGGAGGCCCACACCTCCCTTGTGTCTGGTCATTTTGGTGTTGAAAAAACCTTGTTTCATGTACAAAGATTTTTCTTTTGGCCTCATATGAAGAACATTGTAACTCACTATGTAAAGGGATGTGTGATGTGTTCTGTTTCAAAGCCCTCTAATAAAAAACTCAGGCTCTACACACCACTACCTATTTCGAGTCATTCATGGGAAAGTGTGTCGATGGACTTTGTAGGAGGTTTGCCTTTGTCTAGAAAAGGTCACGACTATTTGTATGTCGTCGTTGACCATTTTAGTAAAATGTGTATTTTAATACCTTGTAAAAAGTAGATCAGTGTAGAGCAGACTACTTATCTTTTATTTTATCATGTTTAGGTCCATTTTGGGTTGCCCACATCGATTTTCTCAGATCGAGACTCTCACATTCTCAGAGAGTTTTGGACCAGGTTGTGGAGGATGATGGACACCAAGTTGAAAAGAAGCACAACCTTTCATCCACAGACTGGCAGACAGACAGAGGTTATCAATCCCACTGTGGTACACTTGTTACGAGGATATTGTGGAAAACATCCTAAGTTGTGGGATGAGCATCTTCCATATGTGCAGTATTCCTACAATCGAGCAGTGCACTCATCTACGCATCGTTCACCATTTGAGACATGTTTTCCCAAAGATACTTTTGATATGGTCTTTGGAAGGGAACATGACTCCAGTGGACATGATGATAGGGACAAAGCACAATGGTTCATTTAGCGGATCCAGTTGATTCACCAAGTAGTACAAAAGCAGTTGGAGAAAATCCAAGCCCAGTACAAGGCTCAACATGACAAACACCAAGTCGATCATCAATTTCAAGTGGGAGACAAAGTGTGGTTCCATATCAGCAAGGAAAAAATGAAGGGAGAAGGGAAGAAGTTGTGACTAATCCGGTATGGTCCATTCACCATCTTGGAGAAGATTGGAGACAATGCCTTTCGTCTTGATTTGCCGACATATATGCAAATGTACTCCATAGTGAATGTGGAAAACTTAAAGCTTTATGAGCCACCATTGATTATGGACACCGAAGAGGTGGGATCAGTTCCTATAGTTGATGATTTTGCACCAGAGTATCTCGATGAGTTGCCTGAAGATATCATCCTTGACAGAAGAACCAGGACTTCACGATGGGGAGATGTGGAATACCTTCGAGTTGGTTTCAAAGGGATACACCCTAGCAAGGCAAAATGGCTGGAAAATAAAGAGTGAGGGAATAATTCCCTCACTTTCCAATTGAATGATAAAGCTTTTGGCAGTCAAAAAGTTCCTTAATGGGGAGGATTGATCCAAGTGGATCTCCGGACACCAATGGCATGAAAAAGGCTCAAAATTCAAAGTGGTTGAAAGTCGATTAACTTGACATCAGACCAAAGTGCTTGTCGCCCTAATTCCAACGGTGCGAATGACACTCCAATACGATTCCTTATGAAGAAGATAGAAGAAATCAAAGTTCATGGTTGACTTACCCATGTGGCAGGGTTAAGAAGGGCGCAATTTGGCAAGAATATGGCACAGGAATCCAGCCAATTTTCCAGGCAAAATTGTGGGTCTGTTAATTTGTCTAATATTCTCTAAGGTTCAAGAAATTGTTCAAATGGGGCGGTAGACCATAACCCCTACCGCCCTTGGTGGAACCGTGACTTGATATTTTGTTTTAAAAACCAAAAAAAAATACAAAATAGGGCGGGCGGCCATGACCTTGTCGCCCCTGGGAATCACACAACAAAAATTGCAAGGGAGCAAGCGGCCATGACCTCGTTGCCCCAGAACCACCATTGTATATATATCATATATGGTGTTGGGGGGCGGGCTGTTAACCCTGCCACCCTTCCACGCCATCCCACCAAACACAAACAACAAGCGGATATAGGGGAAGCAGGCCACCAGACCGAAGGACCCACCACCCAAAATAAATAATGAAATAATTGTATGTTAAATTGGGAGGGGTGGGATTTGATCCCCCGACCCCGCCTCAATTACTACATATTTTTAACTAGCGAACCACCGACCTTCATTGGTAGATCCACCCGCAAAACCATATATCAACCTTTTTGCACAGTGCGCCTGGGGAGAGAGAGTGTGGCCCATTTTTCAAGGTAGATGAATTGCTAGAGGCAGAACCACGAGTAGGCTTGTGACAGGGGGTGGAACCTTACCTGAGCACATTTTCCAGGGGGTCAGTTTTGGTCCAGTGTCAGAATTGGGCAAGTTTTGTATCGATTTTGCACCTCTCAGCGACATGAACTTAATGGTGATGCTAGTTTCTGCAACAAATATTTCCATTTTTTGGTAATTGTTGGGTTGTGTTATATTCTTTCCACGTAGTAAATAGAGGGTTTGAAGGGCGCCCGTAACCCCACTTTATGGGGTCCGGGGCAGTGCCCCGAAAAATTTTGGTTTTCGACTATATGTTATGTTGGGCGGACCCACCTATGGTTTTGTGCATGATTTTCGCACATGTTTTTTTTGGACGCGATGGTTTTTGGTCCATGGTATTGGACGCAATGGTTTTTGGTCCATGGTATTGGATGCTTCGGCATGTATAAATATGTATTGTAACATTGAAAGGAACATAATGAAAAATCAAGCTGGTAGTCTCGGTTTTGGGATCCAGGGAAAAATCCCTGTGCATATGTGTTTTATGGGTTATGCTCTCGCATTATTTATTTTCTTCGTTTAAGAATTCGTATGCAGGTAATTTCTGTACAGGATTAAAACCTACATTTGGTATCAGAGCTGTTTTGGCTTCAAGGGGATGCCTTTGTTGCTGAAGGGTTTCGCTCGGGCCTGTGGTAGACCATGTTCAGTGAGAGATCTGCGAGGTCGATTCTGGTGGTGAAAGAAGATGGCGAGCAGTGGAAAGATAGAGATTGAGAATTTCAATGGTCAGAATTTTGAGTTGTGGAAACTCAAGATGGAGGATATGTTGGTGAATAAAGATCAGTGGATCACGGTAGATCCGAGTACTAAACCATCGGGAGTGACCGATGAAGAATGGAAGAAGTTGGATCGGAAGGCAAAGAGTACAATACGATTGTGTGTCTCAGATTCAGTATTGTTGAATGTATCAGGGGAAGCTACGGCAAAGGCTTTGTGGGTCAAGTTAGGGACTTTGTATCAATCTAAGTCTCTGGTGAATAAACTGTTCCTGCGGAAAAAGTTGTATAACCTGAGGATGAAAGATGGAGACTCGGTGACAAAGCATCTGAATGCATTTAATACTGTGGTAAGTCAGTTATTATCTGTTGATATTAAAATTTCATATGAAGATAAGTGCATCAGTCTGTTGTGTTCTCTACCAGATTCGTGGGATAGTCTGGTTATTGCAATAGGTAGAAATGCAACTGCTTTGCAGTTTGATGAAATAGTCTCAGCCTTGCTGACGGAGGAGATGAGACGAAAAAATATGGACAACCAGAATGGTGATGCCTTGTCTGTATGAGGATGGTCCCAGAACAGAAACAAAAATAAGTCATCGAGTGGGAGATCTAAATCTAGAGGGAGATCTAAATCTCCAGGAAAACCTACAAAGGTGGTGTGTTGGAAATGCGGAAAGGAAGGGCACTTCAGAAGGGATTGTAAATCTAAAGCTCCTGATAAAGGAAAGGGATCTGATGATGCTCCTTCTGCAGAGGTGAAAACCACCTCAGATGAAGGTGGGGATGTGTACTTGGCTTCTTCAAGTACACATGTAGATCATGAGGCATGTTTGATTGACTCAGGTGCATCCTTTCACTTCACTCCCCATAGAGAGTGGTTCTGCGAGTATGAGAAATACGATGGTGGTGATGTCTTCTTAGGAGATGATAGGAAGGCTAGAATCATTGGTCGGGGAAAAGTAAAGTTGAAGTTGCAAGGTGGAAGGGTTAGAACACTTTCAGGTGTTTTGCATATTCCTGCATTGGCCAGAAATCTGATTTCTGTAAGCAAGTTGGATGATGCAGGTGTAAAGACGGTGTTCAAGAAAGATACCTGCAAGATGGTTCGAGGAGCACTGATATTAATGCAGGGAGTTTGGATTGGAACTCTGTACAAGCTACAAGGTAGCACTATTGTTGATGGGTGCAATAGTTCTATGGTTCCTGAAAATGGAGTAGAGAATCTAGTGGTCTCTGGAGAGAAGACCATGTTGTGGCATCAAAGGCTTGGACATATTGGAGAGAAGGGCCTTCGAATACTTCATGGTAAAGGTATGGTAGAAGGTATGAATAATAGCTCTCTGGATTTTGATTTCTGTGAAAATTGTGTATATGGGAAGCAGAATCGGGTGAGTTTCCCCTCTGGTGGTAAGAGGACGAAACAGATATTAGAGCTTGTGCACAGTGATGTGTTTGGACCTGTGAAGGTTCCATCACTGGGTAAGTTTGTGTACTATGTATCATTCATAGATGACTTCTCAAGGAATACATGGATATATTTTCTTAAGAAGAAATCTGAAGTCTTTGACAGGTTTAAAGAATTTAAGGCTCTGGTGGAAAATCAGACAGAGAAGAAGATAAAGGTGCTGAGGACAGATAATGGTGGAGAATTTTGCAGCAAGGAATTTGAAGAATTAAGTAAGAAGTGTGGTATAGCATGGCAGAAGACTACTCCATATACACCTCAGCAAAATGGAGTCGCAGAAAGAATGAACAAGACGTTGATGGAAAGGGCAAGAAGCATGCTCAGTGGTGCTGGGTTAGGACAGGAATTCTGGGCAGAGGCGGTGGATACTTCATGTTACCTGATCAACAGATCACCTTCATCAGCGTTGGAGGATAAGACTCCACAAGAAGTATGGACTGGTAAGAAACCCTCTCTTTCACATCTAAGGGTATTTGGATGTGATTCATATGTACATGTTCCAAAGGAGAAACGAACCAAGTTGGATAGTAAATCTGAAAAGTGCATCTTCATTGGGTATAAGGATGGTTTAAAGGGTTATAAGCTTTGGAACCCAGTCACAAGGAAGGTTTTGTACAGCCGAGATGTGTTGTTCAGAGAGGTAAAAGATGTTATTCAACCTGAAGTCCAACCAAAGGAACCTGAGAAGATAGAGTTTGAGCCAAAGGAGGAAGAATCAGACTCTGCAGCAGAGGAGGAATCAGAAGATGAAGAGCCACAAAATCCGGCTCTGAGAAGATCAGTTCAAGAAAGAAGGCAGCCAGAAAGGTATAGTCCATCTGCTTTTAGTTCAAATTTTGCTTTGTCTGTTACTGATAATGATCCCAGAACTGTGAAGGAAGCAGTGGATTTAGAGGATGGAAAACTCTGGAAAGAGGCCATGGTCGATGAAATGGCATCTTTGCACAAAAATGAGGCTTGGGATCTGGTGGAGTTGCCTACTGGAAGGAAACCCATTGGCAGCAAATGGGTGTTCAAGAAGAAGACAAATGCAGAAGGAAAGGTGGAGAAATACAAAGCTCGGTTGGTAGCAAAAGGTTATTCCCAGGTGCCGGGAATTGATTTTGGTGATATTTTTTCTCCTGTTGCCAAGGTAACTTCTATTAGATTACTTTTATCTGTTGCTGCTGCTTTTGATTTTGAGGTAGAACAGATGGATGTGAAGACAACATTTCTTCACGGGGATTTGGAAGAGGAAATCTACATGAATCAACCTGAAGGCTTTGCGGTGAAGGGTAAGAAAGAACTGGTATGCAAGTTAAAGAAGTCTTTGTATGGGTTAAAACAGTCACCAAGGATGTGGTATCAGAAATTTGATACATTTATACGGGGACTTGGCTTCACCAGAAGCAAAGCAGATCATTGTGTGTATTTTAAATTAATTGGTAACCGTATTATTTATCTGGTCTTGTATGTGGATGATATGTTGCTGGTTGGAAATGACAAAGAAATTATCCAGGATTTGAAGACCCAATTTTCCTCCAAATTCGACATGAAAGATCTTGGTGCTGCAAACTATATTTTGGGCATGGAAATTAAAAGAGATCGGTCAAAGAGGAAGCTCTGGTTAAACCAGAGGAAGTATGTCGAGACAATACTCCAGAGGTTTAATATGCAGGATAGTAAACCGGTGAAGGTTCCTAATCCTGTAGGTGTGAGGTTATCTGCTGAACAGTGTCCCAAGACACAAGAAGAGGAAGAGGACATGTCCCGTGTTCCATATGCAAGTGCAGTGGGTAGCCTGATGTATGCATGGTCTGTACTAGACCAGACATTGCACATGCAGTGGGAGTATTAAGCAGGTTTATGTCAAAACCTGGGAAGGAGCACTGGACAGCAGTGAAGCGGGTTTTCAGGTATTTGCGTGGCACTAGTGATTATGGTTTGTGCTACCAAGGAAGACTAGGATTGGACAGAGTGTTGGATATTCATGGCTTTGTTGATGCAGACTGGGCTGGAGATCTGGATCAGAGAAGATCTACAAGTGGGTATGTGTTTAACCTATTTGGAGGTGCAATCAGTTGGATGAGTAAGAAACAATCTGTAGTGGCACTATCAACTACAGAGGCAGAATACATGGAAGCCACTCATGCAAGCAAGGAAGCAGTTTGGTTGCAGAGATTGTGTTCAAGTATGGGGTTAGTACAGGGAGCTATAAGAATAGACTGTGACAGCCAAAGTGCAATTTTCTTGGCAAAGAACCCTGCTTATCATTCAAAGACAAAGCACATTGATGTTCAGTATCACTTTGTGAGGGATATGATAGAAGACAGAAAGGTGTTGCTGGTAAAGGTGGACACTTTGAAGAATACTGCAGATGCATTGACAAAATCTGTGAGCTCTGAGAAGTTCTCTTGGTGTAGAGAAGCAATGGAAATCTCAGGGCTGAAAAAATGACTAAGCTCTCCTGTGGCCCCCTGTGGAAAGAAAACAACAAGTGGGAGATTGTTGGGTTGTGTTATATTCTTTCCACGTAGTTAATAGGGGGTTTGAAGGGCACCCGTAACCCCACTTTATGGGGTCTGGGGTAGCGCCCCGGAAAATTTTGGTTTTCAACTATATGTTATGTTGGGCGGACCCACCTATGGTTTTGTGCATGATTTTCGCACATGTTTTTTTTGGACGTGATGGTTTTCGGTCCATGGTATTGGACGCAATGGTTTTCGGTCCATGGTATTGGATGCTTCGGCATGTATAAATATGTATTGTAACATTGAAAGGAACATAATGAAAAATCAAGCTGGTAGTCTCGGTTTTGGGATCCAGGGAAAAATCTCTATGCATATTTGTTTTATGGGTTATGCTCTCGCATTGTTTATTTTCTTCGTTTAAGAATTCGTATGCAGGTAATTTCTGTACAGGGTTAAAACCTACAGTAATTTTCCAGATTGGAGGTATAAGACTCCTTTTGTAAATGTTGATTGTACTTCTTCTTTCTCATGCCACTTAATGAATTAAGGCCTCCCAATTGATTGAGTAGGGCTCAAAGACGTAGTCCAAATTGGACGAACTCCATTATCAAGTCTCTTATCTTCTTTTCATGATTTTATGTGTTTCTTCTCTTCTTTCATGTGCACATTAAATTTCTATGGTTATTATCCATGTAATTATTTAATACATCTATAACCAAAAGATATTGGATTATAAATTTCCTGCAGCGGCTATGGTGCAATATAGTAGGTAGGAAAAATGGGATAATTGACCAATCCAAGGTTGTGATCAAATTGGATGGTTTTATTGTTGGGGTTAGACATTGGCTGAGAAGAAAGTTGTGTGGGATGAGGTTGATTTGGTGGGGTAGGCAATTGAAGTTGCTGCTATTGAGGTTGAATCATTTGCTGCGGTGGATAAAAGTTCTGAGAGGGAAAATTTTGTGCAATAGGGTAAGAAAAGTTCTCCCGTGAAGGTTGTTATGGAGGCCAAGACTTCCAAGGCATTGGAATATTCCACATCTGATTCTGAGTATAAGGAACTTGAAAATGCGATTGAGACATACCTATAGGATGTGGTTGCCATGGTCTTTGACAAGCCTGGAAGAAGTATTTCTTGTTCCACCTCCAACTTTATCATTTCATCTTGAATATTTCCGACACAGCTCACACACATCATCATAACTTAAATCTGATATGTTACCTCCTCCCATTAAGTTGAAAATCTCCAGAGATTTTGGTCTAATTTCCTTGAGAAAAATTGTTCTCTTGGTGTCCATGCTTAGTTGATTCATTTTGGATCTCTGTAGATTGTATTGAAATCCTTCCACCAAATCCTTGAGACTCTCCCCTTCCTTCTGAGTCATTCCAAAGATTTCTTCCTTGAGGTACCTAGTTTTTCAATAATCTTGGTATTTCTTCAAGAATAACTTTTCATGTCATCCCAGGTTGTAATGGAGTTTGAAGCCAACCCCATAAACCACTTGAGAGTTGCATCCTTCAATGTTGCAGGAAACAACTTTAGTTTCTCAGCATTGGAAGAATAGTCATAGCTCCTGCATAATACGTCGAGCTCGAACAAAAATGCATTAGGATCTTCACTGGAAACTCCATGAAAGTTAGACAAGTTTGAGGGAGGCATATTCTTCATCTAAGTTGCTCCACCAGTCTCCTTGATAGGAAATTCAAATGTGAGGAGTTCCTCTTCCTTTTCATCATAGCCTCCATCTGTATTACCAATTCCTTCTTCATGAGCCATATTGGACCAAAAAGGAGTAGGACCTTTGTAAACTACAAATTCTTTAGAATCAATGGTTTGAAATTATAGTTCTTGAATAGGATTAACGAGGAATTCCTTTTCAAACTGACCACTGAGTAGAGAAGTTGTCTTCCTTGTAAAGGGAGGTTCTAAATGGTTGGAAACAACACAAGATTCTACTGTGGAAGTAGGAATATGCTCTGAGCTCTTTTCAGGACCATAGACCTCCTGTTTGGACTCTTCTTTCCTTGTTGCCTTGTTTCTTGTAGACTTCCTTTTTCTTGCTAGTTTATTAGTAAATGAAGTGGTTCTCACACCACCACAAGAGACATTTGTAAATATTGGACCGTACCATCTACTATGCAAACAAATTCAAAGAAAAACTACTTACCAAGCAATCATGACACAATATTGGTGAATTTATGGCCTCTGTAGGTGCGTAGGCTTTGGCCTTCGTCTTACCACTTCGACTCCCCCAGTCCTGAAAATTTCAAACAATACACATGATACTAAAACACTTTTAGTATTATCCCTTAGCACTTCCCGACAATGCTGCCAAAATGTTGAGACAAAATATAGACTTATAATTTGTCAACATAAATCATCAACCCAAGGTAGGTAAGCTTGTGAGATGCTGTGCAAAATATATGCAGGCTTAATATCTCGAGTGCTTACTAATCAAACCAGTCAATCATACACAAAACTAATGCCTCTTTTTTGCATTAACATTTGGCAGGAAAAGGCTATGGAGTGGATTTAAACATTCCTCTACAACTCTTCGTATTGCTGATGTTGATTAGAAAAGATAAGAAATCAAACTTACAACAATAAATAAATCAATTTAATAATGTAAATCAAATCTTTTATTAAATGAAATCAACACATTAACACAGAAACTTAATTATTCAATCAATGGTAAAATTACTGTTGAAATTTCAGAAAGAGTACATCAGTTGTGTAAACAAATTATTATTGCATAAAGGAATTTAAAACGCAAACACACTACAACTAAGGGAGTTGTGAGTAAAGGGGGCCCTCCCTTGCTCACAACCCCAAGATTAAAAGGGCTTGCTCAGTAGAATGGACAGAACATAAGGTATTATATTAATTTGAAGATATTACTGCCGAGTACAATCTGATATGCACTATCCGAAAAATCCAACCCAACCCCCTACAATATGAAACATAATCGAATTTATACAAGTTCGAAAGTCCATATTTGGCTCAAATGAGGAAAACTACTAAAATGAGCTATTAGCTATCAATACTGGTACAAACTGTCAAAATTAGCTCTGTTGAGTCTAATCCATGATTGAAAGCATGGATTAGACAAAATTCATTACATAGCTGGAGTTTCTCCTCATGCGGCCAATGAGAAGAGGTCTGCAAATTTGGGTAGTTTCGATGGTGGATTTGAAACAACCAATAGGACAACATCCATGTATGACAAATTCCCCACAAAACCCATGTTCTCATTTGATTTGGAAGTGAGTGGAACATAGCTAACTACCGATTTTGTTACAGGAAATTTGGGAGGTAACAGGAAATCCGCATCTGCAGGAATTTCAAAGCATTTGCAGGAAATGTGACCGCATGAGCTATCTACAGGAAATTGCAGGATTGTTTTGAACCAAAGCAAATCTGCATAAGATTTCTAGATTAGTTGGCATGATAATTCAATAAGGAAACAACTAGCTTAAGGAATGCTTAAGATTAAGGTAAAATGACACTTTTTATGTTAATTTGCATACCTCAAGCATATAACACCCTTTTGGCCAAAACCTAGATGATATAACCGAAATAAGCACAATTAGGGGTCAAGGAGAGTTCAAAATGGGAGAGGTAAAGTCTAGGAAAGCTGTCAAAATTAGGAAAAATTGGGTCTCAACAATATGCATGATTTTCTCGCATGACTTGAGAATGGGGCCAATGTTGAAATTTTTTTAGTTTGTGCTCATATGCACTAAAATTTCACATGGTTATGGTAGATGCATGCATTGACGATATGGGAGGGTTTTGAGACTCAAATATGACTCACAGAAAGAATTTGACAATCAAACGTCAAAATTATAACATATATAAATGTCAAGGAGATGAAATTAATTATTATATTTACTAGTGGCGGGCTTATAATGTACTTCATTGTCCAAAGGTTGAGAAAACTCCTTACCCTTCCATTTGAGAAAAATTCTTACCATTCATCATCATCTTTGTCATCATCGTCATTATCATCATCACCATCATCTTTGTACCTGGTGAGTTGGGTGACGGGTGAACCAGGCAACACGACGGTCAAGCATATGTGGTTTAATAAAGCTTTAAAAACTAAGACTTGATAAACAATGTCCCATAAAAAATTTCATGGTATGAAACCTTGTATAAATATTTATTAGTATTATCCTATTATATCTAATTCTAGTGTTCACTTTATTGATCACGTAGAATATTTATTCAAGGTTTCATTAAAAGTCTTTAAAGGTGACTTACTTCTTCTCATTATTACTTGCAGTAATCAAATTCCTTGAACAAACTTACCCTCTAAAACTTGTTTGGAGTTCTCCAAATACACACATAGTTGATATGATTCACTTAGTTTCCATAGGATTTAGGAGTTCAAGTGGAATTCCCCCCAAATGTTGATCTTAAATTATACCCATCCTCAATAAACTCCTAAACTTGACATGTTATAAGCTAAATATGGCATATTCCAAGCCTAATATAACCAATTTAACAACTCATATCCATTCACAAGCATAAATTATTAATATACCCTTATAATTCATAAAAAATGTAAGCATAAATATAATCAATTAAACAGCCATAAATAATGAACACGTTGAATTTTCAGGAAAACTCACCATAGAAACATTATACCAATTAACTTATTAATCATATATTGACAATTGTTGGTGAATATTATATTTTTTTCAACACAAAAGTTTATAGTTATTCTATTCTATTTCTTTGTATGTATTTTTAATTATGATATGTTTTATTTGTTTTGGAAAAATTACATGCATGACACAGTAAAATGTTGGCTTGTACTGTGGCACAAGGCTATCCACTCTTCTATAGGAACATTTTACAAATCTCAACATTAGGTTCAATACACTCATTAGGAAGATGGCTACTGTTACATCTCGAATTTTTATTGAATGTTACATATGCATGAGAGAGATAAACACAAGCATGCACCCATGGGACATATATCAAAAACCTAATCTAAAGTGGAAACCCATAGTTGGGAAAACTACAGAAATATATATTCATTACCCTTGGCCAATTTAGTGAACACCAATCACTTGAGGTTATCTACAAATGAGACAATATGCCAGTTAAATAGGTGTCCTTCACATGAATATCATCTGCCACCATAAACAACTTACAATAAATTGACCCCTGATTGAAGTAAGGTTAACCCTAGAATCCCACCTTTAAGTTTATTTGAGAATCTGGGATTGTTAAAATAGCCCCAGATGGTGGCTTGGATTATGTGGTGTGGGTGGCCAGAGAATGCCATTGGATGGACATACTTCAAACCTAGGACATGCCTTTGAAAAAACTTGCTTCTTTCTTAATGAATGCTCAGTTGGTTGGTACACCATTACTATAACAACTCCAGTTCAAAATTCATGTAAAAAAAATATAAGACCAAGGTCATGCGACATTTATTCCCAACTGAATGGTGGGAAAAACATCCTAGTGGGTGTTCATTTGGTTTATTATGGCTAAGTAAATTGGAAAAGGCAAAGGAAAAAGCTTTTGGAAAGACAAAGATACATTAATTGGCATTTTAGTTATGCAAATAATGAAAAATAGGAGAAAAGGAAGGTGAAAGGTCATAGGTTGCATGTGAGGAGGAATTTGAAGGAAATTAATGGAAATTGAAGAAACTAGAGTTCTCAATAATAAACGGGCTTTTGAGGATAAGTTCAAATACATTTTTTTAGTTTTAGCTTGGATCTTTGTCTCTCTCTCATACTCTTGCAAACTTAGAGTTTTCTTAGAGCACTCTTGGAGGAGTGTGGCATACTTTGGATTTGGAGCAAGAAGGCAAAAGAAGAGTAGGAAAATGCAAGATGACAATGGGATTAACAACTATAGTTGGATTTCTTTGCATATATCGAGTTGCATGTATGGTTTCCTTGCTAGTTTTGGCATGCATGGCACATGCATGTGGTTTTTTTATCATGATATGTTATTGGCATGGAGGATTTCCTGGATTGACAGTGGTTTTCCTAGCCTTGATAATTCTTGGATAGCCATGGTGTTGTGGGTTTTACTTTTTTTTTTCACTTGGTTCTCATGTTCCTTTGGTTGTGGGTTGAGTTACTAGTCCTAGAGCCTTGGTTGGAAAATTTCTCTAGAGCTTTGTAATAGCTTGGGTTGAGTTACTAGTCTTGGAGCCTTGGTTCGAAAAATGCTTTAGAGCCCTTAGTGGGTTGAGTTACTAGTCTTGGAGCCTTGGTTGGACAAACGCTTTGGATCTCGATAGCAGTTGTGGGTTGAGTTACTAGTTCCGAAGCCTTGCTTGGAAAAAATGTTTTAGAGCCCTAGACAACTTGGTTAGAGACTAATCTGGTGATGGTTAGTAATATACAACTGTTAGGTGGAATCACTAGTTGAGGGTTGAGGTGGTTTGGTCTATGGAAGCTCTAGTTCGGTTTTGTTTGGGTTGTCCTATGAGATCCCACATTCATGCTTGGAATATGGCACAGGAGTGACTGGTTGAAAGAAATATTTGGTTCAGTCCAATCTGTGGTTACATGGTATATGGAAGTCCCTGAATTGGTTGGTATTTTCATATGTTAATAAGAGATATTTTTTATTGTGATTTATGATCATATGTATTGATTATGATGGTGACATTATGTTTGAGTTGCCATGGTCTATATATTGGTAATATATTGTACAAGATTGGTAATCTCTGCAATATTTTTCCTTTGGTAAGTTCTTTCATAAGAAAAGCTACTCTAATCTTCTCCTCCCCTTTCCTTTATAGCCCAAGTTTTATGTATTATATACAATTAGTTCATAAGTGCAAGTCTGCACACCCACAACTTTCACCTACGCAGTTTTTGGGGTATTTCCGAGTATTTAATTATGTGTGGATTTTTTGCGTTGCTTTTGCTATGCATGCTTTGTTTATTGCTATTATCTTTCCTTAGGGATATTATAGAATATATTTCCCAATGTGCCTCCCTTGCAAAAAAATGCTACCCAAAGAAGGTTATGATCTAAAAATGTAGAATTTGTACTTCCCAGTGAAGTTTTGGTCTCTAAACACTGGAAATTTCTTCAAAAGATCCCAATTTTTGGTCTCTAAATGCACCAAAACATTTGACAACCCAAAACCCTCATTGAGAATCTAAAACAGAGACAAATGTGAAGAATAGACAAAAATCAGTTTTGAGTTTATAATATATAGTGTTGCTGGCTGAGTTCACTGCACTGTGGACTCACCAAGTTTGAGGAAACTTGAATCTGGTTATATTTTCCGAGTTTGGTAAAAAATCAACAAAATTTATAGAAATTGTCAACTTAGCTCACCAAAGGGGCAAGTGGAATTGACTCACAGAAGCTCACCGAGGAGATACTTGATTTTCCTAAACAATATTTTTTGTATCTAGTAGGATTGTTCACAATCTTTCCTTGTCATTTTTATCTGCTAACAAATTTTTCACTTAGCTCATCTATATTAAATACAATAAATTAAGATTCAAATCTACTCTACTTGGTAGTTGGATGTTTTGTTTTCATGGCAGGGCCTTTCTTGGATATATAATATTTTTTCCTGGTTGACTTAATTGTTGATTTAGCATGTCCAATACTAATTTTGCATAATATTTACAAGTACTTAGAGAAGATGGTTCATTAGAATTTAGAAGCAATAATTGGTTATCAAAATAAATGTAATTTATCCAATTAAAAAAAACTGTCAAAATATTTGTCATCTATGATTTTGTATGTGGACTATGATTAGATCATATGCAATGTCTTTCCAATGTGAAGCTACATTTTTTGTTAGCAGGTGGAACATGTCTTCAAGGAGCAGAACATATTGGATTCATATTTTCTCATTGAAGTTTTTTCTATCCTACGACTGAAAGAATCATGGCCATTGAAAAGCAAAAGTAATTGATTTGTGATTCCTTGAATGTATTTTTGAATTTTAACCTGTTATTTGATTTTGTATATCACAAAGACCTATAAATATTATGGTTATTTATAAAGTGGTTGGACCTTATAACTAAATGTGTTTATCTAGTTTATGACTATTTTAGGACATGCCCTAATGATTTGAAAGAAGCCATAGCAATTTTAATTTTTGTTGCACCGAGGTGTGCAGACTTGCTAGAGCTTCAAGAAGTTCATTTAATTTTTTTCTGCAAAGTATGGCCCTGAGTTCACTACAACTATAGTTGAGCTACGTCCTGATAGTGAGGTTAATAGGCAGGCAAGTAAACATTATCACTTCAATCCTTCTTGAGAAATTAGCTCATTCAGGCTTCACTTTTTTAGTTGAAAATTTGATATTAAATTTGTCGTAGCATGCTAATTTGTTATCATAGATCATTGAGAAATTATCAACCAGAGCACCGAGCATAGAGATAAAATTACATCTTTTGAAAGAAATTGTTGTTGAAAATGGATTTGAATGGAATTTGGAGAAAGATGAGAGGGAAATGCTCAAACCGACACAAGACTTATTGGCAAGCATCCTAACTGCTTTTTGTTTCTGATCATCTTCATTTTAGTTGAATCAATTAATTTATATGTTGCATTGGGGCTAGTGCCGCTAGTTTGTTGTTAGGTCTAAACTAGCGAGTGTGGAGGATTGATAAGGTTGTTTAAGACAATCTATTCCATTGCAGATAAAGCCGCTGATTCATAGGTAAGAGTGAGGGTTTTTGTGCTTGTTTTTATGTGCTTTGGTACTCTGTTTAGGGCCACAAAAAGTACTGCTACACTAGCTTGTGTAGAGGGTTGGTTGGGGGGCTGTGAGGCCTAGAAAATGCCTTCTCTCTAAGCTGTAGATGTACAGGATGATGCGTAGTAGAAACAGAGGGTGTAACCCTTGCTAGTGTTGAGAAATCTAGGGCATTAGTATTAGATGATTTCTCTTCTTTGGTGACTGCTTGTGAATTCTTTTTACATGATTAGGTTAGGATCTTCTTTACATTAGATTCTTAGTGTTATTCTTCATCAAATAGTAACCAATGCAAGAACATAAATAGACAAGAGACACAACATGTAGGCTATGAGCCAGGGCCAAAACCTCTCACTCTTTGAGAGGAAAACCCACACAAATTCTTCTTATAGAGATTCCAATTGACGAATACCAAGACCAAGACCCCTGACCTATTAGCCACTCCATGATCAAGACACGAGTCCTCTTCTGCTTTTGTCTTCTAAATTCCTTATCCTTTTCTTTGATAAATGAATTATTAATACTACCCTCTTCTCCACTTGGTACAAGTGGAGGGTAACATTTTATTTTTTATTTTATTACATCTTCCTCAAGATCAGGTTTATTATTTTCCTTATCACCTCCCTTTTGTTTCATGTTTTATTAATAAACATACTAATATAGTACTATATGTATTGTTTCTCGGAAAAGCCTTGCTGGGAAACTCTTGTGCAGTCCCTCGAATTCATAGATGGCACCTAATGCAAACTTATTGGCGCTGATTTCAATGGCTGACCTTACAAAGACATTGAGTGAGGAAAAAAACATAGACAACCATATTAGGGTATCAATCTCAAGACCCCTTGCATGAAGCTCAAAGGACTCAACTGCTTGAGCTAGCCTCAAGATATGCCACCAATTTTGGATATGTTCCCATTCAATTGGGGGTATGTACCTCGTGGATTCAAGGACATCCCTGTGACGATGGGCATCTGCCACCCAAAAATTACCAAAAGTAAGGTAAAAAAATCCTAAAGGTCTTCTAAAATAACCTATCCCTGAAGCCATATTTTGAAGTTATAAAAGTGTGTATGATCTTTGTTTTCCATTTTTTACATTTTCATTGTGTGCAAAAGGTACCAAATGTGAGCACTTGTGTGAAGCAATATTTGGTTGAGAATTGAATTCTCTTGTCTATTTATGTATGGTATTGAATATGTTTTGCATATTAATATTTTGCATAGGGAAAGCCCATTTTGTGAAGAAAAAATTGGACATGGGATAAAGTTTAAAAACCTGTCATAATTAATAACAAAAACTTCGGACTCAGGAGTCTGCCAAGTGATAGAAAGATTGATAGTTTGTACTAATGAATTAAGTGATTTTGACAGACTTAAGATATTTCCAATTCACCAAAAGCATCGAACAAAAATGGTTGTTTTCTTTATAATTTTATATCAAACTAGTTTCATTTTCTTGGCATGTTGAGGTAAAAGGCCATGAATCCCAAAAGAAGGGGTGTGAGTGTTAAAATCCTACTAGTTCCCCTCGGTGTGCCCTGAAGAAACAACAAGCTCTGATCATGTAGGAATTGGCTTACTTGTATGATGAAAAATGATTCATTATGAGATCTACCCTATTACTCGAGTTCAAAAGAATCTCTCTGTTAAGGCCCCTGATTTTCACACTAGGAACACACTTCTTACCTGCCTGACTTTACATCAAAGGTCACATTTTGTATGATGGAGGTAGTTTTTGACACAAGGCTGTTAATATGTAATCACCCCAACTTTTGTTTTTAGAGTGTCAATTCTTTATAATCTTTTAAAAAATTTCACCAAAGCATGCTATGTGCATAAAAAAGTGACTCGAACTTTGTTCTTTTAGATTATTTTTTGTGTAGATATTATATTTTGGAATATTTAATGTGAATTGTGAGAAATTATTGGGACTAGTAATGGTGATTGACATTGTTTATTTGAATAATTTTCCAGGAGAAACTTTTGGATCCCTTGTCAAAGCAAGTCATTCCTTTAGTTCAACGAGCAACCATACCTACATATGCCTTGTTAATGCTTTCAATAGATACTGAAAGCTTGACATCATTTGAATGTTAGTATTTTCCTCACTCTAGTGATATTTGCATTGAATTGATAGGGTGTTTGTTTCCAAGAATTCTATTTTTTAAAAATAGAAATTCCTTAAACTATGGTTTTGGACATATACATTCCAGATATGTGGGTTAAAGCATTCTTTATATCTTTATATTTAGTCAGAACTAACTAGATGACATATTTTACAAGCTTTGACCTTGATTTAAACTCATTTTCTTAAAAGGGTTTAAAAAGTATTCAATTAATGCATAATCTATCCCAATTTTTTCTGTCAACTCAACTTATCATCTCTGATTGAACTCGTGATGTTATCAATTGACCTGTACACATTTTTTAAGCCAATACACCCATGTCACGAAAATGAGGTATGCATGATATGGTCAGCTACAGTGGCTGATATCATTTGCTTTTCCAAGAAAGGCGTGACAATATTTCTATAAATTTTAAGTTGAAAGCATTACCTATTTGCAAATGTTACATCTTGATATTTATTTTCCCTTACATGCATTCTTCCATGATTCTAATCAGAAGAAACAAAGCTTTAAACCCATTCGTTATTAAATTCATGAGTTAAAACCTGTATGTCAAGATTGTGAACAACAAAAGAGAGAGAAAAACATGTATATCCATCAACATATAGGGATCCTAAAGAATCTAGGGGAGATGCCCCAGATTCTTCTTCATCAATCTCCCATGTACCCTTTCATATCTCTAGTACTTTATTCGCTTGAGTGTCTAATCCAAAGTTGAGCTCTTTATAGACGTGTGCTTATAAAATGACCAAGAAGAATATTTCCAGGGCCTTTACTTGTTTGAGTAAAAGCCTCAAGATAGGGTTCTGCATCTCAATAAGTTCACTTACCCAATCAGTGACCAAATTTGGCCCCCCAACACTTGAATGTGAGCAATGCCTATTTTCTATCATTTGCTTTTCCAAGAAAGGCATGACAATATTTCTATAAATTTTGCAGGTTTGCTTAGAGGGACAAATATCAAAGGATTCAGTGTTAAAAAGTCTGAGTGATGGGTATCAACCTTCTGGAGATCAAATACCATGGAAGGTTTCATAGCAGTTCTAGGATATGAATTTCCCAAGTCTTTCAAGGGCTCGTATTGTTCGTATAGTTGTTCATCCAAATGTCCTTAGGGTATTATTAAAAACTCCCACCCATTTTGAATTTGGTTTCACTTTTCTTAGTAATGTAATGTACTTCCCATCTTGTAACAAAGATTTTCTATTCTCTAATTGTTATTTTTTTGGTTTTCCTAAAGGCTGGCTATGGATTAATTGTTGTGGATCTGCTCACAAGGTTTATTTCTTTTTGACCTTTCTAATTGCCTATGTTATTTTAAAATTTTATAGGAGAGTTGTGCTATTATTTATTGTTACCCTATTTTAAGCAAAGAAAACGAAATGTGAGAGAAACAAAATACTCATGGGGTGAACTTTCAATAGAATCAATATATAGTAAGCATAATACACTTGAATCTTTTTAGATCAAATACGTTATTATGAGTGAGATAGCATAAATTATTTAGTTTTGTAACTTCTAACCCATATTCTTGAATGATCGACTAAGGTATTAATTGGACATTTGATTTATTGATCATTAGGATTAGCACTAAAATTTTTGTCAATAGTTCTGTTGATGAAAATGTTTTAATTTATATTTACGTGAGTCATCATTCAACAACCTATTTTGATGATGAAGGGGTTGTATTGTTTATATTTATTTTTTCCTAGGAAACAATTGTAAGCATTTACATTAGTATGAAAAATATATACATTCATGAAGAGCATACAACCCATTGATATTAAACCTCAACAAAAAATTAAAGTCCGGCCTAAAAAATACACAACTATTAAACATTCCTAAAATGCCCATGAGCATAATTTTCCCTTTTTATTCCCAAAGATTGCATAAGATTCCCTTACATGCATTCTTCCATGATTCTAATCAAAAGAAACAGAGCTTTAAACCCATTCGTTATTAACTTCATCAGTTAAAACATGTATGTCAATATTGTGAAAAACAAAAGAGAGAGAAAAACATGTATATCCATCAACATATAGGGATCCTAAAGAATCTGGGGGAGATGCCCCATTTTCTTATTCATCAATCTCCCATGTACCCTCTGATATCTTTAGTACTTTATTCGATTGAGTGTTTTCTCCCAATTTGAGCTCTTTATAGATGTGTGCTTATAAAATGACCAAGAAGAAGATTTCCAGGGCCTTTACTTGTTTGAGTAAAAGCCTCGAGATAGGGTTTTGCATCTCAATGAGTCCACTTACCCAATCAGTGACTAGATTTGGGCCTCCCATCACTTGAAGGTGAGCAATCCCTCTTTTCTTTGAAAATCTCAATGCCTTCCATTCAGAATTGTTATTTGCAGTGTTTTGAACATCTTGATAACACCTCAATTTTATCTCCAAATCACGATTTCTATCATTTTATTTTCCAAGAAAGGCGTGATAATATTTATATAAATTTTAAGTTGGAAGCATTACCTATTTGGAAATGTTACATCTTGATATTTATTTTCTCGAGGAAGTTTTTATGTAGCTTTCCAATTATTATATGAGTTTCAATTCCTAGTTGTTAAATAAATCATAATAGTATTGGAAAGAAGAATTCAAAAATTTCTCTATAATTGTTTTCTTATGGTTAGAGTACTATCAATACTCAAATGAGTGACATTTCCATCAATTAGTTAGTGTTAGTGACTTAATGTTTAGCCAACATGGAATGTTGGTTTAGATGGTCAATTCTGAGTCCATTTAATAACCTCTGGATAAGAGAATCAATACGTGTTTGATATCAATGTATATTACATTAATAAAATTTTACATCACTTGCATCCCTCTCCCTCTTTCTTGTGAATGTTTATGTGTTCATTAACCAAAATTGGTATAAAGAAATAATGGTTTGAACTAGTGATTTCCTTGGAGTTTGTGTTGAGAAATAATGATCTGTAGTGGTCCCCACACATGAGAATTTATAGCCATAAAGGTGAGTGTTTCTAACTTTTTAAAGAGATAATTTATTTAAAAGTTTGTAAAGTTCAAGCCTATATTTACCTCGACACAAAGTAGGCATGTAGGTTAGCGAGCATGGGAAAATTTGGTTGCATCACTGACATGATGATGCACCAACATCACTTATAGATGATAAGGCATCTTGTATACCCTTGGCAATTTATGATGTGGTCAAGCTACCAAAAAGAGAAAATGATGGTTTGGTGTTGTTGGTTTTCAATTAGCCACCTATGATGGTTGGATAACTCTCTAAGCCCAACGTTGATGACATTTCAAATGCTACATCTACAAAAACATCATGTGCTATTTGTTGTTTTGTTTTGTGCATGTTTAGTGCCTCTTAGGGCATAACATAATTTTTATAATATGTATCTTATGTATTGTCTTAGGGCCATTATTAGCATTTTATGGGTTTGAAATGGTTGGAAATTTTGTATTTATTTCATACCTTGGAATTTTAGTTTTTTAAGAGTTTGGTGTTAAATCCCTCTTTAGTACTTTGCTTTAATTTCCGCCCATTGTTTTTTTTGGTTGGTTTATTTAGTATTCTGATGGACATGAGAAAACTACAATTGCCTTATTTTTTTATCTTTAATGGACAGAAACATCTTTCCATGCTACATACATCACCATTCGACTACGAGGCTGCTAGGGGGGGTTATATTTCTACCAAAGTTTCCTAGGACATGCACCTAGACCCAATTGTCTTCTACAAACATAGGGGCACACAAGCATGATCATAGGCTCAAGCATGTCATTGTATAGACATGGACCTAATCCACTAATATGTTGGACAATGAAACAATCGACCTTTCTACCTAACCTTGCAGTGGACACATTCATCTTGAATGTTATCTAACCCTTCTGAAAGTGATTCATCTAATTTCTTGTGACATGTTGTTTGCTCCCATTTGGAGATATTGCAAAATGATTCAACCCGTCCCATCTCTTGTGACACATTATTTTCTCTCATTTGGAGGTATTTCAAGATTCAAATATTTTGTAAGATGCTTGATATTTGATTGTTTAGCATCCACAACCAATCAAAAGGTGGGATTTCATGTTACAATTTAACATGGAAAAGAAATCTTACTAAATACAATAATACCACCTGAATTTCATTGACCCCCACCTTGCTTTCAATCGACATCACTGTGTTGTGGGCACGTCCATCCATCTCATTATGCAATATTTAACCCAATTGCTAGTGGTATACAAATTGTTAGGTTTAATGAATGTCATTGTAAATGATATATACACCATCAAATTCAACTATTCAAATCAAATGATCTGTATATCACCTTTCATAGCACTGAATGTTACAAAGCTTGGTGGATAGAGGTGGTTGTGAATATGAGGGAAATTCTCCACAAATTATTTAAGATTCTTAACTACTAAATAAAGTTGTTTAAACTGATGAAAGGTAACATGCATCTCCCTGATATGAATAGACATACTATCCTTACAAATGGACCATGCAAGGGAAGATACACCCCAAGAGGCCAATAGACTATTGCATGAGATTTTAATAAATGTTTGACATGACACTCTAACATATTCAGCAATGAAAAACAACCTCTGTAAATATATTACTACAAGGCTACAACACTTCAGGAAATACTCAATTGTGAGTGATTTGTAATTGATGAAGTGTCAGGGTGATTTTTGTAATAATACACTAGCAAGCTATCTGAAATAGGTTTGGCATCATAGCTTAATAAAGTGATATGAGTGGAATTTCCAGGATTACACCTGATGTTTATTCTGCAAACACATTTGGCTTAGAGTTTAGTGGGTTGCACATCCTGACTAATGCACCAGTTGATCAATCTAAAATGGATTTGGCTTAACATTAGTGTGTTAAACTTGCAACTGATGAAGCGACCCAAAGAAATTTTATTGATATTGTTCACAAGAATAATCTATAATTGGTTAGATAAAATGGTTAGTGGCTTGTGTTCCATAAAGGTTGAATCAATTTTCGTTTTGAACACAAAATACAAAGATTTTCAAATGTGGAATTTCACAAACTAGTTAAATGTTTGAACAATGTAATCCCCGATCAATTTACACAGATTATTTTACATTGTCTTTGCCCATATATGTACATCATATAAGTACACTAATCCATGTAGATATAGGCATGGAGAAGAGAGATTTTTGTCAGCCTCTCCTCAGCCACTCTCTGCAGAAATGATGTAAATAGGGAAAATGTTGTCAAAATGCTGCATTAATTTTTCGCTATCATGCTTCCTATAGATGCTCACTGAAATGTAATGGATGATGATTAAATTCATAATTATTTTTTGTCTACAAATCCCCCATTAAGCCAAGGAAAATTGTCTAGATCATGAAGCAATAATTCCACACAATGAGTGGCACTGTGACACAAGGGATGTCATCAATTATTTTAAATCCATCCATGACCAGCTTCTTAACACCCAGATAATTTAAAGCACCATCCATAACAACCTAGGCAACACTTTCTTCTCCAACCTTAAGTAATGCTTCTAAAAGATATTGAAAATATACTTTGTGTTCTTCATTCAACTAATTGTGTCCACTGTCAACCGCATGTTAAAAAGATACCCCTCAATAAAAAAACACTACCATATTAATAAGAGACTTGTCTAACATATCTACCTAAGCACACCTTAAAATCACATGCCCTGTTTGTTGCCAAGTATCCTTAATATTAGGTAATTTTTTTTTCAATCTGTGACTTTTTGAAATGCAATAAGATGGTAAAGAGATTAAGCCACACTAAATTGGATAACATCTAAACTTAAAATTTATATAATACATGAAAAAATTATATACACACGTGCACAAACCTATGTGCACACTTATATTATCCACTTATAATGCCATTGACAAAGTGCTGACTAAGACATAGTAATGCTAGTAGAAGCTTCATGATAACTTTGAACTTCATCTCATCTAAAAATGAAAGGATAAGAAGTTTCCATTTTAGTTATCTCAAACCTGAATAACTTATGGGCCTTGGATTAGAGGCCACAAATGATAAATATTTATCGTGTTTACATTTCCCTAACACTCCCATCACGTTGACTTTCTAGTTTCACAGGATACCATGTGCCTGAGGGGATATATTTCATAGAGTGTTTCTTGAAATCAAGGAAGGATAGATATGCATTTCACTTGAATTCTTAAAAGTTGGAATCAAAAGAAGAATAAGAACATGAGAAGGTGCAATTGAATGGAATACCAGGGATACACATATAAAGGGGTACAAAAAATGTTAATGAAAAAGTGTATACCTACAATATATAGTGAAATTAGGGGTTTTTTAAATTGGGAAGGTGTATTGGGTTAGTATTGGTAGAGGGTTAAATAAAGTGATTTTTAGAGGTATTTTCCAATATGTAGTCAAATTAAGGGTATTGTTTAGTATTCCACGAATGCACATGCTTTGTCAGAGGTTCATTGTGTGAAGCCCCTGTGGCCACACCAAGGACAACCAAATGAAGCTATGATGATCAAAGGAGAATCGAGATGAGGTATGTATGCATCAAAGTTTATTCATGTTATCATGTTATTGAGTCATGGGAATGGTTATATGATATGATCAAGTAGGAAATAATCTCTTTCACCAATGACATGCTCGGAGGCATGTACTACAATGCAATGAAGGTCAAAAAAAAGGAGTACTCACATAAGGATTATAATATTTCTGACTAAGAAGCAAGTGAATAAGAAATGTCTACTAGTCCTAGAAGAAAGCAATGAAGAAGTGTCCCCACAAGGAGCATAATGTGTTTGAAAAATATATCCATGAAGAAGAAAATAAAGAAAGAGATCAAGCATGTGAATAATACCATGATCACAAAGAATCTCTATATCTCACAAAGATACTTTGAAGACATCTTCTGAAAGAAGGCATAACAACTCTAACAAAGGAAGAAAAAGATCAAAGGCCCCTTGACATCTATGAAGGCCTTGGAGATATGAAAGGTGCAGATAATTGATTCTACTCTATGAAGATGTCATGATGAAGAATCCATCCAATAGAAGCACCATTGAACGTTGAAGCAATATCAAGATGAAGTCATGAAGGGATACTAGATCAAAGCATGGGAACAAGGAAGTACAAAGAAGCATCCATGTGAAGAGCAGTCTGAAGCATAGACAAGATGACAAGGAGTAACCAGATGACAAGAGAACTTGATATATGACAAAGAAGGCCACTTTCCACTAAGGAAGAAATGACATGACAAACCAGGAAGGAAATTGATCGATGGATGGTGCCCTACCTAGAAGAAGTTCGAACAAAGATTTCATGAAATCAAAGAAAGGAAGGAGATCAAGCAGCTGAAGGACCCTCGAAGAAGAAGTTGTTGATGAATGAAAGAGTCCATAGTTAAGAGGAAGCTCATACAGGTCCCTGATCAAGAGGGAGTTTTGGATCACCCCTGATTACAAAGGAGTGACCATTGTGTTTTTCCATTTCATGTGGCATGCACTAGACTAGGACTAACGACCATAAATCTAGATAAAGGCCATGAATGGAAATGTAGACACAAGATAGACACAACATTCTTATCTTCACTTGGGAAGAAAGAGTGGGAGGATTAGGTAATCATCTGGCATCCGATACTCTTTGAGGATGTGCAGGGCATCCAAGACAAGAGTAGGCAAGAGGACCGATATTCTTTAAGGGCCGGGAACCCAAGATAAGAATAATCCTAGAAGGTGATACTTAGTGAATACCCAGGTGGGTATGTACCTTGAGAGACAATGGCTAAGCTGTCTATGAGTCATTGGTATCGCCAACATTGTGCTTTGATCTATTGAGAGACAAAGTTGTCAGTTAAGGCCTTGTTGTGGAAACAATGCTGGTTATTATGATGCTATAACAGATGGATTGCAAATCCAGTTTCTTTGATGTGAATTATTCAATATTGATAATAGCTAAGAACCTTGTAATGTTATATGAATACCTCTCTAGTTAAGAGGGAGTGTTGAAGGAAATGTAACTAGGTTTTGTCTTCATAAATGTACTTTTGATATTTGTATTTATTCAAGAAAAGAAACATTATTTTTATAATATATGTCAATGAGTTTCTTTCTCATTGAAATAGGTCAAGCACATGGTTAAGTTCTTTTATGAAGTAAAAATGTTAATGTATTTATATAACACCCTTAGAGGGCATGCTACACTATGTATAAGGTCAAAGGAATACCTCCAAGACAAGTGCAAGTCCTCTCCATGCAACAACGTCCTCCAAAAGAAGTGAAAAAAAGAAAATAACAAAGAAATAGTCAAGTCGGCCTAAGGACAGCAAGTCGACCTCAAGTCGGCCTAAAGGAGGGACAATACTCTATATATAGAGGTTGTCCACTCCCTCTCAACATCATCAATCAAGCTCTGAAATCAGCGAAGGTAGAAGTCGTGGAAAGTGAAGGGAGAAGGCAAGTCTAAGGGTTTCCAAGACAAGCGAAGAAAGGAGGAAGAAGACCAAAGTGTAGAGGATTGTTTCTAGGGCTAGAAACAGTTGCACGTGCAAAGAAAGGAAGGCAAGTCTGCAACATAACAACATCTAGAAAATAGTTCATGAATTATCATTGTTTTGGGTAAGAAATCAAGTCTAAAAGGTGTCCCAAGTCTAGCGAAGGAGTCTCTCTCTCTAGCGAAGGAAAAGAGACCTAATTCTCTAGGGTTCCTACCACACGTGGGAAAGCTAGGGTTGTTGTTCAATTACATTATTTTTCATACCTATCTCAAGAAGAACCTCGTTGGATCAAGGGAAGGGTGCCTATTTGTTATAGACAATTTTGTGCCTGGCAGCATCGGGCATGAATTGTCAATAATCCAAGGGATCCAAAGTCCCTAAACATGATGTTCCTACCCCTAGAGGAACAAGGTCAGCAAACCAACAGCTCTCAGATCAGTTCTCCACCTGAAAACGCTAAAAAACAAGCAATCCTGAAATCAAAGCAGGTGCTCCACTAGGCTTCTGCGCTGAAACTCAACTCCTCCATGGTGTACCTGCGTTGCAAAGCAGGTAGAACAAAGGCCACCTGCGCTGAGCGAGATGGGACAAGTGGCACACTGAGTCATTGCTCTGGAATCTTCCAAAAATGACACTTGGATCAGGGATTTCGCCTTGTGATGAGTCAGAGGCTCTGTTTCTCCAAGTGGAAGCAAGGTTCTCCAAGTGGACTCAAGAACTGAAGATCAACTGAAGAGAGAGAGGACACAAGGCAACTACACATCAGTTGCAAGCTGACTCATCCTTTCTCAATTCATCTATATATTGAGCTCTCTCCTATGAGCTCAGGAGGCTGAAATTTTGTGCAAAGTAATGATATGCTATTGGTTTCACTATAGAACTATTGGGTGATTGCTTGAAGGAGGTGAAGAGGAGAAATTCTTTCTGTTGGGAGGTGTTGCTGGATTGGGGCCTTCAATGGTTGTAACACTCTCAGAACTTTACTTCTTCCATTAATAAAAGCTATTGAGGTTCTTCTATATGCACTTGTTTCAATGATGTATTTTGATAATTGTATATTTGATTTATGCTAATCCTTGAATCAGTTATGATTGCATGCTTCTTGTAGTTTC
Source organism: Pinus tabuliformis (assembly GCA_031772625.1). Classification (NCBI taxonomy): domain Eukaryota; kingdom Viridiplantae; phylum Streptophyta; class Pinopsida; order Pinales; family Pinaceae; genus Pinus; species Pinus tabuliformis. The sequence continues at coordinate 1,252,302,983 of CM062820.1, read as the reverse complement.
CTTCTTTGTTATTTTGCAGGATCTCATTGTAGTTGGGCCAGCAAAAGAGCAAGGGGCTGGGAGCAAGTAGCAAGGAGAAGAGTTTGGATTCAACATTAAGCGCAAGGCAACGGTTAGTGCATTTCTTCATTCTCTCTTGCTTTCGTAAAGAAGTAAACCTTAAGTAGTTTTCTTTACAGTTGTTGCTGAGGTACTATCACCCTTAGAGTGGGATTGGGTCATCCGAGTCGGATACTTTTCCCTACAACAAACTGGCGACTCCGCTGGGGAACGTATCTGTTTGATTGTTTGTAGTATTTTGCTATTCATTTCCTGAACAAAAGAGTACCAAATCGAAAAGCTTTTGACTATATCAAAAGCGAAGTAGAGGGCAGCTACTCTAGCTCATTTCTGAGCATGTTCATGATTTGAAGAGCTGATCTACAAGGATCCTTGTAAGCTCTTAGTGATAGCTTTTCATCTTCCTTGTCATCCCTTAGTGTGTGCTTGACTGATAGCTTCTGATTTGAGCAAAAACTGTGAATTTTTGAGAAAATTGTGACCCGGAAACTGAGAAAACGTAACTTTCGTTTTCCAAAGCAGGTAGTACACAGGCTACCTGCTTTGCAACGCAGGCCCCGAAGGGGCTACCTGCGCTGAGAGGCAGACTGGCTGTGCAGCACCTGCGTTGGCCCAATTTTGCCTTGTGCATTTGGGGTTTCCTCCCTTTTCTTGCCTGTTTTCACTATAGATTTTGCAGCCAGTTACCAGTCTTGTACCTGTTCTGAAACCAACCTTACTTGCCATCATTCCGCCTCTGTTATATAATGAAATTGTACTTGTTCTTTTGTATTTCTTACATCATTTACAATTTCCCATAACGAAAGTGAACTAGTCTTGCTTTGGCCTCTTAGATCTGAACCTGTGTTAGGCATTTTGCTGGTCTAAAGAGTTAGCTTGTTTGTTGTCCATAGCTGATTAGTCTTTTTACTTTCGTCATTATGGTTTGATTTCATGTATTTCCAGTGATTAAACAAGTAAATCTTAAGGTGTCTTTTGATTTTGGACAAGCTTGTTTGTTTTCGCTTTAAATCGAAATCAAAGTTAAATAACAACTTTCTTTTTGTAATACATCAACATTAAGAAAGGGAAAAGAAAATACATGCATTGTGCATTTTGCATTTGAAAAAGTTTGCATGATGATTTAGGAGAAAGTGCATTAGTTTGTGCTGTATGAACTGTGTGAAAAGATATGCCTTTCTTCTCCCTCAGTAGTTAAGATTTTCATCAGTCAAAAAGATTTGAAAAAGCTTGCTTCTCATCTTAGACTGCATTTAGGAATTTGTATCAAACATCTCGTGGTGAACCTTGAAAGGCAAACTTTAAAAAAGATCAACTTAAAATATATTGAATGAACCTAACAACGCTTTGAAACATAACGCAAACACATAGAGGTCTAAGTTAGAGACGTGTTCCGGCGTCGTTAAACATAGTGACTGTCGATCTCGACGAAGGTGGGTGATTCCTCCTGAGAGTCGGTGGCACTAATACGGACTTGTGCTCCCACGTACCGTCGCGTATATATTGGGAGACCCCTATAGGCATATATCTTTTATCCATAGGAAGCCGTGTCGGCCGCCCTACTGATCGCAATGCAGTGAACACAACATTCACGAAGATCGACCACCCGTACCGTAAAACGTATTCTGTGGTTTTGCGAAAGGTTTGGCACACCCTCTGCCTAGATCTCCAAAGCAGTTTCTTTTGGCCTTTTTCAAACTCTATAACTGAAAAAGTCCATCCGAGCATTTTTCACTTCGGGCTCGTTAAAACATCGAAGGAGACTAGAGTCATCTTTAGCTTTTTCTCGACTCTTTAAAACTGAAAAAGCAAGTTGTGTCTAAAGCGTCGTTATAAAATTTATTTTAAGCGGAATAATCATCACCCTTCCCTCGTTGATCTTCGAAGTTAGTCCACCACAAGTGGAAGTTCCTGTAGAATCACTAAGAAATCTTTTGGATAGACTAGATATGTCTGAACAACCGTCAACATCTAGGACTGTGTCGTCCGACACAGCAGCAGCACAGCCTCCTGCTACTACTCCAACGATGTTCGCTGGTATACCATCTGTCCCGGCAAATTGTCAACAACAAGCCGGAGTCCCATCAGGGACGATGACATGGTTAGTTCCTATTTCTTTGTCCAGATTATCATCTGGTATTTCTTATGTTGAAACTCAACAAATCAATCCAACGTGTCTTCAAAGGCCAATCTACCCTTTAAGTACTGGATTGCCACCATATGGAGGACAGTATGCCTTTTCATTGTTCCCCCCTGGAGAACAACCATATGGGAGTTTACAACAAAATTCAGGTCAAACTGGAATTACATCCAGCGGTTGGGTACCAATACTGCCTCAGCAACCAAGAGTTGCATATTCAATGCAACCAGTCCACCCTGTGTCGAATGTTGCCACTATACCTGGTATGGTGATTGCGTCGCAAGTACAAGCGCTGCCTACTGTATGTCAACCCCAAGTTTCTCAAGTTGCCATACAACAGCCTCTTGTCTCGACATCTCAATCGCAACCTCAGGTCAGTGCCTCCTTATTCGGAGCGACTCAAGATCAAACAAGTACTGTGACTCCTCATCTTGGTCAATCATCTAGTATTGGGCATCAGCAAATGGTCCAACAACCAGAGCTGGTTCAAACTCAACAACCGCCATTCCAGCAATCATGTCAAGGACCTGAGCAACAAGTCTTTGTAAGTAATGGGCAACCATACTATAATGGTTATGCCCATCAACCTTGTCAAAGTTGCCAACATTATGCTGGTATGCGAAGACCCACTGCTCAGGCGATTCCATCTTATCCTGGATATGCTTCGCCTAACCTGAATCAACAGTTGCCCTTTGTAGCAACTCTAGAATTACCAGATCTAAACCGGCTGACGAATGATCCAATTGCTTATGCCCCTTGGTGGCCAGCGATTCCGCATAAACTTCCATCAGACATTCCTAAATTTAATGGAAATCCGGGTGAAGATCCGTCAAATCATGTGATGACATTCCATCTATGGTGTTCATCGAACACCCTAAATGATGATCCGATAAGACTTCGCCTCTTTCAGAGGACGTTAACGGGTCCAGCGGCAAAATGGTACATTGAATTGCCTAGAGCTTCGTTCGACAACTTCAGTACCTTAGCCACAACCTTTTTAACCCATTTTCAATTACCGATAAGGTATGAAACGGGAACAGAACTCCTTACCAATTTCAAACAGACGACTGCCACCCACATATCTGATCATATACATGAGTGGCGACGTCGTCCTAGGATGGTAAAAACGTACGTTCCTGATCAGCTATTAGCTGAATGGTTTATCAAGTCATTACTTCCCGCTATAACGGAAGACGTGGCAAAGGGAGGAGTCGTAACGGAAGAGCAAGTTATCGCTCGTGCGCAATATCTAGACTTGGTCTATACTAAGTCTGGCACGCTCTACGATAAAATACCTGACGCCCCTAGACCGGAATTCTCTATTCCTCCTCCTCCTAAATCAAACAATGACACTCGCACCGGTAATGGCGTGATTGGAAAGCACAAAATTTCTAGTCAAAATGCAAATGAAGAACTTCTTGCCTCGGAAGTAAATGCCATGTCGACCGACAAGGGCAAAAAACTGAAGCAACCAGGGGGCAAGAAGAAAAAGACAGGGAGAAAAAGGAAACCCCCGGCAGGGTGTCATATATGCGATGAGGATCATTGGACGAAATATTGTCCACATATAGCTGAAGTTAAGAAACTCTTCAAGAGTTCAGAAACCCCAGCAGTATTGACTGATCCGTTTCCTAATCCAAGTCAAAATCTGGTTGCTAATCAAAATGCTTCCGGATCCCAAGTGCTTATGTTGTCTACCTCAAAGCAACAGAATAATGCTTTGACAAGGAGTAAAGATTACGGGAATCCAAAGCTGTCGAACAACAAGGTTAATGAACGACCTAGTAGTTCAACAACAACTTTGACCGAAGTTGTGCCACCCATCGTTCCTGAGCCAATGATAAAGTCGCCAAAGGGAGTAGTACACAAATCGACATTTAATCCTCGTGCCAAAGGAGCACATAATTATAATATAGTAAAGGACCTGGCCCAATCGCCGTCCACCATGTCGACACTTGAGGTACCACAAAATTGCCCCTCCCAAGAGCAAGCTTTATCATCAGCAATAGGTGGGATTGGCCCAATGGATTCCAATCTTGTGGCCTTTGATCATAAAGGATATGACCCTCAGTTACCAACTCAACTAGCTTTCCTTATTCAAGTGAAAACCCTCAACAAAACTGTTCATCGAACAATTATTGATGAGGGGGCATCTACATGTCTTATGTCGATGAGTTGCTGGAAAGATTTAGGCTCACCACCCTTGTTGAAATCGTCAACGACGTTAAAAGCATTTGATGGACGATCATATACTCCATACGGGATTTTCAGTAACTTGCAAGTTGAACTGGGGGGAAAAACAGTAGGAATTGATGTTGAAGTAATTGATGGAAACCTCGATTACAACATCCTACTTGGAAGACCATGGATCTATGCCATGGCCGCAGTTGTGTCGACCTACTTCAGGAAGATTGCATTTCCCTTCCAAGGAGGAATTACAATCGTCGACCAACAAAATTTTCTCCCCGGCAGTCCACAAGTTACGGGAAGCATTCCAATGATCCATGGAAGGAATCATTCGCTCCAAAATATCGAAGTAGGCCTCCTAAAAGACCCTGCCTTAATGGGTACTTTCGCCCTACCGCCTCCAAATAATCTGGCGAGAGTGGCCACGGTGGAAACCTACAAAATGAAATCTAATCCAATATTCTGGTTGGATTCAGAAGATTCCTAAATATTTTGTCGGCATGGATCATCGCCCTAATAGAAATACTGTAAATACAGTGGGCTCCGAGGACGGTTCTTATCTCATGTCAACCTCGTTAAAAAATGAAACAAGGATTCAGAGGACGGTTCTTATCTTGTGTCAACCTCATTAAAAAATGAAACAAATCCCCTTTCTCAAAGGTAAACCTTCATTCCAACCACCGAGTTGAATGCAATGAAGCTTGGGGGGCATGCACCTCGATTTGCGTTATTATGCTAGGGGCATGCGAACTTATCACCGAGCAGTTTTAGCACATAGTTCATGCTCGTTAAAAAATAAACATAAGATTGAGCAGTGTTTTGGCGCATTCAAGCTCGTTAAAAAATGAACCCATCTCGGTAAATAACCATTAAGTATGTAACCTGATCAACCATAAAAGCCTTGGTCGTGTTTTGCACCTGCCACCTCCACTTTCATTTGGCCGATCGTTCACCTCCATATGATTGTTTACCCATTTTGAGGAACAGCTGCGAAGAGTGATTTCACCTAGCCATCCTTGTGACACTGCCGTGATTGGAAAATTCCAACCTGTACCTGGAATCAGCTGCTATCCCTGTTCATCACTCGTTCCTCAAAAGACGAGTCTTCTTTAAGCTCTTTTCAACTGACTCGTAAAATATGAAAAGATTGCCGAGTTTTGGCCTTCCAGCTCGTTAAACGACCGGAAGTGCTATCCCTCCTCTAGATTTTAATCTTTTTGGACCTGAGGGATTATTGCACAAAAAGATCGAGCGCTTGTTTTGTTCGGCTCGTTAAAACTATCGAAAGCTCATCCCTTCTGTATTGTTTTATACTTTTTCGGACTTAAGGGATTAGATGACGAAAAAGGAATTTTGGAGTTAACTTTATGTACCTTTTCAGACTCTCTAAAAATGAAAAGGACCGAGTTTTCCTTGTCGTTAGACTCGTTAAAATGATTAAATAGCGACAAACTTGTCTTTAGACGAGAACGAGTTTCCCTATCGCTAGGCTCGTTAAAACATAGCGATGGGCTTGCCCGAAGGGCAGGTTATAGAACAAGCATATGTTATCCTCCTCAAGCTTGATAATAATAAAGAGGTACTGGTCAGCAATGACTGGGGAAAAATTGGGAGAACCTCACAGCTTTAATGGTAGCAAGTCGCTCTTGAACATGACACTTTGTCCTCCGTATCACATCGGGTTGGGTTGTTTCATTCACCGGTCTCATCACCATGGTCCTCGCCACACCATCCACATTTGGGGTAATGCTACCAATCCATCACATCAGTGTCGTTATATGTTCAAGAGATTTTGTTCTGCAAAGAGTCAACCGTGTCCCATCCACTGCCATACATTGTCCTTCATCCATTTCATGACCGCCACCCTGAATCATACATCACAGTTTGTTTTCACCTCATCACAATCACTAGCTCCGTTCCGTGTCACTGATGTGGGATTCATTAAGGCCCTCCTTTGACGGATCGCTCCTTGTCGACATCAGCTCATTATCCAAGGAGTTGATCTAGGAACAACCCCTTCAGTACATTGAAGCTTGCATGCCTCAATGGCAAGTTTCTCACTTCTGGCGACAGGTATACATCAATGACCTTCGACCAGAGGATTTTGCATGGTGGTCGACGCCAAGTCCTTTATTCCCACCATGTGAATTGTACTGCCGTACCTTGAGGGTCATCATCCTTATCGGTGATTCCTCTCGCGCTTGTTAACGGTTTACATCATTGACCGGTAATCAAGCGATGTCTTTCCATGTTCGACTTCAAGAAATTCTCACATGGATCGACTTGTACATCGAGTGAAGATCGGAAGAGATTGAAGACCCCGGATCTAGTTTCATCCATCCGGACTGCGATATATATTCAGGATATAAAGACATTTGATATGTACATCATTGCAGCAGATGATCATCCTTCTCAAAGGATGATAATTTCAGCAGAGAATTATCAGTCTATCATCAGACGATCATCTGTGCTATGTACCAAAATGAATTTATAAAGCTGAGCATGGGAATGCCCGCCTCAGCTAGATCATGAAAAAGAATGAAAAATAATGTATTGTATTGTATCTTATTACAGGACACTTCTCAGCAGATTGAATGAACTTTGAATCCTCCTAATAAAGCATTTCACCCGATAAACGACCTCATACTTTAGGGGGCATCTGTTATAGACAATTTTGTGCCTGGCAGCATCGGGCATGAATTGTCAATAATCCAAGGGATCCAAAGTCCCTAAACATGATTTTCCTACCCCTAGAGGAACAAGGTCAGCAAACCAACAGCTCTCAGATCAGTTCTCCACCTGAAAACACTCAAAAACAAGCAATCCTGAAATCAAAGCAGGTGCTCCACTAGGCTTCTGCGCTGAAACTCAACTCCTCCATGGTGTACCTGCGTTGCAAAGCAGGTAGAACAAAGGCCACATGCGCTCAGCGAGATGGGACAAGTGGCACACTGAGTCATTGCTCTGGAATCTTCCAAAAATGACACTTGGATCAGGGATTTCGCCTTGTGATGAGTCAGAGGCTCTGTTTCTCCAAGTGGAAGCAAGGTTCTCCAAGTGGACTCAAGAACTGAAGATCAACTGAAGAGAGAGAGGACACAAGGCAGCTACACATCAGTTGCAAGCTGACTCATCCTTTCTCAATTCATCTATATATTGAGCTCTCTCCTATGAGCTCAGGAGGATGGAATTTTGTGCAAAGTAATGATATGCTGTTGGTTTCACTATAGAACTATTGGGTGATTGCTTGAAGGAGGTGAAGAGGAGAAATTCTTTCTGCTGGGAGGTGTTGCTGGATTGGGGCCTTCAATGGTTGTAACACTCTCATAACTTTACTTCTTCCATTAATAAAAGCTATTGAGGTTCTTCTATATGCACTTGTTTCAATGATGTATTGTGATAATTGTATATTTGATTTATGCTAATCCTTGAATCAGTTATGATTGCATGCTTCTTGTAGTTTCCTTCTTTGTTATTTTGCAGGATCTCATTGTAGTTGGGCCAGCAAAAGAGCAAGGGGCTGGGAGCAAGCAGCAAGGAGAAGAGTTTGGATTCGACATTAAGCGCAAGGCAACGGTTAGTGCATTTCTTCATTCTCTCTTGCTTTCGTAAAGAAGTAAACCTTAAGTAGTTTTCTTTACAGTTGTTGCTGAGGTACTATCACCCTTAGAGTGGGATAGGGTCATCCGAGTCGGATACTTTTCCCTACAACACTATTAGGCCCCTATAATACTAGTGATTCCCCCATTACTATTGTTATTGTATCCCTTATTGTTATTTTTGTGCCCCTATTGTCCCTAATTGTCCCCATATTATTACTAGTATGCCCCATAGAAACCCACTATTGTTATTTTTGTGCCCTTAGGTTATTACTGTTATGTCGACTTGATTATATTGTGACCCCTTAGACTCCTATATATAGAAGGGAGGTTTAGTCATTTGTATCATCCAAGAATTGTTCATTTGTGTAATGTAAAGGAGGTTTCCCCATCGAAGAGGCTGAATTCTAAGGCGTTGATCTATCTTTTCTATCTTTTTGTGAGCTAGTTTCCTAACATTTAGTATCAGAGCTTTGGATTCTAGGGTTTTGCTGCTCCAAACAAGTCATTGTGGAATTTTCACTATAACTTTGTTTCTGCGACATTTCAGAAGCTACAAAAAAACCCATTTGAGCCGAAATTGTTTTGAACTTTGGGTCCAAATTTTAGAGTTTGTATCACTATATTTGTAGAAATATGATCTAAGGAAGTTAGGGTTTTTTCAAACTCCCGAATTACATTCCAAACAGGTGACTTGGGGAAAATCATCATAATTTTTGTTTTGAGCATCAGATTGAAATTTCGTAAGAAGTTTCAGAAAGAGGATGGCCTGTAGTTTTCTGTATATCATTTTTAGGTACTAAGGTCGAAACAATGACATGTGGCACATCATACAAGTTCACTCTACTGAACTAGTTTATAATTAGGTCACCGTGGGAGATTTGACATAAATCTTCCTTGGAGAATCCAATCTTGATTAGATTTGTGGGGTTAGAAAGAAGATTCAAAGGGCTACTGCAGGACAATATTTCAGATATTCAAGATCTGAAGTTACAAAGATACAATAGATTCAATAGCGAGCTCTTACAAAGTGAAAAAAAGGTGTGTATTTTTTTTTAAATTTTGCATAAGATTGGTTTGAAAAATTAGTTTGAAGGAATTCAAAGGGAATAGTGAAGAAATATTAGCATTAATTAATGTCCTGAAGAAAGAAAATAGAAACACCTAGTAAGCAACCTAAAAGCTCTAGCATGACTCGCGAAGAAGAGGAAGAAATGCAACATGATATATCAAAATTACAAGACCAAGTACAACAAATTTCACTCTCACTAAAGCTAAATGAAGCCAAGATGAATGGAGTGGAAGCTAATATGAATGGCATGCAATTTAAGATGGATGGCATGGAAGCTAAGATGAATGGCTTGGACGCTAGGATGAATGGCATGGACGATAAGATGGAAGAATTGAAGATAAATTTGAATAAGTTTCTACAAGAAATAATGGAAGAATTGAAGATAAATTTGAATAAGTTGCTACAAGAAATAATGGAAGAATTGAAGATAAATTTGAATAAGTTGCTACAAGAAATGGTTACTAATGGTGAAAAGGTAGTAAAGAAAACTCATGATGAGAACAAAAGAAATTTTAATCATGATTTCATAGACTCTAATGTTGGATTGAAGACCCACCATGTTCCAAAAATTGATATAAGGAAGTTTGATGGCAAGGATCCCGGAACATGGATACTACAAATGGAACAATTTTTCAATCTCCATAATGTGAAAAACACACAAAAAGTACGAACTGCAACTTTATATTTGGAACCAAATCATTTTGTATGGTATCAATGGATTTTCTCTCGTAAACAAATTGTCACTTGGGAAATTTTTACAGAAGAAATGATAGCACATTATGAGGATACAAAAGGCAACACCTTTTTTAGCCAATTGATAAATCTCAAATAAAAGGTTTCAATGATGGAGCACATTGAGGACTTCCAAAAATTGAACATAAGGGTAAAATATATTCCAAAGGAGCATAGAATTGATGTGTTCATAGGGACTTTAAAGGATAATATCCAACATGAGGTTTGCCTTTGGGAACCTGATTCATTGGAGAAGGCATTCATGTTAGCAAGAAAAATGGAAAGCAAAATTATGGCAACCAGGAAGCCTACCACTCACAACTATAAATATGGAAGTGTTGTTGCCCCTAGCCTTCCACAACCTACAAGGTTGACACCACAAAAATTGGAAGAAAAAAGAGCAAAAGGGCTTTGTTACAGTTATGATAGAAAATACACTAAAGGTCATAAGTGTGTTGAGAAGAAATTATTCTACATAGATTGTGAAGAGGAGGAAGAAAAGGAACAAGAAATGTCAAAATAGGAGGATATACTCTAGGACAAACCCTAGATAAAGAAGAAATGAATCTTACCATATCTTGTAATGCATCGGCTGGAATTACCACTCCTCAAACTATCAAGATAGAATGACATATCAAGAAGAAAAAGGTAATAGTGTTGATTGATTCTGGAAGTACCCATAATTTCATTCATTTTAAGATAGCAAAGGAATTGAATTTCTTCCTATATCCAGCACCAAAGTGTCAAGTGATGGTTGCAAGTGGAGGAACCATAAATTTCTCAGGAAAGTGCCATAATATCAAGCTATCCATGGGCGAATATGTATTGAATATCCCAATGCTTTCCATTCCAATGGGTGGTGTTGATGTTGTACTACGAGTCCAATGGCTACAATCCTTGGGTACAATAGCTTTTAATTTTCAAGAACTTTTCATGAAATTTTGTGTGGAAGGAAAGGAAGTTGAATTAAGGGGTGTTGTAGGGAAACCGGGAAAGATAATAAGCTCTAACAGTATGACAAAGCTTCTAAAGAAGGAACAACAAGGTATAATTGCACAATTATGTTCGCTATAGGTTCCCACATCGAAATCATCTATTTCTCGAGATCTACAAAAAGTATTGGAAAATCATTCCAAGGTATTTGAGACTCCCAAAGGTCTCCCAGCTATTTGTGATCATGATCAAGCTATTCATTTGATTCCAGGAAGTGTTTCTCGAAACATCAGGCCGTACAGATATCCCTATGTCCAAAAGAGTGAAATTGAATGTATGGTTGCAGAAATGTTAGAGGTTCGTATAATTCAACCTAATCAAAGTTATTTCTCTACTCTAGTAGTATTAGTGCAAAAGAAGGATGGATCATGGTGTCCGGATTATAGGGAGTTCAACAAGCTCACTATTAAGGATAAATTTCCCATTCCTATCATTGATGAATTATTGGATGAATTGCATGGATCAATTTACTTCACCAAGTTGGATCTTCATTTAGGATATCATCAAATCAGAATGAAGACTGAAGACATCCCGAAAACAACATTTAGAACTCGTGAGGGTCATTATGAATTTTTGGTCATGTCGTTTGGCCTTACCAATTCACCTTCTACATTTCAAGGTTTGATGAATTCCATTTTCAAACCCTTCCTTAGAAAATTTGTGTTAGTATTTTTTGATGATATACTAATCTACAACAAGTCTTGGAGGGATCATGTTGAACATGTTGACAGGGTGCTCAAACTATTGGAGGAGAAACAATTATATGCAAAAAGCTCAAAATGTTTCTTTGGAGTACAAGAGGTGGAATATATGGGTCATATTGTATCTCATGAAGGTGTTAAGGTAGACCCTAGAAAAATTAAATCCATTAAGGAATGGAAAATCCCCACATCCATAAAGCATCTTCGAGGATTTCTTGGGTTGACAGGGTATTATGTGGAAGCATTGTTGTGCTCCATTTCTATTATCCAACTAGACTAGATAAACGAAGCAAGGGAAGAATGGAAGAATGACAAAAAAGTGTGGGCACTCATTTGAAAGATACAACAAGATCCCAATACATCTGATACATTTAGTTGGAAAAATGATTCATTATGGTACAAAGATCGTTTATGCCTATGTAAGAATTCCCAACTCAAACAAAAGATTCTTATGGAATTGCACACTTCTCCCTTAGGAAGGCACTAGGGATTTTTAAAAACTTACCACAGGGTTAAGAAGGAATTTTTTTGGGGTGGCCTTAAATCATATATTCAAAAGTTTGTGGCGGAATGTTTGGTTTGCTAGCAAAATAAAGTTGAAACAATTAAGACCCTAGGTCTATTACAACCTTTATCCATTCCAAGCCAACATTGGGAGGAGGTTTTATTGGATTTTATCATAGGTTTACCCAAGTCTGAAGGAAAGAGTGTCATTATGGTGGTAGTTGGCAGACTTACCAAGTATGCACACTTTTGTGCATTATCATATCCATTTAACGCCAGTACAGTTTCTACTGCATTTATGGAAACAATTCAAAAGCTACATGGAAACCCAAAGATTGTTGCAAGTGGCAGAGATCCCATTTTCACTGGAAATTTTTGGACATAATTATTTTCTTGTCTCGGCACTCAGTTAGCTCATAGCTCATCTTATCATCCTCAATCTCATGGGAAAACTAAGATAGTAAATAAATGTTTGGAAGGATATCTTCGTTGCTTTGTATCTGATAAACAGACACAATGGGTCAAATGGTTGCCTCTAGCTGAATGGTGTTATAACACTTCCTTCCATACTGTAGCAAAAATGACCCTATTTATGGAACTTTATGGATATCATCCACCATCCATCACATCATATTTAAGAGAAAATTCTAAGGTTCTGTTGTGGCCAGCAACACCCCCCCTTATTCAATTAAGTATCAGCCATGATACTGAATGAATGGGGACCCTTAGTTAATTTTTAGGAAAAGCAAGAGTTTCTTTTTGAAGTCACAATCATACGCTTGGAAAAAGCCTCTTAGATATTTTAAAGCCTAAGTCTATGATAAAAGAGAAAACCTTAAGGTCGCATTGCAAAAGATATGAAAAACCTTCATTCCCCTTTTTATGCGCACCATCCTCATGTTAATAATGACATCGCATCGCAAATTAGTAACGCTCATGAAGAAAACTTAAAGATCCGCCGATCTGCGATAACGCCGATCGCTAGATCGCATATCGCAGAAATGAGCCAGGCAAGATTTTGTGAACATCAAATTCCTGCGATCTGCGATATTGCGATCGCTGCGATGCCACATCCATGTGATTTGCGATGATGCGATCGCGCGAGATGCGAGATTACGTCAGCAAATCATAAATCACTTCGGTACGAATCCTTCGGGCGCGCCATTCAAAGAAAAAGCCACTTACTATAATCTGACCCGAAAGCATGGGCTTTTAATGAAAGTAAATGAATTAGTTGTCAGTTATTAAATGGATTAAAGACGCGTGCCTTGGTAGAGACTTGCTTCACGTAAGGTGTCATATTTGATTTATCTCTTGCATTTAAAACTCTCCCATCACCTTTCTGGATCAGTCATTTCCATTTCACTCGTAATCTGCAGGAACAAAACTCGAAGACGACTCAGACAGAAACGCAAAGCGAAATGGGAAAGAAGAACAAAGCTCAAAGCTCCGAAGCAAGAGAGAAGACCAAGGAGATGGCAGCTCTGTACACAGACATAGCCTGCAACAAAGACGCAGGGATATCAACATGGGACGGTATGTACAGGCTGCTATAGGAAGAAAAACCTAGAATAATGAAGGTGACTGCTGTCGCGGGCGCACCACGCTCTTCTGAGGCGTCTTTGGAAGACCTAGCATGTTCATTCCTTCACAGAATAGCGGCAAGACCCAAAATTTTACCATACACAGATATGATCAAATGGATATTGGATGATGCAGAATTGAAGGGCAGACAATTCAAAGTTCATGGACATGGGCTTGTAGGATCATTTGCTGCGCAATATTTGAAGCTTATGTATCATCTTCCTGAACCGCAAGCGACCTATAATGCACAATTCGTTAAGAAGTTTGCGGCGGACAATCCAGATCTATCAGACACCACTAAAGAATGGTCTAGAAGAGACGAACCGCTAAAAAAGGATAAAAATGGTATGTACAGCACTGGTTCCCTCACCTCTCCATATTGTTTTGCTACGGCTATGCTCTGTAGGTTATTTGGGATGCCAGATATCAACAAGTTTTCATCTGAGTGGCTGCCATTAATTGATGCTGCCACTAATTCTGACATCCTAGATTGGGCCAAAATCCTTTCAGATACTCTATACACGGCTGTTCTCAATTACCGGTCTAAAAGATCCTTCTCTCAAAGGGTCTATCCTCCTTTTTATCTGTCTGCCTATATTATGGATTCTGTTTGTCTTGTATCTAATTTTCCTATTATGGGTTGGAAATGGACTACCCAAGACCCATTGCCCATCCATGTTTATCACAAGATCTTATGGGATTCCCAGTTTGCCCCTCATTTTTACCAGATTTGCCATGGGGTTATTTTGCCCCTATATAGAATGATATACGATAAGGACCCCCCAAGGTGCTCCCCCGAGGCCCAAATTGACATCCTCCCCGTCGCAAGATGGTTTGGGGAAGAATGGTTTACTTACATTAGAGTTTTTGGAAGCACTGTACCTCCACATGTCCTACCCCTATATATCCCTGATAAACTTTTGGCCCGGGAAATCGCTTATCAAACCTGTTCTGAAGGCGGCTTAACCAAGGACCTAAAGGACAAGAAGAAGGCCATTTGGCCTCAATTTCCCGTCACTTGTGGGGCCTTCTCTTTGTTCGATGTAGGACATGCTTTTGGCGAGGTGGAGAATGTGACGTGTCTTCAATTATTTAAGTTCCCAGCGAGGCCATTCGACCCAAATGATGTGGCCCAAGAATTCACAACGAACGTCAAGATAAGAGTGTTCTCTGGAAAGAAAGATCTGTTTGATGATCTCTTTCAGAGTAAGAGCTCACTCAAAGAAATTTTGTAGGAAGCTCAGTCGAGGTTGTCTTCGGGTGACCTCCAGAAATTCACGTTATACAGGGAAAGAAGGCTGGCTAGTATTCCACTAGAGAGGCTGCGAATACCTACTAGAGAACCGACTCCGAGCATCAGCCTCAGTGAAAACTCCAGCACTTCCAGGTCTAAGTCCAACGCCGCACAAGAAGTATCTGAGCATCCTGAAGAGTCTGGTCACAAGCAAGGAAAAAACAAAGAAACGACCAAAGACACAGCTCAGTCGAGTGCAATGTCTCAGCAACAAGTTATCGCCTCACCACCAAGAGATGTCCCCCCTCCTGTCATCGAAGCACCTTTTGTCACAACAGAGCTAGATAAAGAGTGGGAAACCTTCAATGAATTAATTAATCTTGAAGGGCAAGTCCCGAAGTCACTTGTGAGCAATACACAGGTGGTGTAAGAAGTCGTTTCGACCATGGTCAGTAGCACCACAGAAGCTGAACGCCTTCCTATCGCTCCAACCTCAGAACTTCTACTTAACGTAGAAGAAATCCCCCCACTGGATGTATTCTACAGTCCCCAACACAAAGCAGTCGTAAGGAGACAGAGAAAGAAGAGAAAGCTTGAGAATACACTGTCTCAAGGTGCTGAACATTTGGACGTCTTATGGAAAGACCCCAATAATAATCCGACTGAAAATCTTACGAAGCTGTCTCAGATTGCAGGAGCATATGCTTCTGCAACTATTGACAAGGCCTCTGAAGTTCAGCAACTTTTAAAGGAACAAGAAAATCATATACAACTGCTACAACAACAGTTGCAACAAGCCAATGCGAACACTGAAGCTTCCAGACAGCTCGAAAAGCTACAGGAAGACTTTCAACAGATGCAGATAGGCTATCAAAAAAGTCTTGAAGAAAAAGAAAAACAACTGCAGACGGTGCAAGAAATGCATAAAGATGAGCCTAAACCGGCAGAGTTTATTTCAGAGTCCATTGGCTTGAACGAGCAACTACTGCAGAAACAAGAAGAGTTGGGACGTAAAATATCATAGTGGAGGCACTTTTGTGAGCTGAGCGACAAAATCACCAGTCAGGTGGTGGAATTGCGGAGCGACTATGATCAGAACGACAAGAGGGTGACAGAATATCTAACTTGGCAAGATGATGAGGAAGGGAAAAGAGCAGGGGCACCCAGGATTAATGAAAATCATAAGGAGCTGCTCTTTAATAAATGGGACGAACAAATCACGCAGGCGGAGCAAGCAGCAGAGATAGCGGCGACACAGGCGAGCATTCTTATTGACTGTGCAAATGAAAATTTACACAGGGCCAATTTAATTACGGAGACCACCCTGGGGTACCTACCAAGCAAGTTGCAACTGGAGACAGAATGGAGGCAGAAAGCGCAGGCAAAAGGGAAAGCAATCCAAGCATTGGCTAGGCTGAATTGGGAAGGTTACTGGATGTACTTGGTTAAACCACACAGCCAATGGATGACGGTGAAGTGCATTACGAACGCAGCCGAGAAGGTAGCGCCAGCTCTCATAGATGTCGTTTTCGCAGCCCAGCTCAGCACAGAAATCAGCCAGCCGACTCTTCTCAAGCCTATGCTGGACACTTGCAACTTCAAAGACCAAGTTCACAAATGATTTCATTTAGAATGTTGTTTTTTCTCTTTTAACTAGATTAGAAAAAGGACGGTCATTTGAAAACCGTATCCTAAAATTTTGTAATGATACTATTATTAGAATTAGGAAGTAGTATTTTAACCCTTCTCATTGCATTGGAGAAGGGTCCAGAAGTTTGTCAAAAACTTGTCCTCGGAACATGCACTTCTGCACCCTCAGAGGAGGTTTTGATGAATGGAAGGATCGAGATTTATTTATGTTTTCATTTTAATGTCTGCTACTGATGTTGCACTTCTGTACTCTTGGTAGATGTTAGAAGGAAGTAGAGATGAATCGTTATTGCTTAAAGTTTGTGAGTGAAATCAGTCATAAATGGTACTTTTGTCTCTTGATTAATTTCTGCTCATATTCTTAGAGTGATATACAGCTGAGTTGTTTATATGTTAATGTATGAATGTGTGGGTTACCATTTGGCACTTTTGTACGGTGGAGTCATTTGTTTGTGCTTGACATATGAATAACTGATTATGCGATATGTTGTTCACAACTGTTCTGCCTAACTTCTTATGCAGAATGGTTTATCTTAATTGATTTATATTCTTATGATAGCTGAATGATCTTTATTACCAGTTATTGTTCGAAATCTTTTTAGATCGCATGATAGAAGAGTTATATCCCGGGTTAGCGTAGATTAGATACGTTGTTCTCATTAGATTATAATAACATAGATTTAGTTTATAAGTAAGATTTGAGTTAGCTCTAAAGTACTTCCAGAATCAACATAATCAAACTCTACACACACACACACACCCTTTAGATTGGGAAGCTGGTCCCATTATCCCCAGTCGGACCCGCTACACCAAACGGGCAAGGAGCCGCCAACCAGGTTCCCGACCAGGTGGGTATCCCCCTTGTTGTTGACCCGATCTCCGGGCCATCAACAGGTTCATGTAGTGGAACATCACATCGAGCATCAACAACAAGTTCTCCAACTCTTAAAGGATAAACTCACGTTGGCACATAATAGAATGAAACAATAGGTAGATCAACATTGTATCGAAAGAAGTTTTGATGTAGGTGACTAGGTATTCTTACGGCTACAACCATAAAACAAATGTCCCTCAAGCAAGCTAAGAAGGATAATAAATTATCCCCAAAGTATTATGGTCCGTACAAGGTGTTGCAAATATTGGTACTATGGCATACAATTGGAGCTTCCTGCAGCTTCTCGAGTGCACCCAGTTTTCCATGTTTCATGTTTAAAGAAGGTTATAGGTGAAAATCTCCCAGTTCAAACAATATTGCTAGAACTTTATGAGGAAGGAAAAATCATATTGGAATCGGAAGCAGTCACAGAAACAAGAACTCGACAACTACAAAATCGATCAATTTCAAAGTATCTCATCAAGTGGAAGAACTTATCCGTTGAAGATTCCACATGGGATGATGAAGATTTTATACAAAAGCATCCAAAAATACTCAAGTGTTGAGGACAACACTTTTCGGAAGGAGAGGGGCATGTTAGGCCCCTATAATAATAGTGATTCCCCCATCACTATTGTCATTGTATCCCTTATTGTTATTATTGTGCCCCTATTGTCCCCATATTGTTATTAGTATGCCCCATAGAAACCCACTATTGTTATTTTTGTGCCCTTACGTTATTACTGTTATGTCGACTTGATTATATTGTGACCCCTCATACTTCTATATATATAATGGAGGTTTAGTCATTTGTATCATCCACGAATTGTTCATTTGTGTAATGCAAAGGAGGTTGCCCCTCAGCAAAGGAGGCTGAATTCTAAGGCGTTGATCTAACTTTTCTATCTTTTTGTAAGTTGGTTTCTTAACAGTGTATTCATAAGTGAACATCATCTCTAAGTAAATTAGAATCATATTTCATGAGCAAGGACTATTTCTAGACAAAGATCGAAGAAGGAGCACAAAGTGCTGGGAAGCAAAGTGTCGAAAGAAGGAAGTCTATGTGCCAGGAACAAAGTGATGAATAGAGGAAGGAATTGACTTCTACTTGGAGGACATCCTAGTCAAGGGTCTAGGGTTTGGCATTGATCAATAAGAAGCTCCAATAAGAGAAACTTACCAAAGGGTTTTCCTCTCTAAGAGAGAGAGGTTTTGGCACTAGAAAAGAGCCAACATCTGTGTTCTTATCTTTATGTTTTTGGTAGCAGTTTGATCAAACACATAAACTAATAATAAGAAGAAGATCAAGCTAAGATAACTTGTAAAAAAGGCTTCACAAATTGTTATCAAGTCAAGAAGAATAACACTACACCTAATTTGCCTAGATTCTTCAACACTACGTAGGGATACTCATAGCAAGGACTGACTTGAAGCGGAGAAAAAATGGTTTTCTTCAGTTAATCAATGTCGATCCTCAATCATTGGGATTTTCCTTCATCCTAATTCTTTTCAGTGTACAACACATTCCTCAACTTCTTCATGGTTTCATGCCTTTTTAGTAGTCTATGTCAGATAGTTGGCCTCAAGAATAGGTGGGAAATGTCGGAAAATATTGGTTGTTTCCTCTTCCCATTCCTTTGTTGGCATCCTTCCTCTCAACGCCCTTGTTATTTGGATAGTTAATACTTTATCCAAGTACACGACGCTCTGTTGCTCCCACCAATGTGAGCTGAAAGCACGATATAGTCCTTTAGGAGAGCCTCCTCTAAACGCTGACTGTCCTAAAGAACCCACGTATGTTGATACTTTTCAGTTATTTATTCTTACTTATAATTCTAGGTTTGGTCAAGGTTCTACTTCAATTGTTATGATCTTAGGAAGGCTTAGCCTCTAGGTGGTATCAGTAAGTCTCAAGGGCTAATAATTTTCTTCTCCACAAATTTTGACCCCCTCGCACTTGTCACATCACCCTCCTTCTAGTTGGTATCCCTGCCCAGGAAAAGACATAGAGTTAGGAAATGTTAATTTTAGATAACAGTTAAGTTATTCTTAGCACAATTACTTCAATGTACTTTAGCAATTGTTGTAGAAAAACAACAACCCCCCATTTTTAGTTAGTTTCTAATAAATAATGGGGACCCTTTATCTTTATACTTAATTTGTTTAGATAAAATGCTTTGTTTTACTAATAAGGAGCATAAGAGGTTTTTACACAAGCACTTTCAAAACAATACCTTTATTAAAACTTAAAGTCTTTCCCTTTACCGAAACTCACCTTATCGAAGTTTTATTTTGTAAACATTACGAAATAACGAAGTTTCGATGGGCCCACCCCAAAAGTTCTCTTTATATCGAATACCCTTTGTTATTGAATCTTCCCATTTCTAAACGTTTTATTAATAGGTGTTACGAAAAGGTTTCTTCCTGATGTCTGACCTCCCGATGCCTTTATTAGTCCCTGCCATCTGGCAATGGCCAGGGACTATTGTAATCGTTCCGGTCGACTTAACATTAGTTCGGTGCTCTTATACCGCTCTTATACCGCCCTTATCCTAAAGTCTAGTGACCTGTTCTCTGCAGTTAACCAAAGTCGATTCCGCCGTTCGCCTTTGTCATCTTATTTGGCCTCTTCCCGAGGCGGAAGAGGCCGGAGCATATGGTAAAATGATATTTAACCACTATCATCTGTGCTTGACTGTGTGCGGTTTACTATTAATGCTGGCATTAATTTGTTAACCTTTAATGTTAAGTCTACCACCGGTTCTTCACACTCAGCCCTAGTTCTTTAACGCCATGGGTTGGTCCGGTGTTTGTTCTTTCGCAGGTGAGCATGGCCACCGTATTAGTCTTCTCGACACGCTCTTTTGCTTGCTGCATGAATAATGGACGTGTCACCCCTCTTGCACGCAGGCTGCCATCTGGAAGGTAACCTCCGTTTCGTAGCTTTCGTTTTTCGCCTGTAAAAGTTGCCCACTGCACTTCTAAGATAGGTTTCCCTTCGGCCTCCCGGGCGGGGGTACTGGGTACTCTCCTGGTTTTGGCTTCCTTTGAGTGAATGCCGGATGATGGTAATCTCCGCTTCGTAGCTATAGTTTTTTTTCCTTAGAATGCTGCACACTGCACTCTGAGATAGGTCTCCTTTCGGCCTCTCGGTCGGGGGTTCCGGGCACTCGTTCTGGTTTTCGGCTTCAATTGGGCTGATGCTCGGTATATTGGTCTCTTCCGGCTCTTTCGAACCCAAAAGTTTGTGTATTACCTCTGCATGACCACTCCCTGTGTTCTATCAGTGATGCACTATTCCTTGCTGGAGTTGGCTAATATAAAGGAGAAGCATGACAGTGTGAAATGCAGGCAAGGGGACATTGTGGGCATGCCCTCTTCTTTGCCTCCCTTGGATGTTGTCTTCATAAACTGCCTTCCTGCCTTGAACCACTCTCTTCCAAGAATTCTTGACGCCGTAGTCCGACGCTGTGTACCAGGTAAGCTTCTTCATGCCTTTCCGAGGCTCTGCGGGATCACCCACAATCTTGAAGCACATACCTGTGAATTTTCTGTGATTATGTTCTTCCCAATGTCGCACAGATGATTGTGCATTCTTATCTGTGAATTTTCTGTGATTATGTTCTTCCCAATGTCGCACAGATGATTGTGCATTCTTATCTTTGCCTTCCCCCGCCAAATAGCAAGCAGCGTCCATGAACAGTGATTTCTCTTGTTCATCAAGTGCTTCAACTGTGATTTTCAACCTTTCTTTGATATTCCAAGGCAGAATTCTAGAAATCTTGCCCAATATAGCTTCCCATACTTTTCTATCAGCAAAATATACCGATTCACTGGGAACTGGTTGTTCATGCGGGCCCCTGCATTCAACCTACTCTCTGCAATATCGAATGCTGCCATGAAATAGATGGCACGCCATGCCATTATCCAATAAAACTTTCTATTTGAATAGAAACCGTTGCCATGAGGATTAATGAAGAAGGGTAGTTTCATGGAAACCCTAGTCCATGCATTGGACTCTGAATCATAAATCTGCAACACCATTACATACCCAGTCCGTTCTTTACCAGTAATTTGACCGAGCAAGACAGTGCAACGCCTCAGGGTAGCGTCGAAGTGCAGTGCATTGAAATGCCAATGTGGGTTAAAATCGGCAGGGCGAGGGAGTTGTCTCCAGGTTCTGGTAGCAGGATTGAATAGGGAAAGATTCAATCTGTCTCCATTTCTCATACAGAGGCAGATGCTCCGGCATGAATCCACAATGATTAGGTTATTAATTGGAGAAAGGGCTTTATAAATATTTATATCCGAACCACCACCGTGTGCTAATTCTATGACCCACGGCTCCTGATATAGGGGATCCCAATAGAGTTGAATGAGAAATGCAGGGATTGAATTCACTGAAAAGTTTGGATCAATTCTTTGCAGGGCATCGCCAGGAAGTAACAGATTTTTCCATCGTTTGCAGACAATCCTCATTCTGGCAACATCCCGAACAGGAAGCCTAGCTAAAATCGAACACAGTAAACTGTCGGGCAGGGCATCCCAAATATGCGTTTCTGTTTCCATCTTTTGATTGACAGCACAAAAAAGTTTACTGTAAAGGATACATCAATCAAGAACAGAGGTTTCTGTTTCCATATATGTGGGCAATATATTACCCTATGCCTGGGTTGGAAATTCCGAGCAGCAATGCCCGGGGACTTGCGCATATCCATTCGCAATTAGCAGAGATGGCTTCCAGTTCTCTTATTAATGCCTGGTATGCCGGTAACTGGAATCCTACTCCAGGGTAATAAAGCTATGCAATATCGATTTTTGGGTGTGGATGTGGGCGTGGCGGTGGCGGAGGCGGAGGGGCGTACGGTGGCGGTGGCGGGGGCGGAGCGTATGGATCAATATCCGTCCCAACTGAGATTGCAGATCCGTGTGAAGGAATCTATGGCACTGGTGGAGGTGCAGGTTACACAGGGCAAGTGATGAATGATGCCCAGGGAGCTTCTTTTAACTTGAATATAGTGGACAGGTTCAACTTGCTGCAGGGACTCGCTGCGTCGCAGCTCCCCTTGTTAATATTTACAAATGACTTTACTTCGATGCCCAAATCGTAAAATCTAATTTCGTAACTCTTCCAAGGTTTCAACCTTGAAAACTTTATATTAAAATATTTGTTTGAGGACTTATCATATTGGAAGTGTATTCTTTATTACATCCACAAAAACAAACTCCTCCAAAATTCTTCAAATATTTGAGATACTTTTATCGGACCTCCTTCATTGGAACTTATTTAGAAAGAAAGTTACGATAATGAATATCTCTGATAAACTATTATTATTAGAATATTCGATTTTGGGTTGTTAGACACAACCATGGCGAAGACGAAAAATATGATAGATAATCATGAGGATCCTTTTATTATTCACAAGATGTACATTTATAATACATTGGTGTGACTCTTGGATTCATCTTCCAAGATCTCTTGGAATCCCATTGATTGTTCAACTTCTACACCATTACCCTTAGCAGATTAGGTGTCCAACATTACCCCCTTAATCTAAAGGGATATATATGAATCCAAGAAGAGAGCTATAATACAAAATAAAACAATGCATGACAACAATAGGTTGAATTTTCTCTCTAAGATGATCACATAAGGTGGGAGAAATCGAGGTCTCAACTGGCAATGGTTTAAGGATGAACTCCAACACTAGAACGCTTAGTGCAGTTCCCGAAACTCTTCCGAATTTTGCAAGAAGATGAATTATTTTGTTAGAGGAAGTGTCCTTAATGATTTAAGGAGGGAGATCTTCAACTTGGAAGAAGAGATTTCTACAAAATGCAATGGTTTAAGGAAGGCCGCCAACCAAAGGAACACTTAGTGTGATTCCCAGAACTCTTCCAAATCTAGAAAGCATATGAAGTCTTATGGTAGAGGAAGTGTCCCTAATTCTTTGGAGATGGAAACCTTCAACCTGGAAAAGGGAGGCATGCAACTTGTGGTGGTTTAAGGAAGGCCACCAACCAAAGCCATGTTCAAGGGCTTTTGTGTCTCTGGCTACAACCATAAGTTTGAGTATGGTTGTCTCTGGTTGTAGGCTTAGAAAACATGTTCAAGTTGTGGCTCAAGCTTGCTTGGTGTGTATATTTGAAACTTGTAGATGACCATCATTCCCCCTTTTCATATACAAGGTGAGAAGAGAGAGATAAATCAACTGCAATAATTTCCAATAGTCAAGAACAAATCCTATCGTATGAGTGAAATATATTCCTGGTTGTCGAAGCCCATTGCCAAGAAGTGATCCATCCAAGGCGAATCTTTGTTATTGTAGGATACCTATTTTTGAATAATGTATTTGAAGAATGAGTGTGTTGATCACAATTCTTGCACGGATCAAGATCAAAACAATGATCCTTCACATGGCCAACTCGGTCACAATGTTTCCATTTCACAATATATTGTTGTGGAGGAGGAGCAGGATGAAGATGGATCATTTTGAAGAAATTTGACACTCTGAAATTCGATGGGTTTTAATAATAGGGAGTATGAAAGTACACCTTTTTAATTTTAGATAAAAATGGTATGTTTTATGCTTAGCACAACTTACTTCAATGTTCCTTTAGCAACCCAATAACAATTTCCAACTATTTCTAGTAGCAATCACATTAATCATTAATCACATTGACAATAAATGTAGATAAAACATAAAACAAAGTGCAGAAGACAACCCTGTTGGGTGTGGAGCCTGATTATCTTCTATAGTACCGGCATTTTGGACCCCAGTTCAAAATGGGGCGGCAACGCCGCCTGTAAAATAATCGCTGCCGTGGGGGGTCCAGGGGGGGGGGCGGCAGTGACTTTGGGAGCCCCCCCCCCACCCCCCCCTGGCGGGGGGTTTCGGGGCAGCGCCCCCGAAGCTAAAAACAGCTGTAAAATTTCCTTGTAAAAGTATAGTAATTTCTAGTCAATCTGGGCCGTTCATTAGGCGGATGATCTGACGGTAGAACTTATGTTTAGTTTAGGGTTTTTTGCCCTAGAAAGCAACCCCTCCCTTTATATGAGGGCATTGTATTTGAGGCTGGGATATAGATGTGTATTCGGTGAGCGAGAAACATAGAGGTGAGACTGTGAGAGAAAACAGAGGATATTACAGTGGTTTTGTTGTAGGTTGTATCTCTTCATTTTGCTGGATAATAGAAAGGAAGGACTGGCTGTTCGGGGTGGACGTAGCCCAAACTGGGTGAACCATGTATATCTATGTCTCTCTTGTTTTGTACGTTTTCTGTGTTTATATTTCTGCAATATTTTATGTGTTCCATTGCTCCGTAATATATAATTTTCTAACAAACCCAAGACAAGAGAACATGGATTTGGCAGATGCCAGGGAAAAACCTCATTATGGGGAAATCCCTTTGATCAATTCTTCTTATTATCATTCAAAAGTTTAGCAGAGAGAGAGTACATATGTCAAATTGACTAGCCTATTACAAAGTCAAATATGTCCTGTCAAATTCTGTAGTCAAATGCAGTCAAAATTTATCCCTAACTAGAAAGTCAATCTTGGTCAAAATAGTAGTCAAACACCTCTTTTGAATCTCGGTCAAAGGTAGTCAAACTCAACCTCCAGCAGCAGTCAAAGTCAACCCAAAACAGTCACAAAAATCTGGTCAAACTCAGTCAACTCTGCGGTCAAACAAGGCTACAGTCAACGTAGGTCAAACAACCCAGAAAATATGAATTCTTGTTCCAGTTAATGTGGCTTAGAAAAATTGAAATTTTGTCACAAAAACCCTAGTTAAAATAGTCAAAATCAGCTCGGTCAACATTGGTCAAATTGTCTAAAATTTTGCGATTTTGGTTTTGCAATTTAGCTGAGAAAACTTCGACCTTCTTGCCACATGTGTGATATAGACAGGCTACCCAATAGTTGTACGAACCAACCTGATGAAGAGAGAGAAGAACATGTGAGTGATGATGATCCCAAATGAGGTGTGAGGTCACTTCTATTTATACAATTCGTTGTGGGTGAAGAGACACGTCCATTGGGATCCTTGAACCTACATTTAGTTGAAGCCGACCTGAAAAATTTTCACATGTGTGGGCATAAATTCAAAATCACACTTCTTCTTGTCTATATGAGATGATATTTAGATCAATTTTGGTCCTCTCGAAAATAGGAATTTAATGCAAACATCATCTCCATCAAATGAGTTGTCCCAAGGTGGAATTTGGCCCTAGTTTCCAATTTTAACACTCCCTCTCAACTAGGGAGAATTCCACCTGCCAATACACCTGTCGTCATGTACCATCTCTGTCATCTTTCATCTGCTGAACCATGAAGTAATAATGAAGAATAATTGATCGATATTGAGTCATAAGAACTTACCACTCTCCACCAACAAAGGTCAGTCCTCAAACGATCTCAGATCAAGTTGTTGAACACCATACATCCTAGACGTAGGGAGTACAACAGTACATGATGAGTCCATCGATAGTGTTATGGTCCCTATCCACGTTTCCCAAATCAGTGGTGAAATGAGAGGTATTTTCCATGAGTCTTGGACTACATGGGTAGGATGTATGACGGGGCATCAACAGGAGAAGGTGAACCACTCATCCTGCTCATATGCCATAGGAGAAGGTGAACCACTCATGCTATGCATATGTCAATCATAGGGGAAGGTGAACCACTCACCCTACATACATGTGTTTGAAATTGTAGGAGAAGGTGAACCACTCACCCTACACACATGTCAAACTTCAAGGTGTATCATAGGGGAAGGTGAACCACTCACCCTACACACATGTCAACCTTCAAGGTGTATCATAGGGGAAGGTGAACCACTCACCCTGTACATAGCGCACCACTAGGGGAATGTGAAACACTCACCCTATGGTCACTGATAGCTCCAAGAGGTACCCCAAGCCCTCAAGAGCTCCCAGAGCTCAGTGTCCTACTCATGGGACCCTCATAGGAGGGTATTTCCATGACTTCAAGTCTCTCTTGGAAGGCTAAGAATTTGAACTTCCTTAAGGGCTTCATGAGAATGTCTACGACCTGCTCATCCATCATGATGTGAGGGAGCCTTATTGCTCCCTATTGTACCATATCCTAGATAAAGTGGTACATGATATCAATATGCTTGGAGCGGTCGCGGAACACGAGATTCTCTGAAAGGTGAATCCCACTATGGTTGTCACAGTGGATCACAGTTGTATCCAAAACATGCTCAAATAGCTCACTAAAGACCTTCCTCAACCAAACAAATTCATAGCAGGCCATATTAGCAACAATGTGTTCGACCTCGACGATGCTTAAACCAACTGATTACTGTTTCATGCTCATCCAAGATATTGAAGCAGAGCCCAATGCGAAGCAACATCCATATGTGCTCTTACGGTCCACCACACTACCAACCCAGTCAGCTATAGGTTTTAAGCCCGTATAGAAATTACCTGCATACGAATTCTAAAACATAGAAAATGAAAAATGCAAGAGCATAACACATAAGACACATATACACAGAGATTTTCCCCTGGATCCCAAAGTCGAGACTACCAGATTAATTTTTCATTGTGTTCCTTTCAATGTTACAATACATATATATACATGTTGAAGCATCTAATACCATGGACTGAAAACCATTGCGCCCAAAACCATGCACAAAACCATAGGTAGGTTCGCCCCACCTAATATAGGGTCCAATTTTTTTTTTTCCCTCAAACCCCTTGGATAGGGGGGCTGCAGCACTCCCTGTGACCCCACCCCCCCCCCCCCACTGTGCAATTGGTGCAAAGAAGGGGGGGGGGGGGGGGGGCTCCTCCCCCCTATAACCCCCCAGTTAACTAGGGAAGATATAGTCATGGAAAGAATATAACACAACCCAACATTCTCCCACTTGTTTTTTTCTTTCCACAGGGGGCCAAGGAGAGCTTAGTCATTTATTGAGCCCTGCAACACCCATTGTTTCTCTACACCAAGAGAACTTCCCAGAGCTCACAGATTTTGTCAATGCATCTACAGTATTCTTCAAAGTGTCCACCTTTACCAGCAACACCTTTTTGTCTTCTATCATATCCCTCACAAAGTGATATTGAACATCAATGTGCTTTGTCTTTGAATGATAAGAAGGGTTCATTGCCAAGAAAATTTCACTTTGGCTGTCACAATCTATCCTTATAGCTCCCTGTACTAACCCCATACTTGAACACAATCTCTACAACCAAACTGCTTCCTTGCTTGCATGAGTGGTTGCCATGTATTATACCTCTATAGTTGATAATACCACTATAGATTATTTGTTACTCATCCAACTGACTACATCTCCAAATAGGTTAAACACATACCTACTTGTAGATCTTCTCTAATCCAAATCTCCAGCCTAGTCTGCATCAACAAAGCCAAGAATATCCAAAACTTTGTCCAATCTTGGTCTTCTTTGGTAGCACAAACCATAATCACTAGTGCCACGCAAATACCTGAAACCCCGCTTCATGACTGTCCAATGCTCCTTTCCTAGTTTTGACATAAACATGCTTAATACTCCCCTTGCATCTGAAATGTATGGTCTAGTATAGACCATCGCATACATTAGGCTACCGACTGCACTTGCATATGGAACACAAGACATGTCCTCCTCCTCTTCTTGTGTCTTGGAACATTGTTTAGCAGATAACTTTACACCAACAGGAATAGGAACCTTGACCAGTTTACTATCCTGCATATTAAACTTCTGCAATATTTTCTCAACATACTTCCTCTGGTTTAGCCAGAGATTCCTCTTTACCTGATCTCTTTTAATTTCCATGCCCAAAATATAGTTTGCAACACCAAGATCTTTCATGTCGAATTTGGAGGACAATTGGGTCTTCAAATCTTGGATAATTTCTTTGTCATTTCCAACCAACAACATGTCATCCACATCTAAGACTAGATAAATAACACGGTCACCAATTAATTTAAAATACACACAGTGATATGCTTTTCTTCTGGTGAAGCCAAGTCCCTATATAAATGTATCAAATTTCTGATATCACATCCTTGGTGACTGTTTTAGCCCATATAAAGACTTCAGGTTGCTTCATGTAGATCCTCTTCCAGATCCCCGTGAAGAAATGTTGTCTTCACATCCATCTATTCTACCTCAAAATGAAAATAAAAAACAACAGATAAAAGTAATCTAATAGAAGCTACCTTGGAAACAGGAGAAAAAATATCACCAAAATCAATTTCCGGTACCTGGAATAACCTTTTGCTACCAACCAAGCTTTGTATTTCTCCACCTTTCCTTCTACATTTGTCTTCTTATTGAACACCCATTTGCTACCAATGGGTTTCCTTCCAGCTGACAACTCCACCAGATCCCAAGCCTCATTTTTGTGCAAAGATTCCATTTCATCAACCATGGCCTCTTTTCAGAGTTTTCCATCCTTTGAATCTACTTCTTCCTTCATAGTTTTGGGATCATCATCAGTAATAGATAGAGAAAAATTTGAATAGAAAGTAGGTGTACTATACCTTTCTGGTTGCCTTCTTTCTCGAACTGATCTTCTCATAATTGGAGTTTGTGGCTCTTCATCTTTTGATACCTCTTCTGCTGTAGAGTCCAATTCATCCTCCTTTAGCTCAAAGTCTGTCTGATCAAGTTCCTTTGATGGGGCTTCATGTTTAATAACATATTTCACCTCTCTAAAAACCACATCTCGGCTCTACACAACCTTCCTTGTTACTGGGTTCCAAAGCTTATAACCCTTTAAACCATCCTTATACCCAATAAAGATGCACTTTTCATATTTACTATCCAGCTTTGTTCTTTTCTCCTTTGCAACATGTACATATGCATCACATCCAAATACCCTCAGATGTTAAAAAGATGGTTTCTTACCAGTCCATACCTCTTATGGAGTCTTATCCTCCAACGCTGATGAAGGTGATCTATTGACCAGGTAACATGTCTCCACCGCCTCTGCCCAGAATTCTTGTCCTAACCTGGCACCACTAAGCATGCTTCTTGCCCTTTCCATCAACGTCTTGTTCATTCTTTCTGCAACTCCATTTTGCTCAGGTGTGTATGGAGTAGTATTTTTTCGTGCTATACCACTATTCTTACATAATTCTTCAAATTCCTTGTTGCAAAACTCTCCACCATTTTCTGTCCTCAACACCTTTATATTCTTCTCTGTCTAGTTTTCCACCAGAGCCTTAAATTATTTAAACTTGTCAAAGACTTCAAATTTCTTCTTGAGGAAATATATCCATGTATTCCTTGAGAAGTCATCTATAAATGATACAAAGTACACATGCTTACCCAGTGATGGAACCTTCATAGGCCCAAACACATCACTGTGCACAAGCTCTAATATATGTTTCGCCCTCTTACCACCAGAGGGGAAACTCACCCGATTCTGCTTCCCATATACACAATTTTCACATAAATCAAAATCTAGAGAGTTATTACTCATACCTTCTACCATACCTTTACCATGAAGTATTCGAAGACCCTTCTCTCCAATATGTCAAAGCCTTTGATTCCATAGCATGGTATTTTCTCCAAAGGTCACTAGATTTTTTGCTCCACTTTTAGGAACCACAAAATTGTTGCTCCTATCAATAACAGTGCTACCTTACAGCTTGTACAAAATTCCAATCCTAACTCCCCGCATCAATACCAGTGCTCCCTGAACCATCTTGCAGGTATCTTTCTCGAACACTCGTATTACCCCTGCATCATCCAACTTTCTTACAAAAATCATATTTCTAGCTAATGCAGGATTATGTAGAACACTTGGAAGTGTTATAATCCTTCCACTTTGCAACTTCCACTTGACTTTTCCACAACCAATGATTCCAGCCTTCCTATCCTCCCCCAAGAAGACATCATCATCATCATATTTCTCATACTCGCAAAACCACTCTCTATGGGGAGTGAAGTGAAAGGATGCACCTGAGTCAATCAACAATGCCTCATGATCTACATGTGTACTTGAAGAAGCCAAGTACACATCCCCACCTTCATCTGAGGTGGTTTTCACCTCTGTGGAAGGAGCATCATCAGATCCCTTTCCTTTGTCAGAAGCTTTAGATTTATAGTCCCTTTTGTAGTGCCCTTCCTTTCCGCATTTCTAGCATACCACCTTTACAGGTTTTCCTGGAGATTTAGATCTCCCTCTAGATTTAGATCTCCCACTTGATGACTTATTTTTGTTTCTGTTCTAGGACCATCCCGGTACAAACAAGGAATCACCATTCTGGCTCTCCATATTTTTCTGTCTCATCTCCTCCGTCAGCAAGGATGAAACTGTTTCATCAAACTACAAGGCAGTTGCATTGCTACCTATTGTAATAACCAGACTATCCCACGAATCTGGTAAAGAACACAACAAATTGATGCACTTATCTTCATATGAAATTTTAATATCAACAGATAATAACTTATTTACCATAGTATTAAATGCATTCAGATGCTCTGTCACTGAGTCTCCATCTTTCATCCTTAGGTTATACAACTTTTTCTGTAGGAATAGTTTATTCACTAGAGGCTTAGATTGGTACAAAGTCCCTAACTTGTCCCACAAAGCCTTCATCGTAGCTTCCCCTGACACATTCAACAATATTGAATCTGAGATACACAATCGTATTATGCTCTTTACCTTCCGATCCAACTTGTTCCATTCTTCATCGAACACTCATGTTGGTTTAATACCCGGATCTACCGCGATCCACTGATCTTTATCTAAAAACAGATCCTCCATCTTGAGTTTCCATAACTCAAAACTCTGACCATTAAATTTCTTGATCTCTATCTTTCCACTGCTTGCCATCTTCTTTTACCACCAGAATCAATCCCATAGATCTCCCACTGAATAGGGTCTACCACAAGCCCGAGCGAAACCCCTCAGCAACAAAAGCATCCCCTTGAATCCAAAACAAATCTAATACCAAATGTAGGTTTTAACCTTGTACAAAAATGACCTGCATACGAATTCTAAAACACAGAAAATAAACAATGCGAGAGCATAACACATAAAACACATATGCACAAAGATTTTCCCCTAGATCCCAAAACGGGACTACCAGATCGATTTTTACATTATGTTCATTTCAATGTTACAATACATATATATACATGCCGAAGCATCCAATACCATGAACTGAAAACCACTTTTCCCAAAACCATGTGCGAAAACCATGCACAAAACCATAGGTAGGTTCACCCCACCTAATATAGAGTCCAATTTTTTTTCCTCAAACCCCCTGGACAGGGGGGGTTGCCGCACCCCTGTGACTCCCTTGTTGTGCAATTGGCGCAACGAAAGGGGGGGGCTCTACCCTCCCTCTAACCCCCCAGTTAACTAGGCGAGCTAGTCGTGGAAAAAATATAACACAACCCAACATCAGCATCAATATCCATGTAGCCTCAAATTCCTGGCAATGTATCTCAAACCATAATTGATTGTGCCACAGAGATATCTCAAGAGATTCTTGGAAGAAATCCAATGTATGTGATGAGGCTTAACCATCAATTGACTCAGTGTATTCATAATGAAGTATATGTTTGAATGGGAGTTCACCAAGAACATTAGGGCCCCCACAGGTTGTTGATACTAGAAAGGATTTTCCAATTCAGGCCCAATAACACTTCCACATAACTTCTTGAATTTGAATTCCATCGGAGTAGACACAAAATTGCATTCCACCATCCCACATCTCTCGAGAAGCTTCACAATGTATTTTCCTTGAGAAAGGAAAATCTCACTTGGATTTTATTAGACCTCCAAGACTAGGAAGTAATGCATCAAACCTAGATTCTTCATCTTGAATTTGAAGCCAACTCCCTCTTGCATTGATAAATGAGAAGGTCTACACTTGTACGAAAAAATCATCCACATAAAGGACCGGAATGAGAGGAATGTCCTTTTCAACCTTGAAGTATAGGTTCGAGTCAACTTCACTCCATGTAAAACCCAACTTCATATGATAGTTATCAATCCTCTCATATGAAGCCCTAGGGGCTTGCTTCAACCCATAGAGGGATTTATTCAACCTACATAGATGTGTCTTATGATCTTGAATGTAGTGCTCCGCTCTAGTTGGCTGATAGTGATATGACATTAACATTTATTTAGCCCTAAGGCACACACTTTATTCTTTGAGGACTCCAAGTTGAGGATCCGGGCGGATGACTCTATTATTAGTGGTTGTGATGTTTATGTATGTTCTACATTGATATTATGATGAAAATAGCATTAATGATTATGCATGTTCAATAGCGATATTATGATGATCGTAGCATTAATGGTTATGCATATTCTCTATTGATATTATGATGATCGTAGCATAAATGGTTATGTTTGGTCTCTATTGAATGTATGATGATGGTAACGGTAAAGGATACGTATGTTCTCTATTGATATCATGATGATGATAGCTTTGATGGATAGGTATGTTTTCTATTGATGTTATGATGATGATAGCCATGAGGGATGTGTCCCCTATTTCACCTACTTGCATTAGTTCTAGTTCACAATGAACAATGATGCAAATTATTAGGTGATATTGATGATGATATTATGACAATGACTAACACTGAGAAACATTGTTATTGATGATTATTGAGTATGGTAGGAAACCACCAGAGGCACTCGCATATGACCAGTTGACGACACCTGGTTTGATGAAAATTTATATTTTGTCGTTGAAATTCTAAGTCAATTTTGAAAACCTTCTATATATGTTTATCTATATTCTGATGATATGTTAGTGGTTGCAAGCACAAATTAGTTGGTTGGCCGAATGACTTATATATGGGTGATGGGGTTGTACAAATTGGATGGAACTGCATGGGAGGGTTGGGACAATGTCTCTGATCTCACCCACTAGCACTCCTGCCGTGACTTGAGTTGCAAAGGTTGAAACACCTTCGCCTTGAAGATCATGATGTCATGAGGGCAGGTCCCAAATTTGGTTCACTCATGAGGATTTTACCGGGGGGCACGCATCAAGGCGGATTCCTTGATCCCCGATACCATTAGTCTTACTATAGCTAGCAACATAAGAGATGATAGTGGTCTCTATCGTTGCACCTATACTTTCCCCTCGTAGCCACTGAATGCTTAAAGGACAAGTGGTGTGGCACCCTTGGAACTTTAAGGGAATTTATTGAAGGGCATGACCAACTTGGCACCCTTGGCATCACAAATAAACGATTAGGCGTGGCACCCCTGAAACTGCAAGGGAAGTTCTTGAAGGGCACGACCAAACCTGGCACTCTTGGAATCAATAAAGATAAATAAATTAATAAATGTAATCAAGATATGAAAACCAATTCACATCAAATGGTAAATGATGAGTAGAACTGAGGCAATTAAATCAAGAATAAAACTTGGGTTAAGGGAACCATAGGAAGAAATTAAATGTTTTACCTTAAAAACTTTACCCTTCCCATGTTGGAAAATTTTAGGTAGATAATGTAATTTAATCAAGTAAAAAGGGGAAAGAGGGACATAAATGTAAGGATAATTATTAATCTTAAAATAGTTAAACCTAATTCAGAGAAGAGGATGGTGAATTAAAATAGGATCAATAAATTAAATTTAGAGAACCTCCATGTGGCAACAACCAACAAAAGCATATCCATCTAAGAGATAACTTGAGTTAAATTAGGGAATAGATAGGGGATCAAATCTTGACTTACCAATTGACCTTAGTAATGAACACAAATTAAGGAGTAAAAAGGGGGATCAAGAGAAAACTAAGAGATGAACTAGGAATCTTGTTGAGGTGAGGAAAATATTAGTTTTAAATTAAAATTTAAGTAAATAATTTTGGAGAACCTTGATAAGAGAATGACACATGGGTGGGTGAATAATCAAAATATTTAATTATAAAAAATAATTAATTATGCATGACATGCCAAGTGTCACCTATGAGGACTCCTATAAAATAAGGGGCAAGCCATGGGAGAAGGGAATATTTTGGGGACCCTATTGTTGGATGGATGAGACTATGTCAGAGTAGTGACTATGAACTATAGTGAGTTTGGTGAGGTAGAGGACTTTAGAGAGGGGACTCTTGAGCCAAGGAGTGCTCTCCTCTACCAGCGATTACATTCCTCCATTGTACAACCCCATTACAGCTCGAGGGTCCACAGGGAAGAAGAGTTCCCAAGGAGTAGGTTGTAAGGTCAACCGGTGGGTCATTGCACTCGGATCAAGTAAGTCGTCATTCACACTCGGAGGTGACCAACAACAAAGGAAGACAAGTAACGGCAAATCAAGTGGAATCTCGTCTTCTGGTGAATGGTACCTATGTGTTACAATATTCTTTTATATGATTTCTTTATGGATTTAGTTAAATATATGTAAATTTTATGATACTTTCAGTGAAATGAAATTCAGGGATGTGTTAGATAGTGCTTAATAAATTTGAATTCCCAATGTTTTTCTCTTCTGGTTGTATTTTATTTTGATAATAAAAAAATATAGTATAGGACGGACTGGTCCCTACACTTGGTATCAGAGCTATGTTGAACCCTTGAGACCTATGGGCCCATGCATGCATGACTATTTAGTTAAATATCTACTACATTCTACCCTAAAATTATAAGAGTAAAATGCAGATAATTATAAACATAAATCTAACTAATATGTTTTAGTTAAACACAAGTCTAGGAAAAACAGAAACAACCAATGCGTGCCAAAACGTACTTCATATATTTGATTCGAGTATAAAAACAAGTCTGGTACAATATGAATGTTTGGTACAACTGAATCTTTCTGACTGCATCCTTAAATTGAGTAACACATAATAGAAGATACTTTGCTTGTGCAAGCTTTACATCTGCCCAATCTGGATCCCAGTAAATATGTGTGTTTGCAAGAACAATCACATGGTGCGGGGGCTCTAGAAGTTTGAATGTTGTTAATAGTCTAACACAATCCTGCTTCAATCTCACCCCAGGGTCATTTGGATCTCCCTTGTCTTCTGGTAAATTAGTTTGTGGGGATCCTGGCAGTCTACCTTCGCTGTTATTGGTACCTAAATTTTCTTCATCTTTCACCTTGTCTGAAATTTTATGAATCTTCATTAGAAGGTACAAGGTCATTGTAATCACTGGTCTCTTCTAAAATTAGCTCTGCTCACTCACGCTTATAAAAGATGCCACAACCATCACGCTTGCATCCACTTCGTTGGATATATGCACTTGAATACCCTTCTTTGTCCATGTTTCCTTCATAAAATGTTTCAAATTCATCTAACTCTTGTAGACATAAGAAGTTAGCCTCCAAACTTTTTAGTAGTTGTTATAGCTACAAATCTCACTCTTATGGTTTGTGATGCTGCACTCATGGCCTAGGGAAACCCCTCCTTCCAGACCTGGTCCAAAAATTTAAAAAACAGTGTTTTATTCCCTATACGAGACATTTCCCTGAGTTAAACGCGTGTACACGCGGGTCTGTTATACCCAACCCGCGTGTATCTATTAAAACACTTAAAAAATAATAAATTCCTCTTTTTCGGGCGGAGATCACGGGTTTTACCTGCTGGATCACCTGTTATTGCCCGTGGCCCAACTGTTCCCAACTAACTCCTAACTAAAAAACTACTTTGGAGAGGGTATAAAAAGACATCAAAAGGAAGGCCAAGGAGAGAGAAGAGAGCAAGATTATTATGCTGAGATTTTTCCCTTAGACCAGGTCTGAAGTCCTTGGTGTTTTCTGCACTTCCCCCATTTTGCATAGGAAACCCTTGTTTCCATGTGTCTTGGTGATCATTCATCCTTGATATCATCATTTGAGTAGGACTTGGAAGGAGCTCTTGTTGGAGGCTTGAGGTTGGAACGAATCCGGGAGGAAGCTTTGCTTGGAGCCTGCTGAAGGTGTTCAGGTGATATCTTTCCGATATATGTACTTTATTTGCCTTTATATATAAAGAAACACGTCTTTGTTCCCGAAAAAATCTTTCTTTATGCTTATGAGATTCTTGTCTTGAATTCTTATGCAAGTGGTTACTTAAAGATTTTTATAACTAACTTTATAGCATAAAGATGGTTTATACATAAATATCTGTACATGTACTGTTGTGTTCCTTGATTTGTTTGACTTGCAGATCGAAGGAAGAAGAAGGGAACTCCAAGAAGGGTTTGGACCCTAAAGGCCTTCTCGAACGTAAGACCTTAGGTACGTACCCTAAACATTAGAATTTGCTTAAAAGTAAAAATGATGGCTGTGTGTGTGTTTCTTTGAATAAGCAATTTTCAGTCTGGTAGAGTCTTAGCCCAAAGGACCCTAGGGGTACTTTCCCTTCAACCAGAATTGGCGACTCCGCTGGGGACAACACTCTTGTTGTTCCTAGTTTGGGTAGTCTTCAAGCCAATCAAGGCTCAGCCCCTCTGTTTGTTGGCTCTGACTGTCTGATCTTTTCTTGAACTCCAAGTTTGTCCAGTTTTTCAGTCTGTTATTTTTTATTTTTCTTGAAAGACTTCAGATACGCTCTTTTTCTGGATTACAGAAGCGTATATACGCAAGTTGCACTAAGTGAACCCGTGTATACGCAGGTTTCCTTAGTTTCAGTCGCGTATACACGCATTCTGCACTTAATTGCAGGCGCGTATATTACATAAATTTCAAGATTTATAAATTTTCTTTTTGCTGAATGTTTGTCTGGTGTTTTGGGTCAGTGTCAAGCAGTTATTTCTCCAGTAACAGTTCTCTGTTTGACAGGGGGCATCTTGTTTTGAACTCTCTCTAGTCATAAGGAGTATTAGTCTTGTTTTCGTTGATTGCAAACGTCATTGATTTTTGACACACAAGATTTCTGTTTAAGAATCTTGATTGCTCTGTTTCGGCAGAGTGGGAAGATTAGGTTCAATCTTTGTGTCCATTTTTGCTTTCATGACACTTTTTGTTTGCTTAACGAAATCATTTTTATGACCATTTACTCCTTCGTTTCGGGAAGTTTGTTTGTTACCATTTTCTTGAAACTTGTCTTTTGATATTTAGGACTTTCATTGCTGCTTTTGATTGTCAAAAGCGATTTCGAACACATTTTATTTTTGTTGAGTTTTCATCATTTGAAAGGTGTCAATTCACAAAAGTGTTTGGTTGCTTGTTTATCAATCATTGGTGTCAGTTTTTGGGAGCTTTCCTTTGAAAAAGACTTTTTTGGTTTGATTGAAAGAAAATCTTTTGAAAGTTTTTGAGTTTCGCTTTCTTAAACTTGCTTCTCATTTGATTTCCTTTTTTGCGAAGTGAAAGTGCTTTGTTTTTTATCTTAGAACTTGTTTTTATTGTTTGGACGAAATGATTGGTAACACATCATCTTCTATCTAAGCATTTTAGTGGCAAGACAAAATTTGGTAAAGCAGCAACTTTCCTTCTTTGTTTTTAGAGTAGTCTTTGAATCTTGCATCCACATATAGTTCTTGCATTAGGGTAAGATTTTCATCTCTTTTTAGGCATATTTAGTTTTGTTAGTTTTTGTGAGTGTGGAGTCTGAAAAGAAAAAGAAAAATTTGTTTATATTAGAAGTACCTCTGAACCTCATAGAAATTGTTTTTCATCGAAAACAAAAGTGCATGTGCATGTAGCTAAGTTTTATTAATTTCTTTTGCGTCCATAAAAACACCACAAGTTTCATCTCCATAACCCTGTGACTTAAAGAACAACCTAATAAAATCAAGCGCTTAATTAAAATCCACTAGAACTTTTTGTTTTAGTTATTACACCAACAAGTTTAGGATTTTAGGGCCTTGGAATAGGCGAGTGGAGAGTTAACTCTCCAAGGCCACATAAAACGTCAAACATAAGAGTCTGATTAACGAGAGTAAATCCAATAGCGTTAGGAAGACCAGGAAAGCTCTGGATCTAGGAGTTAAGCACGAGGGTCTGTGAAGACAGGGAAGAGAGATACCCCCTCTCCTACTTGTCCGAACTTACCTCACGACTGTTCCGCCTGGCTTCTGCGACGATTTGGTACCCATATTTGCCTCTCCTAGGGATCTGCATAGGTGGCTACAGAGGGGAATCCCGTGGCACCTGAGGTCGACGTTGTATCACTCTCGACAGTACTACTGGAGGGCACCCTTGCGAAGCTTGGGGGCTTGCACCGGCGCAGGCTGTTGTTAGGAGGTCAGCGTAACTTCCTCTGATACCTTCGCTGATAGGACTGGGCCCTCATCATCCCAGACTATCTTCGGAAGGCCCTTTGATTCACTTTCTCGTATTTTGGTGTCCGGTCCTAATCACCCGGAGCGGAAATACTTGAAAGTTGTTTGACTGGCTGTTTCTTTAGGAACTTTATAGTGTGTGCTCTGTGCTCCTAGTCGGCTTAGCTTTTAATTTTTTGAGTCTTTTAGTTAGATCATAACAAAAAATTCAAAGTGGCTGACCGGTCTCCAAGACGGTCTCGAAGACTTCGTGGTCTCTCGCCACCTAGTTTAGAGCCTTCTCCTAGAAGGCGCAGAGGGGATACTACCGGTAGGGCCCGTCCCACGCCGGTTGACGCATCGGGGATTGATCCTCCTCTCGGGGATATTAGCGGCCAAGCAAGGCCTGGCACTTCTGAGCAAGAGAGGGACACTCCAATCCCTTCTCGAATTCGCTTTCAAGCGGAGAATAACGTAGAGGTAGAAGAACTTTCAGAATCATTAGTGATTCCAAATTCTCCACTACCATCTAGTTATCCGGACGTATTGCAATACGTTGGGACTCCGTCACATAGACCAGCGAGTCCAGGTTACGCTACGCGCTTACCATTTATGATCACTACTGGAAGCATGGCTTCTACGAGTGCTGCGACTATGCAAACCCCAACATCGGTGCAAGGGGGAGGAACAATTTCCATCCCCTCCGCTTCCTTGTTCGGATCGTTTGCTAGCACATCTTTGGTGGGGTCTACCTCCATTCCGTCCACGAGTGGAAATGCCCAAACCAATGCTTTTAGTACTGGTTCCTTCCTTTTTGGCACCCAATCACAGGGTATTCCATCAGTTCCGTTCAGTGCCGCTACGTCCATGATGGGCGGATCGGCTTCATTCCAGGGTTTTCCTTTCGGAAGTGGTCATATCCCACATTCCAACCCAACGGTAGGATCCATGCCTTTTTCTTCAATAGGACAAAGCAGCAATCCTTTCCAAGGTTGGAATAACCCTGGGGTTAGCAACGCAGGAACTGTGAATCCATTTATCGGCCAACAAGGAAGTAGGCCGTATTCCACGGTTAGCATATTTCAAAGTATTCCTCCCCTTGCTTCGGCTTGGAACCCATATCAGGGGTTATCAACTCCTTACCATTCTTTAGGAGGGAACTTTGCAGGCTATGGAGGTTATACGGCAGGAGTTGGTCAAACTCCGAATTTTGCTGGACCACAAGGTTTGCCTTTTGGTTCAGCCGGTTCTAATGGTCACTTCGGGCAGCCTGGTGCCTCCCAAATCCCAGGACAATCTTTTCAGAATTTTGGGAGTTCTGCCCAGTCTGGGTGGAATCCCCTAGGTCCTCCTAGGCTTCTGTTTCTGGCAACGTTAAACTTGCCAGATCTCAATAAGCTAACGAACGACCCTATCAGATACAATCCAGCCTGCCCTCCGGTCCCAACCAAACTCCCTTCGGACATTCCAAAATTCGAAGGGAAGAGTGGTGAAGATCCGGGCGATCATGTAACCACATTCCATTTGTGGTGCTCATCCAACTCCCTCATCGAAGATTCGATTAGGTTGAGACTCTTTCAGCGCACCTTGACTGGTAATGCGGCTAAATGGTATATAGAGTTGCCAGGGGGCAGCTTTACATCATTCACAGACTTAGCTAATATCTTCTTGAATCACTTCCAGTTGCCTGTCCGCTATGATGCCGGAACTGAACTTCTGGCTACCTTTCGTCAAGATAAGGCAACCCACATTTCTGATCACATTCAGGAATGGAGACGGAGAAAGAGGCTCATCAAAGTCGAAATCCCTCCGGAGTACCGTCTAGAGTGGTTTTTGAAGTCTTTGCAACCCGAGATCTCCAAGGATGTCTCCATGTCTGGGGTCTATTCTGAGGAGCAAGCCATTTTCAGGGCCCAGCATTAGAACTGATTTACTCTCAGTCTGGGATCCTCCAAAAGTACTTGCCAGATGCTCCTGGATCTAAGGTTGATTTAGCTAAGCCGAAGCGCCGTCCTCACGCAGATGGCATTGTGGGGTCAGTAGACTCGACTACAGTGAACTTGTTGAATCAATTGCAGCAGTTGTCATTACAAATTGCTCCTAACAACCAAGTCACAATGTCTAATCCTCAAGCTTCCCAAAATTCTTCCATTAACGCCGTCCAATCCGATAACCCCAAAGGAAATCAAAATTCCAATGGGAAAAAGAAAGGACGTGGTAAGAAGAAGAATTCGGAGGGGAAGCCCGATGCAAATAAATCCGGCAACAACGCTGGTGGTGGTAAAGGTGAGTCGAGAAAGAAAGTTAAGTTCCCTTGAAAGTTATGCAGTGGGGACCATCTAACTCATCTTTGCCCTAGAATTGAAGACGCTCAGCGCTTGTTAGGACAGCAAGGGACTTCTAGTTCGCAAGCTGTGTTAACTAACCCGTTTCCCCAAGGGCAGCAACTTCTTGCTGGCGCGAATTCAAACCCTGGTACCTCCGCAGGGGGCAACCAGGAAGGGGACAAGTCTTCAAATGTATTCATGATGGGTGCTCACGCTAATGTGGCCACACGGTCACGCGATTATGGCGAAGGTGAAAATTCTAAGGGCAAATCAATTCCCGAAACTAACAACCCACTTCACATTGAGCGACCTTCTGTTGAGACTATACCTCGGGTCCCGAAAGGTTCTGCTAAACGCGCGACTATCAACCCTAATATTAGGGCAGCCCAGAATTACTCCATTGTGGAGGATCTGGCCCAGAGTCCATGTGCTATGTCCGCGTTAGAGGTTCTCCAGTCGTGTCCTGCTCAGCGAAGTGCCTTGCTATCGGCAATGGGGGCAGTAGATCCAAGTAACTCCTTAGCTCTCACTTTTGATATGAGTAATGTTAAAAAGAGACTTCCTCATCACATGGCTTTTCAGATAAAGTCTACCTACCAGAAAACGAATATTTTTCGGACAGTTGTAGATGAGGGAGCTTCCACGTGTGTCATGTCTACGTCATGCTGGAAGGCCATTGGATCACCGTCGGTTGTTCCTTCGCCCACCCTATTGACAGCATTTGATGGTCACTCTCATAGGCCGTATGGGATTATCCCGGCCTTTCCTATATGTGTTGGAGGAAAAGTCATTAATATTGAAGTAGAGGTCATAGACACTAACCTAGACTATAACCTCCTCTTAGGAAGGAACTGGGTATACGAGATGGAAGTCGTTGTTTCGACTCTGTTTCGTGTCATTTGCTTTCCTCATGAGGGGAAAATCGTTAAAGTTTACCAATTGGACTATTGTCCAGCTGATCCTCAAGCAAACTCTGACTCTACTATTCCTTTAGTGGGTAACCCCCGTCCGCCTATTAAGAGTCTAGGAGTCGGGATGTACTCTTCATTGATGGGTACGTTTAATCTTCCCCCTCCTACAGTTGGTATAGATACAATTTCATCCTCCAGGGATCCTTTACGGAGAGAGTTTGTCCAAAATCCTTATTCTTCGAACCCTGGAACCTTAGCTTCATCTGTGACCACATCAGGTGATGACAAGGTGGATGGAATAGAATCTCTTATATCTACAGTGGAACCTAGATGTGAGTCTATCGATAACTCTGTAGATAACCATTCTACTACTTCCTCTGGAAAGGAAATAGATGGTGATGTGGCTCATTTTCAGACCCTTGATTCCACCTCTGCATTGGATTGCTCGGATATTGTTTTTCCATCGGATGAAGCAATATTCGAAGCAATGACGGTCGTAGATCGACCTTTGGAAGATTTGCATCGTCGGTTACACTTTTATGTCCCTTTGCGTGAAGTCGAATCTCGGTCCTCCAGTTCGACTAGTGATGTTTGTACGGTCCCTTTGGCTCCAACACATTCATTTGCCGAAGAGAGTATATTGATTGGTTCGATCGTCGTACCTATAAACATCCCTAGGAGTCAGTTGGCGGAGCCCCCTGGCGGGCTCTACCTAAAGAAGTACTTTGCTTAGTTCAGGCTGGGCGATGACTTCTTTGTATTTTATGTATATTTGTACATATATTGTCGAGCGTTTTCTGATATCAGCACTTTTTGGTCTGCCTTGGCAGGTGTTGATGGATGATTTGGTTTATTTTGGGTTCGCCGATGGTGCTAGTCGGCACACTCGGAATCTTGCTTCCGCAGCTTGGGTACTTTATTACCCAACTGGTCAGTTGATGATATCAAGAGGTGTGTGTATCGGTCCTGCTTCAAATAATATGGCCGAGTATACAGCTGTTATCAATTTATTATCCGAGGCAATCTCTTATGGGATCGACTCGTTAGTAGTATACCTTGATT
Source organism: Pinus tabuliformis (assembly GCA_031772625.1). Classification (NCBI taxonomy): domain Eukaryota; kingdom Viridiplantae; phylum Streptophyta; class Pinopsida; order Pinales; family Pinaceae; genus Pinus; species Pinus tabuliformis. Next base: position 1,252,260,209 of record CM062820.1, on the reverse strand, counting down.
CTCAATTGATAGTGTCTCAGTTAAATAACATTTATCGGGTTAGAGATCCATTATTATATCGCCAATATTTAAGGGTGAGGTTGTTGCAAAGATCATTTATTTACATTAATTATTTGCACATTCCAAGATCTCAAAATTGGTTAGCTGATTCTATCGCTAATCAAGCATTAGACTGGCATATCAATCATTCATCATCATAAAATCATGCATCAAAGAGTCAAACTGTATATATATATATATATCGCAAAGCGTCTCGAGTGTACATATGTGTGTCCAAAAATATAAAAAATTGGGACTCAAATGCCCATAATCATGTCAGGCATATCTAACGCCTCGGCTCTGGATGAGCAGCTAAATAAGTAATAATAGCATTGGCCACGCGCCGAAAGACGCGAACCCAGTCACGTGGCATCCCAACCACATGACGCTGCATATCTGGAGGAAGGTCCTCCACCTCGGCCATTGGTACTTGGCAGCTCAGTCTCGTCAAGTGTCGCTGGACGTTGTTGAGGGTCCTTTCCACATCCGCAGCCGTCTCTTCGGCTCCTCGGCCACGCCGTCCATGCCGCGGGAATCCATCTGGTCGCACAGGCCCAATGTCTGGAACATGATCATCATATTTGAATCTCATCAAAAAATATTTTTCAAAATTTATCATTATATTTGAAAAATCCAAAAAATCATAAAATCATAAAAATCAAAAATCTTACCAATCTCGCCCCATGCTGCATCCGGTGGTAACACTAGATCAGGATCTCCTCGGAAATCCAGTCCAGCATAGGGGTAGTCATCTATGGCGATGATCTGTTGCTCCCACCAAGCAAAAAATTCATCGTCGAATGCATTCCTAGGCACTTCCCCACCCCCCAGACGTTTCATCAAGTCAGCCCACCGGCCCATGCATGGATCACGTGGACTACTGATGGGAACTGCTACCCTGGGGCGGAGTGTGGGAACCTTCTCGAAGAAGAAAGTGCATAAAATAGTTTCGTACCCAAAGTTCTTGGTCCGTCCCCTCCTGATAGAAGCAAGTTGTTCTTTCATGTTGGCGAGTAGAGGAGTACACCAGTCAAACACCGTGGTGAGACAGTCCACTGCTACGCTCATGTTTACCCGTGATGCCTGATGTAGCGAGGATGATCCATTCACTCGAGCTATGGTGAACAAGATTATCCGCAGTGACAAACTCGCCACGTCTGGGATAGAGATCTGGCTCCCGACCTTCCGATGACCTGGGCAGTAAATTTGAACATAGTCGTCTACACTGAGGCTATTCCGGGTCCTGCCCCGGGAGTGTACTACCTCTCCCCTTCGGGAAAGGCCCGTGATGAAATATATATCTTCCACTTCTATCCTTAGTGGCATCTGATCAATCACAAAAGCTTCTTCCTCGACATCCCAATAATCAATGAGTCTCTCGAGTAGACGCACGTTTGCTTTCATATTTGGCAACTTGAAGAATTTTAACAATCCGCATCCCCGCAGGGCGTCTAATGCCTCATCATTGTTCATAACTTCATTATCTACAGCTGAGTGCTCTCTTTCACGCCATGTGATAGTCATCCTGGAAGAAAAAATCATTTTCATCCATTAGTTTTATGTATAAAAAATTTTCGCTGCGCACACGCGGGTTACCCTATACACAGTTGCGTGTAGGGCCGTCGTATACGCGAGTTCTATACATCCAACCCGCGTGTACGCCGCAGAGCAATTTTTTGCAAAAGTCTAACGGTGAAACATTAATTAAACTTCCTAAAAACTATCACAATCAATTGCAAGACAAGTTTAGTGCTTACCTGGAAGTTTTCGGCAAGTTTGAACGGTTGAATAAATCACGGGGAAGTTTGCTCCTTTTGCTCCACAATTTTTGCTCTCCAAGTCAAACGGTGAAAATGGTAAGTCCAAAATTTCTTTTTATAAGTTTTGAAAATGCAAAATTTTTTCAAAATTTTATTTTGTTTGGTTTCATGTCACTTTTAACTTGGGAGCTTGGAATGTCGAGATTGGGTTGTTTTTTAGGACATTTTGGACATTTTTCGACGGTTCGAGACAGTTCCATGACTGCTGACCCGTCATGGCAGGTATCGTGTTCTCACTGACATATAGGTTAGGGACACCATTTTTCTGTTGCATTATGCATACTAGCCTCCATTTGACCGATACATCTGCCGTAGGGTCGACCCCATCATGTTATGGTCGTAAGCCATTTTCACTCGCTGATTCTTTAAATCATGACATGATGGTAGAGCCATCCTTTTACATGGGCATCCTAGTTAGCACCTCACTGACATTTGTTGCCCATGCTACTTCGTTTTGAGTAGGCTCGAGAGTCCTCTGTAGTCCCGCCATGACTTATGCATTGAAGACTCATTCCTCTGTGCTTCTTCGTTTCGTTCTGGCCTTATACCCTAGAGGCTCCTATGTGTGTTGAGTTGTACTTCTGCATTGCATGTTGACCATTTGCACCTTTTGGCCTATAGCCGGCTTCACTTGGACTCGTGTTTAAGCCTACTTTTGACCACGACGTCTGCAAAATCAACCTTGCATACCCTTGACTTCTGCAGCTTGACATACCCAGATCCGTGGAAGGAACCTACCTCTGAGTGTCACTGACCAGTTTTTCACCTCCCTGCATTGAGCATAGGAACGTTCCTTTCCCAGGAACTAGATCATCTGTTTCACCGACACTCGTTCTTTCCACTGTACCATAGCATTATTTTATTCTTTTTCCGGCTTATCAGAAAAAGACAAAAAAAAAATTAAATATTCCAAAAAGAGCGGGAACAGGGACATTATTTCCATTTATTGTTGGCAGCTAGAGTCAGTCATGTCGCCCTTGAACAAAGCACTCAAAACAAAGTCTCCTCCGCATGGGTGGGATTTAGTTTGACTTAGGTACGCCATAACCTTGTTATCGAGTCAGTTCTCCCCCGATTGGTTATCTCTTCCAATCATATGGAGGGTTCGTTTGTGCCTCCTGCATGACGAACTTATACAGATTCATCATATGCTGCCACATAGTCACATTGAGTCGTGCTTTTGTTCAAGGGAAGTTAGCCTGAGTCGGCCTTTCTGCGGTGTCTCTTGACTCATTTTTCAGTCGGCCATCCCTGGTTGTCAGTGTCATGTCTATCATCACATCAGTTATATTGGTCCTTTACTCATGCCGGTTTGAGAAGGTCCCCATTGACTTCTTGCTGGCGGGTCTTGTCCTTATCGACGACGACACATTGCTCTGAGGACAGGCCTAGAGCCGCACCCTGGCCCTATTTTCATTATTGATAGGTTACCTTGTGCTCAGCATCGATCATTATCATGGGTCTTTGACTGAGTGGTTTCCCTTGTGTTCGACATCAACATACATTATCACACATTGGGATTCGTGCAGTACCTTGGTTTCCATTTGACCCTATTGGTGGATACCTCGCCTCTGTGTCGGCTTTCATTATTGGTTGGTTCAGAGGGTTTCTGCCATGCGCTAGCCACATCTTGTGTACGCCGGAAACGTACTTCGGTTGGGTTACTACATCTTTTTCGTCCGATTCCTTCCACATTATTGGCCTATGGGTTACACTCGTGCTAGATTGATGAAGGATGCCTTAATGCCTTCCTTCTAGCGGATCTTTCCCTATCGACTCCGACTCATTGCTCTGGGGCAAAGATCTAGAGTCCATTTGGCAGTACCTTGGGGTTTGCAGTCATTAGTGGCAGATTCCTCGCTATCGATAGTGGGAAACCATCATTGTCTCCTGATTGATAGATTCTTACAGGTGTTCGACTTCAGCTCATCTATTCACACTTGTTAGATTGTACTGGGTACCTTGACGCTCATTATCATTATCGGTGAGTAGTCTCGCGTTTGTTAACGGTATACATCAATGACCGGTAATCAAACGATTTCTCACATGGTCGACTTCAGATCATTTATTCCCATGATGTAGAAATGTACCACGGCGGTCGGTGAAGACCTCAGGTTGTATCAGCATTCATTGGTTCACTTGACAGTTGCTCCTGTTGCTGCTAGTTGATACCACTCCACCTTATATGTTGCAGTCAGTCATGGCGACATTCTATATGCTGGCACCTGAGTTTACAGTGTAGTACCATCCTATTCCATCATGTTCAGTTGGTACCTTATGGGATCAGTCTTTGATTTCAGTGATCCGTTGCATCTTTCAGCATCATTGACAGTCTTATATGTGATATTCAGACATGTACTTTCTCATTATGATCAGATGATCCATTATGTATTTTCCAGTCAGTTATACTTGTATACTTAGTGGATCCGCTTGTACTTGATATGCGGACATGCTTTACTTTTCCTAAGCATGGGTATGCCCGCCTCAGACAGTGTTTCTTTCTGATCTCCTTTCGGTGGCTTGGCAGGCTGAATTCTGGTGAAGTCCTCCTCGGTTTTTTGGCAGAGTTCCTTTCCTTGTACTTACTTAATATATTTCGGCCATCATGTTCCCCTTCTGACCTCATACATTAGGGGGCATCTGTTATAGCTCCAAATCTCACTCTTATGGTTTGTGATGCTGCACTCATGGCCTAGGGCAACCCCTCCTTCCAGACCTGGTCCAAAAATTTAAAAAACAGTGTTTTATTCCCTATACGCGACATTGCCCTGAGTTAAACGTGTGTACACGCGGGTCTGTTGTACCCAACCCGCGTGTATCTATTAAAACACTTAAAAAATAATAAATTCCTCTTTTTCGGGCGAAGATCGCGGGTTTTACCTGCTGGATCACCTGTTATTGCCCGTGGCCCAACTGTTCCCAACTAACTCCTAACTAAAAAACTACTTTGGAGAGGGTATAAAAAGACATCAAAGGGAAGGCCAAGGAGAGAGAAGAGAGCAAGATTATTATGCTGAGATTTTTCCCTTAGACCAGGTCTGAAGTCCTTGGTGTTTTCTGCACTTCCCCCATTTTGCATAGGAAACCCTTGTTTCCATGTGTCTTGGTGATCATTCATCCTTGATATCATCATTTGAGTAGGACTTGGAAGGAGCTCTTGTTGGAGGCTTGAGGCTGGAACGAATCCGGGAGGAAGCTTTGCTTGGAGCCTGCTGAAGGTGTTCAGGTGATATCTTTCCGATATATGTACTTTATTTGCCTTTATATATAAAGAAACACGTCTTTGTTCCCGAAACAATCTTTCTTTATGCTTATGAGATTCTTGTCTTGAATTCTTATGCAAGTGGTTACTTAAAGATTTTTATAACTAACTTTATAGCATAAAGATGGTTTATACATAAATATCTGTACATGTACTGTTGTGTTCCTTGATTTGTTTGACTTGCAGATCGAAGGAAGAAGAAGGGAACTCCAAGAAGGGTTTGGACCCTAAAGGCCTTCTCGAACGTAGGACCTTAGGTACGTACCCTAAACATTAGAATTTGCTTAAAAGTAAAAATGATGGCTGTGTGTGTGTTTCTTTGAATAAGCAATTTTCAGTCTGGTAGAGTCTTAGCCCAAAGGACCCTAGGGGTACTTTCCCTTCAACCAGTAGTGCGAGGAGAGATTGTGAACGTGCCTTCCATTTCAAGCAATGTGATGGAGAGCGTGGAAATAACTTGCTCTTTACATATACCTGAGCAAGAACATTGTATGAGACAACGCGGATAATGGACCCCTCTGATATGTTTTTGACAGCCCATTCCTTATTATCCACGAGAATAAATTCAGGAAAGCATGGTGAGACTGATCCTGTCATCGGTCTTGAAAAGGCATAGGGATTCAAGAAGTTAAAAGAAACCGCTCAGACCACATTAACTTTGAAAGACATTTAAGAATTGTAAACAAATTAGAAACTCACAACTGCGAAAAAAAAAATACACACAAACAAACAAACAATGCTAAGTTTCAGTTGTTAAGTAGGAAAACATGCTCAATTACTTTTCTGTATTACACATGCCAACCAAATTGTTGCGATGAAAACGCTCAAAATTGTTTGAAATAACAGCTTTCACACCCTGCAACATTGGACCCTTTGCAACCCAATCCTGAGAACTTCCACTACCATATTTAGTGCCAGCAAGAGCATATGCAACTACAAGTGGAGGAGAAGCAAGGTAGTTTGCCCGAGTCAGAGGATGAATACGGCCTTCAAAATTTCTGTTGCCAGACAGCACAACTGACGCAACTAAATCACTTTCAACAATAGCAGAGCTCATAGATTCATGAATATCTCCTTGATATTAATGTGATTAAACGTGCCAAATTTACTGCTCTTCCTTCGTTGTGGTCAATCGTGAATACACTCAATTGATCTCGTCGTGGTCATAAAAGATCCAATAATCCATTTAAGAGTTGGAGGTGGAGGTCAATTACAAAGAGTTATTTTATGTGTAAAAGCATTGCAGAGAGGTCGCTCCAGGGGAGAGAGAGACAACAAATGAGTTCCGCGTGACCCTGTTTGGGGAGGGTAGTTACACAAAACAACGCCAAAATTTTTCCCCTTCATTGATTGGGGCCTGGCATATGAGGACCATTAATGTTCAACATCTCATAGGACTCACAATTAATGCCGATAATTCCAAAGCATACAAAACCTTAAATCGCCCTACAATAAATAAGAAATAAAATAAATAGAAGACATTGTTGTTGTATTAAAATATTTTAAAAGTATACTATCGGATTTTTGGAATTGAAATTTTTCATTAATTTTTATCGAATCGAATTCCAATCTGTAATTGGTAACTATGCTTCTTCCTCATTGTTGGTTTGTTCGAACTTTATTAGTACGTAATAGATTCTTTTATAGGTTGAAATAAGGAGTAAAAGCCTTACATCAAACGAATGAAAATATAAGAAATATAGAAAAATCCATAATAGTGCAAAGGTGAAAAGGCGGAAACAAATTTAGCAATGAATGCGGGAATTAACTAAGTTAGGTGGACTGTAAGTTGAACTATAATTATTACTGTACTGGAATTTAATAAGTTAAGAAAATTAATGCGCTGGATATTAACCAAGTTAAGAAAATTTGTAGGTTGAACTACAATTATTGATGATGGGCTACTCTCCAGATCTTTCTTTTTGGAGATTGTTCCTATCCTCCCCAATTATCCACTTAATATGTAGATAAAAGTTCTTATAAAATTCATTAAATATGCTCTTTAATAGTGAAAATAAATTTTTTAGAGGGAGTAGTATTAATTTTTAATTACAAATTACAAATAATATAGATATATTAAAATGACGTGTTTCTTCTTTTGGTTTTTGTTTGAATATTTTAACTTTTTATGACTCGAGTTTAAAGTTGCAAAATAATGCTGAGTCTAAAAGTTTTTAAGGAATCTATTTTTACTAAATTGTTAATTATGGTCATTCACAAATTATAATATATTGTATTTGATATATATGGTAATAATGTCTAAAAGTTTTTAAGGAATCTATTTTTACTAAATTGTTAATTATGGTCATTCACAAATTATAATATATTGGATTTGATATATATGGTAATAATGTTCTGGAAGGTAAGTTAGTGCTGAGCCTATAAGTTTTTATGGAATCTATTTTTACTAAATTGTTAATTATAGTCATTCACAAATTATAATATATTGGATTTGATATATATGGTCATATACCAGGACTCCTTTAAATATAACATCAATAATTTTCTCATCTTAAATTACTCAACAACTTGCATAAATTTTGGTGGGCATTAACCATGGTAATTTGCATAAATAATGGTGGGCAATAACTCATACTTGACATTTTATTTATGAAAATAAAGAAAAATGGGAGAAAAGGGATATGAAGGGTCACAAATTTGCATTAGAGGGAAATTTAAGGAAAATTAAGAAAATATAGGCCTCAGTGATAAAAATGCTCAATTCCTGTAGGATACAATTATTGCTTCACTCATTTCTGTAGGATAAGGTTTTGTTGTCCAATCCTGTTACATAGATTAGTCGTTGTTCCATTTCCTGTCATTTGAATAACCATTGCTTTGGTGTAGATATGCTTCTTTACGTGAATGTAAATAATAACTCAAATAACTCTTGCACTATTCTAGTCATTTACTCCTGATGGTTGTGCTAGTTTAACATTCTCAAAATCATTACATTCTTTTAATTATTTAATTACTTTTCCATATAAATAATGGAATTGATCATTATATATTCTTTCATTATTAATACTTGTTCTTAGATATCTTATATACTAAGGTATAACATTGTGTCATACCATACACTTTTAGCTATATAAGCATTTATATATAAATAGTCATTAATATAATTACAAATTAATTATTGTTTTGAATTGGTATCCCTATCATACATGCATGTAATATAATAATTACCCTATTCTAGTCGTATGGTATATAAAACAATATTGATCTATGCTTATTATTAATATTAGGGTTTTTGGTACTTCCATTATTAAAATCATAAAACATTAGAAACTTATTCTCTTTGTCTTTTTACTAATGACAATCTCAGTTTATGTTATGATAATGATACCAACCACCTCTACCATTTACATGACATAATGTAGTCTAAGCCTACTATGCTGAGTAGATTGATTGTATTCTTTTGATTAAATCTTATAGGAATGTTTGAAATTGATAGGTGAATAATATAATCAAGAACCTATAAATGCATAAATTGTTGCTTTGGAAGTATACTACCGAGCTCCAAAGAAAGAACACGAAATTCATTTGGACTGAAAAATGTGAAGAGGCATTCCAAAGGTTAAAGGTGTTATTAACAACGACACCAATTTTGAAATTTTGAAAGTGCCGGATATGGAACAAGAATTTTTGGTTTGCACTGATGTCTCCAAGGAAGGGTTGGGTTGTGTGTTGATGCAAGAAGGAAGAGTAATAGCTTATGCATCAAGGAAACTTAGAACCAACGAAGAAAACTACACAACCCATGATCTAGAAATGACAGTAATTGTTTATGCACTAAAGATTTGGAGACACTACCTTCTAGGAAGGAAGTTTGATCTTAGGACTTACCATTGTGGGCTACAACACATATTCACTCAAGATCACTTAAATGCAAGACAAAGACGATGGTCTGAGCTAATTAGTGAATATGATTTTAATATCACTTACATCAAAGGAACGATAAATAGGGTGGCTAATGCTTTAAGTAGGAGGCCGCATATATTTTCAGTGATTCCCTTAAAGACAAATTTGAGGGAGAAGCTACTTGAATTACAATTTAAAGACACCTGGTATTAGGAGGTTAGAAAAATTTTGAGGGAGGATGAAATGAGGGTCCCAAAATATGAAGAATACTCCCTTGATAATGATGGGCTACTACGATTTCGGGGAAGGATATATGTACCACCAAATGAAGATATATGCTAGTTAATCTTGAATTGCGCAGTATACATGGCACATCCTGGTGTCAAGAAGATGAGTGTGGACCTAAAATCACTCTTCTTTGGAAAGGGATGAAGAAGGACATCATAAACTTGGTAGCAAGATTCTTAGAGTGTCAACGAGTAAAAGTTGAACATAAACATCCAGCAGTGGGACTACCAATGACCTCTAGAAGACATGATTCCATATTTGTAGTGGTGGATACGTTGACCAAGAGTGCCCATTTCCTACCAGTTAAGATTACATATAAGGCACCAGAAATAGCCAGAGTTTTTATTGATGAGATTATGAGATTGCATGGAGTTCCTAGGAAGATCATATCTGATAGGGGAGCAGTGTTTACAGGGAGGTTTTGGACCAGATTCGAAGAAGCCTTGGGAACCTAGTTGAACTTCAACACTGCTTATCACCATGAGATAGATGGGTAGATAGAGAGGACTAATAAAATCCTCGAAGACATGCTTTGGATGTGTGTGATGGACCAACAAAAGAGATGGGAGGGGTTTTTACCTGGAATTTGATTACAATAATAGTTATCAGAGTTCCATCAAGATCGCGCCATTGAGTTCTTATACGGAAGACCTTACAGAACACCTCTCAGTTGGGACTGACTAGAGGACCAAGTATTAATAGGACCAGAAGTGGTACTAGAGATGGAAGAACAAATGACTCGGATTAAGGGAAGTCTAAAAGAAGCATAAGATCAACAAAGGAGCTATGTGGATGCTCATCGGATAGACCAAAGTTATGAAGTGGGAGATAAGGTGTCCTTGAGAATAAGGCCCCAAAAAAAGCTCTATAAGATTTGGAAAGGGAAAAAAATTGTCTCCACGGTTTGTGGGACCTTTTGAAATCTTAGAAAGGAAAGGGTCTATTAAACACACATGGGCAACAAGGAATTGAAAAATAAAACATGAGAGTACTTTTATTATTAACAAATCATATACATTTATAGTACACGGTTTGACCCTTGGGTTCCATATCCCAAGGTCTCTTGGACTTCCTTAGTCTATTCCGCTTCCACACTAACCCATAGAGGATTAGGTGTCCAACATTCCCCCCCTTAATCCGAAGGGTTATGTATAAGTCCAAGAAGAGCGCTGTAATAAAAAATGTGCAAAAAATGCATGGTAGCACTAGGTTGAATGTGCTCTCTGAAATGTTGGTATAAAGGGCAGTGGTTTAAGGATTTCCACCAACAATGGAACGCTTAGTGCAGTTCCCGAAACTCTTCCAAAACTAGCAAGAAGTTGAAGTCTTTTGCTAGGAAGTGCTCTTATTATTTTGAAGAGGGAAACCTTCAATCATGAAAGGGAGGTCTCACCTCGCATAAAAGGGAGAAATTTAACCTAAAAAGGGAAGTCTCAACCTGTGATGGTTTAAGGATGACCAACAACTCTGGAATGCTTAATGTAATTCCTGGAACTCTTCCGTAACTAGCAATAAGCTGGAGTCTTCTGCTAGAGGAAGTGTCCCCAATTTTGTTCCTGGAATTCTTCCGAAACTGGCAAGAAGCTGAAGCCTTATGCTAGAGGAGGTGTCCTAGATTCTTTGAAGAGGCATTACCAAATGAAGGCATGCTCAGGGGAATCTTTGTCTCGGGCTACAACTCTGAATTTAGTGTGGCAGGTTGTGGCTCAGGCTCAGGTTGTAGATGACCATCATTTCCCCCCTATCAGATACAAGGTGAGATGATGGAGAAAACTCAATTGCAAGACTGTCCAATACTCTGGAACAAGTTCTGACATGTGATTGGAATATCTTCTTGGCTATTGATGCCCATTGCCAAGAAGCGATCCATCCAAGATGAATCTTTGTTCTTGCAAGAAATTTGTTTCTGAAGCATCTGTGTGAAGAATGGGTGGTTTTATGACAGTGCTTACATAGATGAAGATCAAAACAATGATCTTTCAAATGGCCAACTTGGTCACAGTGTTGGCATTTCATAATATGTTGTTGTTGCTGTGGAAGAAGAGTAGAATCTCGAACAACTGGAGGTGAACTGTCATGAAGGAATCTAGCATTTTGAAACTGAATGGGCTTTCAGTAGTCTGGAATATGAAAGGATAAGTCCTTCTCATATCCAAGACTAGTTATGTGTTTGTTGTGGACAAGCTCTTCCCAAGGTCTGATGATGGGCTTGGGAAGTGCAAGTTGAACTTCTACATATGCATGTAACCTTGCTGCTTTATGGGAGTTTGTTTCAATCTTCTGAACAGAAACAGGTTTAGAATGACTCCTCTGTTTTAATTATTCTTGCTGTAGCTGAGATTCGAGCTACAAAAAATCAATTTTCTTTTGTGCATTTTGTAGACAGACCTGAATGTATATGAGAGAAACTTTGTTGATTTTTAATGTATCATGAGTAGTAGACAATATCAGAGTTTTGAGGAACTCTAATACTTCATTGATTCTGGCCATTTTTTTTTAATGTCATAATTACACCTTAAAAACTGATCATAACTACTACTCAATGCAGAAAAGTAATACCCACTAGCAATATCCTTTATAAATGTGCAGCAAATGATCAGTGTGCAACCAGCAAGCACCAATTACAATCCATTACATAAAAAATAAGAGTTTACTCATGACCAGCAATATGTTCTGACAATACAACTGACTAAACTTTTCTCCACAAAAGACTACTTTTATTTGTCAAAACAATCATTTTCTTTATACAACCCAGCAAACTCTTATGCAGCAGTTGAATCAAGGAATCAATGCTTATATATGTAGACAAAAGCTATAGTGATTTTTAAATACAATGCCACAACTGGGGAAACAATAACTGCAAACTTGCTTAGATCCTTCAAATACTCCTTCACTTTCTCGGCCAGTGGAAAAGAATAGTCAAGTTCAATAGCGACTGCTAATACATTCTTGTAAACATTGATGATACCATGTGAACAACAGATCGCCAGAGAAAGAGCTGTACATAATCTCATAACAACATAATCAATTTCTTCATATAAAATAACCAAGACTGTAGTGAATGGCAGCATGCAAAAACTTAGCACATTCAAGAGGCCATCACTGATAAGTGCCTCTTGTGGTGTCTATGTCAGCTCTTACAGGAAATAATCATATTTTCTCCACGAAATGAAACTATTGATCTTCAGTTCAGTAGCGGGCAATGAATTAGCTTGCTCGAGATCTAAGAGGTCCAACAACATAGACACAACATTATTTAAAAGCAACGCATATCAAAACAACAACTATGAAAACAATGCATAGGTTCCCTCACCCTAAACATAAACATCTTGACCAGAACCTTGACTTGAAGAACTAGGGGCACTTGAAACACTAATTCTGAAAGCTTCTGAAGAAATGCCTTTCGCTTGCATCTCTTAAATCAATGCAATTTGGTCTTATACAGACACTTGTTTGAATTCGGCCATTCTAAATAATTTAAAATAGTCTTTGATAGAAATGTAGCCTTGAACTAGATTACTGAATCTATTGACTGACATTCATTTGAAGTCAGTGTTATCATAGGCCTTTTGGAATGTAATCCCTCAAAATTGCACTGTTATCTGAATTCCTCACCTACAGAATCCAGACAAAGGGTTTGATACAAGCTCCACGCAGCCTTGGCTCAGCTTCTTCTAATTAGCATCCTGCATTCATTTGTCACAACTATCTTCTGAAATGATTCTGTAAGTCTATAAATGACTAATGAATGAATTTCATAAAATTATATCTGGCATTTTAATACATCACTAGCTTGCATCGCAGCAGTTCATAATGCATCATCAGTTCCCTCTCACTTGTCTAATTTGCAGTGTTGTTGCTATGCAGCTCACAGGTGTGCCTATTGGACAATGCTTTCGGTGTACTACTTCATGAGTGCGCATAGATTTAAATCATGCCAGTCTTCACATTATAACAGAGTGCAAGTATCTAGAGTGCAATTATCCATAGTCTTCACATGATGAATTGACCCAAATCCGTGAGGACCAACTACAAGAGAAGGAATGGTTTCTCTGTCGAGTGGTTTCAAGCCCAATCCACAATCACAATGTTTCCATGCATCACATAAAATCCAACAAGTTTTGCAACCAGTGGTCATCCAACACAACAAATTGAAAACAAATAAAACCCATATGAATCAAGACAATTTGATCGAAGGCAACAGGTTGAACCCTCTACAGACTGATAAACACAACCATATCTCACCAAACCAGCGCTCGGTGCTTCTCACTTCTCGGAATTCTTTTCAAAGTTGCAACACAAGGAGCGATGTTGGAATCACAACACATTTGATTGCTAGCTGGAATCGCAGCACAATCCAAGTGATGTTGGAAAATCAGTCCAAGCAATGTTGGAATCGCAGTAGTGATGTTGGAACAAAGAGAAACTACAATATATGCAAAGATAACTCTTTGCCTTCTCTTAATGATCTTTTGATGGCAGGAACGTTCTCCTCCACGAATGATGCGCTGACATTTTCTGCAACTAGAAGAGGCGGACAATGTAATTGTTATGATAGTGGATAGTGGACAGCGTAATTGTTATGATAGTGTAACTGTGAGTATTATGGAAGGCGTTATATTATAGCGCCGGTGCAATGTCACAAAAGAGAGCCACGGGGTATGAGGAAGTGGTATGGGAGGTGATATAACCAGCGTTCAACGTAAACTACGACTGTCAGGTCATACAACAGTAACCGAGAGGTATATATATGCAGCGATGGCGTTCAATGTAACCAGGATTCAATAGGTAATATAACAGTGAAAGCAGGTTGGTAATACAACGTTATATATTATGACAAAACTTCATAACCTCACAGGACGCAAAATTGATGTATGCAGGTTTGAGACGTAACAACGATGCCACGAATGTAATAAATACCACCAAGCTTCCGTTGTGCAGGATATCATTCAACAGAAATCAGGAATATGAAGGAGCAGCGTAAAGGTCGGCGCGTAGAGAGGAAATTGCTCATCATTTTATTCCAATCGGTGCATTTTTTTTTGAAACAAATCTCTGCTCATACTCAGAGCCGCGACTTCCCGTCTAATATTTTCCTCTCATATCGACATCTGGGCAACTGTGCTGCTTCTCTGTTATAAAATTCATTGAACTCGCATTATTTATGTAGGTAACGCTCCTTCTCTGGAAATTAGTAGACTGCGTTGGATGCCCAGTATTGGTCCCGCGAGAGGTTCGAGGAGGAAAACACGCTCAGGCATCAACAGGTTCAAAGTGAGGACATAAATTGGCTGTTGGAGAATGTATGGAGTGCAAGTCTGGCAAGGGTCAGTGTTGGTATTTCTTAAGTGCGCAGAGAGTAACTGCAACAAAATTACCAACGTTTCTATTGCATAAATAAAGCAGAGGCGTAGAGAGGTAGACAGAGAATCCACAAACATGTCAGAACGGTTTATTTTCTACACAGAAAGGCCATAAAACAAATGGCTCAAAGTAATTATGCAGGGCAAGAATACGCCTACTCTGATACCATGTTAAACACACATGGGTAGCAAAGGAATTGAAAGATAAAACATGAGAGTACTTTTATTATTAACAAATCATATACGTTTATAGTACATGGTTTGACCGTTGGGTTCCATATCCCAAGGTCTCTTGGAATTCCTTAGTCTATTCCACTTCCACACTAATGCATAGAGGATTAGGTGTCCAACAGGGTCGGTGGCATATAGGCTTGCATTACCTCCATATTTAGCGTGTATGCATGATGTGTTTCATATTTTTTTTTTACATCATTATATTTCAGATCCTTCGCATGTTATTGACTTTGGTCATTTGCAGGTTTCGAACTAGGGAACAATAATGGCCGAACCAGTTCACATACTGAACCAACGAACTTTGCAACTTAGATGATGGTTAGTGGACTAGGTTAAGGTCCAGTGGGACAATTATAGTCCCAATTTAGCTACTTGGGAGGATGTCGAGGAGATGCGTCATTGTTTTCCTTATCTATTCCAAGGACATTGAGATGAAGTCTATTATTAAGAGGGGGTGTATATAGTGATCCGCTCTAGTTGACTAGTAGTGATATGACATTAACATTTATTTAGCCCTAAGGCTAACACTTTATTCTTTTAGGACTTCAGGTTGAGGATCTGGGCACATGACTCTATTATTAGTGGTTGTGATGTTTATGTATGTTCTACATTGATATTATGATGAAAATAGCATTAATGGTTATGCATGTTCTATATTGATATTATGATGATCGTAGCATTAATGGTTATGCATATTCTCTATTGATATTATGATGATTGTAGCATAAATGGTTATGTTTGGTCTCTATTGAATTTATGATGATGATAACAGTAAAGGATACGTATGCTCTCTATTGATATCATGATGATGATAGCTTTGATGGATAGGTATGTTTTCTATTGATGTTATGATGATGATAGCCATGAGGGATGTGTCCCCTATGTCACCTACTTGAATTAGTTCTAGTTCACAATGAACAATGATGCAAATGACTAGGTGATATTGATGATGCTATTATGACAATAACTAACACTGAGAAACATTGTTATTGATGATTATTGAGTATGGCAGGAAACCATGAGAGGCACTTACATATGACCAGTTGACAACACTTGGTTTGACGAAAATTTATATTTTGTCGTTGAAATTATATGTCAATTTTGAAAACCTTCTATATATGTTTATCTATATTCTGATGATATGTTAGTGGTTGAAAGCACAAATTAGTTGCTTGGCCGAATGAATTATATATGGGTGATGGGGTTGTACAAATTGGATGGAACTGCATGGGAGGGTCGGGACAGTGTCCCTGATCTCACCCACTAGCATTCCCACTGTGACTTGGGTTGGAAAGGTTGAAACACCTTCGCCTTGAATATCATGATGTCATGAGGGCGAGTCCGAAATTTGGGTCATTCATGAGGATTTTACCGGGGGGCACGCATCAAGGCGGATTCCTTGCTCCCTGAAACCATTAGTCTCACTATAGCTAGCAACATAAGATATGATAGTGGTCTCTGTCGTTGCACCTATACTTTCCCCTCATAGCCACTGAATGCTTGAAGTGCAAGTGGCGTGGCACCCTTGGAACTTTAAGGGAATTTCTTGAAGGGCATGACTAACTTGGCACCGTTGGCATAAAAAATAAACGATTAGGCGTGGCACCCTTGGATCTTCAAGAGAAGTTCTTGAAGGGCATGACCAAACTTGGCACACTTGGAATCAATAAAAATAAATAAATTAAAAAATATAATCAATATATGAAAACCATGTAAATTCACATCAAATGGTAAATGATGAGTAGAACCGAGGCAATTAAATTAAGAATAAAACTTGGGTTAAGGGAATCATAGGAAGAAATTAAATGTTTTACCTTAAAAACTCTACCCTTCTCATGTTGGAAAATTTTAGGTAGATAATGTAATTTAATCAAGTAAAAAGGAGAAAGAGGGACATAAATGTAAGGATAATTATTAATCTTAAAATAGTTAAACCTAATTAAGAGAAGAGGATGGTGAATTAAAATAGGATTAATAAATGAAATTTTAGAGAAATTTAGAGAACCTCCATGTGGCAATAACCAACAAAAGGATATCCATCTAAGAGATAACTTGAGTTAAATTAGGGAGTAAATAGGGGATCAAATCTTGACTTATCAATTGAATTTAGTAATGAACACAAATTAAAGAGTAAAAAGGGGGATCAAGAGACGACTAGGAGAAGAAATAGGAATCTTGTTGAGGTGAGGAAAATATTGGTTTTAAATTAAAATTTAAGTAAATAATTTTGGAAACCCTTGATGAGAGTGTGACACATGGGTGGGTGAATAATCAAAATATTTAATTAAAAAGTAATTAATTATGCATGACATGCCAAGTGTCACCTATGAGGACTCCTATAAAATAAGGGGCAAGCCATGGGAGAAGAGACTTTTTTGGGGACCCTATTGTTAGATGGATGAGACTATGTCAGAGTAGTGACTACGAATTATAGTGAGTTTGGTGAGGTAAAGGACTTTAGAGAGGGGACTCTTGAGCCAAGGAGTGCTCTCCTCTACTAGCTATTACATTCCTCCATCGTATAACCCCATTGCATTTCGGGGGTTCACGGAGAAGAAGAGTACCCAAGGAGTAGGCTGGGAGGTCAACTGGTGGGTCACTGCATTCGGATCAAGTACATCGTCATTCACACTCGGAGGTGACTGACAACAAAGGAAGACAAGTAACAGAAAATCAAGTGGAATCTTGTCTTCTGGTGAACAGTACCTATGTGTTACAATATTCTTTTGTATGATTTCTTTATGGATTTAGTTAAACATATGTAAATTTTATGATATGTTCAGTGAAATGAAATTCAAGGATGTGTTAGATAGTGCTTAATAAATTTGAATTCCCAATGTTTTTCTCTTCTGGTTGTATTTTATTTTGATAAAAAAAAATATAGTATAGGATGGGACATGCGGGTGCGGGGTGTGAAA
This sequence comes from Pinus tabuliformis, assembly GCA_031772625.1. Lineage (NCBI taxonomy): Eukaryota > Viridiplantae > Streptophyta > Pinopsida > Pinales > Pinaceae > Pinus > Pinus tabuliformis. The sequence continues at coordinate 1,252,242,421 of CM062820.1, read as the reverse complement.
GTAGGATAGAGTCATAGGGTTGTCCACCCTAGGTTTTTGATGTAATGTCGGCCTACCCATGGTCCGCGGACCATGGAAGTGTATAAATAGAGCAAGGCTCTAGGTTGTAAAGGACAATATATATGTTTCATATGATGAATAGATAATCAGGGAAAGAGCGATTTTGAGTGTGTTCTGGATCATAAGGTAGAAGAAGGCTCTGCAACTAAGTCCACAGAGGCCTAGTAGTACGTAGCTGAGTGAGCGGGCCCCTGCAACTGAGTGCACAAGGTGGAGTCGATTTTATAACCAAGGAAAGATATAATAAAGAGAATTTTTCGCATAATTATGTGTATATGTTCTTGGGTTAATTCTTGACTGTTATTATTTGCAATTGTATGGTTTATTTACTACGCACATCTATATGAATGGTTATTGCTATTAAAAATACTTAAAGCACTCATTTAACTAATCTTGGAAAGTATAAGTAAGATCTGGGGTAATAACATACCGCACAACGTCCAACCCTGGGGTAAGGGCTGCGCAAAGGCTGGATATCAAACATCGAGGTACAAAAGAGTGTGCAAGGCGAGCTACATAGAGTCAAACCATGAACCAGTTGACCTCATCAAAAATCTCCAGGGTGCAGAAACCTGGTTCTAGCACTCTCCCATACTACTTCGGGTGAGACCTCAGTTCATGCACCACAGACTATTGCCGAAAGGGCCAGTAGTACCGTGATTTGTTTGGCTATTTAGCTCTGAACCTAAGTTAGGCCTAACAAGCCAACAAATGGTTCTGTTGTCGAGACCAGGATCTTCATAAGAGATGTCTGATGTCGGATCATGGGAACCCAACAAAGAAAGAAATTGAGAATTGGTTGGATCGAAAGATTCACGAGTTCGCGACGCAAGAAAATAGGAATCCACGGTTATCAGAAGAAAATTGGTTGGACTGCTATCTGTATACAGAGGTCCACGAAATATTTTTTGCATCCTTCCCAACTGAGTTGTATGAGTGGGTTGTGAAGCTAGCAGACAGTCAATGGAGGTGCAGACTTGAGAAACCTATTGTGTGGACCCCAGAGTTGGTGTGCAGATTGGAAGCATCAGAAAATAAGATCGCGCGCATTGTGGATCACTGGCTCAACCGAATTATTGGGGTATTTATCAATAAGTTCCCGGTAGACATTTCAGTTAGCTATAGCAAGGTAGAGCGACGGTTCCTCAATGGACCGCGGGGTAAGTACGTTAAATCTTTGAACACCTGGATTAAAATGCTATTGTGTGAAAAGTAGGTGATGCGAATAAATTGATGTTTGGGGCTACGCAAAGCAGGAAGATCTACAGAGATGAAGGTAGCGCAGATCTAGAAACCAACCCCTTGATTTCACCACTGCGAGAGAGAGAGGAAGAGCTCGCGAAGGTCTCACCAAGAAGTGTGATCAATTTGATAAGGCAACGAATTCTGCGCTCACCACTCCCACCTACACCACCGCCAGTCTCACTATCTTCAACCCCCTCTTCGCCCACACCACCTCTGCAAACACCACGAAGCAATATGGCGAGTGCGATAAAATTTCCAGTATTCAGGGGAGTAGGGAATGAAGACCCGGATCAGTTTTGGTTCGTGGTAAAAGTTGTATGGGAAGCACAGGGAGTCACGAATGATAATATAAAGAAGGCAACATTGGTCAGTGCTCTGCAGGATCGCGCGCTGACTTGGTACATTAAACACTCTAGTGATAATCCAAATGTGGGGATCATGGTTATCCAAGCAGCGTTGATCAAGGAATTTAGCAAGCCGAATTTGGAGGCCCAATCAATTATTGGATTCAAGGAGATCACGATGTTACCAGGCGAAACCCTATGGGATCTAGATCAGAGATTGAAGTGTAAGATTCGTGAAGAAAACATGACACTAACAGATGGGCAACACCTTGTTTGCTTTGTAGCATCATTAACACCGCACCTATAGAACATGCTAACACAACAGAAGCTCACTGCCCAAGCTGATGCCTTGGAAGCTGCGATGAGGTTACACGAAACCCTGATGCAGGATACCAACCTGGGAGTTTAGCAGATCCATGTGCAGCTGTAGAACTTGTGTTTGGAGATGTAGAGTTTGAAATAAGACAGGACAGCTCGCTTGGAAGCACGCGAAGAAGTGTGGTGTGTAAAATGTAAGGGCCGGGGACATGACAAGGACCACTGTCCAGTATTCGAAAACTATTTGGAGAGAGGAGGATTGATGCCACTGAGACTAGAGGTGCAAGCAGGACCCAATGCAGCACCTGCATTATGGTGCGCAATTTGTCAAATCGGAGGGAAGCATGCAACAAATAACTGCCATATATTAAAGAAGTATATGCAAAACTCTCAACAATTGTTTTGTAATTTCTACAGATCAATAGGTCATGATAAGTGCACCTGTCGAAGTTATGAACTAATGATGGATCAGACTCCCACCTACAAAGTTCACACTGAGACACAGGCTTTTGATCAAAATGCAAATACAACGCGCACTGGATTTCAAGGGCGCGGATGAGGGCGAGGTGGAATGGGACTAGGAAGAGGTCGAGGATAGTTAATATGTTACAACTGTGGAGGACCAATACACTATGCCCGAGATTTCACAAATCCAACGTGTCCTTCATGTGTCTACGCAATGTTTGATCATGAGGTGGAGGACTGTTCCACGCTGATAGTAAGGCTGCACGATAAAGGGGCACTTCAACCGCCCCCAGCATAAAACCTGCATATGATGTGGTCTGAGCCGCGCGAGGAGGACTTAAGCGTAAATATAGTGCTTCGAAGTGGGATCACGACAGGCCATGACAGAGGGAAGCAACCCGAAGAAACCAGTTGGGTTCACAAGGCTCTAGAGAAGGAACTTGAATTCGATTTAGAGCGCACAAGGAAACCTTCGCAGAAGCCAAGAAGAGCTTCGAGGAGGCCTCCACCTCATGCAGCAAAGACCAATCGGAGTTTGAGATGGACCCGTCAATTCTTACTACCTTCTTGGAAACATGTATGAAGTTTTTGCGCGATAGTAAGGTGGTAAGGGGACTGCAAGAGCTCATTACTAGATGCACTGGGACCGCGCCAGGAGAACCCTACGTAGTCCGAAAGCTAGGAAAGCACGTGACACGAACATGAAGGGAAATGAGACTGACTGCACAAATCGGGGAATATGAAATGGATCAAGTGATTATAGATCTAGGGTCAGACATGAACGTTCTTCCAAAGCAGACATGGGAGCGCATGGGTAGGCCTCCTCTACAATGGTCACCTATCTAGCTGAGAATGGCGAATCAGTAGAAGATCATACCAATGGGAAGATTGCAAGGAGTTACAGTCGATATTGAAGGCGTGAGCGCTGTGGCAGATTTTGAAGTAATAGAAATTGTAGATGATAGTAATCCATACCCTGCGCTCTTGGGGATAGATTGGGCCACTGACATGAATGGGGTAATAAATCTGAAGAAGCGCAAGATGATTTTTGAGAAAAAGGCACTACGCATAATGATCCCTCTAGGCCCTACAGAAGGATCGCGCTACACAGAGCCAATGTGCGACTACGATAGTGACAATGATTTGGACTGCATCTACCAGATAACTGCGTGAGAGCAGGATCAGGTGAACCCCACTGAGGATGGACAAGTCTCTTGGGAGTGTGAAAGCTCCTGCACCTCGGACTCTGACGAAGAAATGGAACGATGGCAGAACAGGCTACACGATGTAACCACACTCAATTGTAATATGATGACGCGGTCGTTGCGCTGCATTACAAAAGAGGTTAGAAATTTGCCTACGTATAATGGGCTAAGCAGGCTGGATGGCTTCTTGAATAGATTCAAAAGAGAAGTACCCGAGCCACAACAGTTTGACGCACTAAAATGGGCACTGCGTGACACACCCGCACAATGGTGGGATGCGCACCGACAAAATTTCAAGGACTAGAAAGAATGCAGAAGGATGATATGCACACGGTTCAGGGAAATACCAAGGCAACTTACAAACAACATTGGCATGTTCTCCTATTTGTCCAAGTGGATACCGGTGGGTGGTGTGATCAGAAACGAGATCAGTAGGTAAGCGCGAGTAGGGAAATGGCATGAACGACCCTTCTTAGCAGAACTAAAAGGTATTGAAAGACCCGGTGCGCTGAAGGGCATCCACACAGAGGTCGTTGGCAGAGTATGTGAGGCACTGAACAAGGTATATAGCGGGGAAAGAACTGACTAGAACTTGCACATACCAGTAATTCTCTGGTCTTATAGGACCGCACGCAAGTTCCTAATGGTGTAGGTAGACGAAACAACCGCGAAATCCTCTGTGGAGCATAAAGCGCATAGGACAACATTATTGGTAGTATCGACCCGTGGAGGATTGAACGAAGGGCTCACGTAGCATAAGGAAGTTGAAGGCTTAGGAATTGAGGAAGAGGTCCAGCAAAGCAATGTCAAGCTCTAGGAACTCGAGAAGGAAAGAGCACGACTAAGGAAGAATAACGCGTTGATTGAAGCAGAAGTCAAGAAAATGGAAAATGAGATAGGGAAATATTTTCTCAACAAGAAAACCAAGATGCCCAAATAAGGTGTGCAGGACCTCACCAATAGGTGTGGGAACTATCAGGGTGAATTGATCAGCCTGATGCCTTGGCTTGGACCACAGACTATTGAGCGAATCAACCACTATAGCACATGGCCAATGGTACAGGGTGCACTGCAATTTGGAACAGTGAAAGGAAGGTCTCTCCCTAAGGCCAGGGTGAACATTTCCACGGGGGGTGCGGCCACCTCACTAAGTCAGGAGGATAGACTCTTAGTGTTCCAAGTAGTTGAAAGGGAGCACGGGACTATAAATTACTCTGTTGGAGGAGTGAGCGATGAGAGCGTTGCATGCAGAAGCACAGAGTCACAAGGCTCACACCTGCGCTCGGGGGGATGCGTGGCCACGTGGGTTGGCCAAAATGTAACCATTGAAAACACTGTTCATGATGGGATGCTTGACTTGAGGCAAAATGTTGAAGGTGGCAGACATTTAAGACACGAGTTATGGGCAAGATTTGGGAAAATCTGCTGCCAAGGAAGAAATAATGAATCAGATTTGGGGGGAACGGTTGAATTCAAATGTAAAAGGCGCTATAAATTACAAAGGGTTGCCCAACAAGCAAGACTTGATCATTTGCGAATTGAGCTGTTGAGAGAATCTTGGGTTGATTTGTGTCGAGAGCTAATTAAGTTTGAAGATTCGCAAGTGCTAGATTTCAACAAAACCATAATTTCCACCCCCGAGGAAATTCAAGTAATCTCAGCACTGACCGCCGGAGAAGCTGTGCAGACCCTGACTGTGGGGGATGCACCAGAGGGCATTGGGACTCTAGTAGTGATTCTGAAATCACTGTGGATGCCACGACCCAAGAAGGATAAAAAAGCATTGGTCCCCGTTTGTATATCCCCACGGAATTTTGCGCATGCCAAGTTAACCATGGAAGAAAAGGGAAAGGCGGTTACCGTGGAGTCGAATGATGAAGAAATAGACCTAGAGGAATTCATAGAGGAAGAGAATGTGGATGAAGGCATGGAGACGGAAGCAGAGCTCATGCCCCGTTCAACAAAACTTCTTGCCTATGTTCCCCTGCGGAAAGGAAAGGTGAAAGTCCCTAAGGACTTGGGCGAGACCAAGAGTTAGCTCCAAACCCCGCTCCTCCTAGATGTGATCTTGTTTGAAGGAATGCGACTGGGCCTCGTGCTGAACCTGAAATTCGAAGATTGAGACCTTGCTAACCACGAGAAGTTCCCACATCTTGCAACTGGCAACCTCATGAAGAAGAACACTATGGGAGGAGTGACAACCTTAGAGCCACGAAAATGGTTGCGCAGAGTGGAAAAGGTCAGGTTGATGAACCTACTCTGAGTGCCACATTTCCACCGCACCCCAATCACCATTTTCATGATTCAACAGTTATTATGCCTGGTGCATGATGGGTGCATATGGTTGGAGGAGCCCATCCCTATCATCGCAGAATTGATCCATCGAGTCTCCTGGCTTCTGTACAAAGGGGTGAACCTGGTGGCGATATCAGATGGGAAGAGCAGTGATTTGGCCATTGTAGAGGCCATGAAGAAGAAGTACCGACTGGAGAAAAAGAAAAGGGGCTATGCCATCTCCAGTATCATGGATAAAGCAGTATGCATAGCCACCCAAATATTGCCTGGGAAAGTCATACGCAAGTGTTGCACTGTTGGGTCCCTATAATACTAGTGATTCCCTCATTACTATTGTAGTTATATCCCTTATTAATATTGTTGTGCCCGTATTGTCCCCATATTGTTATTACTAAGCCCCATAGAATCCCTCTATTGTTATTTTTGTGCCTTTATATTATTATTGTTAGGTCGGCTTGGTTATATTGTGAACCCTTAGACTCCTATATTTAAAAAGGAGGTTTTGTCATTTGAATCATCATGAATTGTTCATTTGTGTAATGTAAAGGAGGTTGCCCCCTCGAAGAGGCTGAATTCTAAGGCGTTGATCTATCTTTTCTATCTTTTTGTGAGCTAGTTTCATAACATTTGGTATTAGAGCTTTGGATTCTAGGGTTTCGCTGCTCCAAATAGGTCATCGTGGCATTTTCGCTATAAATTGTTTTCTGTGACATTTCATAAGTGAAAAAAAACCCATTTGAGACGAAATTGTGCAGAACCTCAGGTTCGAATTTCAGAGCTTTTTAAGCAATATTTGCAGAGATATGATCTGAGGAAGTTTGTCTTTTTGAAAAATCTTGAATTACATTCCAAATATGTGACCTTGGGAAAATCGTCATAACTTTGGTTTTGAGCATCAGATTGCAATTTCGTAAGAAGTTATAGAAATAGGACGGACTTTAGTTTCATGTGTATATTTTTTAGACCTGAAGGTCAAAACATTGACAGATGGCACTTCATACAAGTTTTCTCTTCTGAAAAGGTATATAATCAGGTCATCTTGGGATATTCTGCATAACTCTATCTTGGAGAATCTAAATTCAATCAGACTAGCAGCATTGGAAAGAGGACGTAGAGGGGTACTGTAGGTCACAATTTCAGAACTGGATGATCTGAAATTATAGAGATACATCAGATTCAATATCGAGCTCCTACAAAGTGAAAAAAATGTGTGTAATTTTGTTTTAATTTTGCATAAGATTGGTTTGAAAAATTAGTTTGAAGGAATTCAAAGGGAATAGTGAAGAATTATTAGCATTAATTAATGCCCTGAAGAAAGAAAATGGAAACACCTAGTAAGCAACCTGAAAGCTCTAGCATGACTCGTGAAGAAGAGGAAGAAATGCAAAATGATATATCAAAATTACAAGACCAAGTACAACAAATTTCACTCTCGCTAAAGGTAAATGAAGCCAAGATGAATGACGTGGAAGCTAAGATGAATGGCATGGATGCTAAGATGAATGGCATGGCTGCTAAGATGGAAGCTAAGATGAATGGCATGGAGGCTAAGATGAATGGCATGGAAGATAAGATGGAAGAATTGAAGATAAATTTGAATAAGTTGCTACAATAAATGGTCACTAATGGTGAAAGGGTAGTAAAGGAAACTCATGAGGAGAACAAAAGAAATGTTAATCATGATTTCATAGACTCTAATGTTGGATTGAAGACCAACGATATTCCAAAAATCGATATGGGGAAGTTTGATGGCAAGGATCCCACAACATGGATACTACAGATCGAGCAATTTTCCGATCTCCATAATGTGCAAAACACACAAAAGGTACATATTGCAACTTTATATTTGGAACCAAATCAGTTTGTATGGTATCGATGGCTTTGCTCTCATAAACAAATTGTCACTTGGGCAATTTTTATGGAAGAACTGACAGCACATTATGGGGATACAAAAAGCAACACCTTTTTTAGCCAATTGATAAGTCTCAAACAAAAGGGTTCAACGATGGAGCACATTAAGGACTTCCAAAAATTGAACATAAGCGTAAAAGATATTCCAGAGGAGCATAGGATTGATATGTTCATAGGGACTTTAAAGGATAATATCCAACATGACATTCGCCTTTGGAAACCTTATTCATTGGAGAAGGCATTCAGGTTATCAAGAAAAATGGAAAGAAAAATTATGGCAACCAGGAATCCTACCACTCACAACTATAAATATGGAAGTGTTGTTGCCCCTAGCCTTCCACAACCTATAAGGTTGACACCACAACAATTGGAAGAAAAAAGAGCAAAAGGGCTTTGTTACAATTGTGATAGCAAATACACTAAAGGTCATAAGTGTTTTGAGAAGAAATTATTCTACATATATTGTGAAGAGGAGGAAGAAAAGGAACAAGAAATGTCAAAAGAAGAGGATATACTCCAAAAACAAACCCTAGATAAAGAAGAAATGAATCCGACCATATCTTGTAATGCATTGGCTGGAATTACCACTCCTCAAACTATCAATATAGAAGGACATATCAAGAAGAAAAAGGTAATAGTGGTTATTGATTCATGAAGTACCCATAATTTTATTCATTGTAAGATAGCCAAATAATTGAATTGCTTCCTATATCCAGCACTAGAGTGTCAAGTAATTATTGCAAGTGGAGGAACCATTAATTGCTCTAGAAAATTCCATAATATCAAGCTATCCATGGGAGAATATGTATTGAATATCCCAATGCTTTCCATTCCAATGAGAGGTGTTGATGTTGTACTAGGAGTCCAATGGCTACAATACTTGTGTACAATAGCTTTTAATTTTCAAGAACTTTTCATGAAATTTTCTGCGGATGGAAAGGAAGTTGAATTAAGGGGTATTGTAGGGAAACCAGGAAAGATAATTAGCTCTAATGGTATGACAAGGCTTATAAAAAAGGAACAACAAGGTGTAATTTCACAATTATATTCGCTAGATTTTTCCACATCGAAATCGCCTATTTCTCCAGATCTCCAAAAAGTCTTGGACAATCATTCCAAGGTATTTGAGACTCCCAAAGGTCTCCCACCTATTCATGATCAAGATCATGCTATTCATTTGATTCCATGAAGTGTTCCTCCAAACATCAGGCCATACAAATATCCTTATGCCCAAAAGAGTAAAATTGAACGTATGGTTGCAAAAATGCTAGAGGCTAGTATAATTCAACCTAGTCAAAGTTTTTTCTCTACCCCAGTAGTATTGGTGCACAAGAAGGATGGATCATGGCACATGTGTCCAGATTATAGGGAGCTCAACAAGCTCATTATTAACGATAAATTTCCCATTCCTGTCATTGATGAATTATTGGATGAATTGCATGGATCAATTTACTTCACCAAGTTGGATCTTCGTTCAGGATATCATCAAATCAGAAGGAAGATTGAAGACATTCTGAAAACAACATTTAGAACTCACGAGGTTCATTATGAATTTTTGGCCATGCCTTTTGGCCTTACCAATGCACCTTCTACATTTCAAGGTTTGATGAATTCCATTTTCAAACCCTTCCTTAGAAAATTTGTATTAGTATTTTTTGATGATATACTAATCTACAACAAGTCTTGGAAGGATCATATTGAACATGTTGACAGGGTGCTATAACTATTGGAGGAGAAACAATTATATGCAGAAAGCTCCAAATGTTTCTTTGGAGTACAAGAGGTGGAATATCTAGGTCATATTGTATCTCATGAAGGTGTTAAGGTAGACCATAGCAAAATTAAAGCCATTAAGGAATGGAAAATCCCCACATCCATAAAGCATCTACGAGGATTTCTCAGGTTGACAGGGTATTATCGCAAGTTTGTTAATAATTATGGGAGAATAACAACACCTCTAACAACATTATTGAAGAAAGATGCATTTTCATGGACTCTAGAAGCAACAAAGGCCTTCAAACATATTAAAGAGGCAATGTGCCAAGCACCGGTCTTAGCTACACTAGACTTCACAAAAACCTTTATTGTGGAATGTGATGCTTCAGGAAATGGAATTGGTGTCATTTTAATGCAAGATGAAATACCCATTGCTTTCGAAAGTCGTCTAATCAAGGGAAAGTATTTACACAAAGCTATTTATGAGAAGGAAACATTGGCAATACTACATGCACTTAAGAAATGGCGACCATACCTAATGGGAAGACACTTCAAGGTAAAAACAGATCATGATAGCCTTAAATAATTTTTAGAACAAAGATTATCCTCTGAAGAGCAACAGAAATGGGTCACAAAGATGTTGGGTTATGAATTTGAAATCATCTACAAAAAAGGGAAGAAAAATGTTGTGGCAGATGCACTCTCAAGAAAGGATGAGGATGTGGAAGCATTGTTGTGCACCATTTCTATTATCCAACCAGATTGGATAGACGAAGCAAGGGAGGAATGGAAGAATGACGAAGAAGTGGGGGCACTTATTTGAAAGTTACAACAAGATTCCAGTACATCTGATACATTTAGCTAGAAAAATGATTCGTTATGGTACAAGATCGCTTATACCTCTGTAAGAATTCCCAACTCAAACAAAAAATTCTTATGGAATTGCACACTTCTCCCTTTGGAGGGCACTCAAGATTTTTAAAAACATACCACAGGGCTAAGAAGGAATTTTTTTTGGTTGGCCTTAAATCGGATATTCAAAATTTGTGGCGGAATGTTTGGTTTTCCAACAAAATAAAGTTGAAACAATTAAGACCCCAGGTCTATTACAACCTTTATCCATTCCAAGCCAACATTGGGAGGAGGTTTCAATGGATTTTATCACAGGTTTACCCAAGTCTGAAGGAAAGAGTGTCATCACGGTGGTAGTTGACAGACTTACCAAGTATACACATTTTTTTGCATTATCACATCCATTTAAAGCCAGTATAGTTGCTATTTCATTTATGGAAACAATTCAAGAGCTACGAGGAAACCCAAAGATTATTGTAAGTGACAGAGATCCCATTTTCACTGGAAATTTTTGGACAAAAATATTTTCTTGTCTTGGTACTTAGTTAGCTCATAGCTCATCTTATCATCCTCAATCTGATGGGAAAACTGAGATAGTAAACAAATGTTTGGAAGGATATCTTCGTTGCTTTGTATCTGATAAACAAACATAATGAGTCAAATGGTTGCCACTAGCAGAACGTTGGTATAACACTTCCTTCCATACGGCAGTAAAAATGACCCCATTTATGGCACTTTATGGATATCAGCCACCATCCATCACATCATATTTAAGATAAAATTCTAAGGTTCAAGTAGTGGAACATCACATTGAGCATCAACAACAAGTTCTCCAACTCTTAAAGATAACCTCATGTTGGTGCAGAATAGAATGAAACAAAAAGCAGATCAACATCGCAGTGAAAGAAGTTTTGATGTAGGTGACTAGGTATTCCTACGGCTACAACCATATAAACAAATTTCCCTCAAGCAAGCTAAGAAGGATAATAAATTATCACCAAAGTATTATGGTCCGTACAAGGTGTTGCAAAATATTGGTACTATGGCATACAAATTGGATCTTCCTACAACTTCTCGAGTACACCCAGTTTTCCATGTTTCATGTTTAAAGAAGGTTATAGGCGACAAGCTCCCAGTTCAAACAATATTGCCAGAACTTGATGAGGAAGGAAAAATTATATTGGAACCAGAAGTAGTTATAGAAACAAGAACTCGACAGCTACGAAATCGATCAATTTCGAAGTATCTCATCAAGTGGAAGAACTTATTCGTTGAAGATTCCACATGGGAGGATGAGAATTTTATACAAAAGCATCCAGAACTACTCAAGTATTGAGGACAACACTTTTTTGAAGGAGAGGGGCATGTTGGGTCTCTATAATACGAGTGATTCCCCCATTACTATTGTATTTGTATCCCTTATTAATATTGTTGTGCCCCTATTGTCCCCATGTTGTTATTATTGTGCCCCATAAAATCTCTCTATTGTTATTTTTGTGCCTTTATATTATTATTGTTAGGTCGACTTGGTTATATTGTGAACCCTTAGACTCCTATATATAGAAAGGAGGTTTTGTCATTTGAATCGTCCAAGAATTGTTCATTTGTGTAATGTAAAAGAGGTTGCCCCCTCGAAGAGCCTGAATTCTAAGTCGTTGATCTATCTTTTCTATATTTTTGTGAGTTGGTTTCATAGCACGTGCAGATGAGGTACCTACGCCGGTGGTCGCGTTGGTTGAAGAATGTGCGGAAGGTGTCCAATTTAAATGGTTTGAATTCCTCTGTGAGGAATTTGTAGAGAATTGTCATGAATCCTAGGAACGGGGTAAAATATTCCACTATGCATGGCTTTTGTTGTCCATAGTGCTCGTTGTGGTAGAATTACCGGAGGATAGTCAATTCTCGGTAATTAGTAGAGACTTACCAGAGGCCGCAAAGTATGCTTCACTCTGGGCCACGAAGAATGCAGAAAGGATCCACAATTGCAAGATTTTATGGGTCCTCATGGAGATGGATATCAGGACTTGGATCCACTGGAAGCCGCGGTTGTCACCAATAGTCTACCACAGTCCACAAAGCTTGGTAGAGCTAAAGACGGACATGCACAATATATACATCAGGGTGCAGAAGGACCCGATGCTTCAATGGACAAATTTACCCTTTGTTGCCACATATGACGTCATTTTCAATGTCTTAGAGACCTGGTTACCGGAGTGGCGCGCCCCCGACCTTGCAGAAGCAGAAAGGTCGGCAGCACAAAGGAAGAAGGATGAGACCAAGTTGCGAATCGTGCACTTGGCCGAAAAGTGAAGATAAGAGGTAGCAGTAGTAGTGTGAGACACAACACAGGCAATGACCATGCAAGAGAAGGCCGCCATAGTAGCAGCAGCATAGGAGGCAGTTGCCAAGGCAGGCCCGGCACCGGCAGTACCAGAACAGGAAGCAAGAGAAACAGAGACTATAGAGGAAGGTGCAGACCCACTGATTGTGCCAACACAGCTGAAGCGTCAGCACCCAGCAGAGCAAACAGGGTCGCAGAAGAAAATAAAGGCATCGAAGTTGTCTATCGACCCGATAACTTTGACCGAGGGAGATTTACATGACATTGGCAAGACAGTGCGTGATGTCACCTTTGAGGCACTCCAAGAGTTCAGGGAGGAGAACCAGATTTTGTTGGGGGCCCTCAGAGTGTAGCTGCAGGAGTTACAAGTATGCCCTCATCAGGTTAGTACTCTCTCGACCAACCTCGCAGTCGAATCAACAACAGCAAAGTAGATATTATGTGCGCGAATGACGAACATCGTAGTGCTTCCAAAAGGAGCAATAGTACCATTGAATGAGGTCGATAGGCCTTCACGTAGCACGCTAAAAGTTCTTGGTCTCAATCTCACTGCACTTCCACATGAGACCTTATATGGGTTGCAAGATGGGATAACTACAAAACTACGCGCTAGGGAGAGTCGCACGCTCCAAGTCCTCAACAAACAGAAGATCAATCTGGAACAGATCAACTTGCAGCATGACAAAGTGGTCTCATGGAATCAGCAGTTGATACAGGTGGTCGACGATGTGTGCCGAAGCATTCTAGAGCTGGCCATCCCAGTAGACATACCAATAGAAGAGTGGATCCACAGGTTAGCAGCAAGGGTTTGCGAGGCGAAGGAAAAAATAACCAAGGTTTAGTTGGAGTTGAACCTTGAGATCGCTGAGCTATGGTTAAAGGTGCAGCCGTCCAGCCCCCCAAAACTTAGAGAACAATGTGCGAACTCTATCACCACAGGATTGGCGGAAATTGAAAATGTAGTACAAGACAGCACCCACATGCTGGAAGATTCGCTCGGGGTCATCACAATTCTGCAAGAGGATCCTAATATCCAATGCTTGGAAACAGAGGCACGGGAGCTCCAACAACAATATGATAGTGTCTAGGGTACTGCGCAGATGGTAGTCCTAACTCAAAGGCTTGCAATGATGCAACAGGCCAAGGCACTGAAGGAACAGGTGGACGTGGCCCGGCATAAGAAAACAGTCCTCAAAGAGCGCGTCCAGCCATGGATTGACGAGATCTTCACCATCACGGCAAAGATCGAAGGCAATATTGCCCAGATGTAGGGGATGTACACAATATGGCAGATGCGCTCTCCGAACACAGAGGCTTCAAAAGAATGAATGTAGCAGGTTCAGTAAACAGCAACTCAGTGCGCTACGGACCTCCGAATAACTTAGGACAAGTTGGAGGGACTCCGAGAAAATATCATCGTGCCAACAGAGTGACTCAAGAGTGAGTCACGATGTTTGTGTTGGGAGCCTGTTGGGCATGGAATCCCCCCCGAGGCATGTTTTGGGGTATAAAGCCCAAGCTTTGACCAAAGTTTGTTGTAAAGCTACGCGAAGTGTGGAGACAGGGCGCAAAAGTAGGATAGAGTCATAGGGTTGTATGCCCTAGGTTTGTGAGGTAATGTTGGCCTACCCATGGTTCGCGGACCATGGAAGTGTATAAATAGAGCAAGGCTCTAGGTTGTAAAGGACAATATATATGTTTTAGATGATGAATAGATAATCAAGGAAAGAGTGAGTCTAAGTGTGTAAGTGTGTTCTGGGTCATAGGGCAGGAGAAGGCTCTACAACTAAGTGTGCAGTGGCCTAGTAGTCTGCAACAGAGTGCATGGACCCCTACAGTTGAGTGCGCAGGACAGAGTCGAGTCTATAACTGAGGAAAGATATAATAAAGAGAAGTTTTGGCATAATTTTGTGTATCTGTTCTTGGGTTAATTCTTGACTGTTATATGTGCATCCGCATGAATGGTTATTGCTGTTAAAAATACTTAAAGCATTCATTTAACTAATCTTGGAAAGTATAAGTAAGATCTGGGGTAATAGCATAGCGTGCAACATCCAGCCCTAGGGTAAGGGTTGCGTGAAGGTCGGATATCAAACAACAAGGTATGAAAGAGTGCGTGAGGTGAGCTACACAGAGTCAAACAGTGGACCAGTTGACCTAATTAGACATCTCCTGGGTGCATAAACCTAGTTCTAGCACCCTCCCATACTACTTCAGGTGAGACCTTAGTCTACTCACTACGAACTATTGCCGAAAGGGCCAGTAGTACCAGGATTTGTTTAGCTAATTAACTCTGAACTGGGGTCAGGCCCCAACAAGTCAACAATATGTTTTATGTTTTATGCTCTCGCCATTGTTTATTTTCTGTTCTTTTAGAATTTGTATGAAGGTAATTTCTGTATGGGATTAAAACCTACAGTAGTCTCGTTTGTTGAGGAAGTAATCCTTGCCTCCCTTGAAGAGATGGCAGAAGTTGTTAAGAATGAAGAGGAACCTCCTATTTTCCTACAAGGAGAAGAAGTTAATAAGACACTCTTGGCTCAGGTTTCGTCGAAGGGGAAGGCAGCAGGGGAGGTAGAGGTAGAGAGGAACCAACAAATTCAAATTTTGAACCATCTGATTCAGAAGAAGAGGAGGATTGTGAAGAAGAATACATTATGGTTCATCAAAATCTAGAATGGATGACACTCCACAGTGCCTTGCACAAGATGCCCAGTCTCATAGAGAAGCTATTAACGAAGTATGGCCCTGACAGAGAAGTGAAGGTATAAGATCATCTAGGCACATTCTACCTACACCTGCAGATGTCCAGAGGAGGGTTGATGCTAGCCGAAGCAGTGTTGACGCAGAGGCAACATAGTCAGTGAGGAGAAGTCAAGTTTTTGTAGAAGGAATTCAGATTTTGGGTGTCGGAAGCTAGGGTGTGAGACAACAGAAGATCTAGAGTAGAGAGGCAGGGTAATACCTAGGAGGGGTGATGCAGAAGCTACCCAGGGTGACGCAGTTTGATGCAAAGGCCATCAGAAGGTGATGGAGACCATACCAGAGTTGAGGATTAGTCACTTATTCTCTAGTGATAGGGTGAGATTATTTCACCAGTGTTTTGTCCAGTATTTTCTCTGTAAAGGATTACTAGTTGAAGCATCCTATATTTGTATTCATAATTTTCTTCTTCATAATAATAAGCCCTAAAAGTTGTTGCACCAGTTTTGCCGCATTGGGTTTTTCAAGGCACTATTTTATCCAAAAATAATTATGTCCTATGTATCTTTTTCTTTGCTCAGTTTCCTTGTTTCATGCAAATCAATTTTAAGTAGCGTAGGTTGTAGAAGTAATTTTCTTCAGTATTCAGAAGAATAACTTGATGAATGTAACTAAAATCAAGTAGGTGAAGTAGATTCAAATTTGCTATAGTAGGGGTTCCTTAAGAATTAGGAATTTTCACATGGTATCAAAGAATTGATTTTGAAACAAAGAAGAGCAGATCCTACGCTGAGCAGAGAGGCCAAAAGCTACACTTGGTAGCAATTCGAATCCCCTTGAAGGGATTTCGCAGTCCTTGCCGAGAAGCAGAGATTTCGAGGAAATATCTCTATAAGAGAGTCAACATAGAGGTTTGATTTCCAGTTCGTGAGTTTGCAGAGGAAGAGGGAGTGACGTAGAGCCTCAACGCAATGTTTGAATTTCTCACTTGTTGGGCAGTTGAGCAATGATGAGGACTGACTAGAGGAGTTATTTCGATAGTTGGGTGATATGGCATCGCATTGGCTTAGATATCAGGACAAGTTGGAAGGAGCTTCCAACTATGTCATATGGAAGACCAAAATCTTAGATTTTCTGGAAGAATACGATCTCAAAGCCTACGTTAAGGGTTTTGTGGCTATTCCTGCAAACAATGATCAAAAGAAGAAGTACAAGGCTGAGCAGGCGAAGGCGAAGAGGCTCATTCTCAATGGAGTTTGAGATAATGTGGTCTCACACTTACAGGGCAAGGATACAACCTGAAAGATGTGGGAAGTCTTATCTTCACCATATGAAGGCTCTTCCAAACAGCGGAAGATGTACCTAGAACAAAATTTGTAGTGGGAACTGATGCAGAAGGGAGAAGGAATTAACTCCTATCTTCAATGTCTTCAGGACACCAGAGACTAGCTTGTTGCAAGTGATAGCCTTGAACAGAGTCTTGGATGAATGGAAAGTCTTCATCTAAAGTATATTGGGTAGGGAAGGACTACCTTAATGGGAGGAGATGTGGGGAGCTCTTCAACAGGAAGAATTAAGGAGGGACCTTGTAAAGGTCAACCTCAATGCCAACAGTGGGAGTGCCACGAAGATCAAGGAGGAGGAGGAGAACGTAGCTCTAACATCGAAGGGACAACAAAATCATAAGCTGAAGAAGGACATTTCGAAGGTGAAATGTTTCATATGTGGTGAGATGCACCACTTTTCATCCCAATGTCCTTTGAAGCAAAAGGATAAGGATGAGAAACATGATCCTAAGGCTACTCCAGCAAAGATTGATGAAGATGAGTTTGTCATGAGTGCCCACACATCTCTACGAGGGAAATGGAGCGACATTGATCTGTAGTTGGGAGGACTACATGTGGGAAGGATCCTTGAGGAGTCCACCTCTTGGATCAATTCCTTGTTATGGGAGCCCAAGATTCAGTAGTAGTGAGATGGACTTAATGTCAAATGATGCAGTGGATTGTTTGGAGGGATAGGTGCAGTAGTCGTAGACCAGAGACTGATCAGCGCAGAGAAAGGTTGGTAGCAGTGTAGATGGCACAATGCAGAAGTCAGCAGTAGTGCAGAAGATTCAGAGGGTTAGAGACTAGAGCAGTCAGATTCCAACATTCATGATATTATGTTGAACACAGTTAAGTACAGTTAATTTAGGATGTTTTTCAGTTTCTTCTCTTAGTAATTGAGTTGCAGTGCGAATGCAATGTTAGTAGTTTTAGTGTTAGCAGCATAGAAGATGTAACATTTGAGAGGGAGTTGTAGAGAAAATGTAGTAGTGGCAGTGGTAGTTTCATGGGCAGCAGTACAATAGCAGCAGTAACACAGAGTTGGTGGCAGCAACAATGTGGAAAGGAGGTGCTTCAAAGACAGAGCAACATGCAGTTGGACATTGTTGCTAGAGCACATTCCTCGCTTAGATGAAGTGTTAGTTTTTGGTAGCATCGAAAGTGCTCTAGCCTTGAAAATTAGTGGAGAGGCTAATGCACATCAATTCTAAAGAACCCAGAAACCATTTGGTGAAATTCCACTTCAATTGTATTTTTATTAAATTAATTAATATTTTTAATGGGGTTCCTAAGTCTAAACTTAGGGAAATTAAAATATTAATGGGAATTAATCAAAATATGGGTGAGAATGATCTAGAAGGAAGATCAAGCCATATTTTAATCTTAGCCGTTTATTAGAGACATAATCTTGGTCGTTGAAGTGTAAATGAGAAAAGTATAAGAAGGAGGCTTGGGGTTCATTTATAAATACACACGGAGAGATTGAGGAAATCGATTTTCTGAGGTGAGAAGTTCTCAGGAGGAAAATCGATTGAGGAGATCTTGCAGCAGAGGGGCAATGATATTTTGGGAGAAGGAATTTACAGAGAATACAAGGCAGAGAAAGGATAAAAGATGTCTAGAGGAGGGTTGATGATGGCCTAAGTAGTGTTGACGTAAAGGAAATGCAGTTAGTGAGTAAAAGTGGAGTTTCTATAGAGTGAATTCGAAGTTCAGGTGTCGGAAGTTAGGATGTGAGACCGGAGGCGAGAAAGTCAAATTCTCAGCTAGAAAAAGATCCAGAGAAGAGAAGCAGAGTAATACCCAGGAAGGGTGACACAGAAGTTGCCCAAGGTGACACATTTTGACGCAGAGGCCATCAGAAGGTGACGTAGAGCCTCCCAGATCTGAGGATCAGTCACTGATTCTCCAGTGACAAGGTGAGATTATTTCACGAGTATTTTGTCCAGTATTTTATCTGTAAAGGATTGCTAGTTGAAGCATCCTATATTTCTATTTAGAATTTTCTCCTGCATAATAATAAACCCTGAGAGTTGCTGCACCAATTTTGCCGCATTGGGTTTTTCCAGGGACTATTTTGTCCAAAACTAATTGTGTCCTATGTATCTTGTTCTTTGCTCAGTTTCCTTGTTTCAAGAAAATCAAATTTAAGTAGTGTAGGTTATAGAAGTAATTTGCTTCAGTATTTAGAAGAATAACTTGATGAATGTAATTAAAATCAAGGAAAATTTTAAGGATGGAAAATTTTTTTGAAGTTTAAAACATTGGCGAATCTCACTAATCCCTAATATGCAAATTATAAATGTTTATTGATATATTTGTAAAATTAATCAAATTTATAATTATTTTATATATAGTCTCTCTATAATGTTGGCGATTTTTAAGGTAAAATAATTTTATATTCTAAAATTTGGGCGAATCGTCTTTTATAAAATTGGAAATTGGCGA
This sequence comes from Pinus tabuliformis, assembly GCA_031772625.1. NCBI lineage: Eukaryota > Viridiplantae > Streptophyta > Pinopsida > Pinales > Pinaceae > Pinus > Pinus tabuliformis. The sequence continues at coordinate 1,252,223,190 of CM062820.1, read as the reverse complement.
ATCTTTTTTTTGGAAAAATCATGGAAAATTAGCCCACTGGGCGAACATTAGCCCCTAAAATTTTCCATGATTAAAATCATGTAGGTGAAGTAGATTCAAATTTTTTGTAGTACGGGTTCCTTGAGGATTAAGAATTTTCACACCAAATGAACCTGATTTCGAAAGATAACTTTTGTGAGTTCCACCAAGCATGGTATTCAGAGAGGACCTGTGTAGATAGGAACCAAGTTATGGGCTCCGTGGCTTCAAGGATGAATGATCATTTTAACGTCAACGAGTAGGTTTAGCTAGAAGATGAAGATGATGAAGAATATGTTGCATCTAATGAAGCTCCAGTTTTTGGGCACATGGTTAGCATGTATCAGTGTCTAAACCCTTCCCAGAAGAAAACAACCACCGAGAAAGAACCCAAAAACTAGAACGGTCAATACAACTTGAGAATTCAAGAGGATCCTACTATGATTGAGATATCGAAAGATAAATTCAAGCAAATGCTTAGAAAAGTTGATCCATCGGCATCCTCAACAGAGAAAACACAAATCAAGTCCAGGAAGACAACTACAATGAAAGATACATCCTTGAGTAGCTCACTTCAAAACACTCCATCGGAAGGTACAAACACAAGTCTTCCCCTGGACAACTCAGTGAGTCTTCCTACTTTGGATTACAATATTATTGAAGAGATGAAGAAGACCCATGTGAAAATCTCTCTGTACGAGCTTACCAAACTCATGGGTCAATAGGATATTCTTTTGCGCGCACTGGGGAAAACCTCCATAGAAAATGTTGCCTCTTCCAGTAAGGGACCAAATAAATATCACGGATCACTCACCTCTGTACTCAGTGCGCTTCATATGGAAGAAGTGAACTCACACTGCCCACCATGTTTTTTATCATTCGAAATATTCAACTTCAATGTCCACAACTATTTGCTTGACTCTGGCACATCAGTCAATGGCATGCCACTGCATTGCTAAATAGATAAATGTGCAATGGAGCAGTACAGCCACGTATATCATCCAACTTGACCGAACATGTGTACCAACCATTGGTGAACTTCAGGATGTGATCAACCGGTTATCATCTGATGGATGAGTTCACCAGTGCATCAACATTGTGAGCATGTGCCAAGTTGGCACCTCAGTATTGCGAGCCTTTTGAGATCCTTGAGAGGATAGTGAAATTCCATGATGTTTTCCATGTTTCATTACTTAAGAGATATGTCCAGGGAGTTGATCATGTGATTTATTGGTTTGTATTGCAAGTGGAACCAGAGGAAGAGTTCCATCCAGAGCCACAATGCATATTGCAATAGAAACAACTCATCCTTTGGAACCAAGAAATAGACAAAGTTAAATTGTAGTGGAAGCACTTTGGGCCCAAAAAAGCTACATGGGAGATGGTTGATCAAATGCGGGCTATTTATCCTTCATTATCTTTTGTTTCAAGCAAATGTGTTTTTGGTATATATATGTATCCTTCATTATTTGTTGTTTCAAGAAAATGTGTTTTTGGTATGTATATATATATATATATATATATAGAGAGAGAGAGAGAGAGAGAGAGAGAGAGAGAGAGAGAGATGATTCTAAATACCCCAATGAGTTGTTAAAGGTCCAATAAGAAACATGTTTGTCATGATTTTCCGCCGTATGTTATTGTAAATACCGCATCAAGATATGTTATAAAGCTCCAAGGGTAGCATGTTTTGGTTTTTAGTAGTTTTTGGTCATAGGTGTCATAGAACACCGAGGATAGTGTTCCCCCAAGGGAGAGGGGTTTTTAGCAACCCGGGTTAAAGTTTCATCTAATAATTGATAATAAAATAAAAAATAATAAGACCAAGGTCATGGGACATGTATTGCAAGATGAATGTTTGGAAAACACTATAGTGGGCATCACTTGTGGTTTAATATGGCTAAGGAAATAGGAAAAGGAATTGGAAAAAGTAAAGAGGCGTTAAATGGAATTTAATTATGAAAATAAAGGAAAATAGGAGAAAAGAGAGATGAAGAGACACAAATTTGCATGCTAAGGAAATTAGAGGGAAAATGAAGGAAAATGAATGATAAAAAGGCATCAAAGAAACAATTCACTGCTTTTGTCAGTTTTGGTTTGAATCAGTAGAGAGAGAGAGAGAACTCTAAGAGAAGAAAGCAATAAAACAAAGGAAATCAAGGGAAAGAAAATAAAAGCAATGAACAAGAAAATGAAGCAAAGGGAAAGCAAGGAAGGTTGGATCAACAACTTCAACAAGGGGATTTTGCAGGTAACAGGTTGCATGTGTGATTTCTTAAATGATTTGTGTATGCATGCTACATGAATTTGTTCGTTTGGTTCATTTGTTGTCACTGGCATGGTTTTTTCTTGGTTTGACAATGGTATCAGCCTTGCCTTTCCATTTCTTGGATAACCATGGTGTGATGGGATTCATTATTGATTAAGATTTGGATTGCTGGAAGTTTTTAAATCTTGGTGAGGTGGTCTCAGGAAAATTCCCAACAGTTGGGGGTGGATATTGTTTTCTCCAGGAAGCCCTCGGCAGGTGGGTGGATACAGGAAAATTCCTCAAGGAATGGTGAAGGAATTCTGAGGCATCCAAGCTTGGTTTGGTTTTGTGATCACGAGTCTGGTTTAGGTTAGATCACGATAACATGAGGGTGAAGTGGTTTAAGATATGGAGTCCCTAGTTTTTTATGTCTTAGTTTATCCCATGAGATCCCACATTCATGCTTAGAATATGTCACGAGGATGATTGATTGAAGAGAGATCTGTTTCAATCTAATCTATGATCAAGTGGCATGTGGAAGTCCTTGACTTGTTTGGATTTTTCATATGTAATTAATATCTATTCTCGTAATGTGATTAATGAGCACATGTAATTATTATTATGTTGATTTTATGGAAGATTTTTCATGGTCCCTATTCCGGTTATATGCCGGTTACAAGCATGGCTCTATAATATGTTCTAGCTATGGCTCTTGTTCCTAATTTGATATGTTAATGAATGGTTGATGAATGCATGTGATAAAAAGTGTTATTAAAGCTATTATCAGAAGGAATTAGACCTTCTTGGTGGCAAGAAGTTCATAGATTTAAGATTAGATATTCATTCATGACCTATAACTACATGCTCACCATATGTTTGACGAAATGTCTAATGTGTACTAGGAAATCTAGGGAAATTCCTTGTTTCAAGTTTGAATGTTTGGCATTGTTATAACCTTAATCTGATTATGGAAAGTTACAAGTAGTTCTAGGCAATGGTATAGGGACTAGTCTGGAAAAGTAGCTCATATCTCGGAACCATAAGCACAAAACTTAACATCTTAGGTCATAACCACATGGAGGCAGGCTTATTCATGTGGTTGGAGCATCATAACCACATGCATGCAATGTTGTGGGTGTGGTTATGGTCCTAAGGTAGTGACAAAGACTTCCAACTCATGGACTGTCACCTAGGATGCTTTTTTAGCTTCTAAGTGTTTGGTAGCCCCCAAGGAATTTCAGCAATTCTTCAGCTTTTAGGCCCACTTTCTTAACTAGAATCGAGAGGTTGAGTCATGTCCTAGTAACACGTCTCATGCTTACTCTAGAGGGATAGTTGTGAAAGTGGGTAAATGTGGGAGGAGACGTTACAAATGCATCCTTGATACAAATCCAAGATGACTTTCCACATCTCGTATGTTGTATTCTTCCCATGGAGATGAGGGATAATATGGTATTTTACCCCCTTGAGAATAATCCTCCTGGTCTTGGTTTAATTCTATTTATGTTGTGTTGTAACATGTATCTTTTTGTTTCATTCAAAAAATCACATGGAAAATATTTTGAAAAAAGATAAGGCAAGAGGGAGATGTAATAAATTGTATATCGGAATCAAAACACAAAAGAAACAAAGTGATATAGCAAATTTGCAAAAGAAACAAGTATTAAAAGAGTAAAAGCCGGACCTGAAATACTATAAATTGCATTTTATAAATTTCGGCGGGTCTGCAATGATATGTATGATTGGTTTTACACATAGCACCGATTGCGATTTGCGATCACGGGTCGGTCCTGAAATATATATATATATATATATATATAGATATTATATTTAAAAGCCCGACGGGTCCGTAAAGCGCTAAATACATATGTTGGTTCATTCACTGATTGCCGATTGCGATTCACGATAGCCAAACCCAAAAGGTATATACATCGTGGTTTTAAGTCTCGTCGGGTCCGCCACACCGCTAAGCTATGTACGTTGGGTTCTGCTGATTGCGACTTGCGATGGCGGACCCGAAATATATATGTTTTATTGTAAAGTCCTGGTGGGTCTGCTATATCAAAAGCCCTTCATATATATTTTGTTTGTGCAATTTTATATGTATTTCTATTATAAAGGATTATAATAGAAAGGTCGAACTCGAAGTGTATATATATTATGATTTATAAGCCCCCACGGGTCCGCGAAGCGTACGAAAAGGCAAATTTCAAGCTACAAGCAGGTTTTCAGGGGGAGAAAAAATGGTAAATGGTTTTTATTGGACCTCACTTGATCCCACTTATCATTTGACATGTAGCAGTCGGGTGGAGAGAAAAAACCACCCATTTTGGGCAGGTATTCTTCAAGCTTATGTCCCACCTGAAATCTTTATAGACCATCTAATCCGAAAAGCACAAATCTACGATGGGTATATATCGGCGAAAAAGGTATACCTTGATAGTTGTGCGGAGCCTGTATTAAAAGCAGAAAAAGCATGTTTTATGGCATATTTTCATTAGAAAAGGTATATAATGGAAAAGCGCAAATATGAAGGATTTATGCATAAGTCCAACACTACCATAGTTGTGCGGCTTAAGGGTGCGTAAAGTTAAGTTTGCAGTGATATATCCGGCCGATTGCGATTTGCTATGGAAGTCAATGGAGCGTTGAGTGGACGGATTTAAAGCAATATTAACTCTTTTAAGTCCCATATTAATCAAAAGTTTGCGTTAATTTCGCTGTGTAAAGTGGAAAATCAGGGTTAGAGCCGAGTCTAAAGAGGAAGACAGTCAAGTATGTTTTCTTTGTGTTTTGGCAAATCAAAATGCCAATGCAAGCTCAGGATTACACAAGCTAAACACATTTCATTACGGTTAAACGAATTAAGCATCATTAGGGTATTTACAGAAGCAGATTAACAGAGCAAGCCAATAGGTAGCGTCTCCTTCTGAATTCAGTTATGTTCCTGTTATTTCATGTTCTTTGAGATGTCTTTTACCCAGGCTCTGTAAAATCCTGTAATAGTTTTTACTTCATATAGTTAGAGAAGCGGTTAAATAATTTGGGCAGTTTCAGAGATTAACAATTGTTCCACAATGTATAAAAAGAGGAAAATTTACTAAGAAAGGGTTCGAATTTTGAGAACTTGGAGACTAGGCCACTGTATTCCTGATATCATCGTTGATTAATGAAAGAATCAGAAGTTTCCATGAGTTTATGGGTATAATTTTGTAACCTTCTCTGTCATGTGTCATGTTATGTTTTCTTCTTTTAAGCATAGTAATGAAGTTGAAGTTCTTTATTTGCTTATGTAGATAAAGTTAAAACTCCTTAAAAGTTCGCTCCTATCCTTGACATTTCCACCTTCCTTTCTAAGTTATAGATAATAGGTTTTGTGAAATACCAACATATTATCTTTAACTTCTTCAAGAGTCACAGATAGTAATTTCTATGTTAAGCAACATATTGTCTATGATTCAGTTCTCATTTTCATAATTCTTTTAAGTTACAGATAGTAGCTTATGTGAAAAACCAGCATATTATATTTAACTTCTCCTTCAAGCTTTCTTCACTCATCATTTATATCTAGCAACAAATGGAATTTTGATATTTTCCGGTCATACATGTATAAAGGGTTAAAAGACCAAGTTTGCGAGGTCCTTCATTTGAGAACACAACAAACAATAAGTGGCAGTAAATAATATTTATTAATGTCTTAAGCACAATTTCTCCAGAACCAGAAAATTGGTTTCTTAAGGTACAACATGTTGTATCAATTATTGGCGATTTGTGGGTAGAATTATTTGATTTTGTGCAAATTCTAACACCCCATTATCTTCCAACACTACTGAGATCTACTTCCTCCATGAGCATAAGTTTGAAGATCCCTCTAAACATCGATCTTCCCTTAGTCCTTGGAACGACATATTGCTTATCCAAAATTTTCGTTTCAAAACTCTAGCACAAGCCTTCAAAATAAACTGCGCTCTTCACTGACAGATCAATTTTGGTGTTGGTATTTGTGCAGAACTCTACTCTAATACCATGTTGATTTTCTTGAAATTCTATCCACTACTTAGATTAATTACTAAAAACAGGGAAACTAAAAACTGAAACCAAATTTATTTTCACCAAGATATAGATTTTCTTAACTTTCAACATGCAACAGAAAATAATCGAGATAAAAACACATGCGCACAAAATTGACACGCTTGTTTTGCCCAAGAAACCCAAAAATGAAAACCTACTTTCTTTGTTGTGGTATTTTATTGATTATTCTTTGAGCAAATGGATCTATTACAATTCATGTTGCTACTACAGCCAAAAATATGTCTTTGAGAAAGCATTCGACTTCTCTTCACTATTCTCAACTTTTCACAATATATCTCCATTGGATATAGTCTAGACCTAATCTTGAATCCTGATCCTCTTTCTCCACAATCCTTGTGCACTTGAGGCCCTATTTCCTTGTGCACTATCCCTCCTATTTCCTTGTGCAATTCTCCTAAATCATTGCACACAATTGCTCCTCAATTATGTGCAACGCACACACAAAGAATGATCAATTATCTTGTGCCTTCGTTCTTCTCTTTATATATAAAATTCGAACTGTGCAAGAGGGCCTAGTTGAATGCCAATTCACACTAGTATCATGAGTTTCCTTTGCTAGTTAACTGGAGAAAGTCCTAGTTACACTTAGACTAGCTCTCAGTTAACTAGCGTGAATTCCTCCTTGACTTCCTTTATTTTTTATTTGAGTTAACTTAGGATTCAACTCATCCTCTTTTCACTTATCTTTGAAGTCTTAACTCGACATAACTCAACTTGTCACTGCCACCTCATCATATAGTTAAACTAAAGAAAACTCCAACTAATTAAAGCTCCAATAGTACACATGCAACCTTGATGACCATTCGAGTAAATTGGAAATCAACTCATTGTAACTGAATTCCATATCATGAACTAACATCCATGCTAGATAAAGACTAATTTGAGGTCTTCACTGGCTAAGCCACAAGCCAGAAGACCTTCCATCGCTACATTTTCAACATATAAGAATTCTTATTTCGGAACGTATTTAACATATTTAGTGATAACGTATCAATTATAAATAATCTTCTTAGTTACTAGGTTCCAAATTTTATAATATCTTTGACCATCTCAATAACCAAAAAAATACACTTTTCAAATTTATTATTCATATTACTTCTATTTTCCTTTGGATTGTGTACATAAGGATCTGTTGATGCCTCGAAAATCGCTGCATCAACATCAGGAAAAACCACCTGGTCCGGACCTTAAAGGCAACTCCTTTTCCGTTTGGTGTGGTGGCTCCGACTGGATATAATGGGACTAGTTTCCCAATGATTTATGAATGGGATGGATAAATATCTGATTTACTTATATCTAATGGAAAATGATGAAACATTATTTCTAAAATGCAATACTAATCTATCCCGGGAAATTTCTGTCTTAGTGCAACTCTTAATGGTTCTTATTGAAAAGTAAGCATGTAGATGACTTTACTTTTAAACAAAAATATTCATTTATATGATAATTACTTTGTTCAAATAGTTGAACAAAGTAATAATTAAAACATTATTTCACTAATCTTTATATATCATTGACACATATATAGATGAAAGATAACAATTCTTGAACATTCAATAGTGATAAGTAAAAGAGATTGTTGTAAGGACTTTATACATACATCAATGATAGCAAAAATGAATGAATGCTAGTTCACTTAAAATAATGGAGTAAAACATAGATAATAGTACCATATGAGTTTTAATCCCCTCTGACACGAATTTTCATTTGGATCCCACTCTCTAACTTATAAATACTCTTATAGAAAGCATTAGTGCATATCAGACAAAAGTACTCTTCATAAAATCTTGGAATACAGGTCTAGTTTCATAAAAAATATATATTGAAAGTACAATAGTGAAACTTCCAATCTAAGTCTTCATACAAAATTTTAGGACCCTTTCCAAAAACATGAAAGGGTCTATAAATACTATCTAAACTAACTAACTATGAAATAAAAATGTTGTGAGCTAGTGTAACCGAATCACAAATACATGGAAATTTCCTCGAAATAGATATGCTTGCAATTGGGAAGGATGGTTCATTGTTTCGGCTGATTATATTTTGGCTTGAGCTGGCATATGGCGAGCATCGGTTGCAATTCTGGAAGATGACTCATACACGAATGAAGTTGGGCAGTATAGGTGGCATCAGTAATTTCAGGAATTATGTAACCGGTTGCATCGGTCAGGCATTTGATTGCTATCCTTTGACTGTATAGTTTCACAAGGAAGAACCAAAAGGTTTCCCATGTTAAAGTTTGGATGCCCACAATTAATCTCTACCTCTTTTCCAGATCCTGCTTTCATGTCTACTCCAATGCTTTGACTGATAGCAATTTCCCTGGAGTACATTCTGAAATTAAATTCAACAAATAAAGAGTGTCATTAATTAATTCCACTAAATTACCAGTTTCTGATCTACATCTCGATGTTGCCCTTTCTGCCTTCATCAATTGAATTTTCCACTCAAGGAACAGTATTTCCTTGTGTGATTCCAGAATTTGAGGCAGATTTTCAGCTTGCCCTTCATTTTCTATATGTCCCCATTTAAACACTGAATTCTTCTTAATCATGGTTTGTAATGGTAAAACAATCTGCGAAAAATCTAGGACAAATCTTTTTACAAACTTAATTTGGCCTAAAAATGATTGCATTGTTTTTTTATTATGTAGAAATGGAATATCATAAATTTATTTGATTCTATCTAGATCAATATAAATGCCATCCTTTGAAACAATGAAACCCAAGAGCTTACCTTGGCCAAGAGCAAAAAAGGACTTCTTAGGATTGTGTGAAATGCCATACTTTTTGCAGCGCTCAAAGATTTGTTTCAAATCATGTAAGTGACTTGATCTTTTCTTAGAGAAAACAGTAATGTCATCCAAGTAGACAACTACTGATTTATTGATTAGGCCTTTGAATGCGATGTCCATTGCTCTTTGAAATGTAGCTCCAGCGTTGATCAATCCGAAAGACATTTTTTGATAGGCATAAGTTCCCCATTTGGTTCTGAAGGTAGTCTTAAGTCTGTCATCAAGGTGGACCAAGATTTGATTATACCCTGAAAAACCATCTAAGAAGGACATTAATTCAGAACCAGCTACTGAATGGAGAGTTTGCTCCATGGTAGGTAAAGGGAAGTTATCCTTTTGACTTGCTTTATTAAGATTTCTGAAATCGATACAAATTCTAATGTCACCATTTTTCTTCCTTACCGGCACCATGTTGGACAACCAATTTGAATGTCTAACAAGAAAAATTATCTTAGCTTTCAAGAGTTTGTTTAGTTCAACTTTTATTTGACTCTCTAAGTTAGGATGAATCTTTCTAAACTTCTGTTGTACTAGTTATTCTTCAGATATCATCGGAATTGTATGTTGTATGATAGATGTATCATACATTCCCAAATCATCATATTTCCAAGCGAAGACATTTTTATATTTGTGCAATAATCTGATAAATGCAATTCTTTCTTCTGGTGTAAGTCCTAATCCCAAATTGATGTTTTGTGGATTCTCCTCAGTACTAAGGTTTATTAATTCAAATATCAAGGTAGAACTTTGAAGCTTTGAATTAGTAACATGTTTAAACCTATCTTTAATGTCATAAATATCCTCAAGTTGGACCACTAGTTTGGGTATTGAGTTTTCTTCAAGATTTTCCTTCATTTGAAGATCATGCTCACTTTCATCAATAATTTGATCATCATAGGACTTATCAGAAGTTAAGAAATTCAAAATGTCATCATCGTGATTGAACACTCCCCAATTAGTGACATTGTCAGGAATCAATGGCCTGAAAATTAATTCTACTGAGAACCTATTGGGACTGTAATCTTAAGACAGAAGGAGCTTAGAAGCAACATTAGCTAGCAAATCTGCTGCTGCATTCTGAGTTCCCGGGATGAGAGAAATATTAAATGCTAGAAAATGAGACACAAGGTCTTGCACCAAGGATTGATAATGTTTAAGGTGACTAGAAAGGCAATGTATAGTATTTCTAACTTGTCTTATTACAATTTCAGAGTCATCGAACACTTTCAAATATTGAACTTTAAGACCGATGGCTTTATAAAGTCCTTGAATCAAGGCTTCATATTCAAAATTATTGTTTGTGCATTCAAATTCTAATCTACATGATAACATGGTCTTTTCTCCCTCAGGACTAACCAAAATACATCCTGCTCCTACACCTTCATTAGATTTAAATCCATCAAAATATAATGACCAAAACAAAGATTTATCTACAGTTTTATTTACAATTTCCTGAGCAATTTTAACACACCTTGATGTATCTGTTTTGGAAAAATTCTGAATTTGATATGTGAAACTATTAACTGAGAAAGGTGATGATTGAGCAGTAAAATTTCCAAAGAATGACTCGGATGAATAGTTACCCAAAATGTTGTTGTTGAATGCTATTGGCTGGTTTTCTTGCTCAAACTCAGTAACAGTATGAGTCATATGTTTCTCCCAATCAATCTTGATCTGATTTGGCTTTCCTTTATAGGGAAACCACATGTGTGACCAATCGGTGGAAATGTAACCATGAAGTTTCTCATACCAGTCTCTACTTAAAATCAAGCCATAGAAATCAGGAATATCAGTGATTAAAATATCAATTCTTTGAACAACTCTTGGATCAGCTAATAACTGATGGTAACAGAATTTATTTCTCCTAATACTTGAACCTTAGTTCTATCCAACTAGACAATATGTATTGCAAACTTTTGGGGTTCAATATTCAGTTTAGAACAAACTGAGGCTGGCATTATATTCGAAGAAGCCCCTGAGTCTATCAAGCAATTGTGCAGATTTCTATTATAAATTTTGTAGGTCAAGAGAAAAGGAGGAGTATGTGAATTTGATCTATCTCTGATTAAAACAGCATCAGTAGCTTCTACCCTACCAGGAGGTGGTTTACCTGTCTCATTAGCAGCTTTGGATAGTACAACATTTGGAAGAGGGGAGGAAGGTACCACATCTACCTCTTTAAGTAGCAATTTTTGTTGATGTTTGAGTTTACTCAGCTCAAACATTGTGATATTTTCCTTTTTTTTTCTTCATGTCTTCAATAATGTTGTAATCCATAGAGTCTGTGACTACTAGTGTTTTAGATGTTGAAGGTGGTTTTGAAGTTGATGGCTGATTTTGAGAAGGTATTGTTGTAGACTTCTTTGTGGGAACTTTTTCTTTAGTAGTAGTACCTGTATTCCTTTTCTTCTGAGTTATTTCAACAGGTTCAGGAGTACCTTTACTCCTGGTAGTCATAGGGAAAGCTTCCTATTCTTTTTCTGTATCAGAATTAGGCAAGATAAAGTCTCACATCCCATGACATTCTATAGTTACCTCTTCTTCAGTTTCTTCAGATGATAAGACTGTCTCTTCTTCTTCTTCTTCTTTGGGATCTGAGTCTACATTGGATATAGTATTTGGAGGCTTTGATTCAGGGTTCTTAAAGTTTCTAAATGGTTTTATTGTTGAAGTCGGAACTACTTGCTTCTTGATTTCTATCATTTCATTTGACATAGTTTTGAGAATTTTTGGGAGACCTTCCATATCGTAGGGATCTTTAGTCACTTTCTTCTTTGAATCATTTTTGAAGGAGACCTTTTTTTATTTTCTTTCTTCAAGAGCAACTTTATTTTCTAAGGCAATGATGTGTTTCTCTACAGTAAGTGCCTCTTTCATATTTTCTGCTAGAGTTGGTTTTGCAGCTCTATCTACAAAGATAGCTATATTTGAGGGTAAAGCTATTATATACCATTCGCTTCTAATTTTCTCACTAGGTTTAGAGGCAGTTGTAATTTTATTCAAGAGTTCATTAAACCGTGAATTAAATTCTTTTATAGGTTCTTTAGACTCTATCCTAAGATTCGAAAGATCATTGATTAACGTCGCTAGAGATCTGTCATCACCGTATTTAGTCAAGAACTTTTCTTGAAAAATTTTCCAACTAGTAATGGATCTTGATGGCAAGGAAAAGTACCAAGACCCAGTTGATCCTTGCAAAGTATAAGCGAAAAGCCTAAAAACCACATCTTCCTCTGTAACTCCTTTTAAATTAACTGACAACATAAATTTGTTAATATGTTCATCGGCCTGTATGCCTGCATTTGGATTAATTTCGGCAACAATTTTTCAGGATGAGTTGGAAATGGGTTTAATGGTGCAGGCATCGTGACTGAACCATGATAATTTCATGGATTCTGTGCCATTTTCGAACTACTACTAGATGATAGTGTTGATGAAGTTCCAGATGATTGGGAAGGAGAAGATATTGAAGTTTGAGGAGGTTGAGAAATAGATGTTGAAGTTCCAATTCCCTGTTGAACAACAACCTGGAGTGGAGGAGTGGATGGTTGACTTCAAACTGGAGAAGATGAAATAGATGATTATGATGAGAAAGTTTCACTATCAGATCCTTCAGTTGTTTTCCTTGCCCATTTCCTTTTAGGCAGAGGTAACTCAATAGGTTCAATACCAAGCTTTTCACTTTGAAGTCTGGTGAGAGGGTGAGAAGGAATGAATTGCGAATTTACACTGCCTTGAGATAACTTAGATTTCTGTGGAGATATTGAGAATCCTTGAAGTTTATGGATGAGAGATTGTACTTTAGGAGACTCTGGATTTAATCATTTTGGGATATTTTGGGGTTGAGCAGTGGTTGTTGACTCTTCTACTTCTCGCTTGGAAACTAGAGTTCTAGTCTACAAGGGGGAAGTTGGAGGTGAGGTGGAGGGAGATTTACTCTCGGAATGGGTTGTAGATTTGGGTTTGCTTGCCATTCACAGTTCATGCCTTCCTTCTACCGCCAAAAATGTTGATGCCTCGAAAATCACTGCATCAACATCTGGGAAAACCACCCGGTTCAGACCTTAGAGGTAGCTCCTTTTCCATTTGGTGTGGTGGCTCCGATTGGATATAATGGGATCAATTTCCCAATAATTTATGAATGGGATGGATAAATATCTGATTTACTTATATCTAATGGCAAATGATGAAATATTTATTCTAAAATGAAATACTAATCTATCCCGTAAAATTTCTGTCTTAGTGCAACTCTTAATGGTTCTTATTGAAAAGTAAGCATGCAGATGACTTTACTTTTAAACAAAAATATTCATTCATATGATAATTACTTTGTTCAAATAGTTGAACAAAGTAATAATTAAAACATTATTGCACTGATCTTTATATATCATTGACACATATATAGATGAAAGATAACAATTATTGAACATTCAATAGTGATAAGTAAAATACATTGATGTAAAGACTTTATACATACATCAGTGATAGCAAAAATGAATGAATGCTAGTTCACATAAACGAATGGAGCAAACATAGATAATAGTACCATATGAGTAGTGCATATCATACAAACGTACTCTTCATAAAAGCTCGGAATAAAGGTCCAGTTTCATTAAAAATATATATTGAAAGTACAATAGTGCAACTTCCAATCTAAGTCTTCATACAAAATTTTAGGACCCTTTCTAAAAACATGAAAGGGTCTATAAATACTATATAAACTAACTAACTATGAAATAAAAATGTTGTGAGCTTGTGTAACCGAATCATAAATACATGAAAATTTCCCCCAAAATAGATATGCTTGCAGTCGGGAAGGATGGTTCATTGTTTTGGCTGATTATCTTTTGGCTTGAGCTGACATATTGCGAGCATCAGTTGCAATTCTGGAGGATGACTCATACGCAAATGAAGTTGGGCAGTATAGGTGGCATCAGTAATTTCAGGAATCATGTAATTGATTGCAACGGTTAGGCATTTGATTGCTATCCTTTGACTATATGGTTTCACAAGGAAGAACCAAAAGGTTTCCCATGTTAAAGTTTGGATGCCCGCGATTAATCTCTGCCTCTTTTCTAGCTCCTGCTTCCATGTCTGCTCCAATGCTTTGACGGATGGCAATTTCCCTGGAATACATTCTGAAATTAAATTCGACAAGTAAAGAGTGCCATTAATTAATTCCACTAAATTACCAGTTGCTGATCTACATCTCGATGTTGCCCTTTCTGCCTTCATCAATTAAGTTTGCCACTCAAGGAATAGAATTTCCTTGTGTAATTCCAGAATTTAAGGCAGATTTGCAGCTTGCCCTTCCTTTTCTATATGTCCCCATTAAAAAACTGAATTCTTCTTAATCATGGTTTGTAATGGTAAAACAATTTTCTATGGGACAAATCTTTTTACAAAATTAATTTGGCCTAAAAATGATCGCATTGTTTTTTTATTATGTGGAAATGGAATATCAGAAATTTCTTTGATTCTATCTGGATCAATATAAATGCCATCCTTTGAAACAATGAAACCCAAGAGCTTACCTTGGTCAAGAGCAAAAAAAGACTTCTTAGGATTGTGTGAAATGCCATACTTTTTGTAGCGCTCAAAGATTTGTTTCAAATCATGTAAGTGACTTGACCTTTTCTTAGAGAAAATAGTAATGTCATCCAAGTAGACAACTATTGATTTATTGATTAAGCCTTTGAATTTGATGTCCATTGCTCTTTGAAATGTAGCTCCAGCTTTGATCAATCTGAAAGGCATTTGTTGATAGGCATAAGTTCCCCATTTGGTTCTGAAGGTAGTCTTAAGTCTGTCATCAGGGTGGACCAAGATTTGATTATACCCTGAAAAACCATCTAAGAAGGACATTAATTCAGAACCAGCTATTGAATGGAGAGTTTGCTCCATGGTAGGTAAAGGGAAGTTATCCTTTTGACTTGCTTTATTAAGATTTCTGAAATTGATACAAATTCTAATGTCACCATTTTTCTTCCTTACCAGCACCATGTTGGACACCCAATTTGAATGTCTAACAGGAAAAATTATCTTAGCTTTCAAGAGTTTGTTTAGTTCAGCTTTTATTTGACTCTCTAAGTTAGGATGAATCTTCCTTAACTTCTGTTGTACTGGTTTTTCTTCAAATATCATCGGAATTGTATGTTGTATGATAGATGTATCATACGTTTTCAAATCATCATATTTCCAAGCGAAGACATTTTTATATTTGTGCAATAATCTAATAAATGCAATTCTTTCTTCTGGTGTAAGTCCTAATACCAAATTGATGTCTTGTGGATTCTCCTCAGTACCAAGGTTTATTAATTCAAATCTCAAGGTAGAACTTTGAAGCTTTGAATTAGTAACTTGTTTAAACCTATCTTTAATGTCATAAAGATCCTCAAGTTTGACCACTAGTTTGGGTATTGAGTTTTCTTCAAGATTTTCCTTCATTTGAAGATCATGTTCACTTTCATCAATAATTTGATCATCATATGACTTATCAGAAGTTAAGAAATTCAAAATGTCATCATCATGATTGAACACCCGCCAGTTAGTGACATTGTCAGGAATCGATGGCCTGAAAATTAATTCTACTGAGAACCTATCGGGACTATAATCTTAAGATGGCAGGAGCTTATAAGCAACATTAGCTAGCAAATCTGCTGTTGAATTCTGAGATCTCAGGATGGGAGAAATATTAAATGCTAGAAAATGAGACACAAGGTCTTGCACCAAGGATTGATAATGTTTAAGGTGACTAGAAAGGCAATGTATAGTATTTCTAACTTGTCTTATTACAATTTCAGATTCACCGAACACTTTCAAATATTGAACTTTAAGACCGATGGCTTTATAAAGTCCTTGAATCAAAGCTTCATATTCAGCAGTATTGTTTGTGCATTCAAATTTTAATCTACATGATAACATGGTCTTTTCTCCCTCGGGACTAACCAAAATACATCCTGCTTCTGCACCTTCATTAGATTTAGATCCATCAAAATATAATGACCAAAACAAAGATTTATCTACAGTTTTATTTACAGTTTACTCAGCAATTTTAACACACCTTGATGTATCTGTTTGGGAAAATTTCTCAATTTGAGATGTGAAACTATTAACTGAGAAAGGTGATGATTGAGCAGTAAAATTTCCAAAGAATGACTCGGATGAATAGTTACCCAAAATGTTGTTGTTGAATGTTATTGGTTGGTTTTCTTGCTCAAACTCATTAACAGTATGAGTCATATGTTTCTCCCGATCAATCTTGATCTAATTTGGCTTTCCTTTATAGGGCAGCCACATGTGTGACCAATCGGTGGAAATGTAACCATGAAGTTTCTCAGACCAGTCTCTACTTAAAATCAAGCCATAGAACTCAGGAATATCAGTGATTAAAATATCAATTCTTTGAACAACTCTTGGATCAGCTAATAACTTGATGGTAACAAAATTGATTTCTCCTAATACTTGAACCTTAGTTCTGTCCAACTAGACAATATGTATTGCAGACTTTTGGGATTCAATATTCAGTTTAGAACAAACTGAAGCTGGCATTATATTCAAAGAAGCCCCTGAGTCTATCAAGAAATTGTGCAGATTTCTATTATAAATTTCGTAGGTCAAGAGAAAAGGAGGAGTATGGGAATTTGATCTACCTCCGATTAAAACAACATCAGTAGCTTCTACCCTACCAGGAGGTGGTTTACCTGTCTCATTAGCAGCTTTGGATAATACAACATTTGGAAGAGGGGAGGAAGGTACTCCATCTAACTCTTTAAGCAGCAATTTTTGTTGATGTTTGAGTTTACTAAGCTCAAACATTGTGATATTTGCTTTTGTTTTCTTCATGTCTTCAATAATTTTGTAATCCATAGAGATTGTGACTACTATTATTTTAGATGTTGAAGGTGGATTTGAAGCTGATGGCTGATTTTGAGAAGGTATCGTTGTAGACTTCTTTGTGGGAACTTTTTCTTTAGTAGTAGTACTTGTATTCCTTTTCCTTTGAGTTATTTGAACAGGTTCAGGAGTACCTTTACTCCTGGTAGTTACAGGGAAAGCTTCCTATTCATTTTTTGTGTCAGAATTAGGCAAGATAAAATCCCACATCCCATGACATTCTACAGTTACCTCTTCTTCAATTTCTTTAGATGATAAGACTATCTCTTCTTCCTCTTCTTCTTCTTATGGATCTGAGTCTGCATTGGATATAGCATTTGGAGGCTTTGATTCAGGTTTCTTAAAGTTTCTAAATGGCCTTTTTGTTGAAGTCTCAGCTACTTGCTTCTTGATTTCAATCATTTCATTTGACATAGTTTTGAGAATTTTTTGGAGACCTTCCATATCGTAGGGATCTTTAGTCACTTTCTTTTTGAATCATTTTTGAAGGAGACCTCTTTTGATTTTCTTTCTTCAAGAGCAGCTTTCTTTTCTAAGGCAATGATGCGTTTCTCTATAGTAAGTGCCTCTTCAATATTTTCTGCTAGAGTTGGTTTTGCAGCTCTATCTACAAAGATAGCTATATTTGAGGGTAAAGCTGTTATATACCATTCACTTCTAATTTGCTCACTAGGTTTAGAGGTAGTCGGAATCTTATTCAAGAGTTTATTAAACCGTGAATTAAATTCTTTTATAGGTTCTTTAGACTATATCCTAAGATTCGAAAGATCATTGATTAACGTCCCTAGAGATCTGTCATCAATGTATTTAGTCAAGAACTGTTCTTGAAAAATGTTCGAACTAGTAATGGATCCTGATGGAAAAAAAAAAGTACCAAGACCCAATTGATCCTTGTAAAGTATAAGGGAAAAGCCTAACAACCACATCTTTCTCTGTAACTCCTTTTAAATTAACTGACAACATAAAGTTGTTAATATGTCCATTGGCCTATATGGCTGCATCTGAATTAAATTTCGGAAACAATTTTTCAGGATGCGCTGGAAATGGGTTTAATGGTGCAAGCATCGTGACTACACCAGGGTTATTCCATGGATTCTATGCCATTGTCGAACTACTACTAGATGACAGCGCTGATGAAGTTCCAGATGATTGGAAAGGAGCAGATATTGAAGTTTGAATAGGTTGAGAAATAGATGTTGAAGTTCCAGTTCCCTATTGAACAACAATCTAGAGTGGAGGAGTGGATGGTTGACTTCGAATTGGAGAAGATGAAATGGATGATGATGATGAGAAAGTTTCACTATCATATCCTTAAGTTGTTTTCCTTGCCCATTTCCTTTTAGGCAGAGGTAACTCAACAGGTTCAATACCAAGCTTTTCACTCTGAAGTCTAGTGAGAGGGTGAGAAGGAATGAATTGCGAAGTTACATTGCCTTGAGATACCTCAGATTTCTGTGGAGATATTGAGAATCCTTGAAGTTTATGGATGAGAGACTGTACTTCAGGAGACTTTGGATTTAATTGTTCTGGGATATTTTGGGGTTGAGCAGTGGTCGTTGAGTCTTCTACTTCTCGCTTGGAAACTGGAGTTCCAGTCTACAAGGGAGAAGTCAGAGGTGAGGTGGAGGGAGATTTACTCTTGGAATGGGTTGTAGATTTGGGTTTTCTCGCCATTCACAGTCCATGCCCTCCTTCTAGCACCAAAAATGTTGATGCCTCGAAAATTGTTGCATCAACATTGGGGAAAACCACCCAGTCTGGACCTTAAAGATAGCTCCTTTTCCGTTTGGTGTGGTGGCTCCAACTGGATATAATGGGACCCGTTTCCCAATGTTTTATGAATGGGATGGATAAATATCTGATTTACTTATATCTAATGGAAAATGATGAAATATTTACTCTAAAATGCAATACTAATCTATCCCGGGAAATTTCTGTCTTAGTGCAACTCTTAATGGTTCTTATTTAAAAGTAAGCATATAGATGACTTTACTTTTAAACAAAAATATTCATTCATATGATAATTACTTTGTCCAAATTGTTGAACAAAGTAATAATTAAAACATTATGGCATTGATCTTTATATATCACTGACACATATATAGATGAAAGATAACAATTCTTGAACTTTGAATAGTGATAAGCAAAAAGAGATTGTTGTAAGGACTTTATACATACATCAATGATAGCAAAAATGAATGAATGCTAGTTCACATAAAAGAATGGAACAAAACATAGATAATAGTACCATATGAGTTTGAATCCCCTCCGACATGAATTTGCATTTGGATCCCGCTCCCTTACTTAGAAATACTCTTATAGGAAGAAGTAGTGCATATCAGACAAAAGTAATCTTCATAAAAGCTCAGAATACAGGTCCAGTTTCATAAAAAATATATATTAAAAGTACAATAGTTCAAATTCTGATCTAAGTCTTCATACAAAATTTTAAGACCCTTTCTAAAAACATGAAAGGGTCTATAAATACTATCTAAACTAATTAACTATGAAATAAAAATGTTGTGAGCTGGTGTAACCGAATCAAAAATACATGAAAATTTCCCCGAAATAGATATGCTTGCAGTTGGGAACGATGGTTCATTGTTTCAACTTATTATATTTTGGCTTGAGCTTGCATATGGCAAGCATCAGTTGCAATTTTGGAGGATGACTAATACGCGAATGAAGCTAGGCAGTATAGGTGGCATCATTAATTTCAGGAATCATGGAACTGATTGCATGGGTCAAGCATTTGATTGCTATCCTTTGACTATATGGTTTCACAAGGAAGAACCAAAAGGTTTCCCATGTTAAAGTTTGGATGCCCGCGATTAATCTCTGCCTCTTTTCCAATTCCTGCTTCCATGTCTGCTCCAATGCTTTGACTGATGGCAATTTCCCTGGATTACATTTTGAAATTAAATTCAAAAAATAAAGAGTGTCTTTAATTAATTCCACTAAATTACCAGTTGCTGATCTACATCTCGACGTTGCCCTTTCTGCCTTCACCAATTGAGTTTTCCACTCAATGAACAGAGTTTCATTGTGTGATTCCAGAATTTGAGGTAGATTTGCAGCTTGCCCTTCCTTGGTTTCTTGCGAGGAAAGAAACTATGTTAGTGTTTCATCTGCCTGCTCTAGCTTTTGTCTGTTTTCAACCAAATTATCAATCATGGACAAGGAAATCTCATAGAAATGAGGAACAACAGAAATATTATTACATAACAAGCCCAACTGAGTAGATAATGCCTTAGTGAATTGGAGAGCCTCTGATTTGAATTCCTCTACTTTAGGAAATTCATTGAACCTTTCTATTTGTAATGATAATTGAGAGATCTATTCATCTTTTGATTTACTCAATTGTTCATTCATTGTCTTCAGTTTGTTCAATGCTTGAGATAGCTCTTTCTGCTTCTGCACTGCATGTTGGTCTATCCTCTGCTTTTCTTTTAGCAATTGCTCATTTAATTGCTTGTTTGATTGCTTCTGTGCTACTAACTACTACTCTAACTGCTCTATCCTCTGTTGTTTTTCTTGTACCTGTGTCTCTAGTGAGATGATCACTTGATCCTTTTCTTTAAGCAAATTTTTGACTTCCTATGCCTTATCCATAGTAGCTGTTGTATATGCCCCGACATAATGAGAGAGCTTAGTAAGATCTTTGGAAGGGTTGACTTCCTCTCTCCACACCACATTAGTTATCTCCATATGTGTAGGTAAAAGAGAAGACTGATCAATTTTTCTCTTTTTCCCGTCTCTTTATTACAGCCCTATGCTTAGGGCTGTAGAAGACATCTAAGGGTGGTATTTCTTCTACTCGCAGAACAATCTCATCGGAAAGGTTCTTTGGAATTATTTCAATATCTATCTGAATCATGGGTGGGCCACTAGTTCCCTCAGATGGAACTGTATTAGTCGCTATCTTCTATCCAGTTGTTGCTTCAGGAGTACTAAATCCCTGCAAGCTCTCAGTATTGCTGATAATTGAGTCAAACTGTTGCCATTCTTTGAGTAGTTTGGGATCAATATGAACGTCTGAATCAATAAGTTCATCACCCTTTTCTTGTTCTTGCTCTTGTTCTGGTATTTTTTTTCTTTCTCATGAATTTGTTCTACTGCAAGAGCTTTATCAACAGCTTGTTGTTCAGTCTCGCTTGATTGGACTGTCGGGGTTGTGGTTAACAGGTCTGGAGGCAGAGTTTACAACCTCTGGTCTCTAAGCATATTAAATGTTTCTAGCCCTTCATCTTGATATCTCATCAGGGCCAATGTTTTAACTTGAAGTAATACTTCAGCTGAGGAAAATAGATCATCGAATTCATCAGCTTTATGATCAAACTTAGCAAGCTTGGCTTGAGGCATGACATTATAAGCAACCTGTCTTGGATCATATGGTCTGTTAGGAATTGTGGCCAGATTCAGCATTAGTATCTTTTATGTCTCCTTCTCTGCATGCTTATAGTCATGCAGTGTTGAAAATGAAACAAGATGATAGAACTTAGTGAAAAGGAGTCGTCTTCACTAAGTGGGCCCGCAGGCTATTTTTGGCGCAAAGTCTATTTTTAGACTATGTCTATTTTTAGACATATGGATCATGGTCTATGAGTTACAGGATGTTGTTTATGGATGATTGGTCATGTTGGGAAAAACAGATGGACTTCTATTTCTGGTTCACAACTGAGTGATAAAAGTCTATTTTTAGACTGCCAGGCTAAAAATAGAAAAGTCAAATATTATTGTCTCATAATAATATTTAGACTATAAACATTATCTTATCCTCTTGGAGCACTTCAGTTTGAGCTACAGGTGTGGCACATGTAGCTGTCAGAAGGAAATACACTTTTCTTATGAGTCAGTTGAGCTATTGCATGCAGGACATCAGTTAGAACTCATGTGGTTGAGTTTGGTGGAGTTGGATATGGACTTGATGGAGTTGTGTTCAGTTTGACTTTGTTAAACTAGTTGTAATTAGTCTAACTGCAAATAGACTAGTGATGAGTAATGTGAATTAATTGATTAAATAAATTCACGAATTATTAACTCATAATGCAATTGAAGAATACATCAGTTAACTCAGTGCATGTACAGTTCAGTGGAGACAGGTGTTAGAGGTTGAGATTGCTATCAGTTGTGACTATAGTTGTGCATGAGATCTTGCACAAGCAATGGATTGAGTATGCCAATGAGTATTGCACAGTATATGCCCAGTATTATAGCCTGTGCTCACGTGATTTTCAGTGTGAGTGATTTTCACAAGGTAAATAGGAGTTTGGATCAGCCATTCATCATTCATTCTCTTGCAGGATTGTGCAGTGGAGGCAGGCAAAGCAGCGGAGGAGATTTGAACCTGTGACTTGTTTGAATCTGAGCTAGTTTTGTGTGTAACAGGTGGAGATAGTACTGAGTACTTGTGAGGAGTATTGTACTATGTATTGTTACATGTTCTCAATCATTAATATACATATAGTGTGGGGTTTTTAGCTGTAAGCTTTCCCCAAGTTACATACTGTGTTAATGTGCGCATGCGATTGATGTTTCATGGTTTTTAATGCTGCTAAATTGATGATCAACGTAGATGAGGTTATGTATTATGCATGTATTTCGCAATAGTGTATAATCGGGATAATCTCTATGGATAAGTGTTTATTATTCAAAATTTCTACATGGTATCAGAGCTGGTTGATTTGTAGAAAAAGTTCTACAGGATATCAAAGCGGAATTGATCATCAGATCTATTATTCAGAAAGTGTTTACATTTTATTTCTTCAGGCAGAGTCTATAATCGGGCCAGGTAGCTTCTGGATTCATCCTTCTTTTGGAAGGTGAGATATCCGGTTAATTCCCATACAATCGATCTCTGTACAAGAAATACTTTGTTCTCACGAATTTTAGATCAGAAGCGGTTGAGCTTTGAGCTGGTGGAATGGCGCTCAAGGATAAACTCAGAAACATTAAGTGTGAGAATGGAGACAGTATGCCTAGGTATCTCACGAAGTTCACCCAGTGCTGGGATGAAGCCACATGTGTGACCAATCGGTGGAAATGTAACCATGAAGTTTCTCAGACCAGTATCTACTTAAAATCAAGCCATAGAACTCAGGAATATCAGTGATTAAAATATCAATTATTTGAACAACTCTTGGATCAACGAATAACCTGATGGTAACATAATTAATTTCTCCTAATACTTGAACCTTAGTTCTATCCAACTAGACAATATGTATTGCAGACTTTTGGGGTTCAATATTCAGTTTAGAACAAACTGAGGCTAGCATTATATTCGAAGAAGCCCCTGAGTCTATCAAGCAATTATGCATATTTCTATTATAAATTTCATAGGTCAAGAGAAAAGGAGGAGCATGGGAATTTGATCTATCTCCAATTAAAACAGCATCAGTAGCTTCTACCCTACCAAGAGGTGGTTTACTTGTCTCATTAGCAGCTTTGGATAGTACAACATTTGGAAGATGGGAGGAAGGCACCGCATCTAACTCTTTAAGCAGCAATTTTTGTTGATGTTTGAGTTTACTAAGCTCAAACATTGTGATATTTGTTTTTGTTTTCTTCATGTCTTCAATAATGTTGTAATCCATAGAGTCTGTGACTACTAGTGTTTTAGATGTTGAAGGTGGATTTGAAGCTGATGGTTGATTTTGAGAAGGTATCACTGTAGACTTCTTTGTGGGAACTTTTTCTTTAGTAGTACTTGTATTCCTTTTCTTCTGAGTTATTTGAATATGTTCAGGAGTACCTTTACTCTTGGTAGTTACAGGGAAAGCTTCATATTCATTTTCTATATCAGAATTAGGCAAGATAAAGTCCCACATCCCATGACATTCTACAGTTACCTCTTCTTCAATTTCTTCAGAAGATAAGACTGTCTCTTCTTCTTCTTCTTCGGGATCTGAGTCTGCATTGGATATAGCATTTGGAGGCTTTGATTCAGGTTTCTTAGAGTTTCTAAATGGATTTTTTGTTAAAGTCTCAGCTACTTGCTTCTTGATTTCTACCATTTCATTTGACATAGTTTTGAGAACTTTTTTGAGACCTTCCATATCGTAGGGATCTTTAGTCACTTTCTTTTTTGAATCATTTTTTAAGGAGACCTTTTTTTATTTTCTTTCTTCAAGAGCAGCTTTCTTTTCTAAGAAAATGATGTGTTTCTCTACAGTAAGTGCCTCTTTCATATTTTTTGCTAGAGTTGGTTTTGCAGCTCTATCTACAAATATAACTATATTTGAGGGTAAAGTTGTTATATACCATTCGCTTCTAATTTGCTCACTAGGTTTAGAGGCAGTCGGAATCTTATTCAAGAGTTTATTAAACCATGAATTAAATTCTTTTATAGGTTCTTTAGACTCTATCCTAAGATTCGAAAGATCATTGATTAACGTCGCTAGAGATCTGTCAGCACCGTATTTAGTTAAGAACTGTTCTTAAAAAATGTTCCAACTAGTAATGGATTCTGATGGCAAGGAAAAGTACCAAGACCCAGCTGCTCTTTGTAAAGTATAAGGGAAAAGCCTAACAACCACATCTTCCTCTATAACTCCTTTTAAATTAACTGACAACATAAAGTTGTTAATATGTTCATCGGCCTGTATGTCTGCATCTGGATTAAATTTCAGCAACAATTTTTTAGGATGAGCTAGCAATCGGTTTAATGGTGCAGGAATCGTGACTGCACCAGGATTATTCCATGGATTGTGTGCCATTGTCGAACTACTACTAGATGACAGCGCTGATGAAGTTCCAGATGATTGGGAAGGAGCAAATATTGAAGTTTGAGGAGGTTGAGAAATAGATGTTGAAGTTCCAGTTCCCTATTGAACAACAATCTGGAGTGGAGAAGTGGATGGTTGACTTTGAACTGGAGAAGATGAAATGGATGATGATGATGAGAAAGTATCACTATCAGATCATTCAATTGTTTTCCTTGCCCATTTCCTTTTAGGCAGAGGTAACTCAATAGGTTCAATACCAAGCTTTTCACTCTGAAGTCTGGTGAGAGGGTGAGAAGGAATGAATTGCAAAGTTACACTACCTTGGGATACCTCAAATTTCTGTGGAGATATTGAGAATCCTTGAAGTTTATGGATGATAGACTGTACTTCAGGAGACTCTAGATTTAATCATTCTGGGATATTTTTGGGTTGAGTAGTGGTCGTTGACTCTTCTACTTCTCGCTTGGAAACTGGAGTTCCAGTCTGCAAGGGAGAAGTCAGAGGTGATGTGGAGGGAGATTTACTCTTGGAATGGGTTGTAGATTTGGGTTTGCTTGCCATTCACAGTTCATGCCCTCGTTCTAGCGCCAAAAATGTTGATGCCTCGAAAATCGCTGCATCAACATCGGGGAAAACCACCCGGTCCAGAAATTAAAGATAGCTCCTTTTCCGTTTAGTGTGGTGGCTTCGACTGGATATAATGGGACCAATTTCCCGATGATTTATGAATAGGATGGATAAATATCTGATTTACTTATATCTAATGGCAAAAGATGAAATATTTATTCTAAAATGCAATACTAATCTATCCTGGGAAATTTTTGTAGTAGTGCAACTCTTAATGGTTCTTATTGAAAAGCAAGCATGTAGATGACTTTACTTTTAAACAAAAATATTCATTCATATGATAATTACTTTGCTCAAATAGTTGAACAAAGTAATAATTAAAACATTATTGCACTGACCTTTATATATCATTGACACATATATAGATGAAAGATAACAATTCTTGAACATTCAATAGTGATAAGTAAAAGAGATTGTTGTAAGGACTTTATACATACATCAATGATAGCAAAAATGAATGAATGCTAGTTCACATAAAAGAATGGAGCAAAACATAGATAATAGTACCATATGAGTTTGAATCCCCTTTGACATGAATTTGCATTTGGATCTCGCTCCCTAACTTAGAAATACTCTTATAGGAAGCAGTAGTGCATATCAGACAAAAGTACTCTTCATAAAAGCTCGAAATACAGGTCCAGTTTCATAAAAAATATATATTGAAAGTACAATAGTGCAACTTCCAATCTAAGTCTTCATACAAAATTTTAGGACCCTTTTTAAAAACATGAAAGGGTCTATAAATATTGTCTAACTAACTAACTATGAAATAAAAATGTTGTGATTTGGTGTAACCGAATCACAAATACATGAAAATTTCCCTGAAATAGATATGCTTGCAGTCGGGAAGGATGGTTCATTGTTTCGGCTGATTATATTTTGGCTTGAGCTAGCATATGGCGAGAATTGGTTGCAATTCTAGAGGATGACTCATATGCGAATGAAGTTGGGTAGTATAGGTGGAATCAATAATTTTAGGAATCACGTAACCGGTTGCATCGGTCAGGAATTTGATTGCTATCATTTGACTGTATGGTTTCACAAGGAAGAACCAAAAGGTTTCCCATGTTAAATTTTGGATGCCCGCAATTAATATTTGCCTCTTTTCCAGCTCCTGCTTCCATGTCTGCTCCAATGCTTTGACTGATGGCAATTTCCCTGGAGTACATTCTAAAATTAAATTTGACAAATAAAGAGTGTCATTAATTAATTCCACTAAATTACCAGTTGCTGATCTACATCTCAATGTTGCCCTTTCTGCCTTCATCAATTGAGTTTGCCACTCAAGGAACATAATTTCCTTGTGTGATTCTAGAATTTGAGGCAGATTTGCAGCTTGCTCTTCCTTGGTTTCTTGCCAGGAAAGAAACGTTGTTAGTGTTTCATTTGCCTGCTCCAGCTTTTGTCTGTCTTCAACCAACTTATCAATCATGGACGAGGAAATCTCATAGAAAGGAGGAACAAGAGAAATATTATTACATAACAAGCCCAACTAAGTAGATAATGCCTTAGTGATTTGGAGAGCCTCTAATTTGAATTCCTCTACTTTAGGAAATTCTTTGAACTTTTCTATTTGTAATGACAATTGAACGATTTGTTCATCTTTTGATTTGCTCAATTGTTCATTCATTTTCTTCAGTTTGTTGAATGCTTGAGATAGCTCTTTCTGCTTCTACACTACATGTTGGTCTATCCTCTGCTTTTCTTTTAGAAATTGCTCATTTAATTGCTTGTTTGATTGCTTCTGTCTTGCTAACTGCTGCTTTAACTGCTCTATCCTCTGTTGTTTTTTCTGTACCTGTGTCTCCAGTGAGATGATCGCCTGAACCTTTTCTTTAAGCAAATTTTTGACTTCAGATGCCTTATCCATAGTAGCTGTTGTATATGCCCTGACATACTGAGAGAGCTTAGTAAGATCTTCAGAAGGGTTGACTTCCTCTCTCCACACCACATTAGTTATCTCCATCTGTGTAGGTAAAAGAGAAGATTGATCAAGTTTTCTCTTTTTCCTCTGTCTCTTTATTACAGCCCTATGCTTAGGGTTGTAGAAGACATCTAAGGGTGGTATTTCTTCTACTCGCAGAACAATCTCATCGGAAGGGTTCTCTGGAATTATTTCAACATCTGTCTGAGTTATGGATGGGCCACTAGTTCCCTCAGATGGAACTGTATTAGTCGCTATATTCTATCCAGTTGTTGCTTCAGGAGTACTAAATCCCTGCAAGCTCTCAGTATTGCTGATAATTGAGTCAAACTGTTGCCATTCTTTGAGTAGTTTGGGATCAATATGAACATCTGAATCAATAAGTTCATCGCCCTTTTCTTGTTCTTGCTCCTGCTCTGGTGTTTTTTCTTTCTCAGGAATTTGTTCTACTGCAGGAGCTTTATCAACAACTTGTTGTTCAGTTTCACTTGATTGGACTATCGGGGTTGTGGCTAATAGGTCTAGAGGCAGAGTTTGCAACCTCTGGTCTCTAAGCATATTAAATGTTTCCAGTCCTTCATCTTGATACCTCATCCGGGCCAATGTTTTAACTTGAAATAATGATTCAGTTGAGGAAAATAGATCATCAAATTCATCAGCTTTATGATCAAACTTAGCAAGCTTGGCTTGAGACATGACATTATAAGCAACCTGTCTTAGATCATATGGCCTGTTAGGAATTGTGGCCAGATTCAGCATTAGTATCTTTTTTGTCTCCTTCTCTGCATGCTTATAGTCATGCAAAGTAAAAATGCCACCGTAAAGGGAAGTTTGGCCAAATATGCTTCTTTGAATCCTTAAGGGTTTTGGATGTCCCTTCCACTGTTATTTGGTAGGCCAACTCCCGAGCTAGCAATTTATCGGGCACATACAAGGGAAGAACATGGGGTTTAGTAAGGCTACCAAAAAGCCTTATGTAAGTAAATTTCTCCTCCTCGAACCAACTGCCTACTACTGTTAAATCAACTTCTGCTTCCGGGGATATCCTTGGAGCAGGTTTATTAAAAATAGAATAATATACAGGGAGAATAAAACCATTGCAAATTTTATACAAATGATTTTTGTAATTCGCCTTCCATAACTGTTGGTGGTAAATGTGGATTGGATTTGGGTCTTGAGGAGTCCATTTCCACCCAAGTATTGGATATTCAGAATTAAAGCAAATGGTATCCATTATATAAGCACTGTAATAGAACGGGGGAATAATCCGGGAAGTTTTATACACATTTGCTCTGTACTCTAAAATTGTTGTAGCTAGTTTATCAGACAAGATATTAGCCCAATCCATTACATAACCGTTGATTGCAGCTTCCATTAGGGGTACCATTTCTATGGTGAATTTGGCCGAATCATGTATTCCCCACATCCTACACATCATAGCCCCGGCATAACAATAAGGGGAAGCCAAAGAGTCAACAGAGTACTTACCTGATGACTCATGCTTGTGCTTTTCGGGAAAATGTCTCCATTGCTTTATTGGGGCTGACTCTGAATCATTCTCCTTTGCATACGCCTCCAAGAATTCTTTGTTGTATCACTTCTCAGGTCGAGGTAAGTGGTACATTTTCATGAGATCCTCAGGCTGAAATGAACCAAATATCCTCCCATCAGCTGTGCAAAAGGTTCTGTCTGAGATTGGAATTTTCTCCACCACCCATCTCACTACATCTGTATATGGCAGGATTTTAGCTCGCACTGCTATTCTGTGTAGATAGGAACAAGCCAATTCTTTAAGAGTTCCTTTCGATTTGTTAGTAGAGTCATCTGTGGCTGACTCTGATAATTCCTCAAGGTCCTCGGCTTCTATTAGATTATAAATGCTCTCCCAATGTGTGTTTCCTAGACCCAGGCACGTCGTATCTTAGATTAATCCTTTCTTGCTTGGTCCGGGATCTTTAACTGGATGAGTCGCTGCTGTAGGAGCTGATTTTGTGGACTTCTTTCATTTCTTTCCCATTTTCTCTCCTTCTCTAGTTTCGGAAGAATTATGCGCAAATAGTTACAAATAGTGATACAGAGAAAATGTTGTTGCAAGCTAATATGATAATGAATAGAATTACATCGATTGGCATAAAATATAATATAGTTAAGGATTACCATGGATGAAATCCTTTGAAAGATTCATCCTTAACTGCAATATTGAATAGTCATTTAAACTGTCAATCGTGGTGAATATCATCATAAATGCCCATCACATTGCCCATATGCCTAATGATTGTTTCAAGCATGCTTTAGATTTTATTGATCGACGATCAACGATAAATCGTTGATCAGCGATCGGGAATGTCAAAGGGAAGGCTTTTAGGACTTGCTTTAAATATTTCCGATCACCGAAAGGTGATACAATATAATGCATGCAAGCTTCCTTTAATATATTTTCTTTTCGAGATGTGCGCCTAATTAATAGATCGCAGTTAGGATTTGACATGGGATTTATCTTTTTATTATGTGACTCTACCGAGTGCCGATCGCTGATTATGATTAGCTTTATCGCATTGGGAGTTTTGGTTAGGCCTCTTCAAATGTTCATTTATTGTAAACATGATCGAGTCGCCGATTGCCGATTTCGATTAGCTTTATCCCATCAGAGGAATTTAGGGTCTTTGCTTTATTGTGCGTTGGAATTTGTTTTCCCAATTTGCCGATAGCGATTACCTTTTTGGATTGGAGGATTGGGTGAAGTTTTTTTTTGTGTGTTTCCTTTAATATTGCGATATGCGATCTCCAATCGCTTTATCGCAATATAGAATGATTTTTACATATTATAAAGGAAACACTTTATTTCTTGTTTAAAATGTTGTATAAAATGATTTATTTACATCAGGGCTTTTGACAAGAATTTCTTTATGATGAGTTACATACCATTTTATTCACACATCTAACTAAGTTTGTTTTTTGAGGGACCCATTTCATATTAAGATTTTGTATAAAAATTTTATGAAATGGGGGGTTGTTGTACAACACAACAGGATCACAACTAAAAAATATAATATGTTCAAGAGAGGGTTTCTTACTAGCCCATGCTTCATAAGGATTTTTGTCATCCAACAATGACGAGAGTGATCAAGCCTAGAATTCATGTCCTAACTTGACATTATTGATCATGCTCTCTTTCTTTTCCGTTAATGTCCTATTCATTATTTTTGCAACTCCACCATGTTGAGGTATTTATGGATTATTCTTTTTCCTTAATGTTCCACACTTATTATAGAAATTTTTGAATTCATTTATTTTTCAAAATTGTCCACCATTACCTATACTTAACATGTTTTTTTTCTCTATTTAATTCTCTGCAAGAGCCTTAAAATATTTAAATTTATCAAATGCATCATATTTCTTTTAGAGAAAATAAATCCATTTGAACCTTAAAAACCCCTCCATGAGTGGAACAAAATACATAGATTTATCTTATTGTGGAACAAGAATGGTTCCAAACATATCATTATGTTTCAACTCTAAGATTTCTTTCACTTTTGTAGCGTCAAATTTGAATTGTACTTGATTATATTTACCATATATGCGATGTTCACAAGAATAGAAATGTAGAGGGAAATAAGACATACCTTCAATCATACCTTTTCCTATAATGCTCAAAGGCCCTTCTCTCCAACATTTCATAGTATTTCATGCCACGTCGTTTTCCTTTCTCTAGAGACAATCGGGTTTTATTCTTCTTCATCTTGATCTGAATTGGATCCATAAAGAATGATAAACAGAGCCATGGTTGTACCAGGTCGGGACAGACTTCAAATAATTTACAACAGCGATCAAAAACACCTCTAAACCAGTGGCAATGGTAGCCAGCATGGAACAACGAGGACCTCGGTCAAAGCGCACTGATCGAGGCCGAGGGAGACTGCGTGGGAGGCGAAATTAGCCCCTGGGAGGCCCGGATCGGGAAAAAGAGGTAGTTTTTGATGCGTGATTATTAGCGCTGGGCGAAAAACCTCAAAATGGATAAGCCCCGAGCACTCGATCATGTGGGAGCTAGGAAAACTGTGGGGAAAAAGGCTAAGCACTAAAGGCGGGACCCATTCCAAAACTGGCAGTATTGATCAGGGGCATCCATGGGCAGTAAGTAGTTTTGATGGAAAAGTAGCAATTCCACTCAGCGCCCGACACATGGCAAGCGGAGGAGAGAGAAAACTGCTGCTCATCGTGTGCTAACAGTCGAGCTAGTCAACCACGCAGGAAGAGCGAACGACGTCAGATCTAGGGGCTCCAGATCTAACAGCTGAGATCACGCCCAATGGAGAAAACGGAATTGATGGGGGATTAAGCCACGATATGAAAGAATTTGAAGTCCGGATTGACCACCATGGTGGAAAAAGACTCATTCCACGACGTAACTGAAGAATTGAACTGACAACGCAAGCTGGTGCAATTTGCAGGAGGACAAGTGGCCACTCCCTGTGAACCTAATGATGACGTCGAGAACAGGGAACTCCAAGCGCAACTGCAAGCAGGCGATCCAACGAAGGGGGAAGAGGAACCAAACCGCCATGAGCTCGAATGGTTTAAATCCATGAACAAATAATAGGAAGGACAACCAAGAGTCGGGAACATAGAGAGGAACACTAAAGACAGAAGACAAAGAAGAGAAAGAATTAGTGAAGCAAAAAGCAGAAAGATGACAAAGGGCCGAGCTGACCCAAGGTAGCGTCAAAGCACCAGAGAGCTTGAGAGATTCAAGCCATCCCTGAGAGGATCTGTCAGACCAAAGAGGTCAAAGAGCTTGTAAGGAAGAGAGTATGTGTACTCCAATGGCTTGGGGAATCCAAGAACCACCCTGCCAAGCCAATCTATTTTAGGAGACTCATATTGAGCTCCTTCATTGTAATTCTCTGCTTCAAGACACAATAAAAAGAAGGCCACCACTGAGAGCTGGACTGGAGATGTAGCCCTGGAGGATAGGGTGAACTCCTTATTAATTTCTTGTGTTCTTGTCTTTGCTTACTGTATTTCTCTGTTGTTTTCCATTTTAAGTGTCTATGTATTTGCAATCTGATCGATCTGTTGCTTAAATAACATAGAAACACACACCAACATATGAGTCTGTAATACCTTCATTTAATAAATCTTTAACTGAGGTCACTCATTGGGTGATTATCAGATCAAGTGGTATCAGAGCACTAGGTTGTAAGGTTAGACAAGCTTGTGTTGGTTTAGTTCTTGAATGCTCACTGGATCAAAGCTCAAATTAGGAGAAGGAGAGTTGGTTGAAACTAATCCTGAAATTGGGAGAGTCTATCCTCGGAAGACAATGATAGAGGAAGGTTCTATGGGGCCAGAGCCTCAATTCATAGAGAGTGATGAGCCCCAAATTTGGTAACATTTTGGGCTCATTTGGCCTAACTACCTTTGCTCAATCCTTCTTTTTTCATAACTTATGCATAATTTTTTAGTATGTTTATGTCATTTGTACGAATAAGGGTAGTCACTATTCCTAGGTGGCTAACACGTGCTCATTTCAGGATTTTTTGACACATGTGGAGCAAAACCAAGCAGACAAGGGCTAGGAGACAGCCAAGCTTGGATTGAGGATTCGTAGGGGGGTTGTCTATGGCATTAAATAGCCTCCCTCGGGATCTTCACCCCCAACTCTGAGCTCCAAAGGCCACCAAAACCGGATCTAGAAGGCAGCCAAACAGATTTTGTGGAAGCAGCTGTTCACTCCCAGTTTGGTCAGCCAAGTCCCATGGATTTAGGAGGCCAGTTAGGGCCTCATGGTGTATAAATGTGAGGGCTTCAGCCTTCGAGAGGGACTTTTTTGAAAAACTTTTTCACATCCTGCACTACAAGCTGCTAGCTTTGTTTTATTCTTTTGTAGCCATTATTGGCATGACTCTTGACTTATGATTATTATTTTAATGGGAAGCAGTCAGATTTGACATCAGCTCTGAGTTTTTTTTAGGAGCCATAGCTCTCGGGGTTGGGCCCAACCTGAGAGCCTAGGGCCTCCTTCTTTGTATTGATATCTTTCCTTTCAGCATTATGATTTTTCTTGTACGCATTTGAAACACAGTTTTTTGAGCTAGATCTCGTTGTGTGGTTAAATAGGTTATTGTTGAAAAATAGAGTTGCTTCGGATGTCTAGAATAGATTAACGAGATAAGAATTGATAGAACCCCTGCAGACTTCCTGCAGAAGCTCCCAAATGAGGTTTCTTGGTAGCCAAACTTGGTGAAACTCTTCGGAAGGGTGTTAGGGACTCCTTAGACCCCTGCTGAACCTCCCCAACCTTTTCCAAGCCTTTCTCCTCCTTGCTTCACCCTTGCACAGTAAAAAGCCAGTTAAAAGCATCTGCATGATAACTCAAATAACTTATTCAAAAATACAAAAAGATGTGTCTTCAGATAGAGATAGCATAGGCATGTGCATTTTACCTCTGTAGGAGTAATGGCATCTCTTTCAATAGTTTGCATCTTCTCCTTTGCATCAGTAGGACTAGCTGGTAACATTAGGGTTTGCTAGGGTTTTTGCTACTTTTTGGGTTTTTAGTTTCTTTCTGCAAGTAGATCAGTTTCTTTTGAGTTAGCTTCCATCTATCAGTTAAAAAGCTTCTTCTAAGAGCCCATAGAAGTTGGCTTAAGCCCCTAGCGGACTTGTGCCAGCTGACCAAGTGACAGTTGCGGCAAGAGCTAGTACTTGTGCATACAGCACCGTCGCTTCCAAGTTTGTTACGAACTACCGGGTTGATAAAAGTAAAGAAGGGAGCCCCAGGAGTTGCAGCATTATTGCTGCAATACTAGAGCCCACCATCTTTTTGGCGCCGTTGCCGGGGAAGCGTCAGAGCATTGGTGATTGCTACTATTCTTCTATTTTCTACTACAACCTTCTGCTAAGTAGTTTATTTCATTTCCATTCCGCAATTTCATTTCCTGCTTTCATAGATTAGCATTTCAATTCCGCAATTTCATTTCTGCAAGCGTAGATTAGCATTTCAATTCCGCAAGCATAGCCTAGCATTTCATTCCTGCAATTTCATTTGAGAAAAATAGATTAGTCCTTTCATGCTTTCATTTCAATTCCGCATTTCCATTTCAGCAAGATAGTTAGTTGCAGTTCAATCTATTTTAGTTTTGCAGGTACTAGAAAAAAAAAAAAAAAAACAAACAAACAAACAAACAAACGAACAAAAAAAAAACAAAACAAAAGCAATCAAAAGTCTTTCCATTTCATGCCTCGTAGAAACCGAGATAAAACAGGCAAATTCTTACCCAACACCCCCACCACTTCACTGAGTCACCCTTCTCTCTTATTTGGTGACAGTTATCCAGAAGAACCAATAGGCGAGCCTCCTGAGATATACGAAGATCCTATAACAGAAGAAGAGTTAGAGAACACTCCATCTGAAGCCATGGCTGACAATAGAAGAGAAGATGAGAGAATAGAAGGTGCCTTTCCCATCCAAGAGACCAATGGAGACATGAAAATGAAAAACATAAGCCCCTCTGCTTTACCTCACTTCCATGGACTGACTACTGAAGACCCTGATACCTTCCTGTTCGAGTTTGTTGTCCTTTGTCGAACCTATGACTATACCGAAGATGAGCAAAAACTGAAACTCTTTCCCTCTACTCTCAAGGACGCGGCATTACGCTGGTTCATGGGCTTACCTAGGAACAGTATCACCACTTGGGCTCAGATGTAGCAAGCTTTCAATACCAAGTACCGGGACTACTGTAGGTCCAAGGAAGCCAAGGGAGAAATCTTTCGAATGACCATGGGAAACAATGAGTCTTTAGAGGATTATGAGGAAAGGTTCCAACTTAGCTATAAACGGTCCAGGTGCACACTTGACCCTGAATCTCTCAAGTTGGTCCTGCTCCGAGGAGTCCCTAAAGACCTTCTAGATACCCTTCACATGCTATCTGGAGGAGATATTTACCAACTACCTTATGAGGACATAAAGACTGTGTTTAGAAACCACTCTAAGGCATCCCGGAAAAGAGGTAGAGGAAACCCCCTTTCAGCTAGTACTACTTTCTCCAAGCATGAGTTTGCAAATCAGCTGGAGGACCTCAAAAGTGAGGTGAGGCAGGCCATTGCCATGCAACTTGATACATTCCAAATCCAGCAAAAGAAAGAGGAAGCTGAGAGGGATTTGGCCATCTTCTGCCCCAAGTGTA
Source organism: Pinus tabuliformis (assembly GCA_031772625.1). NCBI lineage: Eukaryota > Viridiplantae > Streptophyta > Pinopsida > Pinales > Pinaceae > Pinus > Pinus tabuliformis. The sequence continues at coordinate 1,252,187,672 of CM062820.1, read as the reverse complement.
CAAGAAAGCACCCTAAGAACGAGTGCCCATTACATTCAGTAGAGGTATGTTTCGTTTGTGAGGAGGACCACCCCACAAACCAATGCCCAACCTTACCTAAGCTTAAAGCCATGTACCAAGGAACGGAGGCACCCACTGAACCTCTCTACTTCCTCAACCAAAGGAGGCTACATGGACCTAGGCCTTACCAGCAGGGGATGCAAGGGACATCCCAAGCTTATTATAGCCCCAACCAATCTGCTCCTATGCCTTCCTGGGGTCCCCCTGCTCATCCTTCCTGGTCTGTGCCTCCTCCATGGTCTTACCCACCTCAATACCATACTCAGCCCACTACTCATTCGTTTCACCCACATGTCTAGCCACAGCCTCAGTGAAATGCACTTCAACCGGGGTGGAGGCCCCAGTACAACACTCCTCCTGCCATTTTGCCTCCACCACCAGCTCAGCCACAACCTTTACCTCCTGCTCCTCCAAGACAACCCCAGATGCCTGCTCAACCGAACCCAAACCCCAAAAACCAACAGGCCCAGCAGGTATATACTGGGGAAACAACATGCCCTACCTATGCTGTGGAGATCCAGGAGATCAACCTGCGATCAAGAAAGACTCTTCCGGATCGCCAACCTCCTCCCCTAGAGGACGGGGAAGACAAACAGGAAAGTGAACCAAAAGCCATTCCACCCTTTCCTGAGAGACTAACAGCAACCACACAACCCAACCCAGAAGAGAGTGAGCTTCTGGGAGAACTCAAGCAGTTGTGTGTGAAAATACCACTTCTCCAAGCCATCAAAGACGTACCGATATACAACAAATTGGTTAAGGAAAAGTGTTTCAGGCACCCAGGTAGGCGAAAAAGAGATGCCTCAACCATCAATGTCATTGGACAACTGTCCGATCTTATGTTGGGGCAAGTTATCTGTCCAAAGTATCTGGATCCTGGGAGTCCTGTAGTTGATGTCCACATCAATGGCACCATCATACCCCACACTTTGATTGATTTAGGGGCTGCCATTAATGTGATGACCAGGGACACCATGCTCAAACTCAACCTTCAGGGTTCCTTAAGAAAGACCTCGACAGTCCTGCAGCTAGCAGATCGCTCCATCGTGACTCCCGAAGGGATTGTGGAGGATGTCTTGGTCTCTGTTGACTCTTGGGAGTACCCTGCGGACTTCTTGGTTCTTCAACCAAAGGCAAAGCTTACTAGATACCCCCTTATTTTAGGAAGGCCTTGGTTAGCCACTGCGGATGCTTACATAAGTTGCCGAGCAGGAAACATGACCATCAAAAATGGTCCTATGTCCAAGAAGCTAGTCCTATACCCTCCTGCCCAACCTCTATTAGAGCATGACTTACCACTTTGGTTGGAAGAAGGAGAGGAGGATGAGGTGTACTCTGCATCCTTGTGCACCCTGGGAGCCACCAGGGGAGGTCCTCAAACCGAGGATGATTTGATTGAGACCTTGATATTGAATCCACCTCCCAGTGCATTGTCCTTAGAGAAATTGGTGGAGGATACCCAAGTCAGCACCTTAGTGGACCCTTGTGTGACCAATCCAATCACTCCTAGAGTTAAAAATGTGGAGTTTGGCCCTCAGAGAATGTTAAAGATCAGCTCCTCCCTATCTCCTTCCCAGGAAAAGGAGTTGTGCAGTCTGTTGGCCAGTCATCTAGATGCTTTTTCTTGGAGCTATAAGGAGATGAAAGGAGTCCATCCTTCGGCCTGTACCCATCACATCTACATCAAAGAAGATTGTAAACCAGTCAGGCAACCTCAAAGGAGAATGAATCCAGCCCTTAAGGACATTGTCAAAGAAGAATTGCAAAAACTGTTGGATGCAGGATTCATCTACCCCATCTCGGATAGCGAGTGGGTGTCCCCTCTGGTGTTGGTTCCCAAGAAAAATGGGAAGTGGAGAATCTGTGTGGACTACCGAGAACTGAAAAAAGCCACCAAGAAAGATCACTTTCCTCTACCCTTCATAGATTAAGTGTTGGATGGACTGGCAGGGAAGAAGTTTTTCTCTTTCCTGGATGGGTTTAGCGGGCATAATCAGATCCAAATCAACCCGAAAGACCAAGATAAGACCACCTTCACTTGTCCTTGGGGTACCTTTGCTTACCGAGTTCTTCCCTTTGGGCTATGCAACGCTCCTACCACCTTCCAGAGAGCCATCTTGAGTATCTTTTCTGAGCTGGTCCATGATTCGGTGGAGATCTATATGGATGACTTTACTCCTTATGGGTCCAACTTCCAGGAAGCATTGTCCAATCTGGGAAAAGTCCTAACCAAGTGCATTGAGATGAACCTGTCCCTTAGTCCTGAAAAATGTGAGTTCTTGATGACTGAAGGGACCGTGCTAGGACATACCATTTCTCGCCAAGGGTTACAGGTGGATCCTAACAAAATTGCTCTCATCAGAAAGGTTCCACCCCCTTAGAAGGTAAGAGATGTTCGAAGTTTCTTAGGCTTGGCAGGATATTATAGAAGATTCATTAAAGACTTCAGCAAGCTAGCCTCGCCATTGTTTGGCCTCTTAGCAAAAGATGTTGAGTTTAAATGGACTGACGATTGTCAGAGGGCTCTGAATGAATTAAAGGATAAGTTGGTGTCTGCCCCAATCTTGAGAGGTCCAAATTGGGCCCTACCTTTCCACATCCACACTGATGCCTCGAACAAAGCCATAGGGGCAGCCTTAGGACAAGTTGAACAAAAACTTCCATACGCCATATACTTTGTCAGCAAAAACTTATCCAAGGTAGAACTGAATTATACTATAACTGAGAAAGAATTCTTGGTCGTGGTCCATGCCCTGAACAAGTTCTGACACTACATCACTGGCTATCAAACATTTGTACATACTGATCATGCTGCAATTAGATATCTAATGAATAAACCGGATGTGAATGCTCGTATTATTAGATGGTTACTTTTGTTGCATCAGTTTGATTTGACTATCGTTGACAAACCAGGTAAAGAAAATGTTGTTGCTGAATTCTTGTCTAGATTGGATTTACCTGCAGGAGAGGATGGAACAGTGGATGACCAGATGCCAGATGAACATCTGTTTGCTATCTCAGTACTCTCTCCATGGTTCGTTGATAGCAAACTGCCTTGTCTCAGCACAGTTTCCTCCGCACCTATCCTCAAAAGAGAAGAGCAGAGTCTTTGACATCCTCCTAACCTGTCATGACGGGCCTTGTGGAGGACATTTTGCAGCCAAAAGAACTGCCTTCAAAATTCTACAGGCAGGCTACTATTGGCCCATGCTTCATCAAGATGTCAGAAGATATATCAGCCAATGTGACCGATGCCAAAGGATGGGGAAACCGACTCCAAGGGACGAAATGCCTCTCCAACCTCAAGTGACTCTTGAGCCATTTGAGAAGTGGGGTATGGATTTTGTGGGTCCTATCAATCCTCCTTCAAGGCAAAGTTATTACATCATTGTGTGCACAGACTATCTGAAAAAGTGGGCAGAAACCAAGGCAATCAAAGCAGTGACAGAAGAAAAGGTGGCTGAGTTTTTAAGAGAAAACATCTTCTACAAATTTGGCTACCCAAGAAAGCTAGTCACCGATCAAGGAAGCCAGTTCACCTCCAACTTAATTGAAGACCTACTCGCTCATCACAAGATCAATCATAGGACTTCCACCCCCTATCATCCTCAAGCAAACGGGTAGGTGGAAGTCACCAATAGAGCATTAGAAGGGATCTTGACTAAGGTGGTGAGTAGCAGTAGGAAAGATTGGGCAGATCGCCTAGCTGAGGCCACTTGGGCTTACAACACCACTTGGAAGACCACAACCGGCTTCACACCTTATGAGCTGGTCTATGGGAAGAGAGCTTTGTTGTCAATTGAGTTCGAATACAACACATTAAGGATGGCAGCTCAGCTGGACTTGGATCTCAGCCATGCCCAGCAAGAAAGGTTATTGCAGTTGAATGGGATAGATGAGCACTGAATGCAGGCCCTTCTCCACTCAGAAGTGGTTCAACTTCATAGGAAGGTATGGCATGACCGGCACCTCAATGACAAGTAATTCCAGCCAGGAGATTGGGCGTTGTTGTATGATTCCAGACATAAGGATTTTAAGGGAAAGCTGAGGACAAGATGGCTGGGACCATATGCAGTGGAGAAGTGCAATGACAATGGGTATGTTCTTATTCGGACCATTGATGAGGAGGCCATCCCCATGCTCATCAATGGGCATCGACTAAAGATCTACAGGAAACCTCTATCTAGGCAAGAATTCATCAAAACTATGGAAAAATCAGTGCTGGTCATAGATAAGGGTTTTGCCTATGTTTTGGGCATACCCTGAGCATCAAAAAAAAACAAAGGATCCTTGGTTGAAAACCTTTCTGAGGCTCCCAAGGCAGATGGTAGGGGTGAAAACCTCATTGAGGCGCCCCTGCTATCTTTCTGAAAATTTTTGAATAAAAAAAGACCCTTGGGTGAAAACCTCTCTGAGGCGCTCAAGGCAGATGGTAGGGGTGAAAACCTCACTGAGGCTCCCCTGCTGTCTTCCAAAAAAAAAAAAAACAAGAAGAAAGGAAAAACAAACAAAGAAAAAGAAAACAGAAAAGAAGGAAGCAGAAACAGGAAAACAGGCTCAAGATTTGACAATTCATGCAGGTTGTAGGTATTCCATGCAGAAAAGGAGGTCTCTCAACTCAAGGACAAGGGTCCCTACCACACTACCAGGTGACCTCACCAGCACTCCCTCCAGAAACACCCATCTCTTCCAAGGTCTGGGCACGATTTGGTCACAGTTTAGCCTTCTACAGGAAGCTATAGGACTTTCTACAGGAAGTTCTGTATTTCTACAGGAAACTTCCTGTAGAATCTTTGGACGACCCAGGACCGACTGTGTAGAAGAATGTGAAGCCCGAAGTCCAATCAGGAGGCATGCAACCAATGTTTTTCTCCATCACCCACTGTTGTCGCCTCCTTCTACCACCCCTGCTGCCATACAATGGAAATACCTGCACAGTCAAATCAGAACGTTGGATTCTCAAAAGAAACAATTCTCAAATGGAATAAAGTATGCAGAGGCCCAATGCACTACTTATCAAGGCAATCCGAGGACCCTGCAACTGTGACCGTGATTCCATCGTTTCGGCATGCACCCTAGGAGGAGAAACGACTACAAGATATCCTACAGGAATCCTGTAGCAGTTGATCTGGCTAGAGCATACACCATGAAGGCACTTGCAACTCATAAAGCTAGCACATGCACCATCCGCAGCTAGGAAACCGGTCTCGTAACCAGTAGCAGTCGGCAAGAAGGAGCTCCCGTGCCTGTGCATGAAGCAGCAGCAAGCGGGTCCGTCACCCTCGTCCTGAAGCATGAAAATAACGTCGCGGCCGCACAGGTAAGTGCCTCACCCTGTTTTGTCAAATTACATGAACAATGCTCTAAAATGTGTGCGAGTATGAAAATGAATGGGTTGAGCAAGTCGGGTAGCCATTCAACTGGCCACCACGACCAGTCTGATGGTCTCATCCGATCCGGAAAGCGTTGGTTGTGTCAAACAAGACAGGAAATGGACACGTGGGAAGTGTCCAGTCGGAGAGAAGCGGCGATCTAACAGAAAATGGCGGTGGTAGATATGCAAGGAATGATTCGACGGTCAGGCAGAATTATAGTGGAATGATAACAGGTGACGTCGTCCAACGGGCCGGCAGGGACAACTCACCCCCGCACCACGAGTTCTGTAGGGATTCAAATCCACCGGCTAGATCGCGTATGGCACTCCACTCATTTATCCTCAACCGCTTTGCAGTTGAGTAAGCATCTGAAATTTCCTGAAGACTGTTACTCCGAGTCCTCGGCCTGTTCAAACGTCCGGTGGTTGCACAGAAGGCCCAGAACCACTGACGCGCTCTCCAGAACCCGTGCACGACTTCTATAGGAAGCTGCGCTACAGGAAGTTCACCACTACAGAGGAAATTAAACTATTCACGTCAAAGGTGGCAAGTTGGAACGAGGTAAGCCTGAACATAGTCCTCCCATGCAATTGGTTCGAAGGGTGGTGAAGTCGACGTCCTAAAAGGGTAGAATTACAGTCTGTGCATGAATTTGCAAGCGTCGTCTTACTTCTGCATGAGAATTGTCGTCGTAGTGTGTATGCGGGGTTTTTCTATAGGGTTTGGTTCATGATTGAGCCACTGTCAAGGCTCACCTGTAGACAATCGTGAATTTATCGACTGTGTGCATGATAGAGGCGTAGCTCTACGCTCTGTCTAAGGAAATCCAAAAGGACCATCTTTTTATGTGCCAGCCCGCTTAGACCAACACAGCAAGCTTTTACCATGTCAGGTGGGTTCATTAGGAAAGAGCCTATAGACTCAAAGAAGCTACAGGAAACCCCTGAGGTGGTAGAACTGTTCTCTCGTGCCCGGTGGATGTCATTCTATGACAAACTTCAAGGTTATGATGACGAGGTTGTAGAAGAATTCCTGCGAGCTTTGCAGCCAAAGTCAAAAACGCTGGCCGTTGTCAATTTCAGAGGTTTGACCCTCAGACTCACCCCACAGTTCATTAGCAGGGTCACTGATCTCCCGATGGGGGTACCTTGGGATAAGGAGGAAAGAAAACTGGGCCAGAAGGCTAAGAAGGAGTTCTTTCTGCCGGAGGAGCAATTCTCAGAGGACAAGAACGGAGTTTGAAGAGACAGCCTACAGCCGCTCTGGAGTGAGGTCAGCCTCCAAATTATGAAGTATATCACGTGCGAGGGGCGATTCAACATCGTGTATGGATACCATTTCCGGCTACTCACAGAACTTAGGCACCAAATGGACCTACCCTCAAAGAACAAGTTGAGCATTCCTTACTTCCTCCTGCAGTCCATGACTGAATGTGCCACCAAATTAAGAGAGGGAATGCCAGACCAGGTATCCCATCATGGGCTCATTGGGCTCCTCGTGGAGGATGCACTCCACACGTACACCGTCCCTCTCTCCTGGGAAGCCTTTCGAAATTTGACTAAGGATGATGACATCCAAATTTTGGCTGAGGAGCTCACCTCCTCCAGCAGCAAGGAGAAGGAAGCAATTCAAATAGAGAAGAAAGGGAAAGGCCAAGAAACCATGGCCAAAGCACCAAAGAAAGAGCACAAGGGGAAACAAGAGAAACACCAGGCTGCCAAAACAGAGGATGACAAACCCACATTAACACCCAGGGAGAAAAGATTACAGAGCAGGGTGGAAAGGACTGAACAAGTCCACGTCAGTGAAGGCACCTCTAAGGCAGCCTCAGCAAAGTCAAAAGACAAAGCACCCTCAGCCAAGCAGGCTAAAACGGTGCCATCTGTGTCTACAGGAAAATTAAAAACGGCTTCTACAGGAAGCCAGAAATCAGCCGCTACAGGGCTTTCTACAGGAAGCCCTGAGAAAGGAAAACAGGAGGGGAAGACGGCTGAAATCCTTGCTAGGGAGGCAGCAGCTGTGCTGGCCACCCTAAGTACCCCTCCCAAGCCAAAGGAAAAATGAAAGAGGGAGACCCCTCTATATTTAAAAGCAAGGAGAAGTGTAAGAATCAAAACAGGCAGGCCCCAACCTCCATCCAGTGACCCAATTACCATAGAAGACACCCCTACATCGCCAAGGGAGAGGTCCCCCTCAAACATATCAGTCACTTATGAGCGGGGGAGCCCGAAGACAACTGCCTGGAAGGAGAGAATGGAAAGGTTGGCTTCAAAAACCCCGCTACAGGATGCTGAGGCCGTTCTACAGGAAACATTGGCCAGGCTCAAGGAGACCGAAAGAATGGAGGGAGAGGCAGCCACATCACCACCAAGGGAAGAAGGAGGAGAGCCATGGAGGGAAGAAGAGGTAGAGCATATTCCGAAACCTAGTCCCCAGCCAAGCTTGAGCTCTTATTATAACTTTTTGGAGGCTGGAAAAATTATACCACAGAAATTCACGGTGCCGCTTTTCTTTGCGTTGGAGGAAGAAAGAGTGAGAACCCACACATGGATGAGGATAGCTAAATCTAAAGGAGTAGCAGAGATAGGCCCCTTGGAGGAACAACTCAAGGAGGCAAGAAGAGAATTAGTTATGGCAAAACACGTGGGAAACTGCCAGCGGGTATTCCTACAGGAAGAGAATGAGAAACTCAAGCTGCAGCTACAGGAACAAAGGAAAGAAAGGGGCACAGCATCAGAGGACACTACAGCAGAACCTCAAGGCAAAGAAGGACTGCAAGTTGGTCTTGGGGAACTAAACCAGCATCTACAGGAAAGGGAATTGCAAGCACAAATCGAGATACAAGCTCTCAAACAGCAGTTGCAACAAAAAGAGGCACAACTGGCCTGCATGGCCAGTTGGGCCATGGATGCTCTACAATGTAGACAACCGGCCAAATCTTATGGCCTATACCTACAGGACCAATGGCTGCAATTCCAAATTAATGCATTGGCACAGAGGGGTATCTCCCAAATCCAAGACCCCCAGCAGTTCACAGATTTATGCAATAGCAGTTCAACAGAGGACAAGGCCAAGCTATCGGAGTTCTATCTCCATAATTTGGCCCTTCCTAATGTGACTTCATGGGATCCCAACACAGTCGTGGGAGATATGCAGTTGATGGAATTTGCCTCATGGTTGAACCATGAAGAAAAGAGAGCAGCAGAGGTCAAAGAGGTCATGAACCGAGAGTTACATGAACCACTGCTGATTAGAGCAGAGACAGGGGACCCCACTGCATTGATATCAGCCCACCAACACTTAGCAACCGACTCTCAGGCTTTATTGAAATACATGGATCAGCAGGCTCAGGCCATAGCACATTTCGAGGATATGGAGCGATTATTAGGGGACAATTGTGTTCATGCTTGCACCCGCCGGTGGAACACCTTGTCCCACAGCCTCAAAATCAGGGAATATCACACTCCAACTCGAATGAGGGAAGCTCTAGTATGGGTGCCCCTCTACAAGAAGTCCATATAGAACCTCCAAGCCAGCTGGATTGGCCTCAAGCTAAGCCCACCTTTGCTTTTGGGATTGATGGAAGGCAGCACAGAGAAAGAAGAGCATAATCAGTGGGAAGAGGTGGAAAGGAAGGTTGGGTTCCATGGCAGTGAGGAGGATACTACTTCAGAAGCCTGGGATGTGAGAGTGGCAGTGAAAGCGATGAAGGACGAGGAGCTGGATTAGTTGCTCAGGGATGAGCAATCATTTTAGCAGCGGGGTGATGATGAGCCCCAAATTTGGTAACATTTTGGGCTCATTTGGCCTAACTGCCTTTGCTCAATCCTTCTTTTTTCATAACTTCTGCATCATTTTTTAGTATGTTTATGTCATTTGTACGAATAAGGGTAGTCACTATTCCTAGGTGGCTAACACGTGCTCATTTCAGGATTTTTTGACACATGTGGAGCAAAACCAAGCAGACAAGGGCTACGAGACAGCCAAGCTTGGGTTGAGGATTCGTAGGGGGGTTGTCTATGGCATTAAATAGCCTCCCTCGGGATCTTCACCCCCAACTCCGAGCTCCAAAGGCCACCAAAACCGGATCTAGAAGGCAGCCAAACAGATTTTGTGGAAGCAGCTATTCACTCCCAGTTTGGTCAGCCAAGTCCCATAGATTTAGGAGGCCAGCTAGGGCCTCGTGGTGTATAAATGTGAGGGCTTCATCCTTCGAGAGGGACTTTTTTGAAAAACTTTTGCACATCCTGCACTACAAGCTGCTAGCTCGGTTTTGTTCTTTTGTAGCCATTATTGGCATGACTCTTGACTTATGATTATTATTTTAATGGGAAGCAGTCAAATTTGACATCAGCTCTGAGTTTTTTTAAGGAGCCATAGCTCTCGGGGTTGGGCCCAACCTGAGAGCCTAGGGCCTCCTTCTTTGTATTGACATCTTTCCTTTCAGCATTATGATTTTCATTGTATTAATTTGAAACACAGTTTGTTGAGATAGATCTCGTTGTGTGGTTAAATAGGTTATTGTTGAAAAATAGAGTTGCTTCGGATGTCTAGAATAGATTAACGAGATAAGAATTGATAAAAGCTTCAGAAAAGGGTTGCCTGCACTCTCGTTTTCACCTCTTTCTAGGGGCAGGAATTGCAGACAGTGCTGCCCAACAAAAACACTAGTTCGCTTACCCATGCAATCTTTGGTGCAATGTTTTCATTTGTAGGAGTTATTCATGTGTTCAGATCTCTTGGAATGTTTCTTTGCTTAAGTACTGTACATGGTTCTCTTTAGAAATAACACTGTTGTTCAGTGGTTTCGTTGACAGTTAAGATAGACTGGTTAATATTTTGATTGTGTGCAGGACGTGGTTGATTTCGTTAAGTGTCCATTGTGTTGTGCATCTCCATCACTCTCTCGTCCATCTAAGCTTCGTCCAGGCCAACTACTCCCTCTCCAATTTAGGTCCCTCGTCTCATAACTACTTGCCTGCCCACATAACCCTACCTTCTTGCTCTTCCATTGCCTCAGCCTTCTTTAAGACAAGTTAGCTCCCCACACCCTCTCATCACTTCATCCCTCAGTCACTGAATCATTCCAGACCCCTACCCTACCTCCCTATCCATTCATGCATCCTCTTTCACTCACCCATCATCCAAAATCCAACCATAGAACATCCTGTAGAAATTCTGAACATCCTGTAGAAATTCCTGAAACATCCTGTAGAACCCCTGCAGACTTCCTGTAGAAGCTCCCAAATGAGGTTTCTTGGTAGCCAAACTTGGTGAAACTCTCCAGAAGGGTGTTAAGGACTCCTTAGACCCCTGTTGAACCTCCCCAACCTTTTCCAAGCCTTTCTCCTCCTTGCTTCACCCTTGCACAGTAAAAATCCAGTTAAAAGCATCTGCATGATAACTCAAATAACTTATTCAAAAATACAAAAAGATGTGTCTTCAGATAGAGATAGCATAGGCATGTGCATTTTACCTCTGTAGGATTAATGGCATATCTTTCAATAGTTTGCATCTTCTCCTTTGCATCAGTAGGACTAGCTGGTAACATTAGGGTTTGCTAGGGTTTTTTCTACTTTTTGGGTTTTTAGTTTCTTTCTGCAAGTAGATCTGTTTCTTTTGAGTTAGCTTCCATCTATCAGTTAAAAAGCTTCTTCTAAGAGCCCATAGAAGTTGGCTTAAGCCCCTAGCAGACTTGTGCCAGCTGACCAAGTGATAGTTGCGGCAAGAGCTAGTACTTGTGCATACAGCACTGTCGCTTCCAAGTTTGTTACGAACTACCGGGTTGATAAAAGCAAAGAAGGGAGCCCTAGGAGTTGCAGCATTATTGCTGCAATACTGGAGCCCACCAGAGAGCTTCCTAGCTATAAAGTCTATGGTAGAAGAAATGTATAGGGACTTTAGAAAGCATAAGGATGAAGATTCATCAGGTTCTAAACAAGATAAAGAATAAGAAGAATCACATAACCATGACCACTCAAAAGGAAAAGGGAAAGAGGAAAACTTTCTCACACCTCCTAATAGCCCTGTGCATAATAAGAAAGCATCTTTGATTAAGCTAGATGTTAAATTTTACTTGCCTATATATGATGGAGACCTAAATGTTGAAAAGATGGACAATTGGAATAGACAAAATTATGTGTATTGCAGAGTGCAGAACATCGACTCAGACACGAGCAAAATTCAGCTGGCAAGCCTACGCCTAGGAGGCACTACCTTGGTTTGGTGGGAAAGAAAAACCCAAGCTGAAACGAAAAGACATGGTAAGACCATCTCTGTCTGGAGTGACTTTGTTTTTGCAATTAAGAAGCAGTTCTATCCATTGGCCTACATGCAACAAGCCATGATGAGTTGGAAAACTCTTCGGCAGTTGAAAGGGCAAAGTGTGCAAGGATACAGTCAAGAATTTATAAAGAGAGCATTGATTCTAGGGATCTCATTAGACTCACCAGAGACTCTTTTGAAGTATATTGGTGGTCTACACAACTACATGAGGCATACCATCCTCATGTTTAATCCCTCTAGTATAGATGAGGTATCTGTACAAGCTACTCATCTAGAGGCTAGAGGAAAGAATGGAAATCTAGAAGTTGGGGGACCATTCCAACCCACTGCAAGCAAGAGCAAGGAGAAAAGAAAGCAGAAGTGGAAAGCAAGGAAGGCTAACATTGCACAAAAAGGCAAAGCTTCAAGCACGCACTATAAAAAGGATGGGCATGATGATGAGCACTGTTGGATTCTGCATCCAGAGCTGAGACCTAAGAAGTCTGAGGGCAAGAAGAAGAAGACTGCTGCAGCCATAGGTATAAAACGCAAGAATTATAAAGCATCTACTAGTAATCCTGCTCAATCTATTATTGATGAAGAACATGAGAGAAAAATACATGAGCATTTCCATATTTGAGTTATTTCCAAACATCAAAAGATTGATACTTTGTTTGATAGTGGCTCACAAGTAAATTTTATTTCTGAAGCAATTGTAAAGAAATTTGGATTAGCAACTACACCTCACAAGAAACCATACCCATTAGGATGGTTGAATGATAAAGCACAACTACAAGTGACTAGATAGTGCAAACTCAAGTTTTCTTTTGGGTCAGCATTTGTAGATGAGGTTGAGTTAGACATAATTCCTTTGGATATATGTGGAATTTTTTTAGGAAGTCCTTACTTGTATGATAGAAAAGCTATTTTCTATAGAGCTGAGAACAAGTATCTACTTGTTCAAGATGGAATCAAATACTTTGTAAGAGCTCATAATCTCAAGAATAATTATACCCTCATAAACTCAGGGCAGATGAAAAGAATGATAAATTCATGCAAACAATTCTTGCTAATGGTTGTAAAGGAAAAGAAACCTGATAAAACCAATGTATTTGAGGGCTGTAATGCTAAGCAGCAAGCTGATATAGAAAAGATTGTTTCAAAGTATGATGTTCTATTTTAGGAACCTAAAGGTCTGCCACCCAAAAAGGAAATAGTACATGATATTATTTTGCGGCAAGATGTTCCATTGCCTAACATTGGAATGTATAGGTTGTCTGCTTTAGAGAATGTTGAAATCAAGAAGCAGGTGCAGGGGTTGCTCGAGAAGGGGTTCATCGGGCCTAACACATCACCATGTGGGTCACCAATTGTTTTGGTGAAAAAGAAAGATAACAATCAAAAATCGTTATCCCCTTCCTCGCATAGATGATCTTTTAGATCAATTAAAGGAAGTTGTTTATTTCACCAAGCTGGATTTGCACAGTGGATACCATCAGGTCAAAGTTGCAGAGCAATATGCATGGAAGACTGCTTTCAAAACAAAGCAGGTATTGTATGAGTGGCTGGTTATGCCTTTTGGCTTTACCAATGCCCCTGATACTTTCATGAGATTAATGAATGATGTGCTCATACCTTTTCTTGATGATTTTGTTATTGTGTATCTGGATGACATTCTAATTTTTAGTAAAATGTGGGAATAACACTTAAAGCATGTTAAACAGACATTAGATGTTTTGAAAAGAGAAAAAATTTATGTTAAACTCTCAAAATGTGAATTTGGAAAAACATCTCTAAATTATTTGGGTCATATAGTAGGGGGTGGTGAATTGAAAATAGATCCCTCTAAAGTGGCAGTCATTGTAAACTGGCCTAAACCCAAGTCTACTACAGAAGTGAGAAGCTTCCTAGGAGCAACACAATATTGGAGGAAGTTCATCTCTAACTTTTCCTCAATTGCAGCTCCCTTACATGCTTTGACAGGATTGAACAAGGTGTTTCAGTGGGGAGGCAAACATCAGAAAGCCTTCGACACCTTGAAAGAAAAGATTAGTACAACACCTATACTATCACTGCCTGATCTTCAAAGACGATTTAAGATCCAAACAGATGCCAGTGACTATGCCATGGGAGCAGTGTTGACACAGCACGGTAAACCCATATGTTATCATTTTGAGACTTTTAATCCTGCAATAGTTAACTATCCTACATATGATAAAGAATTGTATGCATTAGTTCAGAGTGTGAAAAAGTGGAAACATTACTTAATGGGAAAAGAGACAGTAATACATATTGATCATCAACCACTTCAATATCTACACTCCCAAACTAAGTTGCAGCATTCAAGACATTACAGGTGGATGGATTTTCTACAAAGTTTTATTTGGTCATCAGATATAAAAAGGGCATACATAACAAAGTTGCAGACATGTTGTCTAGACCCATTATAAATGCATCTACTATACTTAAGCATAATTTTGTACTACATGAAAGCTACATTGAACAATATGCTCAAGATATAGACTTTAAAGATGTATATGCAACTATGAGTCAAGGAAAAAAGGTAGAAGAATTGGATTATTATGTGAAGGTTCGACTCTTATATCATTGTGGGAAACTTTGCATTCCACAAACAGAGAGAGTAAAGATAATTAGAGAGGCACACACTTCTTTGATATCAGGTCACTTTGGGGTAAGTAAAATAGTTGCACAACTGCAAAGATTTTGTTATTGGCCGAAAATGAATGAGACAGTTTCTAGATATGTAAGAGGGTGTACTATGTGTGCTAAAAGCAAGCCCAGCAATAGAAAACTAGGCTTGTACACTCCATTACCAGTTCCTTCTCACCCTTGGGAAAGTGTTTCCATGGATTTTATTGGAGGATTGTGTAAGTCTAGGAAAGGTCATGATTATCTATATGTGGTTGTGGACAGGTTCAGCAAAATGTGCATTTTTATACCTTGTAATAAACAGATTACAACTTAACAAACTGCAAAACTATTATTTGAACATGTATGGGTTCATTTTGGATTACCCACTTCTATTGTATCCAATCAAGACACCTGATTTGTGGGGAAGTTTTGGTCAAATCTGTGGGAGCTGATGGAAACCCAACTAAAGAAAAGCACAACTTTACATCCACAAAACAATGGCCAGACAAAGGTAGTTAACAGGACAGTGATCCAGTTACTCAGAGGATATTGCAGCAAACATCCTAAGCTTTGGGATGAACATTTGTGTTATGTGCAGCATGCTTACAATAGAGCAAAACACTCTTCTACATAGAGATCTCCTTTTGAAACCTGTTTTGGTTTCACACCAAGGTCTCCTTTGGATTTTGTCTTTGGTAAAGATATCACAATTGATGGACACAGTGATGTGGACAAGGAAACTAGGCTCATTGAACAGACCCAGGAGATCCACCAGGTAGTACAGGAACAGTTGGAAAAGAGCTAATCCAAATACAAGGCAAGGCATGAAAAGCATCGGATGGAGCATAGTTTTCAAGTTGGAGACCAGGTCTGGCTGTATATCAACAAGGACAGGATGCAAGGTGAAGGTAAAAAGCTAAAGCCTATCAAGTATGGACCTTTTAGGATACTTGAGAAGATTGGTGAAGATGCTTTTCACCTTGATCTACCAGCTTACATGCACATCTAATCAGTCGTAAATGCATATTTCTTGAGATTGTTTGAACCTTCAATGATTGAGGATCCTGAAGAGAAAAGTCAATTGCCTTCTATTGATGACCTACTACCTGAATATCTGAATGAATTGTAGGAAGACATAGTCTTGGACATGAAGGTGAGGACAACGCACAGAGGATATGTTTAATACCTCAGAATTGGACTCAAAGGTTTGAAGCCGAGTAATGCAAAGTGGATTAAGATTGGGCAAGTGAGACAGCAGTACCCTCACTTAGTCAATGCTTGAAAGAAAACCAACTTTTGGTCATCCAAAAGCTTTTCAGTGGGAATGTCGTGATCCGAATTAGATCCATAAAGAATGATAAACAGAGCCATGGTTGTACCGGGTCAGGACAGACTTCAAAGAATTTACAACAGCGATCAAAAACACCTCTAAACTAGTGGCAATGGCAACCAGTGTGGAACGACAAGGAACTCGGTCATCGCACCATGGAGACTGCGCAGGAGGCGAAATTAGCCCCTGGGAGGCCTGAATCATGTAGAAATTTTGAATAATATGACACTTATCCACAGAGATTATCTTGATTATACACTATTGCGGAATGCATGCATAATACATAACCTCCTCTACGTTGATCATCAATTTGCAGAATCAAAACATTCGCATGCGCACATTGAAACACATTAATAACACATATCAACACATTATGTAACCGGGGAAAGCATACAGCTGAAAACCCCCAACTATCTGTATATTATATTGATTGAGAACATGTAGCAATGCATAGTATAATACTCCTCGCAAGTACTCAGTACTGTCTCCACTTGTTACACACAAACTATCTCAGATCTGAGTCAATCACAGGTTCAAATCTCCTCCGCTGCTCGCCTGCCTCCACTGCGCAATCCTGCATGAGAATAGATGAGAATGGCTGATCCAAACTCGTATTTCACTTGGCTGAGCCACGAAATCTTCATTGGCAATACTCAATCCATTGATTGTGCAAATCTCATGCACAACTATAGTCACAACTGACAGCTGTCTTGCCCTTTCACTCATCTCTAACACTTGTCTCCACTAAATTGTCCATGCACTGAGTTAACTGATATATTCTTTAGTTGCTTTATGAGTTAATAATTAGTGAATTAATTAATAATTAATTCACATCACTCATCACTAGTGTATTCTACAGTTAGACTAAATACAACTAGTTCAACTAAGTCAAACTGAACACAACTCCATCAACTCCTCAATCAACTCCACCAAACTCAACCACTTGAGTTCTAACTGAATTCCACCATGCAATAGCTCAACTGACCCATAAGAAAAAGCATATTTCCTTCTAACAGCTACATGTGCCACATCCATAGCTCGAACTGAAGTGCTCCAAGAGGATAAGAAAATGTTTATAGTCCAAATATTATTAAGAGCTAATAATATACGACTGTTCTATTTTTAGCCTGGCAGTCTAAAAATAGACTCCGCCCATATGTCTAAAAATAGAAGCCCATCTATTTTTACCAACATGACCAATCATCCACAAATAGCATCCTGCAATTCATAGACCATGATCCATATGTCTAAAAATAGACTTTGCGCCAAAAATAGCCTGCAGGCCCACTTAGTGAAGGCGACTTCTTTTCACTAAGATCCATCATCTTGTTGCGTTTTCAACACTCCCTCTCAACAAGATATGGATTATCTGCAACCCCTATCCTGCAACTCTGCAATGTTCTGCATGCAACACATTTGCCCGGTCTACTTGCTCCAACAACACTTGGAACAAAAACACTCCCAACTGACCACTCCGTTGGGCTAGGAACATACTCTGATGCTGAAACTCTACCTGCTGCTGATAAGTGCTCCCTCTCTGACATCTGCGCTACTGCAACATCTCCATGCATCTCGCACCATTGCACACCTCTCTAGGCTACCTAGCACTGTGCAAAACACGTGTGCCTCTCACATTGCTGGAGCCTGCTAGCTATGCGCTGTCGAGGGATTACCTGCACGGTCGCTCTCTCTGCCACTCCATCCGCATCTGTCTCTACCCAATCAGCCAGTTCCTACTACTCCACATCGGGGCTCTTGTAGCAAGGTCTCATCCAAGAGGTTGGGTACCTCAAGGATCCTGCCCCTCCTCCTTGGGACGATCAATCCACATCACCCCACCTCCTACCTGGAGGTATGGCTACATGCGATCCCTCAGCCCACCTGGATCGAAGTTTCCCCCTATTGGAGGTCTCTACATGAGTAGATGTCTCTACTCAATCTCCTCTTAGCTTCCCTTGTTGTGGCTGCTCCACAACCTCCTGAAGTTGTTGCACCAATTATGGCTCCTCCACAATCGTCTTAGACTTCTTCTGGCTCTGCATGTTGAGAGGTAATATACGCTCCCTCTCAACTACCAAGTCTCCAACAGTTGCCTCGCTTCTCAAGGCTTTGCATGCATCTTGAACCTCAAGAGCATATAGGTTCTTGACCCGTGAACCAATCTACTTCACCTGTCTAGTGATGATGTCTCTAAGGAAAACCTTTCCCTTACTGAAGACTACATCATAGCCTCTATCTTCCAGCATCGCGATCGACACCAAGTTTCTCTTCAGTCCTGGTATATACTTGACATCGGTCAAGGTAAGGCGAGCTCCATGCTCCCTCTGAAAAATAATCGTGCCTACACCTGAGACACTATACTTCTCATCATTACCCATCGCTATGAGTATTTGGAGATCATTCTCCTCCAAAGTACTGAACAAACTCTTATCACCGGTCATGTGGAAAGAAGCTCCACTGTCAATAAACCAACCACTTCCCACCATGGATGAAACCATGCATGCGAAGAGTGTGAAATCCAACTCAAACAGTGAAGCAAGTGCCTCACCTTCAGATCCTTCCCTGGATCCCTTCTTGGATTTCCTCCGTGGACAATTTGTAACATAATGGCCCACCTCATGACAACGAAAGCATCGCACTTTCGATTTTTTAACCTTCTTCCCATCATTGGAAGAACTGGATTCGGAAAGAGAAGCCTTCTCCTTCCCCTCCTTTGCTTTGGCAGCCAAAGCACAATTTTCTTCATCAGATTCCTTTGATGAAGATCCGTCCCTGGTATTCCGCCTGATCTCCTCTTGCACAAGATCCGACCAAAGTCTCTCCCATCCTGGAAATTTCTCCCAACCATTGACAGAGTCCTGATAGGAATGCCAACTCTTCGAAAGACCAAGGAGATCCAAGCTCACCAAGTCCTCATCATCAACAGTCACCCCCACACTTCCTAGCTCATCCCGGCATTGGGTGAACTTCGTGAGATACTTGGGCATACTGTCGCCATTCTCACACTTAATGTTTCTGAGTTTATCCTTGAGTGCCAACTTCCTCTGGTCACTCTTGATTTTGGAATAAATCTGTCAACGCTTTCCACATCAAGTATGGAGAAGCCTTTCCATGCAGGCTGGATACAATGTGATCCTTCACACCCTCCAACAGAATCCTTCGACACTTTGATGTCTTCTTTTTCCAAGCCTCAACATGAGCAGCATCAATAGGCTTTGGGACCTCAGCCTCTATGAAATCCTTCAACCCATTGTCATCTAACACCGCCTCCATCCTATCTTTCCATGCAATATAATTTGAGCTGCCTTCAAGAGCATACTCCAATCGCAATCCATTGCAAGACATTTCAACTTTGACACCAAGAAAACATTGCTGCAAATTCGAATTCCACCAGCTCAAAACTCAACCGCTTCTAATCTAAAATTCGTGAGAACAAATTATTTCTCGTACAGAGGTTGACTGCATGGGCATTCACCGGATATCTCACCTTCCAAAATAAGGATGAATCCAGAGGCTACCTAGCCCGATTACAGACTCTGCCTGAAGAAATAAAATGTAATCACTTTCTGAATAATAGATCTGATGATCAACTCTGATCTAATACCATGTAGAAATTTTGAATAATATGACACTTATCCACAGAGATTATCCTGATTATACACTATTGTGGAATGCATGCATAATACATAACCTCCTCTACGTTGATCATCAATTTGCAGAATCAAAACATTCGCATGCGCACATTGAAACTCATCAATAACACATATCAACACAATATGTAACCGAGGAAAGCATACAGCTGAAAACCCCCAACTATCTATATATTATATTGATTGAGAACATGTAACAATACATAGTATAATACTCCTCGCAAGTACTCAGTACTATCTCCACCTGTTACACACAAACTAGCTCAGATCTGAATCAATCATAGGTTCGAATCTCCTCCGCTGTTTGCCTGCCTCCATTGTGCAATCCTGCATGAGAATAGATGAGAATGGCTGATCCAAACTTGTATTTCACTTGGCTGAACCACGCAATCCTCATTGGCAATACTCAATCCATTGATTGTGTGAATCTCATGCACAACTATAGTCACAACTGACAGGTGTCTTTCCCTTTCACTCACCTCTAACACTTGTCTCCACTGAACTGTCCATGCACTGAGTTAACTGATGTATTCTTTAGTTGCCTTATGAGTTAATAATTAGTGAATTAATTAATAATTAATTCACATCACTCATCACTAGTGTATTCTGCAGTTAGACTAAATACAACTAGTTCAACTAAGTCAAACTGAACACAACTCCATCAACTCCTCAATCAACTCCACCAAACTCAACCACTTGAGTTCTAACTGAAGTCCACCATGCAATAGCTCAACTGACCCATAAGAAAATCATATTTCCTTCTGACAGCTGCATGTGCCACATCCGTAGCTCGAACTGAAGTGCTCCAAGAGGATAAGATAATGTTTATAGTCCAAATATTATTAAGAGCTAATAATATTCGACTGTTCTATTTTTAGCCTGGCAGTCTAAAAATAGACTCCACCCATATGTCTAAAAATAAAAGTCCATCTATTTTTACCAACATGACCAATCATCCACAAATAGCATCCTACAACTCATAGACCATGATCCATATGTCTAAAAATAGACATAGTCTAAAAATAGACTTTGCGCCAAAAATAGTCGCGGGCCCACTTAGTGAAGGAAACTTATTTTCTCTAAGCTCCATCATCTTGTTGCATTTTGAACAGATCAGGAAACAGAGGTAGTTTTTTATGCACGATTATTAGCACTGGGTGAAAAACCTCAAAATGGAGAAGCCTTGAGCACTCAGACGCATGGGAGCCAAGAAAACCATGGGAAAAAAGGCTAAGCGCTAAAGGCGGGACCCACTCCAAAACCAGTGGTATTGATCTGGGGCATCCATGGGCGGTAAGCAGTTTTGATGGAAAAGGAGCAATTCCACTCAGCTCCCGACACGTGGCAAGCGGAGGAGAGAGAAAACTCCGCTCATCACGTGCTAACGGTCAAGCTAGTCAACCGCATGGGAAGAATAAATGGCGTCAAATCTGTGGGTTCCAGATCTAACGGCTGAGATCGTTCCCGATGGAGAAGATGGAATTGATGGGGGATTAAGCCGTGATATGAAAGAATTTGAAGTTCGGATTGACTGCCACGATGGAAAAAGACTCATTCCATGACGTAACCGAAGAATTGAACCGACAACACAGGATGGCGCAATTTGCAGGAGGACAAGTGGCCACTCCCTGTGAGCCTAATGATGATGCCGAGAACAGGGAACTCCAAGCACAACTACAAGCAAGCAATCTGACAAAGGTGGAAGACAAACCGAACTACCATGAGTGCAAATGGTTTAAAGCCATGAATAGAGAACAGAAAGGACAACCAAGAGTCGGGAACCCAGAGAGGAACACCGAAGACAGAAGACAGAGAAGAGAAAGAATCAGTGAAGCAAAAAGCAGAAAGAAGACAGAGGGCCAAGCTAACCAAAGGCAGCGTCGAAGCACTAGAGAGCTTGAGAGATTCAAGCCATCCCTGAGAGGATCTATCAGACCAGAGAGGTCAAAGCGCTGGTAAGGAGGAGAGTTTGTGTACTCCAGTGGCTTGGGGAATCCAAGAACCAACCTGCCAAGCCAATCTGTTTCAGGAGACTCATATTGAGCTCCTTCATTGTAATTCTCTGCTTCAAGACACAATAAAAAGAAGGCCACCATTGAGAGTTGGACTAGAGATGTAGCCCTGGAGGATAGCGTGAACTCCTTATTAATTCCTTTTGTTCTTGTCTTTTCTTACTATATTTCTCTGTTGTTTTCCATTTTAAGTGTCTGTGTATTTGCAATCTGATCGATTCATTGCTTAAATAACATAGACACACACACCAAAATATGAGTCTGTAATACCTTCATTTAATAAATCTTTAACTGAGGTCACTCATTGGGTGATTATCAGATCACATCTCCACCTTGAGGAACAACAAAGTTATTACACCCATCAATGATAGTTCTTCTCAATGAATTGTATGGATTTCTAATGAGAAATCCATTAGAAAAAAACATTGTTCCTCAAATAATTGTATAGGTTTCCCTTTCAAAGACAACATGCACACGTGCATCACTCATCTTTACATACAAATATCAAGCTTTGAGATAACTCTGGCATGTGTAGGACCCGAAGGAGGTTTTTTATTCCGCCATCCTTGAGCAACAACTTGATTCGTCCATGCCCTTTTATTTTTATTGTTGATTCATATTGTACGAAAATGCCACCTCCATTATGTTTTCATATTCATAAAACCATTCCCTATGGGGAGTCATATGACAAGAATCTCTTAATATGATCAATCATACAAGTACACATCCCCTTCTACTTTTAAGAAGATATTCCCTTCTATGAAAGGAACATTAATAGATATTTCCCTTTATCAAGACTTTAGACTTGCAATCCTTATTGTATTGCCCCAATTTACCACAACTCCAACATTTCCTTAAGGATATTCCTAGGAGTTAAAATCAACCTCTAGGTTTAGATCTCCAAATTAGGGACATATTTTATTTCTATCCAATTAATTTCCTCTTATGTAATAGGAACTTTTTCTATGACTATCCATGGCTTTCCATAATTTCGTCTAATAATATTGATGAAACCGCATCCTTGTTATAGCTCCAAACCTCACTTTTGATGTTTGTGATGCTGCACTCATGGCCTAGGGCAACCCCTCCTTCCAGACCTGGTCCAAAATTTAAAAAACAGTGTTTTATTCCCTATACGTGACATTTCCCTGAGATAAACGCGTGTGTACACGAATCTGTGTATACTCAACCCACGTATATGTCTTAAAACACTTAAAAAATAAATAAATCTCCTTAATTTGAGGAGGAGATCGCAGGTTTTACCTGCTGATTACCTATTAGTGCCCGTGGCCCAACTGTTCCCAATGAATTCCAAACTAAAAAACTACTTTGGGAGAAATATAAAAAGGCTTCAATGGGAAGGCCTAAGGGAGGAGAGAAGAGAGAGAAAGGTTACTATGTTGAGATTTCCCTGACCAGGTATGAAGATCTTAGTGCCTCCTGCACTTCCCCCATTTACAGGAAACCCTTGTTTCCTTGTGTGATGATGTCTATCTACTACTTGAGATATCATGGAGTAAGTCATGGAAGGAGTTTGTTAAAGGCTTGAGACTGGACGAATCCAGAGGACGGTTCCACTTGGAGCCCGCGAAAGGACGAATCAGGTGAAATTATTCCTTTCTGTAGTATATTTGTCTATAATAAAAGAAACACTTGTCTTTGTTCCTAATATAAATCTTCTTCATGTTTATGATATCCATGTTATGATTCATATATGAATGGTTGTTTAATTGCATAACTAACTACCTTTCAATATACTATGAAGATGATTTCTTTATGATGTTTAGTCCATATACTGTTGTACTTTCTTGAATTGATTGTTTTGCAGGTTGAAGGAGCAAAAGGAACTCCAAGAGGGTTTGGACCCTGGTAGGATCTTCTCAAATGAAGGACCCCCAGGTACGCCCCTTATTGTATAGTTTTCTTATATTAGCATTATGGCTATATGGAATGTGTGTTTCTCTGTATAGACAACCTCTGATCTGCTAGGGTATCAACCCAAGACCCTAGGGAATTTATCCCTTAACAGAATTGGCGACTCCACTAGGTACAACAATATTGTTGTTCCTAGTTTGGGTTTATTCAAGCCAATCAGGGCTCAGCTGTCTATTTGCTTGCTGTTACCGTGTAGTCTATTCTTGTAGGAACTTGAATTGTAAGTTTGATCAGTTTCTTCAGACTGTTTATTGTTTTTCCTTGAAATCTTTTATATACGCTATTTTTCCTATTTACAGAAGCATATATATGCATGTTTCTTTAAGTTAACCTACATATACGCAAGTTTCCTTAGGCTCAGTCGCGTATACACGCAGCTGTACATCAATAGAGTCGCGTATATCTTGTAATTTTCAAGATTTTTCAAATCTTTTTGTTTCTGAAGGTCTGTCTGCTGGTCTAGTTCAGTCCTGAACAGTTACTTTTCTGTGTCAGTCTTTAGTTTTATAGCAAGTATCTGATTTCAAATTCTCTCTGATTGTGGAAAGTGTTGGTCTTATTTGTTTTTCTTGCAAATGTCATCGTTTTTGCTTAAGCACCCAAGATTTCTTGCTAGGAATCTTGGATGCTCTGTGTTTCCAGGGTAGAAATATTGATTTCAATCTTTGTGTCAAGTTTTGTTTTGGAGACTTTTTGGTTTGCATGTCAAAACTGTATCTTTATGACCATCTGCTTTTCTTGCTTTCCGAAAGTTGTTGAATGACACTTTCTTGAAAATTGTCTTTTTGATCTTTTGGTCTTTGTTGCCAAACTCTCATTGCTGCTTTTGATTGTTAAGTGCATCTCGAAACACATTTTTATTGTTGAGTTTTCATCCATTTTGTGTTGTCAACTTGCAAAGTGTTTTGTTGCGGATTTTTCAATCATAAAGTTTCAGTCTTGTTGAGAGCACTTTTGAAAAGACGTTTTTGTTTTTGCTTTTGAAGGAAACTTTTGAAAAACTCGGTTTTGCTTTCTTGAACTTTGTTTTGATTTAGTTTCTTTTAGTGAATGAAAGTGTCTTTTTTTTGTGTTGAAACTTGCTTTTAGTGTAGAGAAGAAAATGAGCATTAGCAACTCATATTCCATCTAAACATTTTAAGTGGCAAATCATATTGATAAACAAGTTACTTTCATTTCTTGATTTAGAGTAGTCTTAAGTCTTGCATCAGCATGTACTCATTGCATTAGGATAAATTTGCACATCTTTTTAGGACATCCATAGTTTTGTTAACTTTTGTGAGTGTGAAGCGTGAGTAAAAGAAAAGAAAAGAAAAATTTGTTGCTTTCTTTGAAGTTCCTCTGAACCTAGTAGAAATTTCTTTCATCGAAAAACGAAAACAAGTGCATTTGCATGTAGTTTGGTTTTTATTAATTTCTTTTGCGTCAAAACACCACTAGTTTCACTTCCGCTTATCCCTTGACTTAAAGAACAACCCATTTAAAAACAAGCGCTAATTAAAATATACTAGAACTTTTTATAATTTTCAAGTTAGACACACCAACAAGTTTTAGGATATTTTAGGGCCTTGGATTAGGCGAGTGGAGAGATAACTCTCCAAGGCCATTTAAACTGTCAAACATAGGAGTTTGAATAGTGAGTGAAAATCCAATAGTGTTAGGGAGACCAGGAAAGCTCCGGATCTGGGAGTTAAGCACGAGGGTTTTTGAAGACAGGGAAGAGAGATACCCCCTCTCCTACTTGTCGGATCTTACCTCAAGATTGTTCCGCCTGGCTTCTGACACGAGTTGGTAACCTTAGTTGCTACTCCTAGGGATCTACACAGGTGGCTGTGGAGGGGAATCCCATGGCACCTGAGGTCGACGTTGTATACGGTACTATTGGAGGGCACCCTTGCGAAGCTTGGGGGCTTGCACTGGCACAGGCTGTTGTTTGGAGGTCAGCGTAACTTCCTCTATTACCTCCGTTGATAGGACTGGGCCATCATTATCCCAGACTATCTTCGGAAGGCCCCTTACTTCACTTTCTTCTATTTTGGTTTCCGGTCCTCATCACCCGGAGCAGAAATACTCGAAAGCTGTTTGACTAGATGATATCTTTTAGGGACTTTTTAGTGTGTGCTCTATGCTCCTTGTTGGCCTAGCTTTCAATTTTTTGAGTCTTTAGCTAGATCTTAATAAAAAATTCAAAGTGGCTGACCGATCACCTAGACAGTCTCGAAGACTTTGTGGTCTTTCACCACCAAGTTTAGAGCCTTCTCCGAGAAGGCGTAGAGGTAATACTTCCAGTGGGTTTCATCCCGTGGCAGCGGACGCATTGGGGATTGATCCTCCTCATAGGGACGTTAGTGTTTAGAACAGGCCTGGTACTTCCGCGGAAAAAGAGAGGAACACTCCAGTTCTTTCTCGAGTTCTCTTTTAGACGGAAGATAACATAGAGGTAGAAGAACTCCCAGAGTCGTTAGAAGCTCTTAATTCTCCCCTACCTACTAGTTATCTAGAAGTATTATGATACATTGGGACTCCGACGCATAGACCGTCAAGTCCAGGTCACATTACGCACTTACCATCGATGACCACTACTGGAATCATGGCTTCTACTACAAGTGCTACAACTATGCAGACTCTGACATCAGTACAAGGGGGAGGAACAATTTCCATCCCCTCTGCATATTTATTTGGGTCTTTTGCTAGCACATCTTTTGGTGGGTCTTCCTCCATTCCTTCTATGAGTGGAAATTCCCAAGCCAATGCTTTCAATACTAGATTTTTCCCATTTGGCACCCATTCACAAGGTATTCCCTTAGTTCCATTTAGTGCCTCCACATTCATGATGGGTGGATCGGCTTCATTTCAGGGTTTTCCTTTCGGAAGTGGTCATATAACACATTCCAACCCAACAATAGGATCTATGCCTTTTTCTTCTACAGGACAAAGCAGCAATCCTTCCAAGGTTGGACTAACCCTGCGGTTAGTGGCATGGGAACTGGGAATCCGTTTTTCGACCAACAAGGGAATGGGCCATACTCCACAGTTAGTTCGTTTTGAAGTATTCCTCCCTTAGCTTCTTCTTGGAATCCTTATCAGGGGTTATTGACTCCTTATAATCCTTTAGGAGGAAGCTTCACTGGTTATGGAGGTTTTGCGGCCGGAGTTGGTCAAACTCCGAGTTTCGCTGGATCACAAGGTTTGCATTTTGGTTTAGCTGGTTCTACTGGATACTTCAGGCAGCCTGGTGCCTTTCAAAATCCAGGCCAATCTTTTCGGAACTTTGGGAGCTCCGCCCAGTCAGGGTGGAACCCCCAAGGTCCCCCTAGGCTTCCTTTTCTGGCAACTTTGAACTTGCCAGATCTCACAAAATTAACAAATGATCCAATCAAATACAACCTGGCCTGGTCTCCGGTCCCAACCAAACTCCCTTCGGACATTCCAAAAGTCGAAGGGAAGGGCGGTGAAGACCCACGCAACCTTGTAACCACATTCCATTTGTGGTGCTCATCGAACTCCCTTATTGATAACTCGATTAGGTTTAGACTTTTTCAACACACCTTGACTGTAATGCGGCCAAGTGGTATATAGAGTTGCCAGGGGGCAGCTTTACATCTTTCGCTGACTTAGCTAATATTTTCTTAAATCATTTCCAGTTTCCTATCCGTTATGATGCCAGAACTGAACTTCTGGCCACTTTTCATTTCTGACCATATTCAAGAATGGAGACAGATAAAGAGGCTCATCAAAGTTGAAATCCCTCTAGAATACCATCTCGAATGGTTTTTGAAATCTTTACAACCTGAAATCTCTAAGGATGTTTCCATCTCCGGAGTCTATTCTGAGGAGCAAGTTATTTTTAGGGCCCAGCAATTAGAGTTGATTTACTCTCAGTCTAGGATCCTACAAAAATCTTGCCAGATGCTCCTGGGTCTAAGTGTTGGAAATAATACTGGGGGGGGGGTGAATCAGTGTTATCACATCAATATGACTTTTTCATTTCCATATTAAGATTCATTACTCTACTTCAGTTAAGGCAACCAGTAAACTTATGATTCATTTAGTTGATCCTTAATGTGTGCTTCAGAACACTATTAACCATAAGAACAGTAAATAGGAGCAGTAAAATAGAATAGATCATCACACACAAGAAGCACACATGAACACCATGATGTAAGGTGGAAACCCAATGTGGGTGAAAACCACCTGCTGCAAGTCGTCTCAATCTTCCTTTTAATAAGAAACTTCTTTTACAATATTTTTGTACTGGTGCAGTCCTATACCAATACACAGGCTTCTACCTGCAGAAGGCTACAACCTTCTCTCATTCTTCAGCTTCTCTTGAAGGGAGCTACAACCCCCATAGTTCTTGTACTAGCCGATCCGTTTACTAGTACGCAGGTTGCTACCTGTTGACATGCTCCAAATTTTTCCAACTGCTACTGAAAGGGAGCTACCACCCCCTTGGCTTTTGTACTAGCTAAGATACTAGTACGTAGGTTCCAACCTACAATCTTCTCTCCTCCAGGTACCACGTTTCATACATTTTCAGACTGCATACTCCTAAAGCACAACGCATAATCTGAAGGCCACGTTTCATCCAATTTTCATATTGGACCCATCAATACATAAACAATCAATCTTCTAAATCGCCCAATCACCAGATCATTACATATACAAGGATAATATGAGTGTTAGATCTAGTCCATCAGATCACATAAAGGTAAGTCATTAAGAACTTGATCCATTCATCCATCAATACTGAAGCTAAACATAATCATTCAATCAATCACTTCTCAGAATGTTGTTATCATAACTCAATACCAGTAAGCAGACATTAATTCAGAACCCTGAACACAGCAGTGATAGACAAAATCAGCTAAAACATATCTTCTGAGAAGTCTGCAACTTCACCAATAGGAAGCATGCAGGTATCCGCACTTTCTCCGTGTCGAGCCTGCGTATCACGTGCCTATGCCTCTGGCTCGACTGCGAACCTCCGCACCTGCTGCTACGGCTCGCTTGCGTACCTCCGCACCCTCACCGTCTACTCGACGACACACCTTCGCACCTGCTCCGTCTACTGGACTGCACACCTCCGCACCTGCGCCACCTACCGGACCGCGTACCTCTGCACTGCTCTATCTACTGGACTGCGTACCTCCGCACCTGCGTCGTCTACCAAACTGCATACCTCCGCACTTCTCTGTCTACTGGATTGCGCACCTCCGTACCTGCGTCATATCTCGCCTGCGGACCTTCGGATATAAACACTTTATCAGTCCTCAATTGTACCCCAGTCTGTCAAATTCACAGATCTGATCATGCGCCAAAGATACCTCGACCTATCAGTAGATCTGCCTTATAATTCATGGATTTCTCCTTAATTCAGATCTAGCTTCACAAACCGATCACCAAAATTTCGGGTCTTAAGATATTCAACATTCGCAAGTGTCTAGCAAAATGATCTCCTTTCCTTTTTATAGGCAGGCCCTTTTTCAAACCATGGATCAAAACCATATAGATCCAATACTAGGGATCCAATCCTTTAGATGCAAAACCACGGACCAAACCATAGGTTCAAAAGTGTTGAACTA
Organism: Pinus tabuliformis; assembly: GCA_031772625.1. NCBI lineage: Eukaryota > Viridiplantae > Streptophyta > Pinopsida > Pinales > Pinaceae > Pinus > Pinus tabuliformis. The sequence goes on along the minus strand of CM062820.1, from coordinate 1,252,158,809 downwards.
AATACCATGGACCACCTGTAATATTTCCCACGTGCGCGCGATTTTCTCTGCATGAAAGTGTGTGAACTGGGGTCCGCACCTTTTGAACTGTGAACCTGCGAACGTGTCTGCACCTTCTAAACGATGCTCCTGTGGATCCCGCCGATGACCGCACCTTTTGATCGACGCACCTGCGAACTTCTTAATTTCTTCATTGTTTGTAGGATGAGTTGCTATCAAGGACAACACTTGAGCCATAATGCCAACAATCTCCCCCTTTGGACTTGATGGCAAAGCTAACTTGTCATACTAAGGACTATCATTTGATTCCTTTGAGCTATCTTGCATCCCATGTATTATGTCACATCTGATATCTCTTCTATAGATTCATCTGATTGTATATAAGTGAGATGTTCTTCTATGAGTGGTTTGCCATCAAGTACAACACATGCATCATAATGCCAACAATCTCCCCCTTTGGACTTGATGGCAACAACACCAAATCACTCTCCCCCTTTGACATCAAGGGCAATGGGTGGACCAAGATATTCTCTATCCTTGATAAATATTCCACTGTCCATACTCCCCCTGAGTGCCTGCTGAAATCTCGGAATGATCTCCCCCTTTGTATATGCCAAGGTGTACCAATCTGTCCATGCTCCCTCTGAGTACATGTTGAAATCTTTGCTTTGCAGAAGTGTGACGTTCATGCTCCCCCTAACTGTAAGAAATGTCAAAAAGGATGTTCTACAAGAGGAACATGACTCTATACATCATACATGACCTTCCTATCACTAAAGACTTATACATACATCCATCTCCCACCAAAATGGGGATATACCAAACTTGACTCATCCACCCAACCAAGTGGGGATACATCAAGGTTTACACATGATAACACATCATCCATCCCAGGCATAGTGGGAAACCAACATAGGTTGTTACATGACCTTGATAATAAAAGAAATACATGACTGAAATATTTCATCATCCTTCTTATGCATGGGGTACAAATTACATCATATGACTAGAAGAGATTTCATCAAATGACTACAATAGATAGAGACACACTATTACATCATGAGTCTTGATATGACCTTTACATTGAATGATAGAGACCAAACATCTAAATAAGACCATGATAGTCATCAGCAACTATCATACATAGTGTATGATTTGCTCTATAAGCATCTGTCAATGGCATCTAGACCAGCAACCTGTATATGTCCATTAGTGTAGATGACATCATCCTATATCAACTTCATCCAGAATCATTCATATTATATGTGAGAAATACCACAGCCATCTCATCAACATCAAGATCTGCATGATCCAAGTATCATCACTTGGGAACATCGGCATCAATCAACATATGTAAGTATCAATCTATCATTATATCATCATGTCTCTAATAATGCAACTTTGAGTAATCATCCATGAATCCAGCACTATGTACCTTGAGCACGAGATCATTTGTCAAGACTTCTTGATATCATCAACAGCAACAATCCTCATCCACATGAGCGCCAAGAATTATAGGAATCCTGCATCATAACTGTATTATATGATCTTTATGAATATGATGATAGCAGCATATGAGTGACTCATCATCAAGTAATGAAGATGTGTATTCAAGCTTCATACTTCTCTTTATGCAGATCACTATATATGCATTATCAGAGAATCAACCTCAAATCTGATCTGAACATCTATGTAACCCCAAGAATCATATGACAACAACATATAAGTCTCATCACCAAGAAATACTAAACATAATGCCAACAATGCATTATTAAAAGCATATGCTCCCCATGAACCTGTGTCATATGTTCACTGTCAGATCTGATCATGCATATATCAGCAAGAGGTATCAATGCATCATCATCAAAAACACTTTTAATCTTCTTACAAATATCCAGACATTTCCACACATCATCAGCAGAATGTAACCATCATCAAACAAAGAAAATAATGGACTGAATTAGACCCTTATTCTTGAGCCTGTCTCCACTGCTTTTCCTCAAACTATCATATAAGCGACTGTGCAGTAACTAACTCACGTATATACGCGTCTTCCCTTTATCAAACTTGTGTATTGGATTTAGGACACTGAAGTTTTACACTTTCATCTCCCTCTGAGTCTATATATTGTGTTGTACCACATCTTTCTGTCTGTACTTCCTTCTTCTTCCATATCTTCAAGTGTGATGATGTTTTCTTCTTTTGGTATGGTGTCCATACTTTGTTCCTGCATTCCTTTGCTATATGTCCAAGCTTGTTACATTCATAACATCTTACATGTTTCATATTCCTCCTGTAGCAATCAGCAGCTTTGTGACCAAACATATTGCAAGAAAAGCAATAACCATTAAAGTACCTGGAATGTGATGATCTTTCTGCATGATGGTCTTGAACCACTCTTCTTCTGCATCTGGCTGCAACATGTCCAAGATTATGACATACATAACATTCAACCTTATTCATTGGAGGAGTAAAAGATTTTCCTTGAAGAATTTCTTTCCTTGGCTGTTGATGGGGTTGACCTCTCATTTCCTTGTTGAGCATTTCAGATTTTGCATTAGAGTTCCTTGTCTTACTTTGTGAACTAGATTCTCCTTCAACAGATTCATGAAAACCAAGACCCGTTTTGATAGCAGGAGACCTTTGACTACTAAGAATATCATCCAAGATCTTAGTACTATCTTGAAATCGTAAGAGCTTATCCTTTTCTTCTAAGTTGTCTTTTAGAATATTTACCTCAGTCTGATGTTGCTCTTCCTTTTCACGATAGTGCTTCTTCATGTCTTCTTCAGCTTTCCTTCCTTCTTCCAACTGATGTCTTAGTTGAAGAACTTCGTTTTCTTGTTTTTCAAGAGATTGGAGTAGTTCTTTATTCTGCTTCTTTGATTCTTCAAGATCTTCCTTTAGCGAGAGGATCGTAGCTTCAAGATTTTCATAATAACTGGATCTATCTCTGAGTTTCTTGATTGTTGTGCTCCTTTCATTGACTTCATTTCTTAATGATGTCACTTCATCCTGCAACTTTTGACATTGAACTACCTTGTCCTTGAATACCTTCCTTACCTTGTTTCCTTCCTCTAGTTGATCTTTTAGTTTGGTAGCTTCTTCTTTGAAGGCACTTTCCCTTTTGTTCAATAGATCTTGTTGATCTCTAATTGTGTCTGTAAGCCTTTTAAATTCTGCCTCTATTTGATACCTTTCTTGCTCACCCATAAGAGAAAATTCAGTTGTTTCGTTACCACTTTCATCATCTTCAAATGGATAGATAACTGTATCACCAGAGGATAACAAATTCATACCTGATAGGTCTTGTTCATCTTCATTCTGAAATGATTCTGAATCTGAAGTGCTTCTTCCACATATTCCCCAATCAATTCTCCCACTGTCATAATCTTTCTGAGATGTCTTCTTCTTCTTAGGTGCTTTCTTCTTGAGCTTCTTTCCCATTGTTCTACGGATCTCCTTCAAGCGATCAAGCTTCAACCAAAGGACCTGCTCTGATACCAATTGTTGGAAATAATACTGAGAGAGTGGGGGGGGGGGGGGGGGGGGGGGGGGGGAATTAGTATTATCACATCCATATGACTTTTTCATTTCCATATTAAGATTCATATACTCTACTTCAGTTAAGGCAACCAGTAAACTTATGATTCAGTTAGTTGATCCTTAATGTGTGCTTTAAAACATTATTAACCATAAGAACAGTAAACAAGAGCAGTAAAATAGAATAGATCATCACACACAAGAAGCACACATGAACACAATGATGTAAGGTGGAAACCCAATGTGGGTGAAAACCACCTGCTGCAAGTCGTCTCAATCTTCCTTTTAATAAGAAACTTCTTTTACAATATTTTTGTACTGGTGTAGTCTTATACCAATACACAGGCTTCTACCTGCAGAAGGCTACAACCTTCTCTCATTCTTCAACTTCTCTTGAAGGGAGCTACAACCCCCATAGTTCTTGTACTAGCTGATCCGTTTACTAGTACGCAGGGTGCTACCTGCTGACATGCTCCAAAGTTTTCCAACTGCTACTGAAAGGGAGCTACCACCCCCTTGGCTTTTGTACTAGCTAAGATACTAGTACATAGGCGCCAACCTATAATCTTCTCTCCTCCAGGTACCACGTTTCGTACATTTTCAGACTGGATACTCCTGAAGCACAACGCATAATGTGAAGGCCACGTTTCATCCAATTTTCATACTGGACCCATCAATACGTAAACAATCAATCTTCTAAATCACCCAATCACCATATCATTACATATACAAGGATAATATGAGTGTTAGATCTAGTCCATCAGATCACATAAAGGTAAGTCATTAAGAACTTGATCCATTCATCCATCAATACTGAAGCTAAACATAATCATTCAATCAATCACTTCTCAGAATATTGTTATCAGAACTCAATACCAGTAAGCAGACATTAATTCAGAACCCTGAACATAGCAGTAATAGAAAAAATCAGCTAAAACATATCTTCTGAGAAGTCCGCAACTTCACCAATAGGAAGCATGCAGGTATCCGCACTTTCTCCGTGTCGAGCCTGCGTGTCACCGCACCTACGCCTCTGGCTTGACTGTGAAACTCCGCACCTGCTACTGCGGCTCACCTGCGTACCTCCACACCTGCACCGTCTACTCGACTGCGCACCTCCACACCTGCTCTGTCTACTAGACTGCGCACCTCTGCACCTGCGCCGCCTACCGAACCGCGTACCTCTGCACTACTCTGTCTACTAGACTACACACCTTCGCACCTGCACCATATCTCGCCTGCGGAGCTCCGGATATAAACACTTTATCGGTCCTCAATTGTACCCCTGTCTGTCAAATTCACAGATCTAATCATGCGCCAAAGAGACCTCGACCTATCAGTAGATCCGCCTTATAATTCACAGATTTCTCCTTGATTCAGATCTAGCTTCACAAACCAATCACCAAAATTTCGGGTCTTAAGATATTCAACATTCACAAGTGTCTAGCAAAATGATCTCCTTTCCTTTTTATAGGTAGGCCCTTTTTCAAACCATGGATCAAAACCATATAGATCCAATACTAGGGATCCAAACCTTTAGATGCAAAACCACGGACCAAACCATAGGTTCAAAAGCGTCGGACTAAATACCATGGACCATCCGTAAGATTTCCCACGTGCATGCGATTTTCTCTACATGAAAGTGTGTGAACTGGGGTCTGCACCTTTTGAACTGTGAACCTGCGAACATGTCCGCACCTTCTAAACGATTCTCCTGCGGATCCTGCCGATGACCGCACCTTTTGATCAGCGCACCTGCAAACTTCTTAATTTCTTCATGTTTGTAGGCTGATCACCAATCTTTGCTACTGACCTGCTGCACTATGATCTGTCATCTGTATGAGTTGCCATCAAGGACAACACTTGATCCATAATGCCAACAATCTCCCCCTTTGGACTTGATGGCAAAGCTAACTTGTCATACTAAGGACTGTCATTTGATTCCTTTGAGCTGTCCTACATCGCATTTATTATGTCACATCTGATATCTCTTCTATAGATTCATCTGATTGTATATAAGTGAGATGTTCTTCTATGAGTGGGTTGCCATCAATTACAACACATGCATCATAATTCCAACACTAAGGTTGATATAGCCAAGTCGAAGCCAGGTCCCCATGCGTATGGTATCGTTGGATCGGTAGACACAAATGTGGTGAGCTTGTTGTGCCAATTGCAGCAGTTGTCTTTGCAAATTGCTTCTAACAACTATGTCACATCGTCTAACCCTTCATCCTCCCAACCCTCTTCAGTCAATGCTGTCCAATCTACCAACCCCAAAGGAAATCAAAATTCCAATGGGAAGAAGAGAGGACGAGGTAAGAAAAAGAGTCAAGATGGGAAGACTGATGCAAATAATCCTGACAATAATGCTGGTGGTGGTAGAAATGAGTCTAAAAATAAGGTTAAGTTTCCATGAAAGTTATGCAATGGAGACCATTTAACTCATCTCTACCCCAATATTCAAGACGCTCGGCGCTTGTTAGGGCAGCAAGGGACTTCTAGCTCTCAAGTTGTGTTAACAAACCCTTTTCCCCAAGGGCAACAACTTCTTGCTAGCGCAAGTTCAAACCCTGGTACCTCTGCAGGGGGCAACCAGGAAGGGGAGAAATCATCAAATGTTTTCATGATGGGTTCTAATGTCCATGTGGCCACTCGGTCATGTGATTACGGTGAAGCTGAAACTTCCAAGGACAAAACTGCTCCCGGAAATACCAACCTTCATATTGAGCGACCCCCTGTCGAGACTATACCACGGATACCGAAAGGTTCCGCTAAATGCGCGACTATTAATCCTAATGCTAGGGCCGCCCAGAATTACTCCATTGTTGAGGATCTGGCTCAGAGTCCATGCGCCATGTCTGCTTTAGAGGTTCTCCAGTTGTGTCCAGCTCAACGAAGTGCTTTACTTTCGGCGATAGGGGCAGTTGATCCAACTAACTCTTTAGTGCTCACTTTCGACATGTTAAATGTCAAAAGGCGACTCCCTCATCATATGGCTTTCCAAATAAAGTCTACATACCGGAAAATTAACATTTTTCGTACCATTATTGATGAAGGAGCTTCCACGTGCGTCATGTCGATGTCATGTTGGAAGGCTATCGGATTGCCTTCGGCTGTTCCTTCACCTACCATCCTGACTACATTTGATGGGCATTCTCATAAGCCGCATGGGATTATCCCAACCTTTCCCATATGTGTTGGTGGGAAGGTTGTCAATATTGAAGTAGAAGTCATTGATGCTAACCTGGACTACAATCTCCTCTTAGGAAGGAACTGGGTATACGAAATGGATGCCATTGCTTCGACTCTATTTCTTGTCATTTTCTTTCCTCATGAAGGGAAAATCGTTAAGGTTGATCAATTGGATTATTGTCCAGTCAATCCTCAAGCAACTTCCGACTCTATTGTGCCTTTAGTGGATAACCCTCATCCACCTACTGAGAATCTAGGAGTTGGGATGTATTCCTCATTGATGGGTACCTTTGATTTTCCCTCTCCTATCACTAGAATCAATGTTGTTTCATCATCTAAGGAGTCTCCTCGAAAAGAGTTCTTTCGAACTCATTATTTTTCAGACCCTTGGACCTTGCCTTCACCTACAACCACATTAGCTGAAGGACAAGTTAATGGAATGGCATTCCCTATGTCTGCAGTTGAGCTTAGATACCAGTCTATCATTAACTCTACAGACGACCACTCTACTCCTTTTTCTGAGGAGGAGCTAGATGGTGATGTGGCCCTGGCCTGGACCCTTAATTCTACCTCCGCCTTGGACTTCTTAGATACGGTTTTACCTTCTGAAGAAGCAATCCTAGAAGTAATGATGGGTGTAGATCGACCTTGGGAAGACTTACACCATCGTTCATATTTTCTTCCTCCATTGTAGGAAGTAGAATCTAGGTTCTCCGATCTCTTTACTAGTGATGTTTGTACGGTATCAAACCCTTTCGCTCCAGCACACTTTCGTGCCGAAGGTAATATGTCGGTGATTTCAAAAGCGATATCCATAAACATCTCTAGGGACCCTAACGTGATCGAGAATCTCTTCATCGAAATCGAATGTTCCCCTGAAGAAATTCAAGTTTACACCGACCCTTTCAAGGAATTTCGAGATGTGTTCGCTTGGTATTATGAAGAAATCCCTGGCATTGATCCATCTATAGTTCAACATGAGATCAAAAAGTATGAAAACACCAAACCGGTTCATTGAAGGCTTCAACCAATTAATCCTGGGAAAGCAGCAGCCATTAAAGCTGAAGTAGAGAAGTTGCTCAAGGCGGGTTTCATATACCCTGTTCCTCTTACCGATTGGGTTTCTAATCCAGTCCCTATGGATAAAAATCAAGGAACAATCCGAGTATGCATCGAATTTAGAGACCTAAATAAGGCCTGTCCAAAAGATAATTACCCCACACCATTCATTGATCAGATTATTGACGAGTGTGCAGGCAATGATATTTTTTCCTTCATGGATGTTTTTCCGATTATAATCAGATCTCAATCCGTCCTGAAGATCAACATAAGATAGCTTTTATATGTCCCTGGGGCACCTTTGCATACAGAAAGATGCCTTTTTGTCTTAAAAATGTTGGAGCTACTTTCCAGCGGGCCATGTCATATGCTTTCCACGACATTAAACATATCATCGAAGCATACTTGGACGAACTCGTTGCACATTCTCGAAAGAGAACTAATCACCCTAATCATCTTCTATTGGTTTTTGAGCAATGCCGTTTTTATAAAATCCGGTTGAATCCCAATAAGTGCATTTTCGCGGTTATATCCGGTCGGTTATTAGGGTTCATCGTGTCAAATGAAGGGATTCGGGTTGATCCCTTCAAGGTTGAGGCAATAATTCAGTTGCCTCCCCCGTCCTCAATTCGACAACTTCAAAGTCTTCAAGGGAAGGCTAATTTCCTAAGACGGTTTATAGCGAATTATGCCAAGATCACTAAAGGGTTTATGTGTTTGCTACGCAAAGGAGTTCCATTCGTGTGGGACGACTTTGCACAGCGGTCGTTCGATGCTTTGAAAAAGGAATTAGTCTATGCCCCACTTTTGAGTCTATCGGATTATGGTAGGGACTTTCTTTTATATCTCGCTGCAGCAGAATCAACCATTGGTATGGTTCTCATTCAGGAAGATGATGCTCTCACGGAGCATGTGATTTATTATTTGAGTCGAGGCTTAATAGGTCCTAAACTTCGCTATTCTTTGGTTGAGAAGTTGGCTTTGGCAGTTGTCCATGCTGTCCAGCGGCTCCGTCATTATATCTTGCTACGCAAAACTTTTGTCTTAGCGGCGGTCAATCCATTTCAGTTTTCCCTCAATAGGTGAGTGATTGGGGGCAAATACAATCGATGGATAGTCATTTTACAAGAATTTGATCTCAAGTTCTTGTCTGCCAAGTCTAAGAAATCCATGGTTTTTTCCGAGCTAATTTCCGAGCTGCCTTGTGGAGAAGATACTATTTATGAGGAAAGTTTTCCCGATGAACATTTATTCCTCATCTCTTCACTCGACCCTTGGTATGGAGATATCATTGTCTATCTCCAGACTTCGAAGCTTCCCTCTACTTTCTCTAAGGATGAACGCCGAAATTTATGTCACCTAGCTAAAAATTATGTTATCATTGGTGATACATTATATCATCGAGGGGTTGATTTAATCCTTCAGCGTTGTTTAACCTTAGAGGAAGCAGAGTCAGTGCTCAATGACTGCCACAGTGGAGCTTGTGGTAGTCATCTATCAGGGCTTGCTACAGCCCAACGTATCTTGTGTGCCGGCTATTTTTTGCCTTCGCTCTTCAAAGATTTTGTTGAAGTGGTCAAACACTGTCACCCGTGTCAAATTTATACTCAGAAGATGCGTGCACATCCAGCTCCTCTTTTTCCCGTTGTCACTGTCAGTCCTTTTACTAAGTGGGGTATTGATTTTACAACTTGTAATCTGCCTTCAGCAGCGAATCACAAGTACATTATCGTGGCCGTAGACTACTTCACGAAGTGGGCTGAGGCCATGCCTACTTACAAAAACGATAGTGAAACAATGGAATTATTCCTTTTTAATCAGATTATCTCAAGGTTCGGTATCCCGAGAGAGATTGTCCCTGACCATGGCAATCATTTCCAGAATCAACTAATGTCTGAATTGGCTCTTAAATTGGGTTTTCGGCAGGAACATTCGTCTCCTTATTATCCTCAGGCTAATGGACAAGTCGAGGTAGTCAAAAAAACTCTTAAGACGATCCTGCAATGGACAATCGACAAAAATCAGTCCAATTGGCATCTGATGTTGTATCCGGCTCTTTGGGCATACCGAACCTCCATGAAGACTGCTACTGGTTTACACCTTTTCAGTTAGTTTATGGGATGGAATCTATATTTCTTATCGAATGTGAAATTCCATCTCTTAAGTTAGCTATTGAGCTCCTTCCAGAGACTTCTAGTCTTGAAGAGCACCTCCTTCATTTGGAACATCTCGATGAGCAGCGTCGAGATGCTTCCAAAATCAATGAGGCTCATAAGAAAAGGGTTAAAATGCAGTATGATAAAGTTGTCCATCCTCGAGTCTTTTCTGAAGGTAACCTCGTCTTGATCTACGACCAAGACAAGGACACCTTGGGGGCAGGCAAGTTCAAGCCTATGTGGTACGGTCCCTTCATAGTTAAACGAGCTTTAGAAAAAGGGTCGTATGAGTTAATCGATTTTGAAGGAAACAAGTTGGCAGAGCCCCGAAACGGGCTCTACCTCAAGAAGTACTTTGCTTAAGTAGTAGATAGGAAATGGCTTCTTTTTACATTGTGTATATTTGTACATATCTCATCGAGAGTTTTTGATACCAACACTTTTTGGTCTGCTGTGGCAAGTGTTGATGGATGACTTGGTCTATTTTGGATTCGCCGACAGTGCTAGTCAACACACTCGGAACCTCACTTCGGCAGCTTGGGTACTCTACTATCCAACTGGTCATTTGATGGTATCAAGGGGAGTATGCATTGGTCCCGCTTCAAATAATATGGCTAAGTATACTTTCGTCATTAATTTACTATCCGAGGCAATTTCTCACGAAATCGACTCGTTGGTAGTTTATCTTGATTCACAATTGATAGTGTCACAATTGAATAAAATTTATCGGATAAGGGATCCATGTTTATATCGACAGTATTTAAGGGTGAGGTTGTTGCAAAGATCGTTTACTTATATTAATTATTTTCACATTCCAAGATCTCATAATTGGTTAGCCTATTCTATCGCTAATCAAGCATTAGACTGGCACATCAATCATTCATCACAATAAAATCAATAATCAAAAAGTTGAACTGTATATATATATCGTAAAACATCTCGAGTGTACATAAGTCTATCCAAAAATAATATACAAAATTGGGACTCAAATGCCTATAATATGTCTAGTACATCTAATGTCCCGGCTCAGGATGAGCGGCTAAGTAGGTAACTATCGCATTGGCCATACGCCTAAGAGTGCGAACCCAGTCACATGGCATGCCAACCACATGACGCTGCATATCTACAGGAAGATCCTCTATGGCAACCATCGGTACTCCGTGATTGAGTCTCATCAAGTGCCGCTAAACTGTGTGTAGCGGTCGCTCTGTGTCTGCAGCTGCCTCTTCGGCCCCTCAGCCACGACATCTGTGCCGTGGGAACTCATCTGGTCGTACTGGCCCAATATCTGGAACATGATCATCAAATTAATCATTTGAATCCTCTCAAAAACATTTTTCAAAATTCATTATTATATTTGAAAAATCACAAAAAAATCATAAAAAAAAAACAAAAACACTTACCTATGTCGCCCCATGCTGCGGTCAGTGGTAATACTAGATCGAGATCGCCTCGGATATCCAACCCAGCATAAGGGTAGTCATCTATGGCAATGATCTGCTGCTCCCACCAGGAGAAGAATTCATCGTCAAATGCAGACCATGGGACGTCCCCACCTCCTAGATGTTTCATCAAGTCAGCCCACCTGCCCATGCATGGATCTCGTGGGGTGCTGATTGAAACTGGCACTCTAGGACGAAGTGCTAGGACCCTCTCAAAAAAGAAAGAACACAAAATAGTCCCATATCCAAAGTTTTTTGTCTACCCTCTCTTGATGGAAGTTAGCTGGCTTTTCAAGTTGGCCAGAAGAGGAGTACACCAGTCAAATACAGTGGTCAAACAATCTACCGCTAAGCTCATGGCTCGACATGATGCCTAGTGCAGTGAAGCTGATCCGTTTACTCTGGCTATAGTAAACAGGATTATCCTCAGTGATAAACTCTCCACATGTTTGATTGGAATTTGACTTCCAACCTTCTCTGGATGTCTCGGGAAATATATGTACGTAGTCCTCGTTCGCGAGACTGCCTCATGTCCTGCCCTTGGAATGTACTAACTCTCCCCTTCGGGAAAGGCCTGTGATAAAATAAATGTCTTCCACTTCTATCATGAGTGGCATCTGGTCAATCATAAACGAATCATCCCCGGTGCTCCAGTAGTGAATGAGCATCTCAAGCAGGCATGTGTTTGCTTTCATATTTGGGAATTTGAAGAATTTAGCAAACCACATCACCGTAAGGCATCCATAGCATTGGGATCATTCATGACCTCATCATCCACCGAGGTATGCTCTCTTTCTCGCCAAGTGACTGGCATCCTGAAGAAAAAAATGATTTTAAACCGTTAGTTTTTTTGTTTGAAATGTTCGCAGCGTATACGTGGGTCCATTTACACACAGTCGTGTGTAGGGCCCGCATGTACGCGGGTTTCATATACCCAACCCACGTATACGCTGCGGTGAAATTTTTGACAAAGAATTCAATGGTAGAACTTAAATTAAAACTTCTAAAACTTGTCACAATTGAATGCAAGACAAGTATAGAAGTTACCTAGTGGTTTTGGAAGGATCTGAACGGTTGAATTTGGCATATGGAAAAAGTTGCTTCTTTTGCTCCTCTCCTCTGCTCTCAAGCTCAAATGGTGAAAATGGTGAGTCCAAAAGCTCTTTTGTAGGCTTTGAAAATGCAATTTTTTTTCAAAACTTAATTTTGTTTGGTCTCATGTAACTTTTAACTTGCGAGTTTAGAATGTCGAGAATGGTTTGATTTTCAGGACATTTTGGATGTTTTTCGACAGTTTCGAGACGGTTCCATGACTGCTGACCCGTCATGGCAGGTGTCATTTTCTCACTGGCATATAGGTTAGGGACACCATTTTTACTTTGCATTAATGCATACTAGCCTCCATCTGCCGATGCACTTGCCGTAGGGTCGATCCCATCGTGTTATGGTTCTCAAGCCATTTTCACTCGCCGATTCTTTAAATCATGACACAATGGTAGAAGCCATCCTTTACATGGGCATCGGAGTTAGCACCTCACTGACATTTGTTGCCCATGCTGCTCCAATCTGAGTAGGCTCGGGAGTCCTCTGTAGTCCTGCCATGACTTATGCAATGAAGACGCGTTCCTCTTTGCTTCTTCGTTTTGTTCTAGCCTTATACCCTAGAGGCTCCTTTATGTTGAGTTGTACTACTGCATTGCATTTTGACCATTTGCACCCTTTTTGCCTTAAGCCGGCTTCACTTGGACTTGTGTTTAAGCCAACTTTTGACCATGACTACTGCAAAATCAAACTTGCATGCCCTTACCTCTTGCAACTTGACTCACTTTGATCCATGGAAGGAACACACCTTTGAGTGTGTTTGACTAGTTTTCACCTCCCTACATTGAGCATAGGAATGTTCCAATCCCAGGAACTAGATCATCTACTTCACCGACACTCGTTCTTTCCACTGTACTATAGCATTCTTTTATTCTTTTTCCATCTTAATAGAAAAAGATAAAAAAAAATTATATATTCCAAAAAAGAGTGGGAACGGGACAATATTTCCATTTATTGTTGGCAGCTAGAGTCAGTCGTGTCTCCCTTGAACAAAGCACTCAAAAACAAAGCCTCCTCCATTTGGGCAGGATTTAGTTTGACTTAGGTATGCCTTAACCTTGTTATTGAGTCAGTTCTCCCCTGATTGGTTATCTCTTCCAATCATATGGAGGGTTCGTTCGTGCCTCCTGCATGACGAACTTATACAGAGTCATCATATGCTACCACATAGTCACATTTAGTCGTGCTTTTGTTCAAGGGAAGTTAGCCTAAGTCGGCCTCTCTGCGGTGTCCCTTGTCTCGTTTTTCAGTCGGACATCCCTGGTTGTCAGTATCATGTCTATCATCACATCAGCTATATTGGTCCTTTACTTGTGCCAGTTTGAGAAGGTCTCCATTAACTTCTTGCTGGCGGGTCTTGTCCTTATCGACGACAACATATTTCTCTGAGGACAGGCCTAGAGTTGCACCCTGGCCCTATTTTAATTATTGATAGGTCACCTTGTGCTCAGCATCGATCAGTATTATGGGTCTTTAACTGAGTGGTTTCCCTTGTGTTCGACATCAGCTTACATTATCACACATTGGGATTCGTGCAGTACCTTGGTTTCCATTTGACCCTATTGGTGGATACCTCGCCTCTGTGTTAGCTTTCACTATTGGTTGGTTCAAAGGGTTTCTGTCGTGCGCTAGCCACATCTTGTGTATGCCGGAAACGTACTTCGGTCGGGTTACTACATCTTTTGCGTCCGCTTCCACATTATTGGCCTATGGGTTACACTCTCGCTAGATTGATGAAGGATGCCTTAATGCCTTCCTTCTAGCGAATCTTTCCCTATCGACTTCGACTCATTGCTCTGGGGCAAAGATCTAGAGTCCATTTGGCAGTACCTTGGGGTTTGCAGTCATTAGTGGCAAATCCTTCGCTATCGACAGTGGGAAACGATCATTGTCTCCTGATTGATAGATTCTTATAGGTGTTCGACTCCAGCTCATCTATTCACACGTGTTAGATTGTACTGGGTACCTTGACACTCATTATCATTATCGGTGAGTAGTCTCGCATTTGTTAACGGTATACATCAATGACCGGTAATCAAACGATTTCTCACATGGTCGACTTCAGATCATTTATTCCCATGGTGTAGAAATGTACCATAGTGGTCAGTGAAGACCTCAGGTTGTATCAGCATTCATTGGTTCACTTGACAGTTTCTCCTGTTGCTGCTAGTTGATACCATTCCACCTTATATGTTGCAGTCAGTCATGGCGACATTCTATATGCTGGCACCTAAGTTTGCAGTGTAGTACCATCCTATTCCATCATGTTCATTTGGTACCTTTTGTGATCAGTCTTTGATATCAGTGATCCGGTTCATTCTTCAGCATCATTGACATTCTTATATGTGATATTCAGACATGTACTTATTCGATCGTGATCAGATGATCAATTAGGTATTTTCTGGTTCTGTATACTTGTATACTTAGTGGATCCGCCTGTACTTGATATGCGGACATGCTTTACTTTCTCTGAGCGTGGGTATGCCCGCCTAGATAGTGTTTCTTTCTGATCTCCTTTTGTGGCTTGGCAGGCTGAACTCTGGTGAAGTCCTTCTCAGTTTTTGGCAGATTTCCTTTCCGTGAACTTGCTTAATACATTTCAGCCATCATGTAACCCTTCTGACCTCATATATTAGGGGGCGTCTGTTATAGCTCCAAACCTCACTCTTGATGTTTGTGATGCCGCACTCATGGCCTAGGGCAACCCCTCCTTCCACACCTGGTCCAAAATTTAAAAAACAGTGTTTTATTCTGTATACGTGACATTGCCCTGAGATAAACGCGAGTGTACGTGGATCTGTGTATACTCAACCCGCATATATGTCTTAAAACACTTAAAAAAATTAAATCTCCTTAATTTCAGGTGGAGATCGTAGGTTTTACCTGTTGATTACCTATTAGTGCCTGTGGCCCAACTGTTCCCAACGAATTCCCAACTAAAAAACTACTTTGGGAGAAGTATAAAAAGGCTTCAGTGGGAAGGCCTAAGGGAGGAGAGAAGAGAGAGAAAGGTTACTCCGCTGAGATTTCCTTGACCAGGTCTGAAGATCCTAGTGCCTACTGCACTTCCCCCATTTACAGGAAACCCTTGTTTCCTTGTGTGATGATGTCTATCTACTACTTGAGATATCATGGAGTAAGTCATGGAAGGTGTTTGTTAAAGGCTTGAGACTAGACAAATCCAGAGGACGATTCCGCTTGGAGACCGCGAAAGGATGAATCAGGTGAAATTATTCCTTTCTGTAGTTTATTTGTCTATAATAAAAGAAACACTTGTCTTTGTTCTTGATATAAATCTTCTTCATGTTTATGATATCCATGTTATGATTCATATATGAATGGTTTTTTAATTGCATAACTAACTACCTTTCAATATACTATGAAGATGATTTCTTTATGATGTTTAGTCCATATACTGTTGTACTTTCTTGAATTGATTGTTTTGCAGGTTGAAGGAGAAAAAGGAACTCCAAGAGGGTTTGGACCCTGGTAGGATCTTCTCAAACGAAGGACCCCCAAGTACGCCCCTTATCGTATAGTTTGCTTATATTAGTATTATGGTTGTATGGAATGTGTGTTTCTCTATATAGACAACCTCTGATCTACTAGGGTATCAACCCAAGACCCTAGGGGAATTTATCCCTTAACAATCCTCAAACTTTAAAATAGTTTCATTACTTCCAATAGCTACAACCATACTATCACATGAATATAAAAAATAAAACAATATACTAACACACTTATCTTCATATGAAATGTTAATATCAATCAAGAACAACTGACTTATAATAATATTGAAGGTATTTAAATGCTCTCTCACCAAGTCTCCATCATTCATCCTTAAGCGATATGGCTTCTTCAAATGAAAAATTGTATTTATTAGAGACTTGGATTGGTACAAATCCCCTAACTTATTCCATGACAACTTGGATGTAGATTCTTTCAACACATTTAGTAATACTTAATATGAAAGGCGAAATTGGATTGTGTTATTTTCCTTTTTATCTAGCTTCTTCCAATCTTCCACCAACATACCCATAGGTGCAGTGCCATGATCCACAAACCCCTTATCATCTGTCTACCAAAACATTGTCTAATTCCCCTATCATTTGTCTAATTCCTTTATCATAGTTATATCATTGTACAAACACATGCATAACACAAAGCTAACCATGTAAACACATGTAGGAAGATGCAACATACATGTAGGAACAAGTATAGCTAGGATAAAACCATACAAACACATGTAAAGAATATATACATGCATCATGTATGGACATGCAACACATTCCCAACAAATTTCACTTGTTTTGGGTTTGTTTAGAATTTTTAAGATCAATTAAATCTTGAATAAACAATAAATTACCAAAAGGCATGTACCAATATTAGTCATGCTTTCATCTCATTTGAAGAAACAATGAAATTTAGAATAGTCATCCCCTTCACCTCTCAACTTGAAATTTCAACATGCAAATCTACGATCCATAGATCTAGAGGCCTTCTGATATAATATATAATAAACTCTTCCTCAAAATTTTAGCATCATCAACGTCACGATGAAGGCTATGTTAGTTTACAGAAGATTGTTCTGTAAACTATCATGGATATTCCACTCGATCTATTCATCAAAAAAAATCTTACAATATTCTACAATCCTATATTATTCAAATTATTCCATTCAATCCAAAATTAGTTATTACAATGTTATTGCTTGAATTTTATGAAATAACTAAAATAAAAAAAATGAAACAAATAAGAAACACACCATCCACACAATGGAACATGAAACATATAATCGGAAACCCAATATTGGAGGAAACTTGGCTAGAAGGTGAGGCCTACTCTATGCCCTCCTTTCTTTAGTTCTAAAAAAGGATATACAAATAAATAGGAACTCATTGTAGAGTTTCATTTGACATTATAACCTGAATGGATAATACAAAAGATTTTCCTCCTTCGTTATGCTCTCAAATTACCATTCCTAGACATTGTGCTTAACTATTTGTTATCACCTGGATTGAACCTCAGGCTGAAGGAGGGCAATGCCAGGGTAACAACAAACCATGCTTAGCCAAGTAGCTAGCCCTACTAGGCCAGGAGAGGGCTCTCTCCATAAGGATCTTAGGTAAGATGACTGGATCAGGTAAATGATTTTATGTAGATATAGTAGCACAAAAATTTTGATTGGATTTTGAAGGGGTTTTGCCAGATCATGAGGAGCTGGGCAGTTTAGGTCTAGGAAACTAGGTCAAAATTGCAAGGTGTTCAATGGGGTAAGGTAGGCATAGGATTTAGTACTCCAGGGATTTATGAGGCAAGATATTTAAGACTGGCGAGAAGCTAAGAAGGGAATGTGACAATCATGGATCCTTCCTGGACTGTAGAAAACATGAAATGGTGAATGGTTTCCCAAGGCAAAGCATTGATGCAATGAATTTTGCCTATCAAACTTGAAAACATTCAACTAGAATTAATGAAATGATTAATGGAATACATAAAAAAAAATATAAACATATAATCACAGAAGAATAAACTGTACTAAAACTCCATACCACAGGGATCCCATAAAAATAGGTGCAATTCTTATTAATATCTTGCCAAACTGCTTACAAAGGTGTACAATCAAGGTCTGAGCATCCAACTGAGTCCAACCCTAAACAAAGAGAAATAATAAGAAGATATAGACAATTATTCAACCTCATAACATCCTTAGGGGTCAAATCCCTAAGATGAGGAGCTAATCTAACTGACATTGATCAAGAAACAAGAATATAGGCATCATCAACAAGTTGCCTCTAAAAGTGAAAAACTAATTCATTTGAGCTCAAACTAACTCCTAAAGCAATGAATCTACCCTATATTACTATTTATCTATCATAGTTACATGCCAAGTAATCATTCACAATGGTAAATCATCCACAATGAGAGATAATCCATGATTACAGTCAAAAACTGAAAAAATAGCAACCTTGAGCAAAACTGCCAAAAGCGTAGCGCCATTGGCCAAAAGCGCAGTGCCACTTTCAGGTCCCTTTTGGAGGCCTTCCCGGCATCCAAATTGAGCCCATGGTAGCTCATTGGAAAGGTCATCAAGTCTAAATTCCAAAAAACCTATAATTTCTTCATTTGAATCTCATTTAACCCCTCAAAACTTGATTCTCCCAAGACAGCTTCTGTGTGTCCAAAAGGTGGCAAAAAGGTCATTTTTAGGGTGTTTTTAGACCTTTTGGTGGACTAGTTCTGCCCCAAAAAATTTGAAACTTGCTAGGGAACATATCCTCATCTCTCTGAATCCAAAATTTTAAACCATTTCTTCATTGGGTGCCCCTTTAAAAAGCACAGCACCGGTGGCGCTGCGCTTCTAGGCAGTTTTTATGTGTATTAAAATCCAAAATTTGCAAATGACAAAACTTGCTCCGAATTTGCCCAAAATTGGTGAGAAGAACCATCATAATGTGATCTGATGAGCCAAGGAATCTTCAGCCAGCATCCTAAGTCTATCCTCCTCCTTTTTTCCTTTCAAGGCTCGCCTTAGCCTAACTTTCATCTTCCTGACCCTCATGTTGCAAATCTTGTTTCGGGTCCTGTAATGATAGGCCATGTGTCTGATCATCTAATTGTCTCTATTGGCCTTCTATAGCAGCTCCTCAAGGTTCAAGTTGACTCTTTTAAGCCAAGTTTCTCTATCATCTTCATCCTCTCTCTCAATAGGAGTTAAAGTGACTTGTGCCTCTTTGCCACTTTGTCGTTTTACCTTGAGCATTTCCAGCTCCATGAAGACTTGTTTGTCACTCAACTACTTGTTTTCTTGCTCCAAGTATGTGATGACATACTTAGCCCTCTCTAAATTGTCCATCAGAGCCTATACTTGAGCCTCCCGTTCCCGTATGATGATGTCTTTTATTGTTTCCTTATCCTAGGCCTCTAAGTCAATGATTTCCATGTCATGATGAGAGTGATGTTGTTCTGGCTCATCATGCTCTGTCAAGTCAAAGTCCCTTTCCTCCTCATCATCATCCAATATCTTTTCCTTTCCTTTATGTAGCTACTACACCTGTACTTGTTGTGTCAATGAAGAAGGCAAAGGCCCCTCCACATCCTGTGGAGCTAGAATTTTCCTATGGGTTGATGAAGAAGGAAATGCCCCTTCCACATCCCATGGAAAAAAACTTGTCTATCAGCTTCAAATAGTTTCCTTGTGCCCCTCCAATATGTCATGTAAATGGGCACCTTAGTAGTCCTTGTCTCCTTGGCCTCCTCATCTATTTTCACTTGGCTAGAAGGTCCTCCTGCTTCTTGAGACATTGGTGGAGGAATTTGAGGACCCCTAAAGATATCATGAGAAATAAAGGTCTCCCAAGAGATGTTAAGGAGACTGAGATGATGAAGCACAATGACCTTGATCAGGGAGTAATGATAAAGACTGCTCATTTGCTGAGGGTATGGATTCCTTTGGACAATATAAGTCATCTTTTTAATACTCCTGAACAACTAGTAAGGGAGGTTTAACATCCTCGGCTTGGTAAAATGCATGAGGAACCAGATGTGATAAGTGTACAGCCTGGAGAATCCGCCCTCACAAGTGAAATAGTTCATGATGATTTTCATCATGGGGACATACTTGTTCTCAATAAATCTAAAAGGAAATAGTCTCTTCACCTCATTTCTGTACCGGGGTTTGATATAAGGCTCATAATAGTGCTCATCCTGGTCCTGGCCCTTGAACCACTTCTCCCATACATTAGGAATCCTGGTGGCATCTAAAATTATGGAAGATGAGATGGTGAATGTTACCCCAGCAAGAGTCACCTTGTTGTCCTGAAGATGGGCTGCAAAAAGTCTAATGAGCTCCGGGTGATATTTAACTCTCTCCACCTATTCACAGAATTCATAGCAGCCAAGGTATCTGAAACATGTAATAGCCAACTCAGAGGCCTGCAATTCCCTAAGGTTTGATGGCTCTTCTCTGATAATCTTGCCTCCCTTGTGTGGTTTTCTTGGTTTCCTGGCTCTATCTGCTGAAGTGTCACTGCCTATGTTCTCCTCCTCATAGTCTCGGTCTTGTTGGTCCATGTTTGCAAGGTTGAGGTGTATAAAGGGAATGAGTGAAAGTGTTTTTAGGAATGAGGGGATGTGATATGAGCTTGTGACTGTGAAATGAATGGAGTAGGAAATGAGAGGGAGGGCTTATTTTCTTGATAATTTTCTCTTGGGGAAGAGGGACAAAGGGAATGGGAATGATATGGAATAGGGGTAAAGGGAAAAAGGGATAAGGTGATAGGGGAATAGGGATAGGGGAATTTGGAGCTGTAGGGATAGGTGATAGGATGAATAGTGAGGATTTAGGGTTTAGGAATTATTAGGGATATTTTAGGGTTTCTTATTAAACATGGAAAATGATGATTACATATTGGATTTGCAAATCAAAACCAAAGTGAGGGACGGCCACTTACATGTAATGATGAAAGGAGAGATAAATTTGGAGTTTGTTTGAGGGTTTGAAGGTTTTTTAGCTCCCTTGCCAAAAGCGCAGCGCCAGTCTCCAAAAGCACAACGCCGACCTGCCTTACCCAAAAGTGCAGTGCCACTCTGCCAAAGGCTCAACACTGGGCTCAACTTCTCCAAAAGCGCAGCGCCAAGCTTCCTTCACTCAAACTCACTCAAGCTTGCCCTTTTTTCTCACCCTTTGACTCCTTGCTTGGCAAATGAAGATAATGAATTTTGAAAATGAAATGTGAGGGCTTAAATAGGAGTAGATTTTGATTTTTCACTTGAAAACCCCACTTTTCTAATGTTTCTTGTCCTTCTTCAAAACTCTGTTTTAATGCCTTTTTCTTCTTTGTCTCTTTGTGGGTGGATAAATGCTCAATTTGAATTAATTTTTGTTGTGTTTCTTTGTATTGCAGCAAGGAGAGATGCTCTGGTGCAACTGAGATTAATTATTACATATAGTAACTTAAAATTACATATGAAATACAAATAAACTTAAAATACTCTGTTTTCACCTCAAAAAAATGTTTTTGAGGTGAAAATTACATTAGGTTAAAAGATAATAATTTCAGTAGCTATGATTTACAAGCCATCATACTTGATTTATTGATCATCCTCATACCCTTGCTGACCTTTATTTACACTTTAAAATCAGGCTCTTGACCTTGGTGATGAAACCCTAAGACCTAATGAAATCATGCCCTATGACCTAATGAAATGATGATTGCAGATTGACCATGAAACCATGACTGAAGACAACCTGAAGAAGGATCAGCAAGTATACTCTATGAGGGAAAAATTTAGATTTTCTGAAGAGAGGAAAACCATCAGTGGATCAGTTTGACATGACCTAATGGAATGATGCAAAATTTTCAGTACGGGACCCCTAAAATGGAAATCCAAAGAGAAAAAGTTGATCCCTGATGGAAGTAAGAAGATACTGACACTAACACTATTGAAAAAATATAAGTAAAGGAACCCTTTCTCTTCCTAGTGGCCCAATATTTAACATACTTGATAGTTGACTTGGATTAGGGTTTTTGCATGCTCAACCCTCAACTAGTGATAAGGTTTTGTACCTTCTAGATTTGTCTTGAAATTTAATGCATGGTTGTCCCCACATGGGAGAGTAATTTTATCTAACATGGCATCCAATCATACCATGGTGGTCAAGAAGGTACACAAATGTAGGGACCAACCCTATATTTTTTATATTTTTTAATCAAAATAAAATACAACCAGAAGAGAAAAACATTGGGAATTCAAATTTATTAAGCACTATCTAACACATCCCTGAATTTCATTTCACTGAACATATCATAAAATTGACATATATTTAACTAAAGCCATAAAGAAATCATACAAAAGAATATTGTAACACATATGTACCATTCACCAGATGACAAGATACCACTTGGTTTGTCGTTACTTGTCTTCCTTTTTTGTCGGTCACCTCCGAGTATGGATGACGATGTACTTGATCCAAATGCAATGACCCACCGGTTGACCTCCCAACCTACTCCTTGGGTACTCTTCTTCCCTGCGGACCCTGAGCTGCAATGGGATTGTACAATGGAGGAATGTAATAGCTGGTAGAGGAGAGCACTCCTTGGCTCAAGAGTCCCCTCTCTAAATTCCTCTGCCTCACCAAACTCACTATAGTTCATAGTCACTACTCTAACATCATCTCATCCATCCAACAATAGGGTCCCAAAAGTCCCTTCTCCCATGGACTTCCCCTTATTTTATAGGAGTCCTCATAGGTGACACTTGGCATTTCATACATAATTAATTATTTTTTAATTCAATAGTTTGATTATTCACCCACCCATGTGTCACTCTCTCATCAAGGATCTCCAAAATTATTTACTTAAATTTTAATTTAAAAATAATATTTTTCCTCACCTCAACAAGATTCATATTTATTCTCCTAGTTGTCTCTTGATCCCCCTTTTTACTCCTTAATTTGTGTTCATTACTAAAGTCAATTGATAAGTCAAGATTCGATCCCCTATCTACTCCCTAATTTAACTCAAGTTCTCTCTTAAATGGATATTCTTATGTTGGTTTTTGCCACATGGAGGACCTCTATATTTCTCTAAAATTTAATTTATTAATCTTATTTTAATTCAACATCCTATTTTCTTTATTAGGTTTAACTATTTTAGGATTAATATTTATCCTTACATTTATGTCCCTCTTTCCCCTTTTTACCTAATTAAACTACATTATCTACCTAATATTTTCCAACATGGGAAGGGTAGAGTTTTTAAGGTAAAATATTTTATTTCTTCCTATGATCCTCTTAACCCAAGTTTTATTTTTTATTTAATTACCTTGGTTTCTAACATCATTTACCCTTGATGTGAATTTACCTGGTTTTCGTATCTTAATTATATTTATTTATTTATTTATTTTTAATAATTCCAAGGGTGCCAAGTTTGGTCATGCCCTTCAAGAACTTCCCTTGAAGTTCCAAGGGTGCCACACCTAACAGTTTATTTGTGATGCCAAGGGTGCCAATTTGGTCGTGCCCTTCAATAAATTCTCTTAAAGTTCCAAGGGTGCCACACCACTTGCCCTTCAAGCATTCAGTGGCTATGAGGGGAAAGTATAAGTGCAATGACAGAGACCACTATCATCTCTTATGTTTCCTGCTATATTGAGACTAATGGTGTCGGGGATCAAGGAATCCGCCTTTATGCGCGACCCCCGGTAAAATCCTCATGAGTGACCCAACTTTGGGACTTGCCCTCATGACATCATGATCTTCAAGGCGAAGGTGTTTCAAAATTTCCAGCCCAAGTCATGGCGGGAGTGCTAGTGGGTGAGATCAGGGACACTGTCCCACCCCTCCCATGAATTTCCATCCAATTGTACAACCCCATCACCCATATGTGACTCATTCGGGCAAGCAACTAATATGTGCTTACAACCACTAACATATCATCAGAATATAGATAAACACATATAGCAGATTTCAAAATTGACTTAGAATTTCAAAGATAAAACAATATAAATTTTCATCAAACCAGGTGTTGTCAACTTGTCATATGCGAGTGCCTCTTGTGGTTTCCTACCATTCTCAATAATCATGAGTAACAAGGTTTCTTAGTGTTAGTCATTGTCATAATAGCATCATTAACAACACCTAATCATTCACATCATTGTTCATTGTAAGCCAGAACTAATGAAAGTAAGTAACATAGGGGGCACATTCATCATGGCTATCCTCATCATAACATCAATGGAAACATACATAATCATCAAAGCTATCAACATCGTAACACCAATATAAACATTCCTATCCATCAAAGCTATCATCATCATGATATCAATAGAGAGCATACATATCCTTTATTGCCATCATTATCATAAATTCAATAGAGACCAAACATAACCATTTATGCTACAATCACCATAATATCAATAGAGAACATTTATAACCATTAATGCTACAATCATCATAATACCAATAAATAACATACATAACCATTAATGTTATCTTTATCACAATATCAATGGAGAACATACATAAACACCACAACCACTAATATCTCAACCACTAATAATAGAGTCATGTGCCTCGATCCTCAACCTAAGGTCCTCAAAGAATAATGTGTGGGCCTTGGGGCTAAATAAATGTTAGTGTCATATCATTGATAGTCAAATAGAGCGGGGCACTACATACATCCCCTCTTAATAATAGACTTCGTCTCGAAGTCCTTGGAATAGTTAAGGAAAATGGCGACGCATCTCCTCGGTATCCTCCCAAGTAGATGAACTGGGACTATAATTGTCCCACTGGTCCTTAACCTAGTCCACTGACTGTCGTCTAAGCTGCAAGGTTCGTTGGTCCAGTATGCGAACTGGTTCAGCCATCACCGTTCCCTTGTCCAAAACCTGCAAATGACCAAAATCAATAACATGCAAAGGATCTGAAATATAATGACGCAAACCATAAACATGAAACACATCATCCATACGCACTAAATATGGAGGTAAGGCAAGCCTATATACCATCGGCCCTTTCCTTTTTAAGATTTCAAAAGGTCCCACAAACCGTGGAGACAATTCTTCTCCCTTTCCAAATTTTATAGAGATTTTTTTTGGGGGCCTTACTCTCAGGAACACCCTATCTCCCACTTCATAACTTCATTCTACCCGATGAGCATAAACATAGCTCTTTTGTTGATCTTGTGCTTCTTTTTAGCCTCCTCCTAATCATAGTCATTTTTTTCTTCCATCTCTTGCACCACTTCTGGTCCTATTAATACTCGGTCGTCTAGTCAGTCCCAACTGAGAGGTGTTCTGCAAGGTCTTCCGTATAAGAACTCAAATGGTGCCATCTTTATGGAACTCTGATAACTATTATTGTAAGCAAATTCCATGAGTGGTAAAAACTCCTCCCATCTCTTTTGTTGGTCCATCACATACATCTGAAGCATGTCTTCTGGATTTGATTAGTCCTCTCTGTCTGCCTATCTGTCTCCGTGTGATATGCAGTGCTGAAGTTCAACTGGGTTCCCAAATATTCTTGGAAATTGGTCCAAAACCTTCCTGTAAACACTGCTCCCCTATCAAATATGATCTTCCCAGGTGTTAGTTCCAGTCTTCGCAGCCTGTCACCAGGGATCAACATGAGCTCTTACTATATCTGGTTTTGTTAGATGTTTTGCACATGATGTTAAGCACAAAACATGTCACAAGTGTGTCCATCAGAAGAATCTCAGAAAAATATTTCCAATGGTATATCACACTCCCATAACCAGTTCCTGGATTAGAAGAAATGAATGAGTGATTCTTGGTTATGCATGTTTTGAGGTCAGTTGTTGCACACAATGACAAGTTTAGTACAAAATTAGTTTCTGAAATAACGGTAAGGAATTTTTCAAAAGTGAAAGAGGTTTTTTTTCATCACATACCAAATAACAAAAGCCTCTTTCATTTTTTTCATAGGTGTCATGGATTGGGATATGTGACTGGATCTTTACAGCTCATTTTCACAGATTTAAATTTTTAAAGATTTTTTGTTTTAGAGATGATTTTGTGGAACAGATTGCGAGCAACTGGAAACGAATTTCCCAATTTTGAGAGAGGTTTTTCTGATTTCTCCGGCATGACCTTATCTAAAAAACATATTTCAGTTTTGTAACAAGTGCTATGGTTTAGGAGATACGAGTTCATCTTCAACACCTATTTTCAGAAATTCGGCCCAAGTTTAATGTAACTAATTCTATTTTGAAGAAAATGGTTGAGCTAAATCCCTTAGTACAAGGATGAGAAAATGTATATATTTTATGAGTTTCATAGTAAAGGGGTTGGATTTTGGTAGAAGGTTGGACACTTGGGATTGCTTGACACTCTATTGTACATTTCATTTATGCAATTTTGGCAAAGGAAGGACCAGGGTTTTGTAGCACTTGTTGGGATCCATGTGGCTCTATGTTTTGATGGTGTGTTTCTCTATGTATTTATAAGTTCACTAATGTTTATGTATATCATTTTCCCTTCAATTTTCTTTTGAAATTAAACAAATGAGTGATTGAGGTAGAATTCATTAGACTGCTCTCCTCTGCCTTGAAATTTTGTTTAATTTTATATGTTTTCATATGTTTGAGGAGAACTCTTGAGACCCTCTTACCCTCCTTAGCCCCTCACCAGTCTTATCCATCCATTCATTCAATCTAAAGCATCAAAGCGATTGCCTTCCTTGCCCCAATCAGAACTCTGCAAAAACTAGGCCTCATCCCTGGACCCAAATTTGCCTTTCCCTTTTTCCAACAAAACCCCCAAAAACTCAAATCAAATCCTTGCACTTCATACCTAGCCTAAGATTAGTTGTAAAATCAGTCATCTCAAGCCCCATTTGATTATTTTTTGCTAATATTGACTTGAAGAAAGCCCTCTCCTGTCCTCGTAGGGCTAGCTATGAGGCTGAGCGTGGTTTGATGTGGACCTAGAACCTTGCCTTTTCAGCCTGAGGCAAATCTAGGCTCTAACATAGTGGCGACCATACTGGGAATAAAAGTTTATTTGTTTGTTAGTGTTCTTTGTTTTATATACTACAGACGGAGCCTGAAGTTATGCCAGGTAGCCCTCGAAACGCTCTTGCTTTGCATTAGCAAAAGTAGATAAACGCTACTTCAGTCAATCTCCGGTCTAGTCTTATAAACAGAATATCTAACCTGCAAATTGCCCCAGTACATGTATCAAGTTAGATCTGATTGTTGATGGTGGACAACAGTCAGATACATATGAAGGCTGAAACATTCACCTGGCGACTCCAACTCAACCCAGAGATTCCAGTGCTCACTGATCCATTCATGCAATGGTAGGGTATGTGGAAGACCCTGCACTTTGTGAAGTTGTAAAAGAAGTTAGAGATCAGTTAGTGGATTGTGAAATTGATGAAGCATTTTTCATTGCCGTGTTTCAATGTTTGAAATCTCCGAAGTTTCCTCCTGAAGATAAAACTGGTTTCTATGAGTTACTTGTTGAAAGATTTGAGAAGGAGATTCAACATTTAAATGATCAGATCCAATCATATGAATTCCGAGATCTCAAAAAGTTCTTGGAAGCTCTCCATCCTTCAAAACTAGAAACAATAGAGCTACCCATGGATTTTTGCATTGATAGTGTGCAGCTGGAAGTATGTATTACAGAGTTGGGGAAGCAAAAAGAGTCTGGCTTTTGCGATCCTATTGCAACATACATGGAAATGTTTTTCAATTTGAATGATAAGTGAGATTGTCTTGTACATAACCAGACTCGTTATGTGCATGTATGGATGTCAGCGTTTACAATTGTGTCCTGGTTGAAACACTTTCAAGCAGCATCCTTGTCACAGTTACTTGATTGGTTGATATGGCATTACAGCATTACCTGACCTATCAATTTTGCAGCAAAGTGGGTTAGATTTGTACATAAATAAGTTGCCCAAGGCAGCATTTCAGTTTTCGGTATTTGTTTATGTACAAGTTGCAGTATGTATATGTTTTTGGATTGGTATGAGTTGTTTTGGGTTTGTAGTTATTTGACCATCCATGCCTAATGGAAGAGGCACTGTCTACTTTCCAGAGATCTATAGTTCTTGGCACCTCCAAGGAGCTACCATTCCAATTGGAGCCGATGTTAGTTCCAGCCTTCGCAACCTGTCACCAAGGATCAATATGAGCTCTTACTATGTCTGGTTTTGTTAGATGTTTTGCACATGATGTTCAGCACAAAACATGTCACAAGTTTGTCCATCAGAAGAATCTCGGAAAAATATTTCCAATGGTATATCACACTCCCATAACCGGTTCCTGGATTAGAAGAAATGAATTAGTGATTCTTGGTTATGCATGTTTTGAGGTCAGTTACTGCACACAATGACAAGTTCAGTACAAAATCAATTTCTGAAATAATGGTAAGGAATTTTTCAAAAGTGAAAGAGGTTTTTTTTCATCACATACCAACTAACAAAAGCCTCTTTCAATTTTTTCATAGGTGTCATGGATTGGGATATATGACTGGATCTTTACAGCTCATTTTCACAAATTTAAATTTTTAATGATTTTCTGTTTTAGAGATGATTTTGTGGACAGATTGCAAGCAACTGGAAATGAATTTCCCAAATTTGAGAGAGTTTTTTCTACAGCATGACCTTATCTACAAAAATGTCTTTCAGTTTTGTAACAGGTGCTATTGTTTAGGAGATACGAGTTCATATTCAACACCTATTTTCATAAATTCGGCCCAAGTTTAATGTAACTAATTCTATTTTGAAGAAAATGGTTGAGCTCAATCCCTTAGTACAAGGATGAGAAAATGTATATATTTTATGAATTTCATAGTGTAGGGGTTGGATTTTGGTAGAAGGTTGGACACTTGGGATTGCTTGACACTCTATTGTACATTTCATTTCTACAATTTTGGCAAAGGAAGGACCAGGGTTTTGCAGCACTTGTTGGGATCCACGTGGCTCTATGTTTTGATGGTGTGTTTCTCTATGTATTTGTAAGTTCATTGATGTTTATGTATATCATTTTCCCTTCTATTTTCTTCTGAAATTAAACAAATGAGTGATTGAGGTAGAATTCATTGGACTGCTCTGCTCTGCCTTGAAATTTTGTTTATTTTTACATGTTTTCATCTGTTTGAGGAGGAATCTTGAGACCCTCTTGCCTTCCTTAGCCCCTCACCAGTCTGATAAATCCATTCATTCAATCTAAAGCATCAAAATGATTGCCTTCCTTGCCCCAATCAGAACTCTTCAAAAACTAGGCCTCATCCCCGGACCCAAATTTGCCTTTCCCTTTTTTCCAACGAAACCCCCAAAAACTCAAATCAAATCCTTGCACTTCATACCTAGCCTAAGATTAGTTATAAAATCAGTCATCTCAAGCCCCATTTGATTATTTTTTGCTGAGATTGACCCAGAGAGAGCCCTCTCCTGTCCTTGTATGGCTAGCTACGAGGCTGAGCATGGTTTTATGTGGACCTAGAACCTTGCCTTTTCAACCTGAGGCAAATCTATGCTCTAACACTAGGCACTCCAACAATCTCATAATCTCATTAATAAAAACTCTGCTATTTATGGTGCCTTATATGTAGTCTTAACTGGTATGAAATGGGCGCTCTTGGTCAATGTGTCCACCACTACAAATATGGAATCATGTTTTCTTGAGGTCATTCGTAGTCCCACAATAAAGTCTATTGATATAACTTCCCATTTATATTTTGGAATCTCATGGGGTTGTAATAACCTTGCTGGATCTCTATGTTAAGCTTTTACTTGCTGACACTCTAAACATCTTGCTACCAATTTCACAATGTCATTATTCATCCCTTTCCAAAAGAAGAGTGGTTTTAGGTCCGCACTCATCTTCTTAACACCAGGATGTGCCATGTATACTGCACGATGTGCTTCATTTAAGATTAACTGGTGTATATCTTCATTTGGTGGTACATATATCCTTCCCCAAAATCACAGTAGCCCATCATTATCAAGGGAGTATTCTTCATATTTTGGGACCCTCATTTCATCCTCCCTCAAACTTTTGCTAACCTACTGATACCAGGTGTCTTTAAATTGTAAATCTAGTTTCTCCCTCAAATTTGTCTTTAAGGGAATCACTGAAAATATTTGAGGCCTCCTAATTAAAGCATCAGCCACCCTATTTACCATTCCTTTAATGTAAGTTATATCAAAATCATATTCACTAATTAGCTCATACCATTATCTTGGTATTGCATTTAAGTGGTCTTTAGTGAATATGTGTTGTAGCCCACAATAGTCAGTCCTAAGATCAAACTTCCTTCCTAGAAGGTAGTCTCTCCAAATCTTTAGTGCATAAGCAATTGTTGCCATTTATAGATCATGGGTTGTGTAGTTTTCTTCATGGGTTCTAAGTTTCCTTGATGCATAAGCTATTACTCTTCCTTCTTGCACCAACACACAACCCAACCCTTCCTTGGAGGCATCAGTGCAAACCAAAAATTCTTGTTCCATATCCGGCACCTTCAAAATTGGTGTTGTCGTTAATAATACCTTTAACCTTTGGAATGCCTCTTCACATTTTTTATTCCAAATGAGTTTCTTGTTCTTTATTTGGAGCTCGGCAATGGGGCTTTCTATCTTCAAAAACCCTTCGACCAATTATTGAGTTTTCTAGGGCACAAGCTATAAACAATTTTCTTCCACGAATAACAACTTCCAATGATTCAGTTAGCATTAATTTCACATATAATTCATCCAAAATCATTAAGCAGTTATATAGAAGAAAATTCAACCATTAAACATGAAAGGACAGTAGAAAATAACCATAAAACCATGAGACAAGAGACGCAGAAATTAGGCCTAAGGCTAGGGAAAAACCACAAGGGAAAAACCCATCAAAATCTTTCTTTATGAGAGAGAGAGTTCAATGTCCACCAATATATCCATAAACAGAACATCAAAATAACATCTAACCAGAACATAAGATAAATACCAAGCCCTTTGTTTCTTCAACAGAATTTCCCTCCTTTCCTTTTGTAATCCTTGCAGAACAGAGCTATGTGTGAGAGAGTTTGATGCCCAAATGAGGAGGAGGGCTTGCATACATATAGCCTCTAATAGGGGGTCGAATAGTTGCCTCAAAGGGGGCCTAGCCAATTTAAACTAGATGAGGCCGACTTGAGCAAATTTTGGAGGCAAAGTATAATTTCAAATTTTCCAATTTCTTTTATGATGAAAATACCAACCATGGCTACTATATTTCCAACATTTTGTTCATAATTACCAGGTCCGAACATTCCAAACTTTTTACAAAATCCCAAACTTTTCCAAACCTTCTCACTTGCAAACTTATCGAATCCTTAAACCTAGTAACTTTTTTTTTCCACTTGATATCTTCTAATGGGGGGGAAACTTTACAGTTCAGATACCAAAATGCATAACATGGGAGTTTCATTATTGTAGAATTAAAAAGAAGAGCCAAAAGAATAAGGATATAAAATTTTAAGCATATATTCTATCCAAAATATAATACTCAAAATGTAAACACCTGTGGGGCATTTACTCACTAGAGTGAAAAGAAGGTCAACAGGATTCCATTCTAGATGTTGTCCGCCCCACTTGAATGGCATGACTTTTAAAGCTATGTTACTGAATAAGGAATGTGAATGGAATGAGAAACAGGGCTAGAGGTTTTCGGAAAGTAAGATTGGTTTTTAGGAGATAAAGAGTACATAAGACCCGACACCCTTAATCCATGTATCCCATTCATATAAAATTGACTAGCAATGCACGAATGTATTGTCCATGCAGAAACATGAACAAGAATGAGGGGAATGGAATGAGAAACAAATATCCTAGTTAGATTTGGTGAATAGTTTGAAAGTAACAGGGCTCATTACAAATAACAGGTGATGTTACCAAAAAGTGGAATGGGAATGGAACAAAAACAGGCCTAAATGTTTTCAGGAGATAATATTACATGAACCCACCACCTGCAAATTATGCATAATCTGCATATCGAATTGAAGGTCAAGGTACTAATGATCTATCATTATGAGAATGGAAACAATTAAAAAAGGAAATGGAATGAGAATAGTTCAAAGTAATAGGGGCAAATGCAAGTCTTTGGTGAATTTCACAAATTCAACAATCCCTCAAACCTGGAACATAAAATCTAAAAGAAAAGAAGTCTATGATTTGTGGATCTACGCTTCCAAGCATGTTTTTTGAAGAATTTAAACATAAAAGTATTTTTTTATATATATAACAATTTAAGAAAACTATAGGAGAAGGATTCGGCTGTAATAACTTTTGTTGTACTTAACTTGGCAGCAGCACGAAATTTGACGAAATCTCCATAAATTATGGGCATGGTGTAGTTAACATATTGTCCAATGTCTTTAAGAAATTTCAACGTACTTCCCACCATATTTGATAGTATACAGTACAATTTTCATGTCATTGAT
The DNA here is from genome assembly GCA_031772625.1 of Pinus tabuliformis. Taxonomy (NCBI): domain Eukaryota; kingdom Viridiplantae; phylum Streptophyta; class Pinopsida; order Pinales; family Pinaceae; genus Pinus; species Pinus tabuliformis. The sequence goes on along the minus strand of CM062820.1, from coordinate 1,252,126,372 downwards.
AATATACCTCATATCTTTGATTCCCGTGGAACCATCAACCCAAATATAGTCCAAAAATTGTTGGGTTGTGTTATATTCTTTCCATGACTAACCCACGTAGTGAACTGGGGGATTAGAGGGGGGGCGGAGCCCCCCCTTTGTTGCACCGATTGCGTAGCGAGGGGGTGGCAACCCCCCCTGTCCGGGGGGTTTGAGGGGGGCGGGTAGCCCCCCTCTACGGGGTCCGGGGCAGCGCCGTAGGGAAAAAAATTTTGGACCCTATATTAGGTTGGGCGAACTTACCTATGGTTTTCAATCCATGGTTTTGGATGCGATGGTTTTCGGTCCATGGTATTGGATGCTTCAGCATGTATAAATATGTATTGTAACATTGAAAGGAATATAATGAAAAATCAAGCTGGTAGTCCCGGCTTTGGGATCCAGGGGAAAATCTCTGTGTATATGTGTTTTATGTGTTATGCTCTCGCATTGTTTATTTTTCTGTGATTTAGAATTCGTATGCAGGTAATTTCTGTACGGGGTTAAAACCTACATTTGGTATCAGAGCAGTTTTGGCTTCAAGGGGACGCCTTCGTTGCTGAGGGGTTTCGCTCAGGCTTGTTGGAAGACCCTGTTCAGTGGGAGATATGCGAGATCGATTCTGGTGGTGAAAGAAGACGGCGAGCAGTGGAAATATAGAGGTCGAGAAGTTCAATGGTCAGAGTTTTGAGTTGTGGAAACTCAAGATGGAGGATCTGTTGGTGGATAAAGATCAGTGGATCGCGGTAGATCCAGGTACTAAACCAACGGGAGTGACTGATGAAGAATGGAAGAAGTTGGATCGGAAGGCAAAGAGCACAATACGATTGTGTGTCTCAGATTCAGTATTTTTGAATGTATCAGGGGAAGCTACGGCAAAGGCTTTGTGGGACAAGTTGGGGACTTTTTACCAATCTAAGTCTCTGGTGAATAAACTGTTCCTGTGGAAAAAGTTGTATAACCTAAGGATGAAAGATGAAGACTCGGTGACAGAGAATCTAAACGCATTTAATATTGTGGTAAGTCAGTTAGCGTCTGTTGATATTAAAATTTCAGATGAAGATAAGTGCATCAGTTTGTTATGTTCTCTACCAGATTCGTGGGATAGTATGGTTATTGCAATAGGTAGCAATGCAACTGCTTTGAAATTTGATGAAATAGTCTCAGCCTTGCTTACGGAGGAGATGAGACGGAAAAATATGGAGAGCCAGAATGGTGATGCTTTGTCTGTACAAGGACGGTCCCAGAATAGAAACAAAAATAAGTCATCGAGTGGGAGATCTAAATCTCCAGGAAAACCTGTAAAGGTGGTGTGCTGGAAATGTGGAAAGGAAGGGCACTTCAAAAGGGACTGTAAATCTAAAGCTCCTGATAAAGGAAAGGGATCGGATGATGCTCCTTCTGCAGAGGCGAAAACCACCTTAGATGAAGGTGGGGATGTGTACTTGGCTTCTTCAAGTACACATGTAGATCATGAGGCATGGTTGATTGACTCAGGTGCATCCTTTCACTTCACTCCCCATAGAGAGTGGTTCTGCGAGTATGAGAAATACGATGGTGGTGATGTCTTCTTAGGAGATGATAGGAAGGCTAGAATCATTGGTCGCGGAAAAGTAAAGTTGAAGCTGCAAGGTGGAAGGGTTAGAACACTTCCGGTTGTTCTGCATATTCTTGCATTGGCCAAAAATCGGATTTCTGTAAGCAAGTTGGATGATGCAGGTGTAAAAACAGTGTTCGAGGAGGATACCTGCAAGATGATTCGGGGAGCACTGGTATTGATGCGCGGAGTTCGGACTGGAACTTTGTACAAGCTGCAAGGTAGCACTATTGTTGATGGGTGCAACAATTCTGTGGTTCCTGAAAGTGGAGTTGAAAATCTAGTGGTCTCTGGAGAGAAGACCATGCTGTGGCATCAAAGGCTTGGACATATTGGAGAGAAGGGCCTTTGAATACTTCATGGTAAAGGTATGGTAGAAGGTATGAGTAATAGCTCTCTGGATTTTGATTTTTGCGAAAATTGTGTATATGGGAAGCAGAATCGGGTGAGTTTCCCCTCTGGTGCTAAGAGGGCAAAACAGATATTAGAGCTTGTGCACAGTGATGTGTTTGGACCTGTGAAGGTTCCATCACTAGGTAAGTCTATGTACTATGTATCATTTATAGATGACTTCTAAAGGAATACATGGATATATTTCCTTAAGAAGAAATTTGAAGTCTTTGACAGGTTTAAAGAATTTAAGGCTCTGGTGGAAAATCAGACAAAGAAGAAGATAAAGGTACTAAGGACAGATAGTGGTGGAGAGTTTTGCAGCAAGGAATTTGAAGAATTCTGTAAGAAGTGTGGTATAGCACGGCAGAAGACTACTCCATATACACCTCAGAAAAATGGAGTCGCAGAAAGAAGGAACAAGACGTTGATGGAAAGGGCAAGAAGCATGCTCAGTGGTGCCAGGTTAGGACAGGAATTCTGGGCAGAGGCGGTGGATACTGCATGTTACTTGGTCAATAGATCACCTTCATCAGTGTTGGAGGATAAGACTCCACAAGAAGTATGGACTGGTAAGAAACCATCTCTTTCACATCTGAGGGTATTTGGATGTGATGCATATGTACATGTTCCAAAGGAGAAACGAACCAAGTTGGATAGTAAATCTGAAAAGTGCATCTTTATTGGGTATAAGGATGGTTTAAAGGGTTATAAGCTTTGGAACCCAGTCACACGGAAGGTTGTGTACAGCCGAGATGTGGTGTTCAGAGAGGTAAAAGATGTTATTAAACATGAATTCCAACCAAAGGAACCTAAGAAGATAGAGTTTGAGATAAAGGAGGGAGAATCAGACTCTGCAGCAGAGGAGGAATCAGAAGATGAAGAGCCACAAACTCCGGTTGTGAGAAGATCAGTTCGAGAAAGAAGGCAGCCAGAAAGGTATAGTCCTTGTGCTTTCTGTTCAAATTTTTCTTTGTCTATTACTGATGATGATCTCAGAACTGTGAAGGAAGCAGTAGATTCAGAGGATGGAAAACTCTGGAAAGAGGCCATGGTTGATGAAATGGCATCTTTGCACAAAAATGAGGCTTGGGATCTGGTGGATTTGCCGGCTGGAAGGAAACCCATTGGCAGAAAATGGGTGTTCAAAAAGAAGACAAATGCAGAAGGGAAGGTGGAGAAATACAAAGCTCGGTTGGTAGCAAAAGGTTATTCCCAGGTGCCGGGAATTGATTTTGGTGATATCTTTTCTCCTATTTCCAAGGTAACTTATATTAGGTTACTTTTATTGCTGCTGCTTTTGATTTTGAGGTAGAACAGATGGATGTGAAGACAGCAATTCTTCATGGGGATTTGGAAGAGGAAATCTACATGAAGCAACCTGAAGGCTTTGCGGTGAAGGGTAAGAAAGAACTGGTATGCAAGTTAAAGAAGTCTCTGTATGGGTTAAAACAGTCACCAAGGATGTGGTATTAGAAATTTGATACATTTATACGGGGACTTGGCTTCACCAAAAGCTAAGCAGATCATTGTGTGTATTTTAAATTAATTGGTGACCGTGTTATTTATCTGGTCTTGTATGTGGATGATATGTTTTTGGTTGGAAATGACAAAGAAATTATCCAAGATTTGAAGACCCAATTGTCCTCCAAATTCGACATGAAAGATCTTGGTGCTACAAACTATATTTTGGTCATGGAAATTAAAAGAGATCCGGCAAAGAGGAAGCTCTGGTTAAACCAGAGGAAGTGTGTCAAGACAATACTGCAGAGGTTTAATATGCAGGATAGTAAACCAGTGAAGGTTCCTATTCCTGTAGGTGTGAGGTTATCTGTTGAACAGTGTCCCAAGACACAAGAAGAGGAAGAGGACATGTCCCGTGTTCCATATGCAAGTGCAGTCGGTAGCCTGATGTATGCAATGGTCTGTACTAGACCAGACATTGCACATGCAGTGGGAGTATTGAGTAGGCTTCTGTCAAAACCAGGGAAGGAGCACTGGACAAGGTTATGCTCTGGAAAATCTCTGTGTATATGTGTTTTATGTGTTATGCTCTCGCATTTTTTATTTTTCTGTGATTTAGAATTCGTATGCAGGTAATTTCTGTACGGGGTTAAAACCTACAAAAATCTCAAAATATTTTTTAAAAACCATATAACTATAAACTAAATAGCTAAATGACTTGTATTTTCTGATTTATTGAGCATAGGTAATACTAAAATTCTTCCAAAAATTGAAACAAAATTCATATTTTCATCCCTTTAGGCGTATACCGTATAGAATTGGAGCTGGACTGAAATTGTTTTCAAAGTGACATTTTTCTTTTTTTTTGCCAAACCTTATTGGAATTCATATTTGTATTTGAATCTTTCCCTGAAACACAGACAAATTAAAATTTTGGGACCTTACCTCTTGCATGAAGAGATTTTTTTGATGTTGGGAAGGTGCCATTGGAATCGTTTTCATTGAAGTTGGGTATCTTATTGCACACCACCACACGTTTGCGCCCCCACACCTTTCTTGACCCAGGAATTTTAAGCTGTCACGACGGCGTTGTGATTCGAAACTGGGACGGCCCTTGAATGGGCGTTAGCGCAGAACAACTATGCGTGCACTCCATACAATTCCATTTAATTTAACACACCATTAAGCGATTGCAATTTTCAATTTAATAACTGTCGTTTCTGGAATTCCCGGTATATGGATAGCAATCCGACATTTGGAAGGTAAGCAAAGCCAAGGAAACCCTTACTACAACTACCAATTGCAAAACTTATTCACCAGCCTGTTTACAGTTTTTATTAAATATTAAAATGCCTTTTCCCTCACTAGGTTTAGATTTCGAATCCTTTGAAGTCCATTGGAGGAATAAAAGCTCTGCCCTTTGTTACAAATTTGTGAATGCATGTACTGAGATCTGTAGGAATCTAAGTAATCATGGAAGTCGATTCGAAGGCTCATCTGTTTCTTTCGTACATTCTGTCTTTGAGGCCTCTACAACAACCATTGATGCTGGCCTCCAAACCCTCGTCTTCGAACGCCATTGAAATGGATCTGGAAGCCAATGAGCGGCATGGCGAGGCTCTGGTTAGAGAGATGCCTAAGCTTCTGCAGTCTAAGCTCATGGCTAAAATGACTGGCACCATTTCTGATGTTGTGCAGACCAGATCCATTCTACAGTCCCTTGGAGATTGGTCAAATCACGAGGCTGTGGACGAATCCCGTCGATGCATTGCAGAGATCGAGCACAATCCTTCTAGGCGATTGGAAGAAATTTCCATGGAGGATTAGATGATTTTTATAAGAGAAAAACAATTTATCTATGGCCTGCGACTATCTCATAAATCTACCAGAGAGAAAGAGCCTTCAATGAATACATTAATGTGCCACAAGATTTAAAAAAAAAACTTGTGAAACCCTCAGTATGAAGCTAGAGCAGCCCTGTGGCGTTTGCAGCCCTCAAAAAAAAAATGAGCCCAGAAAGTAGACGGCTATGAAAAGTGTAGAATTTCGTCTTTCAAATTCTTCAGAAATTCGCTTGAGTTTATCTTTAGAAAAATATGTTTCAAAGGTCAATTCTTTTGCCGAAAAAGGTCGAATATGGTTTGATCCTCGTACAAAGATGTTATAAACTTCAATGATACAGATAGTTTTGGACATTGTAGGCGTGCAGACCTACATGATAAACAGTAATATTTTGGTACATAGTTCAGATGTAGTTCATATAGGTTCATTCACTACTCATCATAGTTTTACTAATTCTGGAATTTTGTGTGCAGGTCCCCTTACATCTACGGCTTCGACCATGCAACCGTTATTCTATAAATTTGACTCTGTAAGAACATCCGGGTACCTATAGAAGAGAAGGAGGTGGATCCAGTGATTCGACGAGGATTCACTGATTAGCTAAAATTGTCAACATTTGTGTGCTGGAACGAAAAATATTCAGTAGAACATGTGCTTGCATTTTCCATTCTTTCTTCTCAGGAAACATTCCTAATAAATACTCATCTTAGTTTCTATGGGCAGAAGTTGTATTCAAATGATTTAATGCCGCAATAAGTTGTATTCGAATCATTAGCTCCTTATCTGTTAATTCAAATACTCCATAAGTGTCTTAGTTAATTTTTGTTGCTTAATTTGTCAATGAGTTGTATTCAAATGATAATCAACTGCATATGGGATTTTACAAGGCACAATCGCTAGAATCACATTAACCCACTCATTTCCCATCTCTCTTTACTTCTCACTTAATATTTTACGATATATGTTACTGTTATAGACATTTTTGGGCACTGCAACCCAAATCATACATGTCCATAAACCAAGGGCTCCTAAGTCCCTAAAATTGTTGCTTCACACCCTAAAGGAACAAGGTCGGCTGATTACATCATCTCCCAGAAGTTCTCCACAGAAAACTGCTCAGAACTAGTCAAAGCTGGACCATACAGACTGCCCAGTGCAGAGGGTGCGATGCATCTCACCTGCTCAATGTAAAGAGTGTGATGCATACTGGAAAGCCCTGTTGTAGGGTGCAATGGGCAAGAGTAGACAAATGGCAGAGACGGTTTGCAAGGTGGATCATCATGGAATCTTCTATAAACTTCTCCTGTGACACTTGCCTCTCTGAATTCGCCCAGGGATGAGTAAGAGATCATCAATCTCCAAGTGGAATCAAGAACTATCAGAGAGAGGACACTAATCAAAATCCCAGAAGCTGACTCACCCCCCTCCAATCATCTATATATGGATCCCTCATCACAAAGTTCCAGGGGCAGGAATTTTGTATCTTGTAAGGAAGTGATGTTGGTTTCTTGGTGGAAAATCATAGTGTTGGGTGATCTAAGCTTTTCATGAGGTGAAGAAGGGCTTTCATGTCGGGAGGATGACGTTGGGTCAGAATAATTGGTTGTAACCCTCTTTGCTATTCTTGATATTAATAAATCTATTCAAGTTTTCCTCCACATTCTTGTATGTTTGATGATATATGCATTTGTGTGGTCAATATATATCTGGTCCTATATTGTTTATGATTGTAGATCTCTGTTCTTCGATAGTATTATGCTACTTTGATTCCACAGGTTCTCTTTGAAGCTAGGTAGACAAAGGAAAAGCGGCAAGGATCTGTCAGAAGGGAGAGGAACCAAGAAAGGAACCAAGCGCAAGACTGAGGTTGGTGTCCTTTGTTCCCCTCTTATCTACTTCTCATAAAGGAAAGCGAAAGTAGTTTTAGTTTGTTTGTTTCTAAGATAGCTACCAGTCTTAGTGGGACTAGCAGCTCCGAGTGGACACTAGATTTCCTGATAACAAAATGGCGACTCCACTGGGGATTGAATAGATTGTTTGCTTGTCTATATTTGTTTGTTTTATAAACTTACAGACAGAGCCTGAAGTTAAGCCAGCTAGCCTTCGAACTACATTTGCTATGCAAGTGCAAAGTAGATCAATGTTGCTTCAGTCTATCTCCGGGTTTTGTTTATAAACTGAACAATCGATTTGCAAACATCCTAATTGCCCTAGTGGTGGCTCTAGTAACCTCATTAGATCAGCGCCTGTGATTTTTGTTTACTGACTACCATTAGCTCGACCTAAATCCCTGAACTAAGCTGCAAACTGTAACCCAAAACCAAGTTGAAGTCTCGCCCCTGGACCATAGCACTTTCTCCTCTTGGGAATCTGGATGCATCGCACCTCCCGTGTGCAATAGGTGCGCTGCATCACACTTTCCATGTGTTGCAGGTGCGCTGATCAGACAAGACCTCTTCTGCTCTCAGATTTTGGTTTTGTGTTCACTCTCTTCAACTTTATTCAGGAGTTTTGCTGTCTGTGATCAGTATACCACTGTGGAAACTCCCTTCCTTTGCATGATTCCGCCTCCATAGTACAAATAATTGTGAATGTTTTTTTGTATTGTGCGCCATTTACAGTTATCTTCTACCAAAAGTAGCATAATCAAATTGTCGTCTTTTGATTTGGAAGTGTCGCAAGTGTCATTTTCAGTCAAAGAAAAGAATTCTATTGTTCTTGATGGTCGATTATACAGTTACTCTTGTATTTGATTTGAATTAGTAGTTTTTCAAGTGTCGAAAGCAGTTTTCAATTCAAAATAGCAAAGTGTCGTCATTATCTTCCTTTCATTTTTGAAGAGAAATTTGTTAGTACTGTCGCTTTGAAAAGATAATTCAGATTTGTACTTAGAATTCTTCTTGTCATTCACACATTAAGAAAGCTGAAAACAAATACATGCATGTGCATTTGCATTTAGACTGCTTGTTGGTTTGATTTAGGATAGTGCATCTGGTGTGTGCTCTCTGCTCTATGTTGAAAGAATATCATCTCTCTTTCTTTAGTAGCTAGGATTTTCATAGCAAAAAGAAGATTAAACGATTGTTTATCATCTTAGATTGCATTTTAGGAATTGTATATCTACATCATGCGGTGAACCTGAAAGGAAAATTTCTTAAAAAATATCAACTGTAAAATAAATTCAATGAACATAAAAACGCTTTGGAACCTAATGCACAACATCTAGAAGTCTAGGCTAGAGACATATCCTGGCGTCGTAAAGCCTGGTAACTATCACTTTCATTGTTGGTTGAGTGATTCCTCCTCTTTGAGATGACAAGTGCCAGTACGGACTTGTGCTCCCACGTACCGTTGAGTATATATTGGGAGACCACAATAGGTTATATCCTTTATCCATCAGAAGCCGTGTCTGCCGCCCTATCGATCGCAATGCACTGAACACAGCATTCGGGAATGTTGAAAATGCAACAAGACGATGGAGCTTAGTGAAAAGAAGTCGCCTTCACTAAGTGGGCCCGCAGGCTATTTTTGGTGCAAAGTCTATTTTTAGACATATGGATCATGGTCTATGAGTTGCAGGATGCTATTTATGGATTATTGGTCGTGTTGGTAAAAATAGATGGACTTCTATTTTTAGACATATGGGCAGAGTCTATTTTTAGACTGCCAGTCTAAAAATAGAACAGTCGAATATTATTAGCTCTTAATAATATTTGGACTATAAACATTACCTTATCCTCTTGGAGCACTTCAGTTCGAGCTACGGATGTGGCACATGCAACTGCCAGGAGGAAATACGCTTTTCTTATGGGTTAGTTGAGCTATTGCATGATGGACTTCAGTTAGAACTCAAGTGATTGAGTTTGGTGGAGTTGATTGAGGAGTTGATGGAGTTGTGTTCAGTTTAACTTAGTTGAACTAGTTGTATTTAGTCTAATTGCATATACACTAGTGATGAGTGATGTGAATTAATTGTTAATTAATTCACTAATTATTAACTCATAAAGCAACTAAAGAATACATCAGTTAACTCAGTGCATGGACAGTTCAGTGGAGACAGGTGTTAGAGGTGGATACTACTATCAGTTGTGACTATAGCTGTGCATGAGATTTGCACAATCAGTGATTGAGATTGCCAATGAGTATTGCGCAGTACAACAAAAGGGAATTCGAACTTGGATCATTCCTATTCTCATCTTGGATTGCGCAGTAGAGGCAGGCAAACAGTGGAGAATACTTGAACCTGTGACTTGTTCAGATCTGAGCTAGTTTGTGTGTAATAGGTGGAGATAGTTCTGAGTACTTGTGAGGAGTATTGTACTATGTATTGTTACATGTTCTCTATCATTATAATATATAGATAGTTGGGGGTTTTCAACTGTATGCTTTCCCCAGTAAATACTATGTTGATATGTGTGATTGATGTTTCAATGTGCGCATGCGATTGTTTTTGATTCCGCAAATTGATGATCATGCATTCCACAAATAGTGTATAATTAGGAGAATCTCTGTGAATAAGTGTTATGTTATTCAAATTTCTACATGGTATCAGAGCAGAGTTGATCATCAGATCTATTATTCAAAAAGTGATTACATTTTATTTCTTCAGGCAGAGTCTGTAATCGGGCCAGGTAGCCTCTGGATTCATCCTTCTTTTGGAAGGTGAGATATCCGGTGAATGCCCATACAGTCAATCTTTGTACAAGAAATACTTTGTTCTCACGAATTTTAGATCAGAAGCGGTTGAGTTTTGAGCTGGTGGAATTCGAATTTGCAGCAGTGTTTTCTTGGCGTCGAAATTGAAATGTCTTTCGACGGATTGCGATTGGAGTATGCCCTTGAAGGTAGCCCGAATTATATTGCATGGAAAGATAGGATGGAGGCGGTGTTAGATGACAATGGGTTGAAGGATTTCATAGATGTTGAGGTCCCAAAGCCTACTAATGCTTCTCACGTTGAGGTTTGGCAAAAGAAGACAGCAAAGTGTCGAAGGATTATGTTGGAGGGCGTGAAGGATCACATTGTATCCAGCCTGCATGGAAAGGCTTCTCCATACTTGATGTGGAAAGCGTTGACAGATTTCTTCCAAAGCAAGAGTGACCAGAGGAATTTGGCACTCAAGGATAAACTTAGAAACATTAAGTGTGAGAATGGAGACAGTATGCCCAAGTATCTCACGAAGTTCACCCAATGCTGGGATGAGCTGGGAAGTGTGGGGGTGTCTGTCGATAATGAGGACTTGGTGAGCTTGGCTCTCCTTGGTCTTCTGAAGAGTTGGAATTCCTATCAGGATTATATCAATGGTCGGGAGAAATTTCCAGGATGGGAGATACTTTGGTCAGATCTTGTGCAAGAGGAGATCAGGCGAAATACCAGGGACGGATCTTCATCAAAGGCATCTGATGAAGAAAATTGTGCTTTGGCTGCCAAAGCAAAGAAGGGGAAGGAGAAGGTTTCTCTTTCCGAATCCAGTTCTTCCAATGATGGGAAGAAGGTTGACAAATCAAAAGTGCGATGCTTTCGTTGTCATGAGGTGGGCCATTATGCTACAAATTGTCCACGAAGAAAATCCAAGAAGGGATCCGTGGAAGGATCTGAAGGTGAGGCACTTGCTTCACAATTTGAGTTGGATTTCACACTCTTCGCATGCATGGTTTCATCCATGGTGAGAAGTGGTTGGTTTCTTGACAGTGGAGCTTCTTTCCACATGACCAGTGACAAGAGTTTGTTCAATACTTTGGAGGAGAAAGATCTCCAGATACTCATAGCGATGGGTAATAATGAGAAGTATAGTGTCTTAGGTGTAGGCACTGTTATTTTTCAGAGGGAGCATGGAGCTCACCTTACCTTGACCAATGTCATGTATGTACCAGGACTGAAGAGAAACTTGGTGTCGATTGCGATGCTGGAAGACAGAGGCTATGATGTAGTCTTCAGTAAGGGAAAGGTATTCCTTAGACACATCATCACTAGACAGGTGAAGCAGATTGGTTCACGGGTCAAGAACCTGTATGCTCTTGAGGTTCAAGATGCATGCAAAGCCTTGAGAAGCGAGGCAACTGATGGAGACTTGGTCATTGAGAGGGAGCGTATATTACCTCTCAACATGCAAAGCCAGAAGAAGTCTCAGACGATTGTGGAGGAGCCACGATTGGTGCAGTAGATTCAGGAGGTTGTGGAGCAGCCACAACAAGGGAAGCTGAGAGGAGATTGAGTAGAGACATCTACTCATGCAGAGACCTCTAGTAGGGGGAAACTTCGAGCCAGTTGGGCTGAGGGATCACATGCAGGCATACCTCCAGGTAGGAGGTGGGGTGATGTGGATTGATCGTCCCAAGGAGGAGGGGCAAGATCCTGAGGTACCCAACCTCTTGGATGAGACCTTTGCTACAAGAGCCCCGATGTGGAGTAGCAGGAACTGACTGATTCGGTAGAGATAGATGCGGATGGAGCGATAGAGAGAGCGACAGTGCAGGGAATCCCAGGACAACGCATAGCTAGCAGGTTGCAGCAATGCGAGAGGCACAAGTGTTTTGCATAATGCTAGGTGGCATAGAGAGGTGTGCAATGGTGCGAGATGCATGGAGATGTTGCAGTGGTGCAAATGTCAAAGAGGGAGCACTTGTCAGCAACAAGTAGAGCTTCAGCATCAGAGTATGTTCCTAGCCCAACAGAGTGGTCAGTTGGGAGTGTTTTTGTTCCAAGTGTTGTTGGAGCAAGTGGACCGGGAAAATGTGTTGCATGCAGAACATTCCAGAGTTGCAAGATAGGGGTTGCAGATAATCCATATCTTGTTGAGAGGGAGTGTTGAAAATGCAACAAGATGACGGAACTTAGTGAAAAAAAGTCGCCTTCACTAAGTGGGCCCGTCATCTATTTTTGGTGCAAAGTCTATTTTTAGACTATGTCTATTTTTAGACATATGGATCATGGTATATGAGTTGCAGGATGCTATTTATGGATGATTGGTCATGTTGGTAAAAATAGATGGACTTATATTTTTAGACATATGGGCGGAGTCTGTTTTTAGACTGTTAGTCTAAAAATAGAACAGTCGAATATTATTAGCTCTTAATAATATTTGGACTATAAACATTATCTTATCCTCTTGGAGCACTTCAGTTCGAGCTACGAATGTGGCACATGCAACTTCCAGAAGGAAATGCGCTTTTCTTATGGGTTAGTTGAGCTATTGCATGATGGACTTCAGTTAGAACTCAAGTGATTGAGTTTGGTGGAGTTGATTGAGGAGTTGATGGAGTTGTGTTCAGTTTTACTTAGTTGAACTAGTTGTATTTAGTCTAACTGCAAATACACTAGTGATGAGTGATGTGAATTAATTGTTAATTAATTCACTAATTATTAACTCATAAATAAACTAAAGAATACATCAGTTAACTCAGTGCATGGACAGTTTAGTGGAGACAGGTGTTAGAGGTGGATACTACTATCAGTTGTGGCTATAGTTGTGCATGAGATTTGCACAATCAATGACTAAGATTGCCAATGAGGATTGCGCAGTACAACAAAAGGGAATTCGAACTTGGATCATTCCTATTCTCATCTTGGATTGCGCAGTAGAGGCAGGCAAACAGTGGAAAAGATTTGAACCCGTGACTTGTTCAAATCTGAGCTAGTTTGTGTGTAACAGGTGGAGATGGTACTAAGTACTTGTGAGGAGTATTGTTACATGTTCTCTATCATAATAATATACAGATAGTTGGGGGTTTTCAGCTGTATGCTTTCCCCAGTACATATTGTGTTGATATGTGTGATTGATGTTTCAATATGCACATGCGATTGTTTTTGATTCCGCAAATTGATGATCAATGTATAGGAGGTTATGTATTAAGCATGCATTCTTAAAATAGTGTATAATCAAGATAATCTCTGTGAATAAGTGTTATATTATTCAAATTTCTACAGGGAAGATTGACTGTCGTACCGTAAAAAGTATTCTGCATTTTTGCGATTGGTTTGGTAATCCCTCTGTCTAGATTTCTAGAGTAGTCTCTTTCATTCCTTTTCAGACTCCTTAAAGGAAAAGTTCCGTCTGAGCACTTGTCACTTCAAGCTCATTAAAAATCGAAGGTGACTAGAGTCATCTTTTGTTTTTTCTCGACTCTTAAAAATTGAAAAAACAAGTTGTGTCAAAGCGTCTAAAATTTATTTTAATCGGAATAATATCACCATTCTCGCGTTGGTCTTATGTTGAGGAAAATGGAGTCCGCCAACCAAGGATTTCCCCTTGGAGGAAATACTAGTCCATTCTCCTCTTGGGGAGATGTTGTTGCACCTCATATGGCCACATTTTCGCTTCCAGGATTGACGATTGGCTTGCCAATATGGCTCTTCTCAACCTTCGTCATTCAAAACACCATGATTCCTGAACAATCAAGTCAGCAACTAGATGATACTAAAGCTACCCCCCAACCCACTACTTTGTCTGATTCTCCCTCTCCTCCATCCTCTTCGCTTGATGAAGCTGGTAAAGCCAAAAATCAAGTAACTAAGAAGGAGAAGAAGGGGAAGGAGAAGAAAGAGAAGAAGAAGAAGAAGCCAAAGGCAAAAAGGGGTAATCGGGCATCGTCTAGTGAAAATCCACACACTCCACCGTCCAAGCCTAAATCTCCATGTGTCATTTGCAAAGGAGACCACTATCATCGAGATTTTCCTTGCATCCCTTGGATCTTAAGGGACTGGTCTCCTCGTTTGCACAATCCGGTGTCATCAACCTCTGAAGATCATGTTGAAAGTACACCATCAACTAGTGAAAGCCAAGCATTTGGACAGAAAAGGAAATGTAAATTTCCTTGTAAATTGTGTGAAGGCGATCACATCGTCCACCGTTGTCCCTTCCTAGATGAAGCTAAGAGAGTCTTGGATAACCATCCTGCTTCACCGCTACGGCTTCCTCCTGGATACGCCATTGTGGTCGGTCAAAGCATCTGTCATTGAAGATAAACCCGTTGAACCCATACCAGACGAATGTCAAAAGCTTGAGGTGGCAGTTGACCCGGTCTTGTCTTCGGAAGGTCCATCTTCAGATGATACAATCACCGAAGAGAATGAGAACGACACCGTTCAAATTCTTTTCGTAAACACAGACTCCGATGAACATGGGGGAAATCTACCTGTTCCTTTACCGCAGGAAGGAAGTTCATCAGAGTCATATCCGGCTGTCTATTCGGTCCCACCTCCAAGCAACCTAGTTTTTTCCTTCGATTGGAATCTACTAGGCAGACCCCGTTTACCAGCTAGTGTACCATTCCAAATCATTGTACAAGCTTACAAAATGGTCATGGTCGGTACCATCATAGATGAAGGGGCTTTTGTGAGTATCCTTTCCTCAACTACTTGGAAAGCGCTTGGTTCGCCATCGCTTTTGCGTGAGATGCGAAATCTGACAGGCTTTGACAAAGGAACCAGTCGATCGTTAGGGATCCTTCCCAATGTACCTATAACGTTGAGAAGAAAAACCTTTTATATGAACGTAATGGTAGTCCAGGAACCTCTAGATTATAATCTACTCCTTGGGCGTGACTATATTTATAGCATGTGAGCCATTGTCTCCTCACTCTTTAGAGTAATGTGTTTTCCACATGAAGGTTGAGTGGTCCAATTCGTAGACCAGCTTTCGTTCCCCGGCTCACACATAGCTAATTGTCAAATTCCATCCCTAAATAGTATTTTCACGCAAGGAATGTCTCATCAATCTCGATTCCGTTCACCTGAAGAACGCGAGTAATTCGGGAGGACATGACTGAAACCCAGGGAGCATGCACCCTAGTCTGTTTCGGCAAGAAAACCTTGGGTATAGGGTAGGTTTCCGCAGAGGATATATGACTATTCTGACACACCCGTTCATTTAGGAAAATTGGATTAGACTGGAATAAGATTTTCTTGTCAAAGTTATGTGAGCGGAGGCGACCGTGCCACTCACCTTTGTCTATTTCGGTAGACATCGCCAAGGAAGTGTTTTGTCTGCAATGCGGTTGGAGAAATCTTGCAAATGCGAGAGCTTTCATATGGTAACCTGGGAACTCTACTTCGCTATGCCTCGGGGCATGCAAACCTTTTTGCCTGAAAGTAAAGAGCGACCATTTATTTTCTTAGTTTGTAGTTTCTCAACCCTTTATACTCGTAGGATTGGTCGTTCCTAGCTTGCATAATGAAGGGATCCGGAGAAAAGTTTCGAATGGTGCAAGCTCCCTAAAAATTGAACCTATCGATGAGACATCCTTATTATACGACTGGCACGAGCAGTTTTTATGTGAAGTTCAAGCTCGTTAAAAATTAAACCTAAGCAATGAGAAAATGTTTCCCCCAAAGTTTAAGCTCATTAAAAAATGAACCAATTTCCGGTAAATAACCATTTTGAATGCATTATCATCAGCTTTTGAGCCCTGGTCGTGTTCTCATCATCACCTCCACTCTGTTTTAGCCGATCATTCACCTCCATTTGGTTGTTTACCACTTTTTGAGGAACAGCTGTAAAGAGTGATCCTGTTAGCCATCCTTGTGACACTGTCGTGATTGGAAAATTCCAAACCTTACCTGGAATCAGTTGCTACCTGAAATTATCACTTGTTCCTCAAAAGACGAGTCTCCTCTAAGCTCTTTTCATGTAACTCATAAAATATGAAAAGATTGTCGAGCAGTTGGCCTCTCCAGCTCATTAAAGCTACCAGGAGTGCTATCCCTCCTCTAGATTTTAATCTTTTTGGACCTAAGGGATTATTACACAAAAAGATCGAGCACTTGTTTTGTTCGGCTCATTAAAATTATCGAAAATTCATCCCTTTTGTATTATTTTATACTTTTTCAAACTTAAGGGATTACATGACGAAAAAGGATTATTGGATTTTCCTTTACGTCCCTTTCAGACTCTCTAAAATTGAAAAGGAAAAATTTATCTTTGTCGTTAAACTCGTTAAAACCAATAGCGACAAACTTGTCCATATAGACAAGAACGAGTTTCACTGTCGCTAGGCTCGTTAAAACATAGCGACGGGTTTGCCCGAAGGGCAAATTATAGAACAAGCATATGTTATCCTCCTCAAGCTTGATAAAAATAAAGAGGTACTGGTCAGCAATGACTGGGGAAAAATTGGGAAGAAAACTTGAAGAAACTTTATTGGTAGCAAGTCGCTCTTGAACATGACACTTTCACTCCACGTTCGAGTTGGGTTGGGTTATTCCGTTCACCGGTCATATCACCATTGGTCCATCGCACCATCCATATTTGGGGTTAACGCTACCAATCCATGTCAGTGTCACTGGTATGTTCAAGAGAAGTCGCTCAGAGAATTCACCTATGTCTCATCCGCTGCAATACATTCACGCTCCATTCTTTCATGACCGCCACCCTGAACCCTGTATCATCAGACCGTTTTCACGTCCAAAATCATTTACTCCGTTCCGTGTCATAGATGTGGGATTCATTAAGGCCCTCCTATGACGGGTCATTTCTTGTCGACATCAGCTCATTATCCAAGAAGTCGACTTAGGAACAACCCTTTCAATACTTTGAAGCTTGCATGCCTCAATGGCAAGTTTCTCACTTTTGGCGACAATTTTACATCAATGGCTTTTGACCGAAAGATTTTGTGTGGTGTTTGATGCCAAGTCCCTTTTTCACACCACGCGAATTGTACTGTAGTACCTTGAGAGTCATCATCATTATCAGTGATTCCTCTCGCGCCTGTTAATAACTTACATCATTGGCTGGTAATCAGGAAATGTCTTTCCATGTTCGACTCCAGAACATCTTTCACATGGATCGACTTGTACTCCGAGTGAAGATTGAATGAGTTTGAAGACCCTGGATCTAGTTTCATCCATCCGGGCTGCAATATATTCAGGAAAATAAAGACATCAAATGTACATCATTGCTGCACAGATGATCATCCGAATCAAAGGATGATGGCTCTATCAGAATCATCAGTCTGCCACACAGACGGTTGTCTGTCTTATGTACATGAAAATGAATTTATAAAGTTGAGAATGGGAATGTCTGCCTCAGCTAGATCATGAAAAATATTATGAAGACAATGTATTGTATTGTATCTTGTCACAGGTCACCTTCCAGCTCGAAAAAACTTCGGATCCTCATGATAAAGCATTTCACCCGACATCAAAAGATTAACGACCTCATGCTTTAGGGGGCAACTGTTATAGACATTTTTGGGCACTGCAACCCAAATCATACATGTCCATAAACCAAGGGCTCCTAAGTCCCTAAAAGTGTTGCTTCACACCCTAAAGGAACAAGGTCAGCTGATTACATCATCTCCCAGAAGTTCTCCATAGAAAACTGCTCAGAACTGGTCAAAGCTGGACCATACAGACTGCCCAGTGCAGAGGGTGCGATGCATCTCACTTGCTCAGTGTAAAGAGTGCGATGCATACTGGAAAGCCTTTTTGTAAGGTGCGATGGGTGAGAGTAGGCAAATGGCAGAGACAGTTTGCAAGGTGGATCGTCATGGAATCTTCCAGAAACTTCTCCTGTGACACTTGCCTCTCTGAATTCGTTGAGGGATGAGTAAGAATCAATCTCCAAGTGGAATCAAGAACTATCAGAGAGAGGACACTAATCAAAATCCCAGAAGCTGACTCACCCCCCTCCAATCATCTATATATGGATCCCTCATCACAGAGATCCAGGGGCTGGAATTTTGTATCTTGTAAGGAAGTGTTGTTGGTTTCTTGGTGGAAAATCATAGTGTTGGGTGATCTAAGCTTTTCATGAGGTGAAGAAGGGCTTTCATGCTGGGAGGATGACACTGGGTCAGAATAATTGGTTGTAGCCCTCTTTGCCATTCTTGATATTAATAAAGATATTCAAGTTTTCCTCCATATTCTTGTATGTTTGATGATATATGCATTTGTGTGGTCAATATATATCTAGTCCTATATTGTTTATGATGGTATATCTCTATTCTTCGATAGTATTATGTTGCTTTCATTCCACAGGTGCTCTTTGAAGCTGGGTAGACAAAGGAAAAGCGGCAAGGATCTGTCAGAAGGGAGAGGAACCAAGCACAAGACTGAGGTTGGTGTCCTTTGTTCCCCTCTTATCTACTTCTCATAAAGGAAAGCGAAAGTATTTTTAGTTTGTTTGTTTCTAAGATAGCTACCAGTCTTAGTGGGACTAGCAGCTCTGAGTGGACACTAGATTTCCTGATAGCAGTTACTTCAACTCTGAGGGAAATATGACGCTATTGCAAATTCTATTCAGAGAATTATATGGAGCTATTGTAAAGTCTTTATTTGTTTACTATGTGAATGAAATGGAAGCAGACACTTTTTGATTTATAATCCTTCTGTGGAGAGTAGCTATCGTTCTCGTATAATTCTAACTATGGATATAAATAAAGGTATTTATCCATATAAATGAAGCTATTATTGAATTACCCGTGTTAACATTTATCAAACTCATTGCTCTTGAAGTGAAATCCTACTAAGGAATAATAGTTTACATGTGAGTTTTTTAATTGTAATAATAATATAGTAGTATATATGGATGAAATTATATTTGTTTATATAAAAATAAAAATTAAAAATTAAAAAAAAAAAAAAATAATAATAATAAATAAATAAATAAAATTCAGAAGTTCTTGGAGCGTTTGTTAAAAATGTCCAATGAAAACAAATAAGTTGTTTAGAACTGTGAATTTGGTTGCAACACTGTTAATGGTCTGTCTCTTAATGACAGTGTTGTGATTAAACTCAATGAAATTTCAAGTCTGTAGGTTTCATTGATATGATATGGTTCATAAATAAATAATGAAATAGGATATATAAATTAATAACATTTTGTTTGATTGCAGGGGAATTACTACAGTTAATGGTATATTAAGTATGTCTAATAGCGCTGCTATGTAGGAATAAGAATCTCTTAATATAACCATTATAATCTATAACTAATTTTTTGTGCGAGTTGTAAACAATCTAGAATGAGGAACCATTTTAGATTCTACCTCTGCGCATAGATGCAAAACCAGTAATGGACTAGTTAATAAAGTTTAACTCTTGGACTGTTGATATTGTGGCCATTGTTAACATTCTGTTGTGCATCTTGATACTGGAAAAAGCATATATTACAATAATATATGAGGTCATAATATAATGTCAAATTTGGAATATGGTTTGAGATGCTATTCTTTGTTTTGATACGCTAACTCTGAAATTTTTGCAGAGATTAACCATACATTTCTTCCGGTCTTCCGAGATTGAACTTCGAGAGCTTTGTTATTAAATTGCAAATTTTTTCTAGGCCCTAATCTCCTTTAGCTGTGAGCTTTTTAAGATTATTAATAACCTTTGGTCGAATTTACTTTGAACAAAGCAATCCATTCTTCTGAAAGTTTCTCCTTCTGTTGGTGCAAGCAGCTTGGATGTCCTGCAACAAAAAAAAATTATGAAAAATTCTGAAGGGTAGCCGTCTTCAAATCTGGACATTTTCTCCTCAGCGGCAAGTGAAATTCCTGCTGCAATTCTGAATAAATCGAGCTTTTGAGACTTGGGTTTTAAAATTTTAATTTCCTACCATTTATATTTTGAGTAAAGTGAATTTCACTTTTGGAGAAAATTTGTCACAAGTGTTGGACTTTGTTGGTAGATGTGAGGTCTCGAGTTTGAATCCTGCGAGGGTGCTACTTTTCCCTTACCAATTTGAATGTAGTAGATATTTAACAAAACTAGTCATGCATGCATGGGCCCATAGGTCTCAAGGGTTCAACATAGCTCTGATACCAAGTGTAGGGACCAACCCTATATATATATATATATATATAATCAAAATAAAATACAACCAGAAGAGAAAAACATTGGGAATTCAAATTTATTAAGCACTATCTAACACATCCGTGAATTTCATTTCACTAAACATATAATAAAATTTACATATATTTAACTAAAGCCATAAAGAAATCATACAAAAGAATATTGTAACACATATGTACCGTTCACCAGAAGACGAGATTCCATTTGATTTGCCGTTACTTGTCTTTCTTTGTGGTCAGTCACCTCCGAGTATGAATCACGACGTACTTGATCCGAATGCAATGACCCACCGGTTGACCTCCCAGCCTACTCCTTGGGTACTCTTCTTCCCCGCGGACCCCCGAGCTGCAATGGGGTTGTACAATGCAGGAATGTAATAGCTGGTAGAGGAGAGCACTCCTTGGCTCAAGAGTCCCCTCTCTAAAGTCCTCTACCTCACCAAACTTACTATAGTTTGTGATCACTACTCTGACATCATCTCATCCATCCAACAATAGGGTCCCAAAAGCCTCTTCTCCCATGGTCTGCCCCTTATTTTATAGGAGTCCTCATAGGTGACACTTGGCATTTCATGCATAATTAATTATTATTTATAATTCAATAGTTTGATTATTCACCCATCCATGTGCCACTCTCTCATCAAGAATCTCCAAAATTATTTACTTAAATTTTAATTTAAAAATAATATTTTTCGTCACCTCAACAAGATTCATATTTCTTCTCTTAGTTGTCTCTTGATCCCCCTTTTTACTCCTTAATTTGTGTTCATTACTAAATTCAATTGATAATTCAAGATTTGATCCCCTATCTACTCCCTAATTTAACTCAAGTTATCTCTTAGACGGATATTCTTATGTTGGTTGTTGCCACATGGAGGACCTCTATATTTCTCTGAAATTTAATTTATTAATCTTATTTTAATTCATCATCCTCTTCTCTTAATTAAGTTTAACTATTTTAGGATTAATATTTATCCTTACATTTATGTCCCTCTTTCCCCTTTTTACCTAATTAAACTACATTATCTAACTAATATTTTCCAACATGGGAATGGTAGAGTTTTAAGGTAAAATATTTTATTTCTTCCTATGATCCTCTTAACCCATGTTTTATTTTTTATTTAATTACCTTGGTTTCTAACATCATTTACCCTTGATGTGAATTTACCTGGTTTTCATATCTTGATTATATTTATTAATTTATTTATTTCTAATGATTCCAAGGGTGCCAAGTTTGGTCGTGCCCTTCAAGAACTTCCCCTGAAGTTCCAAGGGTGCCACGCCTAATAGTTTATTTGTGATGCCAACAGTGCCAAGTTGGTTGTGCCCTTCAAGAAATTCTGTTGAGGTTACAAGGGTGCCACACTACTTGCCCTTCATGCATTCAGTGGCTACGAGGGGAAAGTATAGGTGCAACGACAGAGACCACTACCATCTCTTATGTTGTCTGTTATAGTGAGACTAATGGTGTCGAGGATCAAAGAATCTGCCTTGATGCACGCTCCTTGGTAAAATCCTCATGAGCGACCCAACTTTGGGACTTGCCCTCATGACATCGTGATCTTCAAGGCGGAGGTGTTTCAACCTTTCCATCCCAAGTCTCGGCAGGAGTGCTAGTGGGCGAGATCAGGAACACTATCCCACCCCTCCCATGCAGTTCCATCCAATTGTACAACCCCATCACCCATATGTGATTCATTCGGCCAAGCAACTAATATGTGCCTACAACCACTAGTATATCATTAGAATATATATAAACATATATAGCAGGTTTCAAAAATTAACTTAGAATTTCAAAGATAAAATAATATAAATTTTCATCAAACCAAGTGTTATCAACTTGTCATATGTGAGTGCCTCTGGTGGTTTCCTGTCATACTCAATAATCATCAGTAACAAGGTTTCTCAGTGTTAGTCATTGTCATAATAGCATCATTAACAACACCTAGTCATTCACATCATTGTTCATTGTAAGCCAAAACTAATGAAAGTAGGTAACATAGGGGACACATCCATCATGGCTATCATCATCATAACATCAATGGAAACATACATATCCATCAAAGCTATCAACATCGTAACATCAATATAAACATACCTATCCATCAAAGCTATCATCATCATGATATCAATAGAGAGCATACATATCCTTTATTGCCATCATTATCATAAATTCAATAGAGACCAAACATAACCATTTATGCTACAATCACCATAATATCAATAGAGAACATGCATAACCATTAATGCTACAATCATCATAATACCAATAGATAACATACATAACCATTAATGTTATCTTTATCATAATATCAATGGAGAACATACATAAACATCACAACCACTAATAATAGAGTCATGTGCCCGGATCCTCAAGCTGAGGTCCTAAAAGAATAATGTGTGGGCCTTAGGGCTAAATAAATTTTAGTGTCATATGACTGTCAGTCAACTAGAGTGGGGCACAACAACAAACTTGCAACGAGCATAACTTTCACATATGTGATCATATTGAAGTTATTTTTGCACTAGTGTAAAGTTTTTGGAGTGTATAATAGTGTCAAGGGGCTAGGAGCTAGTATCACAAACTTTTGATGGAAAAAAGTGTCATTTGATGCCTCAAAATGGCTCTAGAAGGCTCTAAAGTCCATTTACCAAATTGGGACTTGCCACTAAGATGTGCCTTGCAAGCCAATTTCTCCAATTTTTCCACCCAAAAATTATAGATATAGATGAAAAATTATATAATAATGCCTTCTATATCATACCTCCCAAATTTAGGAGGCATTTGGTCCCTAAAACTTTTTAAAAAATTAGTTGAGGAAAAATTTCCTCTATCTTCTCCCTAGAGTATCATTTTTTCTTCCCTAGTATTTGTACTTTTAGCCAAATTTTCCAAAAGTGATTCCATGAAAGTCTAGCAATTCTATACATCTTCTACAAAAATATCATTATTTCATTGACACTTGATCTTCTAGTCCTAAGTCCTCTATGGTAGGTAGGACACGCTCCTCAGTTTCTTGGCCAGCACATATGAATCATAAATTTTCATGTTCTCCACATTCACTATTGAGTAAATGCACGTATATGTGGGTAGATTGATTCTATAGGAGTTACCACCAACCTTATTTAATACTTCAAAAGGGCCATACTATAGAGCCTTGATCTTCTTACTAGGACCATGATTTTTTCCTTATTAAGTTGTAACTAGAGTTTTTCTTCCGATGTGAATGATTTCTTTGTTGCATGTTGGTCATGTTGATCTTTATACCTTTCTTATGATTTATTTAGTGTATCCTATACATGTAAATAAATCTTCATAATATTTTCAATAAATTTCTCTACTTTCAACACTTCTCATGTGTTTTCTTCCCTCACTCCTTGCTATCCATAAACCACATCCAAGAGTGAAGGTGGAAAATACCCAAATCCAGTATAATCATGGAATACTCTATTATAAGTATTTATTGTGGATCGAATTTTCATCACGAGAATTCATATGTTCCTGATCTGTAACCCATCAAAATTTGAACCGAAATTCTATTGGTTACTTATGTATTACCATTGTTTTATATGCGGAATGTAATATATTTCTTTAACATAGTGCCCATATTTTCCCAAAGTGTAATACAAAAGGAATTGAGAAACACCATTTCCCTATTTGCGATGATGCTCCTCGGTATCCTAAATTGCACTTATACTTATTCAAATAACATTTTTATTCCTTTTTTTTCTCATTTGATGTTCTTTTAATAAGGCATAAGAGTGTACATCTTTCTCAACTCGTAAACTATCACAAATAGATTGTCATCTCCCTTCCTAGTTGTTGGAAAAACACCCACAAAACCCATTGAAGTGCTTTCCCATGGTTGGGTGGGTACATGTAATGGATAGGTGTAGACATTACTTCCTACTAATAGGCTTGTTGGTACAAAATTTTATGCATCCTCTAATACACTAAGCTACATATTCTTGCATTCTAGGTCAATACATACACCATTTTAAGTTGGAAATTATCTTCCCAACATAGAAATGTATTGCAACCTTGGAGGAGGGAGCCTCTTTGATAACTTTCAATTTTTTACCTTTAAGTACACATATATTATGTACATTTGGGCTCTTGCACTAGGTGTTTTGCCTATGTACCAAGCAGTATTGGGGGTCTTGGGAGCTCTACTCTTGACAAGGCCTCATCATAGTTTGCTATTGAAATTGAAAGTTCCTCTCTTTGTTTATAAACCCTTCATGGTGGAGTGTATTCAATCAATTAGATGACACTTGGGTCATATGGTCCTTGGTCAGTGTGGTGTGCAATCAAATAGTTGCATTGTTTGGTGTTCACTAGAATCTTAGCAAGAAATATAATTTCTATTGGTGATTTGTACCTCTCTCTAGCAATGTTTAAGGGAACAATCTTGCAAGGAATAAAAGAGGAAATAAACTCTCTACAACACACTATCAAGAAATTATTTCAAAATCAAAATCTTAGTTTCAACAGAACCAGTACAAAAATCAAAGCAATTTTAGATCTGCAATCAAAAGTTAACAAGATGGATTATGAAATTTACTACATAATATTGATGCTAGAGGATCTCACTCTCAAATTCAACTAGGATCAAGAGTCAAAAACCGATCCTATTTGTGCATTTTGTCCTAGTTGTCCAAGTCAAAAAAATGTAAAGGAATTTTTTCATCATGAAGGGCATTCTCCCCCTATGTAGGGGTTAAATAAAATGTATTTTCCATGTTTTGTAAGAGTCAATTTTTAGTTGGTCCTTTATGGAGGATCTACAAGCTAGCATCTTTAAAACATTGTAACGTCCCTGTGCCTACTCCAAGTAATAATTTTGGGTCAAACTTTAGAATTTTATTATTTAATACAATACTGAAGGTTGTACAATTGTGCCTCAACACATATTTTATAAAATATAAATATAGTTTCCCTTCAAGTTAAAAATAAATAAATAATTTGACATACATTAGAATATAACCTTATATTAATAGAGCGTACAAATATTTATATTCTCACATTGTCCACACTGTAATTATTTAACTGTTTTTTTAAGGAACAATTGTGATTATACTAAACAATCTAGGTTCTAGCCAAAACCATTACATTTAGTAGCAATAACAATTCCTCATTCCTCCAAAAATGATCTGACCAGAGACATTGAAATTTCAAATTCTTCTTCTCTAGATTTTCTACATGATTTTACTTATACATTCGCCAAATAATTCCATTAACATTTACATACTTGCATAACATATTAATACCTACATAGACACTAAAATACCTACTGCTATATTTTGTCTAGTCAGCTCCTTCTGTGGATTGTTGCACAACTTCTTCCATATCTTCTACTTCTTCTTCCCCCAGTTGGCCTTTGTCCTTAGGTTCATGCTACTCTTCTTGGTGTTGAATCTCCATTTGTATGATGAGCTCCAGAGGGTAGGCTCCTATTTCTCTACATGGTGGTTCATTGACACCACCCTCCTCGAGTTTGAATACTTTCTTTAAAACAAACACCACAACAATCTCCACCCTCTCATTTGAGTTCTTCACATTTTTATCCAAGGTCACTATCTTTGACATGATGACCTTCGTTGTCGCCTAAACATTCTCTACATCCTTTTGAAAACCCTCCAACTAGTTTGAAATGAATATGAAATGAGACCAAGCTTCAGAAATGATTTGCCCTATGATCCTTGATATCATGTCCTCCACCTCATCTCTAAACGCACCAAAGGGATTCTCAGAAGAATCACCTGCCCCATTTCCCAATGGAGAAGCCATATGTTCTTCCCGGAGGGAATACACAACAATCCACAATGCATAAGCTCTCTAGATCCATCTTCTTATATCTAATACAAACTCCAATTTGATGGCGCGGAAGGGCCTTTCATGTTTAATGTGTTGATTTTTGAGTAGCTTGGGAGGTAATCCAAGCCATAAGGTTTGGGGTTTGGAGGGAAAAGAGCCACAAAAGTCACTTGTGGGCTTGGAACCCAAGCTTGGGGTTTCTCACCCATTAGGATTTGGGCCAAAACCATGAAGAATTAGAGCATGACAAATTTTGAGGTGATAGAGCTTGGCATGGCAATTCCAATGCTTCCAAGGTCACTCAAATCAAAGCTCTAGAAATGAAGATATGAATTTTTGAAGGTTATGTGTGCACAAGAAGTGTCAAGGTCGACTTAATGTTTTCTAGCCTTTTGGTAGCTTTTCAAACCCTAGAATGACGTCCAAGGGAGCCCTTCTTATGTGTATATAGAGCATGTGATGGAGGAACCCAATCCTCATCCAAAAGTGCAATAAAAGATCTCATTGGAGGTGAAGAAGAACTCAATTAAGGGAGAAAGAGGTTTTGTTGAGGCTGCAACAAGGAGGCAAGGATAGCGAGGCAATTGGGGATTGTTATAGGGCTCATTGAGGGTATCCAAGCTGCTATTGGAGGGCTGAAGAGCTGTATTGAAGGGTGAGTTTCAACATAGGTCAATGTAGGTCTATTTGGGGGTAGAAAAGAGCTAAGCAAATGCATCTTTGGTTGGGCTATCGGTGACAACAAAGGTCTATGGTATGTCGCAGGCCTTACCAATTCAAAACAGGGCAGTGTGGGAGGTTTAGGGGCTAGAAAGTGCCCAGAATAATAGCCCACAATTGGAGGACCTTACCTTGATTAGGCCGTAGTAAAAGAGGAGTTGTTTGAGTGGTGATGATTTAGAATTGATCTAAGACAATTAATAAGGTATTACAAACTCATGTGCATGGATGTGCCTATGTAATTTTATGCAATGAATCGACAAGATTGCGAAATACACATGAAATGAAGCAGTTTAAAGAAAACATAACAGGCAAACATATAAACACAACAAGTTTAATAAGAATTTCACCCAATCCCCTAGGTTATGTCTCCTGGTCTAGCCTTTAGTGGTGGCCTCTCTATTATGTTTTCAAGAAAAGCTTTTACAACAGTGAGCTCAATTTGAGTCACACACACAGATACAAATCAACAAGACTGTACTTCGATCCCCCAAGTCTCTAGAGTACACAGACTCTCCTTATTGACTCTGGACCTCTATTGGTCACAGTAGTATGAGCCCAATCTGAGACTCATACATGACAGGCATATACAGAGGAGTTCGCTTGAACCTCTCAAGTCATCTCTGGAGTACACAGACTCTTTGACTCTCTTTATCTCTGTCCTAACTCTGGCTTGATGTTGCCTTTGCTTTTGCCGGTCAGCTCGGCTTCTTCTCTCTGCTTTCGGCTTACTGCCTAATTCTCTCTTATCTTAGCTTATTGCTTCTACTTCTCTCCATCAGTTTGTGGCTTTTAAGCCAATCTGCTTCCCCACTATTCGTTTCCGCTTCCCGGCTTTCCAGTTACCCTGCCTCTATCCGTTTGAATCCCTCTGCCCTACGTAATCAGTCACTGTATAACACCTCACACGAAGGTGGCCACCTACTTCATAACAGATGAGTGTCAATTCTCTTGGAAATATTTGAAATGACCGTTTTTTCTGTTAGCTCCAAGAATGCCCGCGAAACACGACCTTCTGCCAACGCATCGTCCATATCGGACTTCAAATCCTATACAATTCTGCCTATTTACCTCATCAAATATGGTCATCCATCTGATTGCATCTCTACCATCAATATGGAGCCTCCAAATCCTATAATCATCGTCCATATCAGGTGGATAAGTAACATGATGTTTACCAATCTGATCTGAACAATTTTCTCTCTTTCGTTGAACGCATGGCAACCATTTTATGGCATTGGGCAGAACTTGGTTGAAACCGCTTACCGCTCGAAATGATCTGGATTTAAATAGGAAAGCAACAAAATATAAAGATAATCGTAAACATAAAGATGCATAAGAAATAATACTTCATTTCATTCATGTAAAATACTGAAATATGCTTACAAACAGGAATGGAAATAAACCAGCTAGGGCGATGGTAGCTTATCTTTCAGAAGAGATGTGGCAGCTACATGCCTTTGAATTGTCTTACAATGAGGCTCAAGGGCCTTTTAATTATTGAACAATAAGAGAAAACCCTAAATAACCAAAACCCTAACCCGAGGAGATGTAACACAAAGATTTTATGGGCCTCATTGGGGTGAGTTGGATATCCAACTTCCCGGTGTTGCGACTTGGTCATATTATCTCCATTTGACATGCATGATAGCTCATTGGAAAGATCTCTCCAAGAACTAAGATGGAAAAGATGATTTTAGACAAAAAATCTTTGGCAGTAGATTTCCCAAAAAAAAAAACGTTTAAGGCCTCAAAACGGCTCCGGAAGTTTAGGACCCGAAAAACTGCTAAAAATAGTAAATTGTGTTGTAATTAAGGAAACTAAAAAACTGAAAGAAGAAACAGTGAGGATCCAAGTGGAATTAGTGGGTGGCCACCAATATCCACCTGGATCATTCCTCCCCCCTTAGGAAGCAATGGTCCCCATTGCATTGAGTTCCTCCATGAGATGAGGGAACTTCTGCTGAACTTGGTCCCTGGTGAGCCACTTGCCTTGGTGAAGGAGTTGGCCTGCTTTGACAACTCGATACAGTTGGATATTCTGTTCACGAGTGTGCTTGATCTGTGTATCCATGATCCAATCAGCTGCAGCTTGTTCCATGCAATCTGGATTTAACTCTGTGGGTGTGAACTGTTCTACAATGTTGGATGTGTCTAGTAATGGTGGAAAGTATGGCCGAAGGCGGTCTACATTGAACACTGGGTGCAGGCCAAGGAATGGGGAAATATTGAGCTCAAATGAATTATCTCCCACAGCCTTGGTAATGGTGTAAGGACCATATCGGAGTGGTCTGAGTTTCCGATAGGCTCCAGTAAGGCGTTCCTTTTGCAAATGCAACTAGACTTTGTTTCCCACCTGAAACTTGTGTGGCACTCGATGTTGATCATGTCGTTGCTTGTAATTGGAATTTGATTTCTCAAGAATGTCATGGACCTGCTGGCGAATATTTTGGATGTGCTCAATGAAGTTGTTTGTCTTATCTGTTCCGGACTGGACATGAGTCGAATCTGCATGAGTAATTGCAAATGGCATGGCCACATCAATGGGACATAGTGGCTAGAATCCTAAGCCCACCTGAAAAGGGTTGTGTCCAAACGAGTTGTGGAGAGCCCGGTTGTAGCTGTGCTGAACATAGAGGAGGCTCTTGTCCCATGTGCATGGATGCTTTGAGTTGTACATGTGCAGAATGTGTACGATCATCCTGTTGGCAACCTCTGTCTGTCCATCAGTTTGAGGATGGAAGGCTGTGGATTTAGTGAGTTTGGTTTCCAGCATCGACTAGAGACTGGACCAAAATATACTGAGGAACTTGTTGTCCCGATCTGAGATGATAGACTGTGGGATCCCAAAGTGTACCCACACTCATTCAAAGAAGAGTTTAGCAGTGGATTTTGCTTTGATATTCCTCTTGTAGGCCGCCATAATGGCCATCTTCGAGAAACTGTCGATGACCACAAAAACACAGTAATTTCCATGCTTAGTGGGAGGAAGGCCTGAAATGTAATCCATGGAGATGGATTCCCAAGGTTGACTAGGGGTAGGTAGTGGGGTATAGAGGCCTTGCTTCTTGATGGTCAGTTTGGCAATGGTGCAGGCAGTGCATGATCTGATGTGCTTCCTGACATCATGTCGAAGATTCAGCCAATAAAAATACTTATGCAGTATTGCCACCATTTTTTCAACCCCGAAATGCCCAGCAGCTCGACTGTAGTGTGCTTCCTAAATCATCTTGGCACGCTCACTTGAAGGAACACAAAGGTGACCCAGGTGGCATAACAGGTCATCCTTGAGGTGAAAATCTAGAACATGTTGACCCTCCAAGACTGTCTGGTATGTGTGGCCAAATTCTGGGTCGTTTTTGTAGAGCAGTGGTCAATCAGAAGTCTCGTGCCCACAATAGTTGAGCATGGTGGTTAACGCCATGATCGGTGGTCGATTGAGGCAATCTGAAACATTATTGGTGCTACCCTTATTATACTTGATATTCAACTGGAACTGTTGCAGGTATGTGGACCACTTCTGATGGCGATCATTCTGCAATTTCCCTTGGGTCTGCATGAACTACAGGGGACGGTGGTTTGTGTGGATGACCATTTCCTTCCCCAAAATGTAATGCTTCCATTATCGGCAGGCCTGCACAATGGAATACATCTCTTTGTCATAAGTGGGATGCTTCCAGACTGTGTCTGAAAGTGTCTCACTATGATATGGCATTGGATGCCCGTGTTGAGTAAGGATTGCCCCAATAGCATAGTCAGAGGCATCTATCTTGACCTCAAATGGTTGTTGCAAGTTTGGTAATGCAAGAACTGGTGCTAAGCAAAGCCAATCTTTCAACTCTGTGAATGCCTTATGTTGAGATTGAGACCAAAACAATTTTGCTTTAGCTCCTCCCTTGGTGACTTGACTTTAGGGCCAAGTGATATGAGAAAATTCCAACACGAACCTGCGATAGAAGTTGGCAAGGCCTAGAAAGCTATGATGCTCTGTCAGAGTGGTTGGAGATGGCCAATCCCGAATGACTTGGATCTTGGTTGGATCCACTTGCACCCCCTGTTCATCAATAATGTATCCCAGATATTGAACCTGGGTCATGCAAAAAGTTCATTTCTCCAAATTGGCACATAACTTGTGTTGCTGCAGTGTTTGGAGAACCTGTCGGATGTGGTGGAGGTGCTCTTCCCAACTCTCGCTGAAGATCAAGATATCATCCAAGTATACCACCACAAATGAGTTGGTGAATGGCCGCAAGATGTCATCCATTAGCCTCATAAAGGTTGCAGGAGCATTCGTCAATCCGAAAGGCATAACCAACCATTCGAAAGGGCGCTCGTTGGCTTTGAAGGCAGTCTTCCACACATCAGAGAGCTCAATTGGTACCTGGTGATATCTTGACTTCAAATCGATCTTGCTGAAATATTTTTCCCCCTTTAGTTAGTCCAGGAGGTCATCAATCCGTGGGATTGGGTACCTATGATGGACAGTGATGTTGTTCAGCACTCAATAGTCAATACAGAGTCTCCAAGTCCCGTCCTTCTTTTGTACCAACACGATCAAGATCCCACAGGGCGATGAACTCAGCCGGATGTGACATTTTTGCAGTAGCTCATGAATCTGCCTCTTGATTTCATCGTTCTCCAGAACGGAGTGCCGATAGATTAGTCCATTGGGCAGCGGGGCACCTGGGGTCAGATCAATGGAGTGCTTGACCTAAAAGTGCAGAGGAACCCCTACGGGGGAGGTGAAGATGTCCTCATACTCCT
Organism: Pinus tabuliformis; assembly: GCA_031772625.1. Taxonomy (NCBI): domain Eukaryota; kingdom Viridiplantae; phylum Streptophyta; class Pinopsida; order Pinales; family Pinaceae; genus Pinus; species Pinus tabuliformis. The sequence goes on along the minus strand of CM062820.1, from coordinate 1,252,094,973 downwards.
CCACGACCTTGTCCATCTGTAGTTGTCGTGCGGAGGGGCCCTGTCTGGAGGTCGTGGCCACCGTCTTCTTCTTTTCTTGAGGGCGTATCATCAGGAAAAAAAATTTCCCGGTTTTGGAAATGAGCTTACCGCATTTTTTTGCAGTAAGAAAAGAGATGGCGGTAAGCGGTGCTACCTCTGGTATCATGTACAATTTATTTCCCAAAGTAACAATAATAGCACGAGGTCTTGATTCATACACAGCATGTCGCTTCCACAAGTATGGTTGTCCTAATAATACATCACAAACTTCAAGGGGAGAAATGTCACATAATACCTCATCCGTGAAGGGCTTGATGTTGTATGGAAGGTGACATTGTTGGCTCACGGGAAGATCCCGTCCTTGATGAAGCCACCTGATGGTGTACAGTTGTGGATGTGTTGTGGTTGGTAAGCCCAGCCGCTTCACGACCTCTGCCGAAATGAGGTTCTTTTGGCTCCTACTGTTGAAAATGAACTGTAGCGGGGAGCCCTTTACCCACATCTAGGAGTGGAAGAGACGCTCCTCCTCCTCTGGATCTTCGGGTTTCTCCTTCTGGATCTTTGTGGTGGCAATGGTGGCATTGGGCTCCACATCAATAATCTGCTTCCCTTTGTCATTCCCCTTATCAGGTTCTGACTCAGAGTCAGAACATGCATCTGATTCTGAAACCTTTAGCTCGCCCACTAGTGACTTCTTGGCCCGACACTCACTTGTGTTGTGAGTGGAGCTCTTATGAAACTCACACCACTTTCCCGTGTCCTTTTCTGGCTTCACGGTGTTGTTCTTTGCTTGCAACTTTGGCGAGTTGTCTTGGGCCACCCCGCCTTGGCTTTGTCCTTTGTTCTACGGTTTGGGGCACCTTTCCCTTGTTTTAGATTTGCAGATCCAAAGTCTTTCGTCTTTTGTTTAAACTTTTGCTCTACCTTGACGGCATATCGGTATTCCATGCTGAGCGAGGAGATGTTCAGCAATTCTATTTCTTCCTGGATGTACTTGTTCAGGCATCCACGGTATTTGAGTACCAAATGTTGCTTTGTATCCTTAATACCCAACTTTGTCTGAAGGGTATGGAAGATATTGGTAAACTCTAGTACGTCTTGGTCCCTTCCCTACCGCAGCATGGTCCACTTTATGTATTGATCCTCATAGCTTCCGACATGGTAGTACTGCTCCTTGATGGAATCCCGGAATGAATTCCAAGTGGGTGAGACTAAAAATAGTGAGCCTGTACTTTCATACTTCTGCTTGTAGTAGGTTTCCCACCAATCCTTGACGTGGGGGGCTGCTTTGAGAAGAGCGAAAATAATCTTTTCCGAACTGGAAAAATCATGACCAGAAAAGTAACCCTCTAGTAAATTTAACCATTTATCGATGGCATCTGTGTCTATCCGACCCTCGAATATGGGGATTTCAAAATTAACTTGTACCTTAAAGGGTGCGGCATTTCCAGAGTTGTTGTTGGAAGCTGATGTGTTGCCCCTAGGTAGCCGCTGAAGGATCTGGGCAAAGTTTTCCATCATCACGTTCCTTTGTCACTCGAGGGCTTCTTCGAGCAAGATTTTGATAGGATCTTCTGCCCCCTCGTCTTTCTTTTCATCCGCCATGGGAGGCCATCAGGATTTGCGAGGCTGGTCTTGCAAAGGTTCGACCAGTTCAAGCCCTGACTCCTTATATCCCAACCTCGTTGGGGACATGCAAAGAAAAACATAGAAGAAAAGCAGACCGCTCTGATACCACTGATCCGGATTTAAACAAGAACGGTACAAATTATAAAGATAACTTTAAACACAGAGATGCAGCGGAAATAATACTTCATTTCATTAATGTAAAATACTGAAATATGCTTACAAACAGGAATGAAAATAAACCAGCTAGGGCGATATTAGCTTACCTCTGAGAAGAGATGTGGCAACTACATGCCTCTGAAGTGTCTTACAATGAGGCTCAAGGGCCTTTTTTATTATTGAACAATAAGAGCAAACCCTAAACAACCAAAACCCTAACCCGAGGAGATGTAACACCAAGAGTTTATGGGCCCCGTTGGGGTGAGTTGGACAACCAAATTCTCGGGGTCACGACTTGGTCATATTAGCTCCATTTGACGCGCATGATATCCCATTGGAAAGATCTCTCTGAGGACTAAGGTGGAAAAGACGATTTTAGACATAAAATCGTTGGTGGTAGATTTCCCAAAAAACGTCGTTTAGGGCCTCAAAATGGCTCTAGAAGTTTAGGACCCGAAAAACTACTAAAAATAGTAAATTGTGCTATAATTAAGGAAACTGAAAAACTGAAAGAAGAAATGGTGAGGATCCAAGTGGAATTAGCGGGTGGCCACCAATATCCACCTGGATCACGAAGCGCCTCCGATATTTTGCCGGTTTTGTGGATTCCCGCTTCTGACGAAATCGGAACAATATCCATTGCATTTTATGATTTTTCGGGTCCGGGTGCTTGCGGCGTTTCATTCTTTGAGGGGCTTTCCCTGCAGCATATTGGAAACAACCCCCGTTTCTCGAAATGGCCTCTGGATTTGCTAATTTTCAATAGCGTGCGTTACCATGGGCTAACAGTCTGCGCGTTTGATCGACGGTCCTCGTTGCTCTGTGTTGATCACAAATTGCAATTGTTATGAGGATACCTCCGATAAGTTTGATCTTCACAAGATTTGTAACCTTTGGCATAATTTTTTAATACTTCATGAAAACTTAGAGAGTGTGATAGGATTCATTTTGGATCACGCCCTTCCCACTGAAAAAGCTTTTGGACCACCAAAATTTGGTTTTTAAGCATCAATCAAGTGAGGATATAGATTCCTCGCTTGCCCAATTTATATCCATCTTGCACTGCTTGGTTTTGAACCTTTGAGCCCAATCCCGAGGTACTCAACATCTGCTCTGGGCGTCATTCTCACCTTTTTGTCTAGAACTGTATCTTCCTACAATTCATTGAGATATTCAGGAAACAGATCATCAATAGAAGGCAATTGACTCTTCTCTTCGGGATCCTCAAACAATGAAGGTTCAAATAGTCTCAAGCTTTTTGCATTAACTACTAAATAGATGTGCATATAAGCTGGAAAATCAAGGCGAAAAGCATTCTCACCGATTTTCTCAAGTATCTTGAAAGATCCATACCTTATTGGCTTCAACTTCTTACCTTCACCTTGCATTATGTCTTTGTTGATATACATCCAGACTTGATCACCAACTTGGAAACTATGCTCAATCCGATTCTTATCATGCCTTTCCTTGTACTTGGCTTGGCTCTTTTCCAACTGTTCCTGTACTACCTGGTGAATTTCTTGGATTTGTTCAATGAACTTGGTTGCCTTGTCCACATCACTGTGTCCATCAACCACTATGTCTTTACCAAAGACAAAATCCAAGGGAGACCTTGGTGTGAAACCAAAACAAGTTTCAAAAGGAGATCTTTGTGTAGAAGAATGTTTAGCTCGGTAGTAAGCATGTTGCACATAACATAAATGTTCATCCCAAATCTTGGAATGCTTGTTGCAATAGCCTCTGAGCAACTAGATCACTGTCCTCTTGACCACCTCTGTTTGGCCATCTATTTTTGGATGAAAGGTTGTGCTCTTCTTCAATCTGGTGTCCATCAATTCCCACAGACTCGACCAAAATTTCCCAACAAATCAGGAATCTCTATCAGATACAATGGAAGTCGGTAATACAAAATGAACCCATACATGTTGAAAGAACAACTTTGTTGTTTGTTCAGCTGTAATATGTTTGTTACAGGGTATTAAAATACACATTTTGCTCAACCTATCCACAATAACATATAAATAGTCATGACCTTTTCTAGATTTAGGCAGTCCCCCAACAAAGTCCATGGAAACACTTTCCCAAGGATGAGAAGGAACTGGTAGTGGAGTGTACAAGCCTAGTTTTCTATTATGGGCTTGCTTTTAGCACACATGGTACACCCTCTTACATATCTAGAAAATGTTTCATTCATTTTTGGCCAATAAAAAAATATTTGCAGTTGTGCAATTGTTTTACTTACATCAAAGTGACCTGATATCAGGGAAGTATGTGCCTCCCTAATTATGTAAGTTCTCTCTGTTTATGGGATGCATAGCTTTCCCAAATGATAAAGAGTCGGTCCTTAACATGATAATCCAATTCTTCTACTTGTTTGCCATGACTTAAAGTTGCATATACATCTTTAAAATCTATATCTTGAGCATATTGTTCAAAGTAGTTTTCATGCAATACTGATTTATGCTTAAGTATAGTATATGCATTTATGATTGGTCTGGACAACATATCTGCAACTTTATTGTGTATGCCCTTTTTATATCTGATGACAAGATGAAATTTTTGTAGAAAACCCATCCACCTATAGTGCCTTGATTGTTGCAACTTAGTTTGTGAATGCAAATATTGAAGTGGTTGATGATCAGTATGTATAACTGTCTCTTTGCCCATTAGGTAATGTTTCCACTTTTTCACACTTTGTACTAATGCATACAATTCTTTATCATATATGGGATAATTAACTACTGCAGACTCAAATGTCTTAGAATGATAACATATGGGTTTATCTTGCTGCATCAACACTACTCCCATGGCATAGTCATTGGTATTCGTTTCAATCTCAAAGGGTATTTGAAGATCGGGCAGTGCTAGTACTAGTGTTGTACTAAACTTTTCTTTTAAGGTGTCGAAGGCTTTCTGATGTTTGCCTTCCCACTGAAACACCTTGTTCAATCCTGTTAAAGCATGTAAGGGAGCTGCAATCAAGGAAAAGTTAGCAATAAACTTTTTCCAATACTATGTTGCTCCTAGGAAGCTTCTAACTTCTATAGTAGATTTGGGTTTAGGCCAGTTTACAATGACTGCAACCTTAGAGGGATCTATCTTCAATTCACCACCCCCTACAATATGACCCAAATAATTCAAAGATGTTTTGTCAAATTCACATTTTGATAGCTTAACATAGAGATTTTCTCTTTTCAAAACATCTAGAGTCTGCTTTACATGCTTCAAATGTTCTTCCTATGTTTTACTAAATACAAGAATGTCATCTAGATATTCAATGACAAAATCATCAATAAAAGGCCTGAGTACATCATTCATTACTCTCATGAAAGTAGCAGGAGCATTAGTTAAGCCAAAAGGCATAACTAACCACTCATACAATCCCTGCTTTGCTTTGAAAGTAATCTTCCATGCATCTTGCTCTACAACTCTGACCTAATGGTAGCCACTATGCAAGTCCAACTTGGAAAAGTAAACATCTTTTTTCAACTGATCTAATAGATCATCTATGTGAGGAAGGGGATAACGATTTTTTATCATTATCTTATTCAGTGCTCTGTAATCAATGCACATTCTCCATGAGCCATCTTTCTTTCTCACCAAGATAATTGGATACCCACATGGTGATGTGCTAGGTCTTATGAACCCTTTCTCGAGCAGCTCCTGTACCTGCTTCTTGATTTCTGCATTCTCTAAAGCGGACAACCTGTACATTGCGATGTTAGGCAATGGAGCATCTTGCTGCAAATTAATATCATGTACTATGTACCAGGACTTAGACATCTTGTGATTTATGTCTCGATGATCAAGAAGAAGGGGTTTGAATTCCAGGATGGGAAGGAAAGACTCAGGCCTAGAGGCTCTAGCTTCAATGGGATTATGCTTGGGGTTAGAGTGAATGATCTATACAGGCAGACGGGAAAGCCTATGGATCATGGGAAGAAGAAGGTGGAGCGGTTGCAGGTTCTAGAGAAGCAAGTACAGGTGCAAGATTCTGAGGAGAAGGTACAAGTTCCAGAGAAGAATTTCCAGGTTCTAGAGGCTTAGAGGGAGTTGAGTTATAGTGGGAGCTTGTAGATTTAGAGGGAGACTTTGCATCCCAAGAAGAGTGTGTGGTTAGTGGGGAGAAAGGGTGCTCCTATAACTGCCAAGAAGGAATCATGGAGAGATTGGAAGACATTACAAGATAAGAAGAAGAAGAAGGATGCTTCCAGCAGTGACAGTGACACTTTCGAGAGAGGCATAGTTCACAGAACAGATATTGTTGTAATTGTGAGCACCAAGAGTTGGGCAAGTGTTGCGAGTAGTGATGATGATGATGAGTTACTTCCTAGTCCTGGAAGTATCTCCCTCGCTAAGCGGGAGTGTTGATTTTTGAGTATCTTGGGAGGTACTCCAAGCCCTAAGGTTCGAGGTTTGGAGGGAAAAGTACCACAAGAGTCACTTGTGGGCTTGGAACCCAAGCTTGGGGTTTTGCACCCATCAAGATTTGGGCCAAAACCATGAATAATTTGAGCATGAGAAAATTGGAGGCCATAAATCTTGGCGTGGTGATTCCAAGGCTTCAAAGATCACTCAAATCGGAACTCTAGAAATGAAGATATGAACTTTTGAAGGTTATGTGTGGGTTTGCACAAGAAGTGTCAAAGTTAGCTTAATGTTATTTAGCTTTGTGACAGCTTGTCAAGCCCTAGAATGATGTCCAAGGGAGCCCTTCTTATGTGTATATATAGGAGGTGATGGAGGACTCTAATCCTCATCCAATAGTGAAATACAAGAGATCATTTCAGGTGAAGAATAACTCGATCAAGGGAGCAGGAGGTTTTGTTAAGGTCGCAGGGAGGAAAGCACAACTACGTAGTTGGGGATTGTTGTAGGGCTAGTTGAGGGTATCTGAGATGTTTTTGGAGGGCCAAGGAGTTGGGTTAAAGGTCAAGTTTCAATAGAGGTCAACACAGGTCTGTTCGGGGGTATAAAAGAGGTAAGGAGAGGCATGTTTGGGTGGGTTGTAGGTGACAACAAAGGTTTGTGGTAGGTCACATTCCTTACCACTTCAAAACAAGGCAACGTGGGAGGTTTAGGGGATGAAAAGTTCATAGAAAAACAATTCACAATTGGAGGAGCCTACCTTGATTAGGCTGCAGTAAAAGAGGGGTTGTTTGAGTGGTGATTTGAGGGTTGTTGCAACATGCAAGTGCCATAACCAGGAAAAACAGTACAACAGACTTGGAGAAACATTTGTGTCTTGTGTTGGGTCAAATATTTGACTTGTTTTGGATTGTTTTTCTAGCAACCTATGGGAGCCAAGTGTTGGAGTTTTCTTGGACATGAAGAAAATCCAACTAGGAGAAGATCTTGCAATGATTGGATTGGGTGTCATTGGTCTGGTGGAGGGTAAAGTGTTGGCTACCCAAAGTAGCTCTAGACAAGAAATCTTGAAGTGACGAAGAGAGATGAATTTTTGGTGAAGTTTGGTGCCTAATGTGTAGCACTTTGATGGACAAAACTGACTGCTAGATTGGTAGATTGGAGCTCAAGGATTGGCCAGCCTAGAGAGCCGATTGGATCATCCTGTGTACATGCAACATAAGCGACTTCCAACATTCTTAGGTGGAAGCCCTCCTAGAGTCCCTATGTGTTGTCCTTTAAAGGACTAAGGAGCAGCTAGTGAGCAGTATGTGAGTAAGCAGCTAGTGAGCAATATGGGGGTGAAGGACTGACAGGAGAAGATACGACATAGAAGTTGCAACGAGTTTTTCATTGTATATTGTACACCATAGAATGTTGTATTATTCAGAATGCTTTAATAAAATGAAGATTGGGTTGTACATTATTGTACAATATTTGTTAAAAAATGTGTATACTTGTGCATATGTGATTTACTGCTTTATATTTTCTACTTTGAGATTCTTGGTTTGGTAGCATCAGAGATTTTAAGATTCTAACCTAGACCCAAGATCATGGAAATTCAACATAATGCTCTACGTCAATTCACTCCCAGGAACCAAGTTAAGTTTCATTGCTTCTTGCCTCGAGTTTAATTTTCGCACAATCGACCTAAACCAATCCTCCTCGAGCTTAGAGTTCACCATTCCTTCACTACCTATTTGTCTTAAATTACAGCCTGCGAGCTCCCAATTGTCCTTGATCCTTCCTTTAATTCTCATTATTATCCATTTATGGGTTGATGGCTCAAACTTATCGCCAATACTCCCCTTTCTTAACAAATGTACCAAGGAATAATTATGGTACTTAGTCTTCCTATTAGTTATTTCTCTTTCTCAATGCTCTTCCAGAATTTCAAGGCCTTCCATTTATTCGATTTCATGGGATATGACATTTAATGGGTGTGCCCTCATCCACCCTTAACACACCTTACTCCAATATGGCGACTCGATTCGCTTGTTCATCTTCTAACCATTGTTTTCCTTTTTGATGGGGAATAAATCTATGAAATCGAATTTATCCATGATTAAAATTATTCTTTGCATTGTTGGGTTTGGATCTGAGTCCTTATTTTGAACCCACTTAATACATTTTTGAATGTTGAATAGGAATCTTTGAAAAATGTTTGGTGGGTTATTGTCACATCTCTAGATAATAACATTATATAAACCATCGTAAAAATAAAAATAAAAAATTGATTTCATATATATATATATATATATATATATATATATATATATATATATATATATATTGCAATAAATATCCAAGTTACTACGCATGTCACTTATGGATTAAATGAATTCATACAAGCCTTACGCAAAGTGTACATAATAAATATAGCTTGATATTTCACATGTTCGTAATATTCACCGGTGATTTCATTTTACATTCGATATATTTTATGGATAAACCTAAGGTTGTTAAGCCTAAGAACTAATACAGTGAACTTTGTTTCCCTAGAGTTGGCAGGAGCAAGGTTTTGGGTTCTTCTGACTGCATTCCAGTTGTTGAGAACCTCCTCGGGAAGGTCTCCTCATCAACGGTCCTTCGTAAGGCGACCCCATTTGATGGCCATGAATGAAACCTTAACTCCTTTGGCAATTGCTTTGTTGGGTGATTTTGGCATTTCCCTTCCTATCTGGCAAAACCTTCCGGTTCTGGCCCATGACTTCAGGGTTTCATACAGGTTTGCCTCTACCTCTGTGTAATGTTGACGAAATTCTTCCTGCTCCATCATAGCTCCGCCATGAGTGTATGCTTGGATGCTAGGTCCGCAGAGATCGTCTTGGCGCTTATTGCTTCAAAGGGTTTTCCCTATCACAGCAATTCAGCCCTGGTAATTGGTTTATATTTATACTTAGAATATCACATGGAAATATACTCATTAATTCATTTGTGTTAATGAGTTGTTCACTTGGGTTTGATAAGTTTCGCCTGAGGGTTTCGTAAAGCATGAGTATGCTTGCTTGGAAACAAAATCTTGCGTCCTTGTACCTGTCTGAGGGTTGCAGACTCATTACTCCATCCAGCCTCCGGGTAATGTGAAAGATTGTCCCAAGAACTCAGAGTCTTAATGGGTTATTGGCTTATCATGCCATCTTCTTATGTTTCTCTTAGATTGTTCTTAGATTTATATTTTTCTAAGGCACATACGTTCCTAGACCCTGTAAGATGCCTTGCGGCTACATTTTTCTTATGTTCTGAACATAGTGCCTCCTTTTTTTCAATTTAATTGTTTTGGGTATGCAGCTAGAAATGGGTTTTGCAATTTCCCATTATAAATTAATTCGTATTTAAGCTTATATCAATTGTAAGATGGTATTTTTTTGTTCGGAGTTTCCTAACTAGATAGAGAGCTCTGTTATGATGAATTTTTGTGCCTTGTATATACATGGTTTGCATAATTGGAAGGAACCGGGTTTCTACCTTGGCACAGTTCTGTTCTTTTACAGAGATCTATGATGTTTACCGGTCTCACTCTCCTTCTCTTTTTTTAAGAAGGCATTAGTCGATTACTCTTTTTCGGCTATTATGCTTCTTCGAATTTGATTATATGTTCCATACATCCCAATTCAGCGTTTATGTCTGCATGCAATTTTGGGGTTTCTACTCACATCCCAACATGAGCAATACTTTATTAGTCTATTATAAATAGTTGATAATTTTCAGACCAGAGTCTTGCTATGTTTTACCCAAATAACCCATACTTGTTTGGGGTTTAAGTTCTTGGTTCAAGATTCACTTGCTTTTCGTATGGTGTTTTCTTTAAAATAAACTTGTTTGTTTTACCTTAACATCAATTCTATTTTTCCCTTTTCAATTCAGAATAATTTGATAGCTTTGATTTTCCTTAAATTTTAATTTAATGTTGGTTGCCAACATTTTCTCTGAGCTAGAAAGGTATTAAAAGAGTCATAAGAACCTGCACGTCTGGTTTCCATGGAGTAGGAGAGTTTTGTTCACGAGAGGTTGTCTTGTTTGCAGGTGGTTCTTACAGGTTTCGACCTTGCATCCATAGAAGGAGTGAACAGCAAGAGTGAACAGCAAGAGCGAACAACAAGAGTGAACAACAAGGAGTGAACAGCAAGAGTGAACAGCAAGGAGTGAACAACAAGAACAAGAAAGAGTGAAGGTGATCTGGAATCTATCCAAGATAAAGAATTAAAGATATTATAGGCTCATGTGCATGGATGTGCCTATGTTACTTTATGCAATGGATCGATAAGATTGCGAAATACATAGACACTGAGGTAGTTAGAGAAAACATAATAGGGAAACATGTAAACACAACAATTTTAATAAGGAGTTCACCCAATGCTCTTGTGCTATGTCTCCTGGTCCAACCTTCAGTGGTGGCCTCTCTATTATGTTTTCAAAGAAGAGTTTTTACAATAGTGAGCTCAATTCGAGTCTAACTAAACAGATGTAAATCAGTAGGACTGGACTTGGATCCCCCAAGTCTCTGGAGTACACAGACTCTCCTTACTGAAACTCGGCCTCTATTGGTCACAATAGTATGAGCCCAATTTGAGACTCATACATGACCAGCCTATGCCGAGGAGTTCGCTTGAACCTTTCAAGCCTTTTATGGAGTACACAGACTCTCTGACTCTCTTTGGCTCTGTCTGGCTCGATGTTGCCTTCAGGTCAACTCGACTTCTTCTCTCTATTCTCTGCTCTTAGCTTCTGCATCTAACTAACTCACTTGCTCTGCTTCTGTCAGTTCATGGCTTTAAAGCTAGTCTATTTTTTGACTGTTCGTTTCTGCTTCCCGGCTTTCTGGTTTCCCTGCCTTTGTCCATTTGAATTCCCTTGATCTGCATCATCATCACTGTGTAACGCCTCACAGGGAGGTGGCCACTTACTTCATAACAAACTGAGTGTCAATTCTCTTGGACGTCTGTGAAATGATTGTTTTTACTGTTAGCTCCAAGAATACCCGTGAACATGATTCCTCTGCCAACTCATCGTTCATGCCAGACTTCAAACTTTATACAACTCGGCCTGTTTACCCCATTGAATCTGGTCATTCGTCGGATCGCATTTCCGTCGTCGATCTGGAGCTTCCAGATCCTACGGTCTCCGTCCATATCAGGCGAGTAAGTAGCATGGCATTTACCCATCCGATGTGAGGGGTTTTCTCTTCCGCTGCACGCGTGACACCTAGTGTGTGGCATCGGGTGGGACTCGGTTGAAACCACTTACCACTCGAAGCCCTTCTGATATCCTGTCGGTTTTGGTGTGGGACCCACCTCTGATGGAATCGGCGAATTCTGTACGGTTTCTGATATTTCAGGTCTGGGTCGCTCGAGGATTTTTCTTCTCAAAGGGTTTTTCCCGTCGATATGTGATTATCGACTTGTCGCTAATCTCATATCAGTAACCTCCCCCATTTCTCAAAAGGACCTCCCGTTTCGTTGTTTCGTGATAGCGCGTGTTACCATGGGCCAACGGTCTGCGCGCTTGATCGAGGGTCCTCGTTGCTTCACGCTGCTCACAATTTACAACTGTTCTTAGGGTATTCCTGATAAGCTCGACCTTTGTGAGTCTTTGAAATTTTGGCATGAATCTTATAGAGTTATGAAAACTTAGAGAGTGCCTTAGGATCCAATTCGGATCATGGCCTTCCCACTGAAAAATCTTTTGGACCACCTGTTATCACTGAAAAGTCTGTTGTAAAAAAAATTTAGCCTAGCTTAAAGACAGGGTGTTTTCACAGCGCATGAATTCTTTTTAGCAGTTTCGCAGCGCTACCTATTAGGTGATTTCGTAGCGTGCTACAAAATTGGGGATTGCTCGAGTTTTCAGTGGAGGCCCAAATCCTAGCATGCCTATTGTACACTGGCTACAACTGCTGTGGATGAAGCTTTCAGGATTAAAAGACGAAATGCTGACTAAAGGATATATCTCTGGTGTTATTGCATACAATGCTCTGATCTATGAATTTTGCAAAACAGGGAAGGCACAACAAGCAACATTGATGTTAAAAGAAATGAAGGTGAGATCTGTCTTTGCTGAAGACTATACATATGATGTTTTGATTTAGGGACACTGTGTGGAAAACAATGTATCTATGGCCATGGAACTTTTACATTAAATGTCACGACAAGGTTTCACTCCCTGTCTTTCGACATGCAATTCCCAAGCGATTACACCTACTACATGCTCATCAATTATCAATGCGGTAATGGTGCTATCAACAAAGCTCTGGAGCTGCATTACTTAATAAAAAAAAGGGGTCATGTGGCAGGCAGTGTTTCTCTTAATGCCTTGATTCAAGGGTTTTGCACCACAGGCAGAATAATGGAAACAAAATATTTTTTACAAAAAATGTCAGAAAGGAGTTTCATTATAGATGATGTCAGTTGTAATCTCTTAATTAAACAATATTGCAAACATAAAAGCTTGGGTAGAGCAGTCGATATGCGCAATATGATGCTGATGAACGGCAGCACCGCCAGTGATAGAGACAGATGTCGACAGAGAGTGTGAAGCGGTGAAGCTATGGTTTCCTTTTGCGCACTTGAGCTTCCGGTAAACTATGGAGTAGTGAAGGAAGTACATTGTTACATGTTGAGAGATGAATTTCGCTTATTAAAATAAGAGTTGGGCCGACAAGCTATTATATGCGGATGCAATTCATATACTTCTCTGTGGAAAGCATGGGGAGACAGAATATGAAGACAGGGAGCAGTGAAGGAAGTATATTGTCATATGCGCAGACATGGACTTAGCTAGATTATCAATCTCGATACCAAGTTTGTAAGCAAATATGCCACTTGCAGTAGTATGGAGAACGCATGCCTACTGTTTGGTAAAATGTATAAACCAGATATGTTCTTATGGAATGTTAATGTCAAAAATCCAATTATATTTCCATGTGCATGGCTATATCGGCAAGGTGTTTTGACCCCTTGGAGCCGTAACAGGAAAGCTTCGACTGAAACCAATAAGCAGGGTCAACAAATTTTGAATCAATCTTCAAATTTTGATTCAGCTTACATTGAGAGTGATGTATTAATTAGTAACCTCAAGGTGCTCGATTCTGGTCCTAGGCGCGTGGTTGTAGGGTTTGTTGGCTATCCTAATGTGGGTAAAAGTTCCACAATAAATGCATTGGTTGGACAGAAGAAAACTGGTGTCACATCAACACCTGGAAAGACCAAGCATTTTCAGACACTTATAATTTCTGATAGGCTCATGTTGTGTAACTGTCCTGGTCTAGTTTTTCCCAGCTTTTCAAGCTCCAGACATGAAATGGTTTCTTCGGGTGTGTTACCTATTGATCGGTTGACTGATCACAGGGGTGCAATACAAGTTGTAGCTGATCGGGTTCCTAGAAGTAATTTTGAGAATATTTACAAAATATCTTTACCTAAACCTAAACCATATGAACCACAGGACAGGCCTCCTGCGGCATTTGAGTTGCTAAGGACATATTCGCAGTCCCGGGGATATGTTGGCCCGTCAAATTCTGAAGGACTACATAGATGGGAAGCTACCTCACTTTGAATTACCACCAGAGGAAGCATACAGCGGTGAAGGTGAAGAGACCAGTTCCACCTCTCCAACACTGCAAACAGAAGACTGTAGAATGAGAGCAGAGGAGGCAGTTTTGGAGCTCCACAGTGATGAACTAGGATCCTCTGCTTCTTCTGCGAAAGAAGAGGGAGGATCGGACCTTGACAGCCAAGTTTATTCGACTGCAAGTAAAGGAGTGGAAACAAAAGGGAAGCTTCTAAGTGTCATGGGCAGCTCAAGTCTAGAGGGTGTCCTACATGACCTTGATTCATTTGATTCTGCAAATGGCATACAGGCTGCTCCTCCTGGAAAAGGGGAAAACAGGAAAAAAATGCATGCTCCACATAAGATGCATAAGAAAACTCAAAGGAAAAAGGATCGTTCTTGGCAGGTGGGTAATGATGAGAGTGATGGCATGTCTGCTGTAAAAGCAGTTGAAAAGCCAGTGAGTTATGGTGCATCTAGATTACATTACTAATGCTGCGAGTGTAGTTAGTGATTGCAGCAATGACATGGCTGCTGCAGAAGTATTAAGTGCTAAATGTTTTCAGAATGCAAATCTTCTGGAGAATTATCCACAGTAGTCATTTTGTAGGTCTATGTTTCAAATCCAGGACAGTTTCATCATCCAAAGAGTCATGAATCTAAGCAGAAAGCGTTTCAAGACAAATATGCTCTATTTTAACAAAAACAGTAGTTTCGTAGCGCGCTACGAAACTACTGTAGATGCTGTTTTATAAGAAAACAATGAATTGGATGATGAGGTCAGCGAATTTTGAAAGGAATGCCTCGAGGACAGGAGGGAGATCATACATGGCTATCATAGCAACTCAAACAGTGACAGGTGTGAGTTTTGAAGAAAAAGTGAAATATTTTGTTTTTTGCTAAAGTTTTCTTAAAGGCACTTTATGACCGAATTACTAGGGTCCTGGTAGGGTTACCGGGATTTTTGGTTTGTACACCTGTTCAGTCCACAAGGCATCCAGATCATGAGGCATATGGTGTTATGCGTTGTTATTGAAGGATTAAAGAGCTTGGAGCGTGGTCTTTAAATAGTGAAGAAGAATGGAAGACAGGGACCGTGAAAATAGAGTACTCATTTTTACTAATTAATGAGCTATCTACACAGCTAGCACCCGAGGCCAGCTTGTTCAGTGAATGTTCCTTCAACATATCTCAGCCACAATAGAAAATTTACAGGTGTCAAAGCTCAAGAAAGGCATCATGCATACGAGGAGATAGAGTTGGACTTTCAATGTAATTAGGACTCTATGTATTTACAGCACAGTACCTTATGTATTTAATAAGTTTGTTTAGAAATAGATAAGGTTAGTTAATGATAGACTATCGAGCTCTCCCCTCATGCTTGTGGAGGAGACTCAAGGTAGTTTTAGTTTTGGTTTTCCTATATATAGTGAAAACTCTTATGTAAGTAGGGTTGGAGATTTATGAAAAAACAAAGTTTTTATCAGCTTATGTAAAAGACTTTTGACAGTAATATAAAGATTACTTTTTCTTCCCAAGATTCATCATGTGTTCAAGTGCTCAGGATATGTGTGACTTTGTCTTTATCCTTTTATGTTTTACAGCTCACTAAATATGCAATCACTCTGAATTCACCTAGTGCTCAGACTTCCTGTGTATATTTATGAGTTAAGGTTCCTTTTGAGAAATGTTCTGAGTGTTAAACATTATATGCCTTGGCTTCCATGATTAAGTAGTTAATAGTTTACTGCAGAAGTGTTTGACTCCATGAGCCCAATGGAAGAGATGTTATTTTGTTGTTCCAACCAGCTTGTTTTCATAAACTGTTTGAAGAGTTAGCCATCTTTTCTTGTTAGTAATTCCTATCAAAAATCTGTGAGAGAGCCCTCTCTGACTAAGGAGGCTAACCTTAGTCTAAAGCCTGGTTTGAAATAGTTGCATGAGATCTTGCTAAGTAGTAGCCCTTAGTACATGATTTTGTGATAACATTTTGGTGCGTCTGCCGGGAGCCTGATGATTACTCATTCCTGAAGTTTGAAGATTGAATTTCTGAAGGTAGCAGGAGTTCAAAATGATTTTCGAGGCTGCAAACCTACCTTGGCGACTCCATTGTTGAAGAATTCAAAGTTCATACATTCATGGTGATTCCACTGGAGTTATGAAGGACCCAGAAGCTGCCATTCTTAGTTCAAGGTATGCATGCATAGATTTCTCAGGAATTCATGGTTTCCCAAATCATTTTCCCAAGGATGCATATTTTCTAAGGAATGGTCCAAAATTCAACGGAGAAGATTTGAGTTTAACCTTGAAGCATATAACAGATTTTTGTCATTTTACTGAGCTTCTTAGAGTTAAACATGAGGATGTTTGCATTATGTTATTCTATGATTCACTTCAAGGGAAATGCAAACAGTGGGTTGAATTCTTTCCTGCCAAATCCATTAAGTCATTTCAAGACCTTTGGCTCATGTTTTTGGAGGAATGGATAGATAGGTCAGAGTTGGTGGCAGACTCTCCCTCAGTTGAAGATTTCAAACAATGGAATGATGATCATAGTAAAGAAGAAACAAATGAATCTTTTTCTTTGTCCTTATCCTCATATCTAAAATCCTTTGACTGCAAGGCAGAGGATAGGATGAGATTTTTGGATGAATTTGCTGAGGACCTTCAAAAAGAAATTGAAGGTTTAGAAGGACAAATTCAGGCATACAGTTTTCATGATCATGATCATTATTTTCAGAAGTTTTCTATGGCAGAACGCAAGGAGAGAATGCTGGTCCCTTTCTCTTTCACGATTGAGGAACTGAACACTGTGGTTGAAGATCAGTTTGCACAGCTGGAAAGTTACAAGGAAAAACAAGCTGATCATGTATTCTGGGATCCTGTAGCTGATTACATGGAAGAGTTTTACTCTCCAGTGCTTCAGTTTACTTATAAAGATCAGAGACAATTTCAGTGGCAGCGGTCATCACGCCATCATATTGGCTCTGAATTCCGATGCAGTCAAAGAAATCAAATATCAGATAAAACAGAGGATTGGCTACATTGGAAATTTCATATTGATTGAGCAGAAAGAAATTGAAATTGTTAGGGTAGGTAGGTATAGGTAAATGCAAATAAGCTCAAGGTCAACTGAGTAATTTTCATTAGAAGTAGCTTTCCTTCTCCTACAGTCATGCTGGTCAAGCAAATTTCTGTTTGTCAAATAAATTCTATAAGGCACTGGAACTGCAGGTTCTTAGTGCACCACAAGGGCACACTATCCCAAGTGGAGCCGCTGTTATCACTGAAAAGTCTGTTGTAAAAAAAATTTAGCCTAGCTTAAAGACAGGGTGTTTTCGCAGCGCATGAATTCTTTTTAGCAGTTTCGCAGCGCTACCTATTAGGTGATTTCGTAGCGTGCTACAAAATTGGGGATTGCTCGAGTTTTCAGTGGAGGCCCAAATCCTAGCATGCCTATTGTACACTGGCTACAACTGCTGTGGATGAAGCTTTCAGGATTAAAAGACGAAATGCTGACTAAAGGATATATCTCTGGTGTTATTGCATACAATGCTCTGATCTATGAATTTTGCAAAACAGGGAAGGCACAACAAGCAACATTGATGTTAAAAGAAATGAAGGTGAGATCTGTCTTTGCTGAAGACTATACATATGATGTTTTGATTTAGGGACACTGTGTGGAAAACAATGTATCTATGGCCATGGAACTTTTACATTAAATGTCACGACAAGGTTTCACTCCCTGTCTTTCGACATGCAATTCCCAAGCGATTACACCTACTACATGCTCACAATTATCAATGCGGTAATGGTGCTATCAACAAAGCTCTGGAGCTACATTACTTAATAAAAAAAAGGGGTCATGTGGAAGGCAGTGTTTCTCTTAATGCCTTGATTCAAGGGTTTTGCACCACAGGCAGAATAATGGAAACAAAATATTTTTTACAAAAAATGTCAGAAAGGAGTTTCATTATAGATGATGTCAGTTGTAATCTCTTAATTAAACAATATTGCAAACATAAAAGCTTGGGTAGAGCAGTCGATATGCGCAATATGATGCTGATGAACGGCAGCACTGCCAGTGATAGAGACAGATGTCGACAGAGAGTGTGAAGCGGTGAAGCTATGGTTTCCTTTTGCGCACTTGAGCTTCCGGTAAACTATGGAGTAGTGAAGGAAGTACATTGTTACATGTTGAGAGATGAACTTCGCTTATTAAAATAAGAGTTGGGCCGACAAGCTATTATATGCGGATGCAATTCATATACTTCTCTGTGGAAAGCATGTGGAGACAGAATATGAAGACAGGGAGCAGTGAAGGAAGTATATTGTCATATGCACAGACATGGACTTAGCTAGATTATCAATCTCGATACCAAGTTTGTAAGCAAATATGCCACTTGCAGTAGTATGGAGAACGCATGCCTACTGTTTGGTAAAATGTATAAACCAGATATGTTCTTATGGAATGTTAATGTCAAAAATCCAATTATATTTCCATGTGCATGGCTATATCGGCAAGGTGTTTTGACCCCTTGGAGCCGTAACAGGAAAGCTTCGACTGAAACCAATAAGCAGGGTCAGCAAATTTTGAATCAATCTTCAAATTTTGATTCAGCTTACAGTGAGAGTGATGTATTGATTAGTAACCTCAAAGTGCTCGATTCTGGTCCTAGGCGCGTGGTTGTAGGGTTTGTTGGCTATCCTAATGTGGGTAAAAGTTCCACAATAAATGCATTGGTTGGACAAAAGAAAACTGGTGTCACATCAAAACCTGGAAAGATCAAGCATTTTCAGACACTTATAATTTCTGATAGGCTCATGTTGTGTAACTGTCCTGGTCTAGTTTTTCTCAGCTTTTCAAGCTCCAGACATGAAATGGTTTCTTCGGGTGTGTTACCTATTGATCGGTTGACTGATCACAGGGGTGCAATACAAGTTGTAGCTGATCGGGTTCCTAGAAGTAATTTTGAGAATATTTACAAAATATCTTTACCTAAACCTAAACCATATGAACCACAGGACAGGCCTCCTGCGGCATTTGAGTTACTAAGGACATATTCGCAGTCCCGGGGATATGTTGGCCCGTCAAATTCTGAAGGACTACATAGATGGGAAGCTACCTCACTTTGAATTACCACCAGAGGAAGCATACAGCGGCGAAGGTGAAGAGACCAGTTCCACCTCTCCAACACTGCAAACAGAAAACTGTAGAATGAAAGCAGAGGAGGCAGTTTTGCAGCTCCACAGTGATGAACTAGGATCCTCTGCTTCTTCCGCGAAAGAAGAGGGAGGATCGGACCTTGACAGCCAAGTTTATTCGACTGCAAGTAAAGGAGTGGAAACAAAAGGGAAGTTTCTAAGTGTCATGGGCAGCTCAAGTCTAGAGGGTGTCCTACATGACCTTGATTCATTTGATCCTGCAAATGGCATACAGGATGCTCCTCCTGGAAAAGGGGAAAACAGGAAAAAATGCATGTTCCACATAAGATGCATAAGAAAACTCAAAGGAAAAAGGATCGTTCTTGGCAGGTGGGTAATGATGAGAGTGATGGCATGTCTGCTGTAAAAGCAGTTGAAAATCCAGTGAGTTATGGTGCATCCAGATTACATTACTAATGTTGCGAGTGTAGTTAGTGATTGCAGCAATGACATGGCTGCTGCAGAAGTATTAAGTGCTAAATGTTTTCAGAATGCAAATCTTCTGGAGAATCATCCACAGTAGTCATTTTGTAGGTCTATGTTTCAAATCCAGGACAGTTTCATCATCCAAAGAGTCATGAATCTAAGCAGAAAGCGTTTCAAGACAAATATGCTCTATTTTAACAAAAACATTAGTTTCGTAGTGCGCTACGAAACTACTGTAGATGCTGTTTTATAAGAAAACAATGAATTGGATGATGAGGTCAGCGAATTTTGAAAGGAATGCCTCGAGGACAGGAGGGAGATCATACATGGCTATCATAGCAACTCAAACAGTGACAGGTGTGAGTTTTGAAGAAAAAGTGAAATATTTTGTTTTTTGCTAAAGTTTTCTTAAAGGCACTTTATGACCGAATTACTAGGGTTCTGGTAGGGTTACCGGGATTTTTGGTTTGTACACCTGTTCAGTCCACAAGGCATCCAGATCATGAGGCATATGGTGTTATGCATTGTTATTGAAGGATTAAAGAGCTTGGAGCGTGGTCTTTAAATAGTGAAGAAGAATGGAAGACAGGGACCGTGAAAATAGAGTACTCATTTTTACTAATTAATGAGCTATCTACACAGCTAGCACCCGAGGCCAGCTTGTTCAGTGAATGTTCCTTCAACAAATCTCAGCCACAACAGAAAATGTACAGGTGTCAAAGCTCAAGAAAGGCATCATGCATACGAGGAGATAGAGTTGGACTTTCAATGTAATTAGGACTCTATGTATTTACAGCACAATACCTTATGTATTTAATAAGTTTGTTTAGAAATAGATAAGGTTAGTTAATGATAGACTATCGAGCTCTCCCCTCATGCTTGTGGAGGAGACTCAAGGTAGTTTTAGTTTTGGTTTTCCTATATATAGTGAAAACTCTTATGTAAGTAGGGTTGGAGATTTATGAAAAAACAGAGTTTTTATCAGCTTATGTAAAAGACTTTTGACAGTATAAAGATTACTTTTTCTTCCCAAGATTCATCATGTGTTCAAGTGCTCAGGATATGTGTGACTTTGTCTTTATCCTTTTATGTTTTACAGCTCACTAAATATGCAATCACTCTGAATTCACCTAGTGCTCAGACTTCCTGTGTATATTTATGAGTTGAGGTTCCTTTTGAGAAATGTTCTGAGTGCTAAACATTATATGCCTTGGCTTCCATGATTAAGTAGTTAATAGTTTACTGCAGAAGTGTTTGACTCCATGAGCCCAATGGAAGAGATGTTATTTTGTTGTTCCAACCAGCTTGTTTTCATAAACTGTTTGAAGAGTTAGCCATCTTTTCTTGTTAATAATTCCTATCAAAAATCTGTGAGAGAGCCCTCTCTGACTAAGGAGGCTAACCTTAGTCTAAAGCCTGGTTTGAAATAGTTGCATGAGATCTTGCTAAGTAGCAGCCCTTAGTACATGATTTTGTGATAACACCACCAAATGTTGGTTTTTAAGCATCGATCAAGTGAGGGTATAGATTCCTCACTTGCCCAATTTCTATCCATTTCGCACTGCTTAGTTTTTAACCTTTGAGTCCAATATTGAGGTACTCAACATCCCCTCTACACGTGGTTCTCACCTTCTTGTCCAGAATTGTATCTTCCTGCAACTCATTGAGATATTTAGACAACAGATCATCAATAGAAGCAAATTGACTCTGCTCTTCGGGATCTTCAATTAATGAAGGTTCAAATAGTCTCAAGATGTTTGCATTAACAATTGAGTAGATGTGCATGTAAGCTGGTAAATCAAGGCGAAAATCATTCTCACCAATTTTCTCAAGTATCTTGAAAGGTCCATACCTTATTGGCTTCAGCTTCTTACCTTCACCTTGCATTCTCTCTTTGTTGATATACAACCAAACTTGATCACCAACTTGGAAACTATGCTTTGTCCATGCTTATCATGCCTTGCCTTGTACTCGGCTTGGCTCTTTTCCAGTTGTTCCTAAACTGCCTGGTGAATCTCTTAGATTTGTTCAATGAACTTGGTTGCCTTGTCCACATCACTGTGTCCATCAACTGTTATGTCTTTACCAAAGACAAAATCCAAGGGAGACCTTGGTGTGAAACCAAATCAAGTCTCAAAAGGAGATCTTTGTGTAGAAGAATGTTTAGCCTGGTTGTAAGCATGTTGCACATAACATAAATGTTCATCCCAAAACATGGGATGTTTGCTGCAATAGCCTCTGAGCAATTGGATCACTGTCATGTTGACCACTTCTGTTTGGCCATCTATTTGCGGATGAAAAGTTGTGCTCTTTTTCAGTTTGGTGTGCACCAATTCCCACAAACTCGACCAAAATTTCCCAAAAAATTGGGTATCTCGATCAGATATAATGAAAGTGGGTAATCCAAAATGAACCCATACATGTTGAAAGAATAACTTTGCAGTTTGTTCAGCTGTAATCTATTTTTTACAAGGTATTAAAATACACATTTTTCTGAACCTATCCACAACAACATATAGATAGTCATGACCTTTTCTAGATCTAGGCAGTCCTCCAACAAATTCCATGGAAACACTTTCCCAAGGATGAGAAGGAACTGGTAGTGGAGTGTACAAGCCTAGTTTTCTATTTTTGGGCTTGCTTTTAGCACACATAGTACACCCTCTTACATATCTAGAAACTGTCTCATTCATTTTTGGCTAAGAAAAAAATCTTTGCAGCTATGAAACTATTTTACTTACACCAAAGTGACCTGATATTAGAGAAGTGTGTGCCTCTCGAATTATCTTTACTCTTTCAGTTTGTGGAATGCATAATTTCCCAAAATGATACAAGAGTTGGTCCTTAACATGATAATCCAATCCTCCTACTTGTTTTCCATGACTTAAAGTTGCATATACATCTTTAAAATCTATATCTTGAGCATATTGTTCAATGTAGCTTTCATGCAATACTGAATTATGCTTGAGTATAGTAGATGCATTTATGATTGGTCTAGCCAACATGTCTGCAACTTTATTGTGTATGCCCCTTTTATATCTTATGGAAAGATGAAATTGTTGTAGAAAACCCATCCACCTATGGTGTCTTGATTGCTACACCTTAGTTTGGGAGTGTAAATATTGAAGTGGTTGATGATCAGTATGTATAACTGTCTCTTTGCCCATTAAGTAAGGTTTCCACTTTTTCACACTCTATAGTAATGCATACAATTCTTTATCATATGTAAGATAGTTAACTACTACATAATTAAATGTCTCAGAATGATAACATATGGGTTTACCGTGCTACATCAAAACTGCTCCCATGGCATAGTCACTGGCATCCGCTTCAATCTCAAATGGTCTTTGAAGATCGGGCAATGCTAGTACTGATGTTGTACTAATCTTTTCTTTCAAGGTGTTGAAGTATTTTTGCTATTTGCCTCCCCACTGAAACACCTTATTCAATCTTTTCAAAGCATGTAAGGGAGTTGCAATTAAGGAAAAGTTAGAAATAAACTTTCTCCAATATTGTGTTGCTCCTAGGAAGCTTCTAACTTCTGTAGCAGATTTGGGTTTAGGCCAGTTTACAATGACTGCAACCTTGGATGGATCTATCTTCAATTCACCACCCCCTACAATATGACCCAAATAATTTAAAGATGTTTTGCCAAATTCACATTTTGAGAGTTTAACATAAATATTTTCTCTTTTCAAAACATCTAAAGTTAGCTTAACATGCTTTAAATGTTCTTCCAATGTTTTACTGAATATAAGAATGTCATCCAAATATTCAATGACAAAATCATCAATAAAAGGTCCGAGTACATCATTCATTACTCTCATGAAAGTAGTAAGAGCATTAGTTAAGCCAAAAGGCATAACCAACCACTCATACAATCCCTGCTTTGTTTTGAAAGCGGTCTTCCATGCATCTTGCTCTGTAACTCTGACCTGATGATATCCACTATGCAAGTCCAACTTGGAAAAGTAAACAGCTTCTTTCAATTGATCTAATAGATCATCTATGCAAGGAAGGGGATAATGATTTTTGATCATTATCTTATTCAGTGCTCGGTAATCAATGCACATTCTCCATGAGCCATCTTTATTTCTCACCAAGATAATTGGAGACCCACATGGGGATGTGCTAGGTCTTATGAACCCTTTCTCAAGCAACTCCTGTACCTAATTATTGATTTTTGCATTCTCTAAAGTGGACAACCTATACATTCTGATGTTAGGCAATGGAGCATCTTGCTGCAAATTAATATCGTGTACTATTTCCTTTTTGGGTGGCAAACTTTTAGGTTCTTGAAATAATATTTTATATTCTGAAACAAATTTTTCTAAATCAGCTTGTTGTTTAGCATCACAGCCCTCAAATACATTGGCTTTATCAGGTTTCTTTTCCTCTACAACCATCAGTAAAAATTGTTTACATGAATTTACAGTTCTTTTCATCTGCCCTGAGTTTATGAGAGTATAAATATTCTTGAGTTTATGAGCTCTTACAATATATTCGATTCCATCTTTAACGAGTCGATACTTGTTCTCAGCTCTATAGAAAATATCTTTTCTATCATACAAGTAAGGACTTCTTAAAACAATTCCACATATATCCAAAGGAACTATATCTAACTCAACCTCATCTACAAATGTCGACCCAAAATAAAACTTAAGTTTACATTATCTAGTCACTTGTAGCTTTTCTTTATCACATAACCAACCTAATGGACATGGTTTCTTGTGAGGTGTGGTTAGTAATCCCAACTTCTTTACAATTGCTTCAAAAATTAAATTTACTTGTGAGCCAATATCAAACAAAGTATCAATATTTTGATGTTTGGAAATAACTCGAATATGAAAAAGCTTATGTATTTTCCTATCATTTTCTTCATTTTCCGTATATTGTGCAAAATTACTAGTATATGCTTCAGAATTTTTACCTTTTATACCTATGGTTTCGATTGTTGTTTCATCCCTTGAGTCTGACCCCAAATCCTTTTGAATAATTGCAGAAGTCTTCTTCTTTTTGCCCTCGTATTTCTTAGGTTTCAGCCCCAGATGCAAAATCCAACAGTGCTCATCATCATGCCCATCCTTCTTACAGTGAGTGCATGAAGACTTGGTATTTTGTACGGTATTTGTCTTCCTCTCTTTGCATTTCTATTTTCTTTTCTCCTTATTCGTCCTTGCAGTGGGTTTTGATGATCCCCCAACTTCTGGGTTCACATTCTTAACTCTAGCCTCTAGATGTGTAGCCTAAACAGATACCTCATCTATGCTAGTGGGATTAAACATGAAAATAGTGTGCCTTAAGTAGCTGTGTAGACCACCTATATACTTCAGCAGAGTTTCAGGTGAGTCTAAAGAAATTCCTAGGATCAAATCTCTCATCCTAAATTATTGGGTGTAACCTTATACACTTTGCCATTTTAATTGGCGAAGAGTTTGCCAGCTCATCATGGCTTGTTGCATATAGGCTAGTGGATAGAATTGCTTTTTAATTGCAGAAACAAATTCACTCCAAACAGAAAGAATTTACCATGTTTCTTTATGTCAGCTTGTGTCCTACCTTCCCACCATACCAAGTCAATGCCTCCAAGCCGTAGGCTGGCCAGCTGAATCTTAATCTTGTCTGAATCAATGCTCTGCACTCTGCAATAAACATCAATCTTTCTAATCCAATTATCCAGCTTCTTTGAATTCAACTCTCCATAATATATCGGCAAATCAAATTTAACATCTAATTTAATCAAAGATGTCTTCTTTTTATTTTCAGGGCTACTAGGTTTGGGAAGTTTTTCTTCTTTCCCTTTGCCTTTAGAGTGGTCATGGAGGAGAGATTCTTCTACTCCTTTGTCTTGTTTGGAGTTTGATGAATCTTCATCTCTACCTTTCTTAAATTCCCTATACATTTCCCCCACCATGGATTTCATGGTCAGGAAACCAGCCATGAACTGGGACTCTGATTCCAAGGGGTTTTCCTCTGACATTTTCCTCTCGGGGTAGGCTCTTCCAATTTCACGGTTAGCTTCAACCAACTCTCCTTCTCCTAATTTAAGCTTTGATCTAGTTAGCATTCAACAACAAAATCCAGCACAAGCTTGTCTAACCTTAATAACCTAGAGCTCTGATACCACTTGATCTGGAATTTATCTAAGATAAATAATTAAAGGTATTACAGACTCATGTGCATGGATGTGCCTATGTTACTTTATGCAATGGATTGATAAGATTGTGAAATACATAGACACTGAGGCAGTTAGAGAAAACATAGCAGGCAAACATGTAAACACAACAAGCTTAATAAGGAGTTCACCCAATGCTCCTGGGCTACGTCTCCTGGTCCAGCCTTCAGTGGTGGCCTATCTTTTATGTTTTCAAAGCAAATTTTTTACAACAGTGAGCTCAATTCGAGTCTCACTAAACAGATGTAAATCAGTAGGACTAGACTTGGATCCCCCAAGTCTCTGGAGTACACAGACTCTCCTTACTGAAACTCGACCTCTATTGGTCACAGTAGTATGAGCCCAATCTGAGACTCATACATGACAGGCCTATGCCGAGGAGCTCGCTTGTTATGAAACCAGCTCACAAAAATATATAAAAGATAGATGAACGCTTTAGAAATCAGCCTCTTCGAGGGGGAAACCTCCTTTACATTACACAAATGAACAATTCTTAAATGATTCAAATGACAAGACCTCCTTTCTATATATAGGAGTCTAAGGGGTCATAATACAATCAGAGCCGACATAACAATAATAATGTAAGGGCACAATAATAACAATAGTGGGCTTCTATGGGGCACAATAATAAAAATATGGGGACTACATGGGCACAACAATATAATAAGGGGGTTGTACTAATAATAATAAGGGGTTACAATAGTAGTATAGGGACCTAACATCGCTCGAACCTCTCAAGCCTTTTCTGGAGTACACAAACTCTCTCTCTCTGGTTCTGTCTGGATGGATGTTGCCTTCAGGTCAGCTCGGCTTCTCTTTGTTCTCTGCTCTTAGCTTCTGCGTCTAACTAACTCCCTTTCGCTGCTTCTGTCAATTCATGGCTTTAAAGCCAGTATTTTTTTTTACTGGTCGTTTCCACTTCCTGGCTTTCTAGTTTCCCTGCATCTGTTCGTTTGAATTCCCCTGTTCTGCGTCATCATCACTGTGTAACGCCTCACAGGGAGGTGGCCACCTGCTTTGTAACGAACTGAGTGTCAGTTCTCTTGGACTTCTGTGAAACGACCATTTTTACCGTTAGCTCCAAGAATTCTCGTGAACATGATTCCTCTGCCAACTCATCGTTCATGCAAGACTTCAAAATTTATACAACTCGGCCTATTTATCCGTTGAATCTGGCCATCCGTCGGATCGCATTTCCATCATCGATCTGGAGCTTCCAGATCTTACGGTCTCCATCCATATCGGGCGAGTAAGTAGCACGGAGTTTACCCATCCGATGTGAGCGTTTTTCTCTCTCTTTCTCCGGACATGTGGCACCCAGTGTGTGGCATCAGTCGAGACTTAGTTGAAACCGCTTACTACTCAAAGCCCTTCTGATATCCTATCCGTTTTGGTGTGGGACCCGCCTCTGACGGAATCGGTGAATTCTGTACGGTTTCTGACTTTTCGGGTCCGGGTCGCTCGGGGCTTTTTCTTCTCGAAGGGGTTTGCCCAACGATATTAGAAACCTCCCCCATTTCTCGAAAGGATCTCCCGTTTCGTTGTTTCGTGACAGTGCGCGTTACCATGCGCCAACGGTCTGTGCGCTTGACCGAGGGTCCTCGTTGCTCCGTGCTGCTCACAATTTACAACTATTCCGAGGGTATTCCTGATAAGCTCAACCTTTGTGAGTCTTTGAAACTTTGGCATGAATCTTACAGAGTTATGAAAACTTAGAGAGCGTTTTAGGATCCAATTCGGATCAGAGGAGAAAGAACAAGAAGCAACCAAAATTCGAGTTCTGCCTGCATGGAAGCCTGAGGGGGACCTCCCCTCCCCTCCCTCCTCAGATCGATGCCTTCAAACATCTGGTAGCCTCCTGCAACAAGATGAAAGCAAACCCGAATTTGTAGAAGTTTGTAAAGAAAGCCGAATCCATCCCCTCCACTGAATTGCCTGCGGAACACCCGTGCCAGATTGCGCTGAGCCTAGCAGAACGAGGGCTCATTGGTCAATTTACGGGCCTCTAGTCCTCTACCAAATATATCGATGGATGGGTCCAGCGAAACTGGAGGCCCCTTGTCTCTGAAGGAATCCGAAATCATCTGGTAGGTAAAGGCTATTATGTTTTTGTCTTTGACTCAACTGAAGATCGAGACCTTATTTTTTCGAAACGGTCCATATTTCATGGGCCCCCAAGGGCTCTATTAGAATAAATGGATGCCAAACTTTGATCCCTCCCAGGACATTCCTTCAGTTGTTACTGTCTAAGTAAGGTTACCACACCTCCCTCTTCATTGCTGGAACCCGGAATCTGTGGAAACCATCGGGAGAAAACTGGGAAAATGCATTCACAGGGCTGAAAGGAGAGAACAATATTCGTGTGCCAGAATATGTGTTGAAGTCGACTTGGAGATAGGGTTGCCCGAGGCGATCAAGCTAATTGTATCTGGCTGGTCTCACATACAGGAACTTGATTATGAACAACTCTCCTTCAAGTGCTGACACTGTCACAGTTATGGCCATTTCGCTCAAAATTGCAAGAAGAAAACTAAGGAAGAATCTGAAAAAGAGATGGGTGAATAGTGGACACAAGCTCGAAAAGCAGTTACATCCAAGCAGACCAACAGAGCGAAAGGGAAAGGAGGGAATACAGAGACCGGAGGACCCTCTTCTGGGAAGAGACTACCTGAAGCTCAAGCCATAGCAAATGCCACCACTTCAACAAATCCTTTTGTTGTTCTAAACCCTCCAGAAGAAAAAAACCAACCAGATTTTGAAGAGGGAGAGGTGCAGCAGTTTATTGAACAGATAGAAGATGCAGAAATAAACTTTGGATCTCAAGGACAAACTAGAGCAGCCACCTCAGAAATCCCTTATGTAGACGCAACCCCGCAGGAAACCCATGGCTCTCTTGTCGGCACCATATCCCCACTCTCTTATGCAGAAATGATCAAAAAGAAAAAGATGACAGACATCCCTAGTTCTTCTGACGAAGACTCTTTTGAGCAATCCACCAAAAATGCAAGAAGGAAGTCTCGTAAGGAGATCAAAGAAGAAGAGGTGGAGAGATTAAAGATGCAGGGTAGTCAGTCTACAATCAAAATGTCACTAGGTAGAAAAACAAGGGCTCGACCCACAAAGGGAGGGCCTACTCCTTCCTTCCCTAGTAAATAATGCAGATTGTCTCTTGGAATTGCAGGGGTTTGGGGAACCCATTGAAAGCTTAAGCAGGAAAAGATCTAATAAGAATGGAACTCTCATATATCCTCCTGCTCCAAGAGACAAAGATATAAGAGGATTCTCTTCTATCCTTAAGTTGAATCAAGTGGAATAAGAACTCAGGAAAAGCAGTCAGTGCCCAAGGTACCTCAGGGGGTCTTGCAACCTTATGGTCAGAGGATTTGTTTTAGCTAAAAAGCTCCTTCGCAACCCAACACTAGATATACACAGAACTTCAACATCTTCCAAGTAAGATTTCTTTTTCTCTCTTCAATCTTTATGTCCCAATAAATTTCCTGCAAAAGAAGGACTGCTTGAATTCTCTCTCAAACTTCCTAGAAATCTACACTCCCCCTAACATCATACTGGCATGGGATCTTAACATCACTTTAGATCCTGTTGTGCCCTACAACAACCCCCCATTTCATAACATTTTTATCACAAACAATTAACATATGAAATGGGTCCCTTTTAAAAATTTTAATTGGCATTAATGAATTTGTTCGAAAAAGGTATGATAATCAAATGAATTTGTTAACAAAAGCCTTTTTGAACAAATAATAAGCAATTTTTGGTTAAGTCCGAAAAGGCAATCGCAAGACCGTTTGCTACCTTGGTTCTTTCCGATGCGATATCGCTATCGGCCATCGGCGATAGCCAATGCACACACAGAAAAAGCACACATCTTTTCCCCGATGCGATATCGCTATCGGTAGTCGGCAGAATCCCATACATCTTCATAAGACGTTCAGATCCTTTTCCCGATGCGATGTGATATCGCTATCGGTAGTCGGTAAATCAATTGATATGCATTTAGGGATTATGTTCGCGCGCTAATATGATACAATGTCGCAATCGGCATTCGCCAAGATCTCTCCCAAATGATAATGTCACTCACACTCCCGATGCGATGCGATGACGCTTAATGATGACCAGAACTCCTAATAAAAGGATGATTATTTCAAATCATTAAAGTTATATTTAAATCCAATTTGACAAAAGCACAAATTTCAAAATGCCGTTAACTAAAGGGATAAGGTAATGCATGCGTATTTAAAGCTTTGCCCCTTCGAATTAACGAGCAATTACGATTAGACCTTTGAAGAAATCTATTGCACGCTTTAAGGGGTCATTCGGTTTAATAACTTAAGTTATGGTCATTTATGAAGCTGCAGGCCATAAAATCACCATCATTGCATCTGCGGTGCCCTCCCAAATCATTAGATCCGCAGCCACTTTTAGAATTAATCTCACCACGCTTCAAGTTATATATCTATCCCGTTATGGATCGTCATTGTTATTTCTTTGTTACGATTTCTCTTGCATTTGTGTAGAATTCAACCGAGAGGAGTCTGAATATGATGGGAAAGAAGTTCAAAAAGGTGGCAGGTTCTACTCCAACACCTGTCTCAGGCCAAGCTGCTATGGTTTCAAAGAAAGGCTTAATCTCAGATACTACATGCACTGGTCTTCCTGGTACTACATGGCAAGGTACATACAATTTGCTAGAAGCAGAACAACCAGAACAGACAGTAACGGAGGCTAGTGTGGATGAACTAAGAAAGTCTGAGGCAACTCTTAAACATTTGGCTGACTCCTTTCTGCACAGAATAGCAGCCAGAGAACAAGTCTTGCCTTATACTGATGTGGTACGTTGGGCAATTGAAGAAATTACTCTCACTGATAGAACCTTCCATACTAAGGATGGAAGGATTTTCGGTTCCTTCAAGCCTGATGACTTGAGACGGATGTATCATTTGCCTCAACCCGAGCTAGTCTATAATAGAGCCTTTTTGGAGAAATTCGCGAAGGAGAATGAATCGCCATCCGAACCTCTCCGAGAGTGGAGGCAGAATCCAACTAAACACAAGCATGATATGTCGGGTAAGTACTCCAATGCTTCTTTGGCTTCACCTTATTGCTACGCCGGAATTATGATGTGTATATTGTGGGGATTTCATGACTCTGCAAATATTCATATTGATATGGTTCCTTTAATGGAAGCAGCCGTCAATAGTATAATTATGGATTGGGCCACTATTTTGTCTGATAAATTGATCATGGCTATTCGTGAGTTTAGGGCCAAAACCAAAGTCACTGAGAGAAAAATCCCACCATTCTATTACTCTGCTTACATTATGGATACCCTTTGTTTTAATTCTGAGTTTCCTGTCCTTGGTTGGAGATGGACAACCCATGACCCAACACCCATTCACTTGTACCATCGGAAATTGTGGAAACCCTCTCACAAAGACCATTTATATCAAATCTGCAATGGTTTTATGGTTCCCGTTCACTATTCTATTTTTGACAGACCTATCCCTAGAATATCCTATGAAGCTTATTTTGATCTCCCAGTCGTAGCCCATTGGTTCGGCGAAGAACATTTTACCTATATTAGAGTTTTTGGAAGCAAAGCTAAGCCACATGTCCTCCCCCTGTACGTTCTAGATAAATTGTTAGCCCGGGAAATCTCCTACCAGATTATGTCTGAGGGTGTCACACAAACTCTCAAAGAGGAGAAAAAGAGAGGATGGCCCTCTTTTCCTTTAAGAATTGGAGTTTATACGCTGCTGAATTACAAGCATGCAGAGAAGGAAGCAGCAAAACTCCAATTGATATCCCTGGCTTCTATTCCAAATAGACTCTATGATCCAAAAAAGACTGCTTTCATTGCCTTGGAACAGGCCAAACTGTCAAAGGTTGTTCATCAAGAAGACCAGTTTGACGACCTGTTCATAAGTGCCGATTCAATAAGCCAAGTCAGACAACTTGCTAAATTGAGTTATGAAGATGAGGAGTTAACTGAATTTAATAAACTTAGAAAGCAAAGGTTGCAAACTTTGCCTCTAGATTTATTATCCACAGCCCAAACATCCTCCTCAAGCGAGCCTGGTCAGCAGCAAATACACCTATCTTCTGTTACAACTAAAGAATATGATAGACAACAGGAGGAAAGGCAAAACAAGCTGCAAGCAGAGAAGCAAAGAAAAGAGCACATGAAGAGCAACAGCGGAAGGCATTGGAGGAACAGCAGAGGATTGAGCGGGAGAAAGAACAAAGTAAAGCTCAAACAGAACAAAGTGAGCAAGTCTCTACTGATCCTGAATTAATCAAAGAATGGAACCAATTCGATTCCATCATAAGTGGTAAGGAAGCCTCCAAAGACTCAGACACCTCTAAGACTCCCAATACTAC
Organism: Pinus tabuliformis; assembly: GCA_031772625.1. NCBI lineage: Eukaryota > Viridiplantae > Streptophyta > Pinopsida > Pinales > Pinaceae > Pinus > Pinus tabuliformis. The sequence goes on along the minus strand of CM062820.1, from coordinate 1,252,063,007 downwards.
TTCTTCTCCGGTTCTAGAGGGAACCAGCGGCTCACCCATGGTACAGGATGTAGAGGTAATCACTCAAGACCCATCCGATCAAATTGATCTTCAGGTGGAGGAAATTCCTCCTCTAGACATTTTCTACAGCCCAAAGCATAGAGCCGTTGTAAGGCGCTCGAGGAAAAGGCGAAGGCTTGATCAACCTTCTATTTTGCCTGAGCAAACAATCACGGGCAATGTGGTCTGGAAGGGAGAATTGGATCCCTCTGAAGATCTGACAAAGCTATCGCAATTTGCGGGAGCTTATTCAGCGGCAACTATTGACAAAGCATCCGAAGTAAGTCTTCTTTTGAAGACTAAAGAGCATGAGATATACGCATTACAAGCAGAAGTGATAGAGGCAAAGGATAAGGTAGCACAGGCAGAGGAACAATTGCTGGCCCAACAACAAGAGAATCATTTGTTAACCCAGCAAATTGAACAACTGAGGATAGACCAAAGTGACATTCAGAAAGCAAAAGAATTGTCAGAGGCATTATCCCAGTTGAAGGCATCGAATGAGCTGATGATACAGGCTAAAGACGAGCAAATAATTCAGCTATCAACTCAGTTTGAAGGTATTAAGAGCGCCAAGAGTATCAATGATTTCAGAGCAGAGGCAACTCAAATAAACAGCGCACTGATATCTCAAATCAGGATCTTATGCCAACAACTTGTTGAAGCTGAGTCACTGTGTGAAACATCTACAGCAGTGTGTCAACAAATCGAGAAAGCCAGAAGTAAGTTGGATCAGGCTGAAGACGATATAACAGAATATATTGAATGGCAAGACTCTCCAGAAGGGCAAGCCGCAAATTTCTCCCGAATCTGTGTAACATACAAGGACATACTCTTCATGGAATGGAACACACAGATGATGAAAGCAGAAAGAGCAGCCTCCAGATGCAAAATGATTGCCAGTAACATGATCAATCTAGTCAATGATACATTGTATCTGGCAAACATGATTTCACAATGCACACCTGGAAACATAACAACGGCAAATATGCTGGAGCTCAGGAATTACCCTGATCTGGAGAAACAAGGGCAGTTAATTACTGGAGTAAATACCTTGACCGCCGATTCATACTGGCTTTTCCTGATTAAACCACATTCTCAAAGGTCGGCTCTTAATTGTCTAACAGATGCTCTCCGATACCTGATTGCCGATATTCGAGATGCCACATATGATGCACAGCTGACTTCACGCCTCAATACTCCACCAGAAGTAGAGCCAATGCTGGCGATATGTCAGCAAAGGAGTAAAGGCAAAGAGACCTCTGACTGAAACATCGCCGCCGACTGCCGAATCACCAAGATACAAAATGATATTTGTTAATGCCGATTTAGTTGTTTTTCAGTTTTATATATTTAGATATTTTAGATTAGCATAGTATTTATAGACCCTTTCATTGTTTTGGAAGGGGTCGTAAAATTTTGTAAAAGACTAAAAGGCTGAAGTTTGCACTATTGTGCTTCAGTCTATATTCTTTTTTGAAACTCGACCACTGGTTCTTAATTTTACTTGGAAGGCTGTTTTAAGTAAATTGTGCACTATTGTCGTTTGCTTGGAATGCTTTCTGGTCTGAAGGAGGAACCGCGACATAGCGATTAATATATTGGATTGATCAAACAGCTTGCATGGTACTATTATCTGTATCTGTTCTCTTTTCTATTATATGAATTGCTGTGTTATTACTTTTGCTATTGTTGATTACATGTATGCAATATAACAGCAAGTCTGCATTTCATATCACTATTGAATGTTTTGTGATTTGTTATCTCTTTTAATCATGCATGTAACAATGATATAAATGACTGAGTACAGTAATTCGCTATTATCGCTCTGCATAACTACTTATGCAGAGCAATCTTAAATGATTTAAACCTTTATGCTTGTTGTTAGTGTCATCTATATGCCTGCCAGTAAGCCTAAATTATCAAACGTTGTATTCAAATGAATCAATAAGTCCCGGGATTAGCTTATAGTTATTATATTTCTTTTGTAGTTTAGTTATTTATTTGTTATCACCTTACATCGTAAATCATTCATTCATCCCGTTTACTTATAATCTTTGGGAAACTGGTCCCATTATCCCCAGTCGGAGCCACTATTCCAAACGGAAAAGGAGCTGCACTAAGTTCCGGACCGGGTGGTTTCCCCGATGTTGTTGCAACGAATTTCGGGGCATCAACATTTTTGGCGCTAGAAGGAGGGCCATCGACTGTGAATGGCAAGTAGGTCCAAATCTGCAAACCATTCTAAGAGTAATTCTCCCTCCAAATCCTCTTCACCTTCTCAATCACATGCTGGTTCTCCGGAACACAATCGAGAAAAAGAGGAATCAACCACCACTGCTCATACCCATCATATTTCAGAACATTTAAGTCTTGAATCCCCTGAAGTTCAGTCTCTTATCCATAAACTTCAGAGCTTCTCGATTTCACCTCAGAAATCTGAAGTATCACAAAGCAGTGTGACCTCGCAGTTAAACTTATCCCATCCACTTACCAGACTTCAGAGCGAAAAACTCGGTATCGAACCTACTGAGTTTCCTTTACCGAAAAGGAAAAAGCCTAAGAATATTACTGAAGTATCTGATAGTGAAGATCTTTCTTCCATATCTTCCATCTCAACTCCTCCTCTGCGAAGTCAATCGTCCACTCCTCCGTTACACATTGTTGTTCATCAGGGAATAAGTACTACAGCATCTCAAGCTACTCTCGCTCCAACAACTTCTTCTCCTCAGTCATCTGGAATACCAATAGTAGTAACAACTATTATCGCCAGCATAATGGCAGATCCATGGACTACGCCAGGTGCAGTCAATATGCCCGGACCATTACATGATCTACCTGATGCTCCCGAAAAATGGTTGCCTAAATTTAATCCAGATAACGGAACACAAGCTGAAGAACATATTAACAATTTCATGTTAGTTGTTAACTTAAAAGGAGTGACAGAACAAGATGTTGTTGTCAGACTTTTCCCTTATACCCTGCAAGGATCGGCAGGATCCTGGTACTTCTCATTACCTTCTGGTTCTATTACCAGCTAGACCACATGCCAAGAGCAGTTCCTTACCAAATATGGAGATGACAGGTCTCTAGCGACTTTAATTAACGACCTCTCCAATTTGAGAATAGAGCATAGGGAACCAATAAAGGAGTTTAATGCTCGATTCAACAAACTCCTAAATAAAATCCCCACCGCTTCGAAACCAAGTGAACAAATTAGGAGCGAATGGTACATTACTGCCCTCCCTTCCAATATAGCTATTTTTGTTGATAGGGCTGGCAAACCTACCTTAGCTGAAAACATGAAGGAAGCACTTGCAGTTGAAAAGCGTATTAATGCTCTAGAGAAGAAAGCTGCCTTGGAGGATAGAAAATCCAAAAAAGTTTCATTTAAAGAAGATTCTAAGAAAAAGACCCCAAAGGACCCATACGACATGGAAGGTTTACAAAAGGTCCTTAAAACATTGTCTAATGAAATGGTTGAAATTAAAAAACAGGTGGCCGAAACTTCGAACAAAAGACCATTTAGAACTTTCAAGAAAACTGAAACAAAGCCACCCAATGTTATATCTAATGCAGACTCTGAACAGGAAGAAGAAGAAGAGGAATCAACCTCTCAAACGGATGATGAAGAAGAAGTAGTTGAGTGTCACGGCATGTGGGATTTCATACTCCCAAATTCTGACACCGAGAATCAAGAAGAAGCTTTTCCTGTTACTACAAGAAGTAAAATCGCTTCTGAACCTACTCAAACAACTACAAAAAAGAGGAATGCGGGTGCTGCCACACCAAAAGAAAAAGTTCTTCCAAAGAAGTCTCCGGTAGCAGCCCCTCAAAACCAGCCTCCGATTTCTAACTCTCCTTCAACATCCAAGACACTAGTGGTATCTGACTCCATGGAGTATAATATTGTTGATGATATGAAAAAGACTAAGGCAAACATAACCATGTTTGAACTAAGTAAGTTAAAACATCAGCAGAAATTGCTCCTAAGAGAATTTAACGCTGTCCCCTCCTCTCCTCTTCCCAGTTCAAAAGCTGCTAATGATTCAGGACAACCCCCTCCAAATATGGTCGAAGCTACCGATTCGGTTCTGATCGGAGATAGATCCAATTCTCATACCCCACCTTTCTTGCTCACCTATGAAATCTATAATCGAAATCTGCATAACTGTTTAATTGATTCAGGGGTTTCATCTAATATTATGCCAGCTTCAGTTTGTTCTAAACTAAACATAGAACCCCAGAAGTCCGCAATTCATATTGTACAGTTAGACAGAACCAAAGTACAGGTTATTGGAGAAATTAATTCCGTGACTATCAGGTTGTCTGCTGATCCCAGAATAGTACAGAGAATAGATATTTTGATTGCTGACATACCTGAATTCTATGGTTTAATTTTGAGCAGAGATTGGTCTGAGAAACTGCATGGATACATTTCCACAGATTGGTCACATATGTGGCTCCCCTATAAGGGTAAGCCAAATCAAATAAGGATCGACCGTGAGAAACACATGACTCACACAGTAACCGACTTCGAACAAGAAAACCAGCCTGTGGCCTTCAACAACAACATTTTGGGAAATTATTCCTCAGAATCATTCTTTGGCAACTTTGTTGCCCAATCTTCCCCTTTTTTAGTTAACCATTGTACATCTCAAGTAGAAAATTTTTCACAAACCAATTTATCCAAATGCTTCAACGAAAATCAAAAAGATGTAAATACTTTTGTTGATTCTCCTTTATTTTGGTCTTTGTATTTTGATGGCTCTAAGTCCAGTGAGGGATCAGGAGCAGGTTGCATCTTGGTTAGTCCGCAAGGCGAAAAAACAATGCTATCCTGTCGATTAGAATTTGAATGCACCAATAACACGACCGAATACGAAGCTCTAGTGCAGGGACTATATAAGGCAATTGACCTTAAAGTCCAATATATAAAAGTATTCGGTGATAGTGAGATCATTGTTAAACAGGTAAGAAATACAATTCATTGCCTTTCAAGCCACCTTAAGCATTATCAATCGCTAGTGCAAGATCTTACTTCGCATTTCTCAGCATTCAACATTTCTTCAATTCCAAGATCACAAAACTCGGCAGCTGATTTACTAGCCAACGTAGCTTCCAAACTCCTCCCTTCCGAAGACTATAGCCTTGATAGATTTTCTATAGAATTAATTTTCAGACCTTCAGTTCCCGATAACATCACTAACTGGAGGGTTTTCAACCATGACGAGGACATCTTGCAATTCTTAACCTCTGAAAAGTCTTATGATAATCAAATCATTGAAGAGCATGACCATGATTCTCAAATGAAAGAAACATCTCAAGATAACGCGATTCCTAAGCCTGTAGTAAAGCTCGAAGACCTTTATGACATTAAAGATAGGTTCAAACCTGTAATTAATGCAAAACTCCAAAGCTCTACTCTTAGGTTTGAATCAATCAATTTGGGAACAGATCAAGCTCCTCAAAATATCAACTTAGGACTAGGACTTTCTATAGAAGAAAAGGAAGCATTCATCAAACTCTTAAGGAAAAACAAGCAAGTTTTTGCTTGGAAGTATGACGACCTCAAGACATATGATACATCTATCATACAACATACTATTCCTATGCTTCCCGATCAAAAACCTATCCAGCAGAAGTTAAGAAAAATACACCCGAATTTGGAGAGCCAAATAAAGTCGGAACTTAATAAGCTCCTAAAAGCTAAGATTATCTTCCCTGTCTGACACTCAAACTGGGTCTCCAATATGGTCCCAGTTAGGAAGAAAAACGGCGACATTCGAATCTGTATTGATTTCAGAAACTTGAATAGGGCAAGCTTGAAAGATAATTTCCCACTGCCTACCATGGAACAAATCCTCCAATCGGTAGCAGGATCTGAATTAATGTCCTTTCTCGACGGTTTCTCAGGATATAATCAAGTGTTGGTCCATCCTGATGACCAACTAAAGACTACATTCAGGACAAAATGGGGAACTTATGCATATCAAAAGATGCCTTTTGGACTCATAAATGCAGGAGCCACATTCCAAAGAGCCATGGATACAGCCTTTAGAGGGTTAATTAATCGCACAGTAGTCGTCTACCTTGATGATATTACTGTGTATTCTAAAAAGAGATATAACCACTTGCATGATTTAAAACAGATTTTTCAACGATGCAAAACATATGGTATCTCTCTCAACCCGAAAAAGTCTTTCTTTGCTCTCAACCAGGGTAAGCTTCTAGGGTTTATTGTATCTAAAGATGGCATTTATGTAGATCCTGATCGAATTAAGGAAATTTCTGAAATTCCTTTTCCGCACAACAAAAAATCGATGCAGTCGTTTCTAGGGCAGATTAATTTCGTTAAACGATTCGTTCCAGATTTTTCACAGATTGTACTACCACTACAAACGATGATTAAAAAGAATTCAACCTTCAGATGGGGAATAGAGGAAAAGCAAGCTTTTAATGATATTAAGCAATCAATAATCAATGTCCCAGCTCTGAATACTCCAAATCTTTCTAATCATTTTATATTATATACCATTGCATCCGACTTATCTTACGCAGCAGTGCTCACCCAGTTGAATGATGACAATTTGGAAGCGCCTATCTCGTTCTTCAGTTCAAACTTTCAAGGCGCCGAATTAAACTATTCCGATATTGAGAAACAAGCTTTTGCTGTCTTTAAAGCAGTCAAACATTATCGACCCTTTCTTTTAAAAACCCATACTAAAGTGATAGTTCCTTTCTCAGCAGTTAGGCAACTATTAATCCAAAAGGAATTGGGAGAAAAGAGGGCAAATTGGGTCGCAGCTCTCCAAGAATATGATCTAGAAATAAAGCCAGCAAAGTTTGTTAAAGGTCAAGGTTTTTGCAGGATATTAGCAGGAGCATCAAACATTCCGGAATCAAGTGATACAGAGCAAACCCAAGAAGTTAATCAGCTAAGTATTCCTGATTCCGAATCTCAATATGCAGATCTGATCTTTTATTTAAAGAATGGTTATGCACCTACCAATTTGTCCTACAAAAACAAAAGAGCCATTAGATTGAAAGCTAAGAATTTTTCCATTATTGGCGATGTGCTCTTCAGAAGAAACTATGATTCTGTCCTATTAAGATGCCTTGAGAAACCTGAAGCTCAAAAGGTTTTGCAGGAGCTGCACGACGGACCAGCAGGAGGACATTTCGGAGCTGATACAACAGCTCATAAAATCATTCATGCTGGATACTATTGGCCTACTTTGTTTAAGGACGCTCACGAATATGTAAGGAAATGCATCAAATGCCAAACTGCCAATGGAAGACAACAAAAACCAGCTTTCCCTTTGCAACCAATCAACATTGAGCAGCCTTTTGAACAATGGGGATTGGACATCATTGGAGAAATTCATCCTTCTTCTTCCAAGTAGCACAAATATATTCTTACAGCAACTGATTACTTTACAAAGTGGGTAGAAGCAGTTCCGTTAAAAACAACAAACTCTGAGGCGATCATTGAATTTATAGATCAGTTCATCATTACCAGGTTTGGTGTTCCAAACGCTCTCGTCTTTGATAATGCTTCTTACTTCTCAGGTAATGCAATGATTGATTTCGCTATCAAAAGGGGATTTAAATTAAAGTATTCTGCTAATTACTATCCTCAGGGTAATGGCCTAGCAGAATCAACAAATAAAAACCTAATCAAGATCATTAAGCGAACAATCGAAGAGAATCATAAGAATTGGCATAAATCCTTGGTATTTGCATTATGGGCTGATAGGATAACACAGAAAGCTTCCATAGGGACCTCTCCGTTTAATCTTGTCTATGGAAAAGAAGCAATCGTACCAACCAATCTTCTTTTTCCATCTCTAGCCCTAGTGCAATTTATTGACGAAATCCCTTCTTCCTCTATCCAGTTTAGATATGATCAAATTCTTAAACTTGAAGAAGAAAGGGAAAAAGCCAAGGTTACATATGCTAAACATCAGCAAGTCATTAAAGCAGCTTTTGATTTGGCCTCATCTAGTCCTAAACAATTCCAAGTCGGAGATCTAGTCCTGAAATGGGACAAAGCCCATGAAGACAAAGGTAAACATTCCAAATTTCAAAAAATGTGGCTCGGACCATTTCAGATCTGTGAAAAAGTAGGCCATTCCACTTTTATACTGCAAAATCTATCAGGGGTGAGGGATTCTCTCCCTGTCAATGGTCTGATCTTGAAGAAATTCTTTAATTGAGGAGGTAACCCCTTATCTATGTAGTTTGATAGTTTTTATATAGTTTGTAGGATTTGTAGAAATAAGGACGTGGGACATCTTCCATTGACCTTTTGCTGTAATTAAAAGTTGTCTCGCCACTACACTATTAATATTTACTTTTAGATAATAGCGTCTTGAACCAAGAAAGATCATTTCTAGGAAATTGGACATCTTTTTATTTTGAACATCACAGTCTAACTTTTGTAAACTTCACTCTGAACGAAGTTCTATGAGTCATCTTGAGTTTTCAAAATAAGTCTCCAAAGGTTATCTATATTAAAAGAGGGGCTAATCCATCTTCAGCATCTTTAACTCTTAAACCTGTCATCCGTTTACTCTTAAGAAGATAGTTGTTCATCCCATTCACTAAAAGTTTATGATTTCTCAGAGTGTAATTCTAAAATATAAAAGATCAAAGATAAGAGATCTTATTACAAGCCTGCTTACCATGTTCATAGGAAAATAATTTAACTGACATTACCAAAACTGCATACCAAACAGGGTAATGGCTTGAAATTTCAAGACAAGGGGTCTCATCACGAGCCAGCTTGTTCAGTTTGATTACTACCCGTGAATGGCATTGTCGCTATCTGGCCACCAAACCAGGACAATGGCTTTTATCTTAAGCAAAGAAGAAAGTTAAATTCAAAAAAATACAAAAATATCTTTTGAATTCATTCTGTTTAGTCACACTCTTAAGTGAATGGAACAATGGACAATGACATGGTTAAAAGGTAACCCTGCCGAGACTATGAACGTTTGCTGGCAGCAGAGGCTCTACCTGTGACAGAGGAGTTTATTTTAAAAAAAGCTGATATGGAGAAGTTTTCTATTTTACTTTTATGAACCAATAAGGACTTGTTTCAAAACTCAAAGTGTGTTTATAAAAAGAGGAAGTCAAATGAAGAAACCTGTTTTATTCAGAATCAATAGACATCTAGTTATATTAGAAGTTTCCTTTCTTATAAAGATTCTATTTGAAAAGGTGTAAGTATATTTATTAGTCCAGAGATAACTGGTTCTATCAGCGAATCGCCAATTGTTGTGCCCTACAACAACCCCCCATTTCATAACATTTTTATCACAAACAATTAACATATGAAATGGGTCCCTTTTAAAAATTTTAATTGGCATTAATGAATTTGTTCGAAAAAGGTATGATAATCAAATGAATTTGTTAACAAAAGCCTTTTTGAACAAATAATAAGCAATTTTTGGTTAAGTCCGAAAAGGCAATCGCAAGACCGTTTGCTACCTTGGTTCTTTCCGATGCGATATCGCTATCGGCCATCGGCGATAGCCAATGCACACACAGAAAAAGCACACATCTTTTCCCCGATGCGATATCGCTATCGGTAGTCGGCAGAATCCCATACATCTTCATAAGACGTTCAGATCTTTTTCCCTATGCGATGTGATATCGCTATCGGTAGTCGGTAAATCAATTGATATGCATTTAGGGATTATGTTCGCGCGCTAATATGATACAATGTCGCAATCGGCATTCGCCAAGATCTCTCCCAAATGATAATGTCACTCACACTCCCGATGCGATGCGATGACGCTTAATGATGACCAGAACTCCTAATAAAAGGATGATTATTTCAAAGCATTAAAGTTATATTTAAATCCGATTTGACAAAAGCACAAATTTCAAAATGCCGTTAACTAAAGGGATAAGGTAATGCATGCGTATTTAAAGCTTTGCCCCTTCGAATTAACGAGCAATTACGATTAGACCTTTGAAGAAATCTATTGCACGCTTTAAGGGGTCATTCGGTTTAATAACTTAAGTTATGGTCATTTATGAAGCTGCAGGCCGTAAAATCACCATCATTGCATCTACGGTGCCCTCCCAAATCATTAGATCTGCAGCCACTTTTAGAATTAATCTCACCACGCTTCAAGTTATATATCTATCCCGTTATGGATCGTCATTGTTATTTCTTTGTTACGATTTCTCTTGCATTTGTGTAGAATTCAACCGAGAGGAGTCTGAATATGATGGGAAAGAAGTTCAAAAAGGTGGCAGGTTCTACTCCAACACCTGTCTCAGGCCAAGCTGCTATGGTTTCAAAGAAAGGCTTAATCTCAGATACTACATGCACTGGTCTTCCTGGTACTACATGGCAAGGTACATACAATTTGCTAGAAGCAGAACAACTAGAACAGACAGTAACGGAGGCTAGTGTGGATGAACTAAGAAAGTCTGAGGCAACTCTTAAAGATTTGGCTGACTCCTTTCTGCACAGAATAGCAGCCAGAGAACAAGTCTTGCCTTATACTGATGTGGTACGTTGGGCAATTGAAGAAATTACTCTCACTGATAGAACCTTCCATACTAAGGATGGAAGGATTTTCGGTTCCTTCAAGCCTGATGACTTGAGACGGATGTATCATTTGCCTCAACCCGAGCTAGTCTATAATAGAGCCTTTTTGGAGAAATTCGCGAAGGAGAATGAATCGCCATCCGAACCTCTCCGAGAGTGGAGGCAGAATCCAACTAAACACAAGCATGATATGTCGGGTAAGTACTCCAATGCTTCTTTGGCTTCACCTTATTGCTACGCCGGAATTATGATGTGTAGATTGTGGGGATTTCATGACTCTGCAAATATTCATATTGATATGGTTCCTTTAATGGAAGCAGCCGTCAATAGTATAATTATGGATTGGGCCACTATTTTGTCTGATAAATTGGTCATGGCTATTCGTGAGTTTAGGGCCAAAACCAGAGTCACTGAGAGAAAAATCCCACCATTCTATTACTCTGCTTACATTATGGATACCCTTTGTTTTAATTCTGAGTTTCCTGTCCTTGGTTGGAGATGGACAACCCATGACCCAACACCCATTCACTTGTACCATCGGAAATTGTGGAAACCCTCTCACAAAGACCATTTATATCAAATCTGCAATGGTTTTATGGTTCCCGTTCACTATTCTATTTTTGACAGACCTATCCCTAGAATTTCCTATGAAGCTTCTTTTGATCTCCCAGCTGTAGCCCATTGGTTCGGCGAAGAACATTTTACCTATATTAGAGTTTTTGGAAGCAAATCTAAGCCACATGTCCTCCCCCTGTACGTTCCAGATAAATTGTTAGCCCGGGAAATCTCCTACCAGATTATGTCTGAGGGTGTCACACAAACTCTCAAAGAGGAGAAAAAGAGAGGATGGCCCTCTTTTCCTTTAAGAATTGGAGTTTATACGCTGCTGAATTACAAGCATGCAGAGAAGGAAGCAACAAAACTCCAATTGATATCCCTGGCTTCTATTCCAAATAGACTCTATGATCCAAAAAAGACTGCTTTCATTGCCTTGGAACAGGCCAAACTGTCAAAGGTTGTTCATCAAGAAGACCAGTTTGACGACCTGTTCATAAGTGCCGATTCAATAAGCCAAGTCAGACAACTTGCTAAATTGAGTTATGAAGATGAGGAGTTAACTGAATTTAATAAACTTAGAAAGCAAAGGTTGCAAACTTTGCCTCTAGATTTATTATCCACAGCCCAAACATCCTCCTCAAGCGAGCCTGGTCAGCAGCAAATACACCTATCTTCTGTTACAACTAAAGAATATGATAGACAACAGGAGGAAAGGCAAAACAAGCTGCAAGCAGAGAAAGCAAAGAAGGAACTGGAAGATAGGCAGAAAAGGGAATTAGAGAAACAGCAGCAAAGAGCACATGAAGAGCAACAGCGGAAGGCATTGGAGGAACAGCAGAGGATTGAGCGGGAGAAAGAACAAAGTAAAGCTCAAACAGAACAAAGTGAGCAAGTCTCTACTGATCCTGAATTAATCAAAGAATGGAACCAATTCGATTCCATCATAAGTGGTAAGGAAGCCTCCAAAGACTCAGACGCCTCTAAGACTCCCAATACTACTTCTTCTCCGGTTCTAGAGGGAACCAGCGGCTCACCCATGGTACAGGATGTAGAGGTAATCACTCAAGACCCATCCGATCAAATTGATCTTCAGGTGGAGGAAATTCCTCCTCTAGACATTTTCTACAGCCCAAAGCATAGAGCCGTTGTAAGGCGCTCGAGGAAAAGGCGAAGGCTTGATCAACCTTCTATTTTGCCTGAGCAAACAATCACGGGCAATGTGGTCTGGAAGGGAGAATTGGATCCCTCTGAAGATCTGACAAAGCTATCGCAATTTGCGGGAGCTTATTCAGCGGCAACTATTGACAAAGCATCCGAAGTAAGTCTTCTTTTGAAGACTAAAGAGCATGAGATATACGCATTACAAGCATAAGTGATAGAGGCAAAGGATAAGGCAGCACAGGCAGAGGAACAATTGCTGGCCCAACAACAAGAGAATCATTTGTTAACCCAGCAAATTGAACAACTGAGGATAGACCAAAGTGACATTCAGAAAGCAAAAGAATTGTCAGAGGCATTATCCCAGTTGAAGGCATCGAATGAGCTGATGATACAGGCTAAAGACGAGCAAATAATTCAGCTATCAACTCAGCTTGAAGGTATTAAGAGCGCCAAGAGTATCAATGATTTCAGAGCAGAGGCAACTCGAATAAACAGCGCACTGATATCTCAAATCAGGATCTTATGCCAACAACTTGTTGAAGCTGAGTCACTGTGTGAAACATCTACAGCAGTGTGTCAACAAATCGAGAAAGCCAGAAGTAAGTTGGATCAGGCTGAAGACGATATAACAGAATATATTGAATGGCAAGACTCTCCAGAAGGGCAAGCCGCAAATTTCTCCCGAATCTGTGTAACATACAAGGACATACTCTTCATGGAATGGAACACACAGATGATGAAAGCAGAAAGAGCAGCCTCCAGATGCAAAATGATTGCCAGTAACATGATCAATCTAGTCAATGATACATTGTATCTGGCAAACATGATTTCACAATGCACACCTGGAAACATAACAACGGCAAATATGCTGGAGCTCAGGAATTACCCTGATCTGGAGAAACAAGGGCAGTTAATTACTGGAGTAAATACCTTGACCGCCGATTCATACTGGCTTTTCCTGATTAAACCACATTCTCAAAGGTCGGCTCTTAATTGTCTAACAGATGCTCTCCGATACCTGATTGCCGATATTCGAGATGCCACATATGATGCACAGCTGACTTCACGCCTCAATACTCCACCAGAAGTAGAGCCAATGCTGGCGATATGTCAGCAAAGGAGTAAAGGCAAAGAGACCTCTGACTGAAACATCGCCGCCGACTGCCGAATCACCAAGATACAAAATGATATTTGTTAATGCCGATTTAGTTGTTTTTCAGTTTTATATATTTAGATATTTTAGATTAGCATAGTATTTATAGACCCTTTCATTGTTTTGGAAGGGGTCGTAAAATTTTGTAAAAGACTAAAAGGCTGAAGTTTGCACTATTGTGCTTCAGTCTATATTCTTTTTTGAAACTCGACCACTGGTTCTTAATTTTACTTGGAAGGCTGTTTTAAGTAAATTGTGCACTATTGTCGTTTGCTTGGAATGCTTTCTGGTCTGAAGGAGGAACCGCGACATAGCGATTAATATATTGGATTGATCAAACAGCTTGCATGGTACTATTATCTGTATCTGTTCTCTTTTCTATTATATGAATTGCTGTGTTATTACTTTTGCTATTGTTGATTACATGTATGCAATATAACAGCAAGTCTGCATTTCATATCACTATTGAATGTTTTGTGATTTGTTATCTCTTTTAATCATGCGTGTAACAATGATATAAATGACTGAGTACAGTAATTCGCTATTATCGCTCTGCATAACTACTTATGCAGAGCAATCTTAAATGATTTAAACCTTTATGCTTGTTGTTAGTGTCATCTATATGCCTGCCAGTAAGCCTAAATTATCAAACGCTGTATTCAAATGAATCAATAAGTCCCAGGATTAGCTTATAGTTATTATATTTCTTTTGTAGTTTACTTATTTATTTATTATCACCTTACATCGTAAATCATTCATTCATCCCGTTTACTTATAATCTTTGGGAAACTGGTCCCATTATCCCCAGTCGGAGCCACTATTCCAAACGGAAAAGGAGCTGCACTAAGTTCCGGACCGGGTGGTTTCCCCGATGTTGTTGCAACGAATTTCGGGGCATCAACAGATCCAAAAGAGAAAAAATGTGGAGTTTGGGGTAAAGATCCCTTCCATGACTTGGTGGACTCTCTAATTCTTTCTTGGGACCTCCTTGACTTCAAACCTAAGAAAGGTCATTATACCTAGACCAACAATAGAGTAGGTAATGCTAACATTGTTGCTCGTCTAGAATGGTTTCTAGTTCAAAGTTCTTTGATGGAGGGGAAGCATTTAATCTCTTCAGAAATTCTGCCCAAGATAACATCTTACCATAAGCCCATCTCATTGTTGCTAGAAAAAGAGGAAGACTTAGACCCTATTCCCTTTAGATTCAGTCCTCTTTGGATAGCGAGAGAGGGCTTTATGGACATAGTGGCTTAAGCTTGGTCGCAACCAATTGAAGGATCCCCCAGCTTTGTGTGGGAGCAAAAACTTAAGTCCACTAAGTATGCCTTAAAAACTTGGGAAAAAAGAAACCCCTCTCCACTCCAACGAGCAATAGACAAAAGATTGTGCAAGATTTAGCCGAGATTCAGCTAGGCATGGAAGAAACTGAAATCACCAAAGCTCAGCTGCTCATCGAACAGAATGCCCATTTCAACTCTTTTCTCTCCTTTCGCCAAGAAGAGGAGTATTGGCACCTCAAGTCTCGTAGCCTCTAGCTGCAAGCTAGAGATAGAAACACATCATTCTTTCACAGACAATGCAGAGCCTGCCTCTCTCGGAAATATCCACCAGGGAGGGGGAAGTCATCAAAGGACAACCTCTTTTAAAACAGACCGCCACATCCCATTTTTAGCAACTGTTTCGGGAGGATGGTTCTTCTGATGATGATCTAGCTGCTGATTTTTTGTCAAACATCCCTTCACTTGTCACTGTTGATTTAAATGATGGGTTATTGAAGCCTTTTACAGAAAAAGATATAGTGGAAGTCATATAGTCAATGGAGTCGGATAAAGCCCCCGGGCCAGATGGCCTCACCATCCATCTTTACAGAGCTTGTTGGAATGTAATAAAACTTAATCTTCTCTGAATGATAAAAGCCTTCCAAAAGAAAGCCAAAGTGGGAGGGTGCACCAACTCCACCTTCCTTGCTTTAATCCCAAAAGAAGTTAACCCAGAGACTTTCGACAGGTTCCGGCCTATCTCACTCTGCAATTCCTCTTACAAGATTCTCACCAAACTCTTAGCCAATAGACTTAAGCCTCTATTAGGGAATCTGATCTCCCCTCTTCAGGGCGATTTTGTCAAAGGAAGGCACCTCATAGACAATGTGATCCAAGTGCAAGAAGGCCTCCACTCTAGCCACATTCGGAAGGAAAAAGGCATGTTCATCAAGTTGGATATGTCAAATGCTTTGACCGGGTAAAACTCTCATTCCTCTATAAAATCCTTCTCTGTTCTGGTTTTAGTTTTGAGTTTGTCAACTTGATAAAAGCCTACATAAATAGACCTTGGATTGCGCCCCTGGTCAATGGCAGACCTGTTGATTTCTTCCAAGCTACAAGAGGGCTCCACCAAGGGTGCCCACTGTCACCCTTTATTTATATCATGTTGGCAAAATCCCTAAGCAGAAAGCTAACAGTTGAAAAGGAAGTAGGCTCTATCCCAGGCATTAAGGAAACAAGAGGTGTGGATCCTATAAATCATGCCCTCTTTGCGAATGACTCTCTCCTCCTGGGAGGGGCCTCGATTAAGATAGCAAGGGCTTTCAATGAAATTCTTCAACACTTCTGCTTAATTACAGGAGCCTTGATCAACAAAAGAAAAAGTGTTTTCTACGATTGGAATGTAGATCATCTAGCTATCCTTCGAATAGCTTGCTCCTTGGGATTTGATAGGTACGACAAATGGGAAAAGATCAAATACCTAGGCCTTCCCTTAACCTTGGGACCAAGTCCTCCCTCCCTTTGGATCGAAGTAATTAGAAGGATAAAATCAAAAATAGCATATTGGGATGCAAATGGCTAACAAAGGCTAGGAAGCTAGTTTTGATAAAGGCAGTCCTCTCCGCCCTCCCAATCTTCCAGTCTTCCCTCCTACTAGCACCCAAGTATATCATGGAACAAATCTCCAAGATCCTTCAGGATTTTCTATGGAACGGGGGTAAGTGAAACCAGAGCAAGTTACATCTGGTAAGATGGGATATCCTTAAAAGACCACTCCATGAAGGTGGGTTACAGATTCGAGATCCAAGCTTGGAAAATTTGGCTCTTGGTGGAAAATTCATATGGTAGTTGTATGCAGACAAAAAACATCCTGCCAGCAAGATCCTATATATGAAATACCTAAAGGGAGGATCCTTAAGAAACCTCACAACAGCTTCTACTCCAACAAGAACAACAATTTGGAATTTAAGCAGAAGATGCATCGATCACTTACAGCGCCATTTATACAAAATCTTGGGCAATGGTCTGAGAACCTTACTGTGGGAGGATATTATTCGAGGGAATGCCCCTTTGGCCTCCCTAAATTCTTGCAACGAGATAAAGATCTGGCTAGTGAACAAAGGTCTCCTCTGACTTGCAGGCATTTTCTCTCAGGACAGCGAAGGGAATTGGGCAGGATGGACTTTCCAGGGGTCCCAAAACCTCTCCATGGTCAAAAAAACTTGTTGTATATAGATCTCTCTGGCCTCGCCCCTGTACACTGCTCATCCAAGGACAAATGGGGGTGGGGAAGAACAGGAATTTACACAACAGCTCAAGGTTTCTCCTCTTTACAATCTACTCATGCCCCTTCACTGACATCGAAGCTCTAGAAATTAGTTTGGTCCCCCCTTAGCCTACCAAAGGTGAATTTCTTCACATGGTTACTCATGCATGAAAAGGAACTAACAGGTGAAAATCTGAACAAAATAGGATCCCATGGCCCCTTTAGATGTTTCTTATGCAACTCTGCTTCTGAAACCTCTGATCATTTATTGGTTGACTGCGATTTCACATAAGTAGTCTGGAAATTGGTCCTTCACGGTCTTAGTGCTCCCTCCCCCTCCCAGGCATTTGTCGTTTCTATTTACATCTCCTGGATAGACTAAAATCTTGAGAAAAAGGCTAAAAACTCAGTCTGGAACAACATCTGGCAAGCTATTCCAAAATGCCTTTGGTGGAAAGTGTGGTTGGCTAGAAACGACTGCGTTTTCAACAACAGGCTTCCGAATTCAGTGGTAGTGGTGGCCAAAGTGAAAGCCCTCTTGCTAGAAATTACATGTAAATCAGCTTCAGCCTCCTCTTTACCTTCATAAGCTTTTGTGTGGTTGGGATCCTACCTGACAGGAGAGAGGAACGAATCATTCAGTAAACCATTGAATGCTCCTTCTTGGTGCTTGCGACTCACTAAAGGTGACTTTCATACGTGGTGGTAGGGGACCTCAAAAGCCACGATATTCTTTGATGGAGCATCCAAGGGGAACCCAGGAACCATAGGTGTAGGGGGTTTGATTCTTTCCATAGACAGATCGAGTGAAACCGGCTTCAGTTGGGGCCTACGCACTAGCTCGAACAATCAAGTAGAGAGTTACAGTCTCTTAAAAGCTTGCCAGATTGCAAAGGATCTAGGTTATAAAATAATTCAAATTTTCGGAGACTCAGAGCTTCTGATTAAACTTTTAAACTCTGAAGATAATTTTTGTGATCCTAGAATAAACAAAACTTTGCAGCGAATCCGAAACACTATAAAATATTTTGACAGAGTTGACTCTTACCACATTCTGTAGGATTTAAACAAGCAAGTAGACTCTCTGGCAAATAAAGGTTGTCTACTGCCTCAAGGAAACTTTAGTCTCAATGGAGGACCCTGCTCGCTTCATCCTCTGCCTTAACCAAGCTAGAGCATGCAGGTTTGCTTTCATTGGCCTCAACACTCAGATTGAGCGATGTATTCAGAATTTTGAAATAAAACCCAGACTTAGAGGAGATTTTCATTTCAGGGCTCTCTAGAGAGATGATCAAGTAAAGGCCTCAACTCCAAGAACCTCAAAAAATTCATTCAGAGCAGGGCATATATCACCTGCCCGGCTACAAGCATCCCTGCCTTCTCTAAATTTCATCTCATTTTCTCTTCACTGCCCTCGAGCTCTGCATTTTGACTCCTCCTTCAAGATTCCATCCAATTGCATTGTGCAAACCTCCAGCCACCAACCTCTCTCCCCCACTAGTGACCATTTCCACCTCTTTACCTCCCCCCCATCAACACCTCCCCTCCCTGTCTGTCTCACTCATGAACGCAAAGCAGCGAGCAGAAGGAACAGCAAGCAGTCGCAACCAACAGAAGGAACAGCAAGAAGAAGGAACAACACAACAACAGAAAGAACAGCAAGTAGAAGGAACATCTCAACAATAGAAGGAACAGCAAGAAGAAGGAATAGCCGAAGCCAACAGAAGGAACAAACCATGGAAAAATACCACATAATCAATGTTATGTAAATTTTCATTATTAGAAGGACAATATGTTAGACAGTGTTCAAGAATAGCTACAGAAATCTATGAATTTTTTAATATAAGCATGAGAGTACGTTCCCAGCACATTCTCATGGATTAGTTTCCACTTATGCTACAGTCAATTGTAATAGGAGCTTGCTCCATAGCAACTTTTGGTAATATATCCACTATTTGATCTTGTTAAAAAAAAAGAGTCATAATCTATATTTTCTTATCCTGTATCTGAGTTGTCTGTAAGCAGTATTTGTTCATTTCCAAAACAATAACCCTCTTCATTTGAAATTTTCTAAACAGTTCTGACGAGTTCTTGTTTCTGGTTTACTGCTTCTAAAAGAGTTATATATATATAGCATTATAAAATGGATTCTCTTAAAGGTGACTGCTAATCTGATTACAGATCTTTTGTCTCTTTAGAATTTCCTTGGCTAGACTAAGTTCTATTAAATAACTAACATGTTGGTTATTTACTCTATTTGGTAGTAATTAGCCCTTTACTAAATTATAACCTTTTCTAGACATAATACATGTCTTTATTTCAACAATTTGTTTAATTTTCAGAAAGAAGCAAGTGCTTATCTTATCTTTGTAGCTATTCTGTTGACTGACTGCTTAGTCCCAATTAGACTATATATTTCTGAATTTCCTTCCAACCTTGAGACTAGCTTTATGTAGGTTTTAACCCCGTACAGAAATTACTTGCATACGAATTCTAAAACATAGAAAATAAACAATGCGAGAGCATGACACATAAAACACATATACAAATATATTTTCCCCTGGATCCCAAAACCAAGACTGTCAGTTTGAATTTTCATTATGTTCCTTTCAATGTTACAATACATATTTATACATATTAAATCATCCAATACCATGGACCAAAAACCATTGCATCCAAAACCATGTGCGAAAACCATGCACAAAACCATAGGTAGGTCCACCCAACCTAATATAGGGTCCAAAAAAAAATTTCCCTGGGGCGATGCCCCAGACCCTATAGAGGGGGGCTACCCACCCCCCTCAAACCCCCCCCCCCCGCTACACAATCGACACAAAAAGGGAGGGGCTCCGCCCCCCCTCTAACCCTACGGTTAACTACATGGGATAGTAGTGGAAAGAATATAAAACAACCCAAAACACTCTCCCACTTGTTGTTTTCTTTCCACAGGGGGCCACAGGAGAGCTTAGTCATTTATCCAACCCTGCAATGCCCATTGTTTCTCTACACCAAGAGAACTTCTCAGAGCTCACAGATTTTGTCAATGCATATGCAGTATTCTTCAAAGTGTCCACCTTTACCAGCAACACCTTTTTGTCTTCTATCATATCCCTCACAAAGTGATACTAAACATCACTGTGCTTTGTCATTGAATGGTAAGCATTGTTCTTTTCCAAGAAAATTGCACTTTGGCTATTGCAATCTATCCTTATAGCTCCCTGTATTAACCCCATACTTGAACACAATCTCTGCAACCAAACCGCTTCCTTGCTTGCATGAGTGGCTGCCATGTATTCTGCCTCTGTAGTTGATAGTGCCACTACAAATTGTTTCTTAGTCATCCAACTGACTACACCTAAAAATAGGTTTAACACATACCCACTTGTAGATCTTCTCTGATCCAGATCTTCAACCCAGTCCGCATCAACAAATCCATGGGTATCCAAAACTCTGTCAAATCTTGGTCTTCCTTGGTAGCATAAACCATAATCACTAGTGCCACGCAAATACCTGAAAACCCATTTCACTGTTATCCAATTCTCCTTCCCTAGTTTTGACATAAACCTACTCAATACTCCCACTGCATGTGCAATGTCTGGTCTAGTACATACCATTGCATACATCAGGCTACCGACTGCACTTGCATATGGAACACGAAACATATCCTCTTCCTCTTCTTGTGTCTTGGGACACTGTTTAGTAGATAACTTTACACCAACAGGAATAGAAACCTTCATTGGTTTACGATCCTGCATATTAAACCTCTTCTTCTAGTTTAACCAGAGCTTCATCTTTGCCTGATCTCTTTTAATTTACATGCCCAAAATACAGTTTGCAGCACCAAGATCTTTCATGTCGAATTTGGAGGACAATTGGGTCTTCAAATCCTAGATAATTTCTTTGTCATTTCCAACCAGCAACATATCATCCACATACAAGACCAGATAAATAACACAATCACCAATTAGTTTAAAATACACACAGTGATCTGCCTTGCTTCTGGTGAAGCCAACTCCCCGTATAAATGTATAAAATTTTGTATACTACATCCTTGGTGACTGTTTTAACCCATACAGAGACTTCTTTAACTTGCATACTAGTTCTTTCTTACCGCAAAGCCTTGAGGTTGCTTCATTTAGATCTCCTCTTCTAGATCCCCATGAAGAAATGTTGTCTTCACATCCATCTATTCTACCTCAAAAACAAAAGCAGCAAAAACAGATAAAATTAATCTAATAGAAGTTACCTTGGCAACAGGAGAATAAATATCACCAACATCAATTCCTAACACCTGGGAATAACCTTTTGCTACTAACCGAGCTTTGTATTTCTCCACCTTTCCTTCTGCATTTGTCTTCTTCTTGAACACCCATTTGCTGTCAATGGCTTTCCTTCCATCCAGCAACTCCACCAGATCCCAAGCCTCATTTTTGTACAAAGATGCCATTCCATCAACCATGGCTTCTTTCCAGAGTTTTCCATCCTCTGAATCTACTGCTTCCTTCATAGTTCTAGGATCATCATCAGTAATAGATAAAGAAAAAATTGAAAAGAAAGCAGATGGACTATACCTTTCTGGTTGTCTTCTTTCTCGAACTGATCTTCTCACACCTGGAGTTTGTGGCTCTTCATCTTTTGATTCCTCTTCTGTTGTAGAGTTTGATTCTTCGTCCTTAAGCTCAAACTCTATCTTCTCAGGTTCCTTTGGTTGGACTTCATGTTTGATAACATCTTTCACCTCTCTGAACACCACATCTCAGATGTACACAACCTTCCTTGTTACTAGGTTCCAAAGCTTATAACCCTTTAAACCATCCTTATACCCAATAAAGATGCACTTTTAGATTTACTATCCAACTTGGTTATTTTCTCCTTTGGAACATGTACATATCAATCACATCCAAATACCCTCAGATGTGAAAGAGAGGATTTTTTACCAGTCCATACCTCTTGTGGAGTATTATCTTCCAGCGCTGATGAAGGTGATCTGTTGACCAGATAACATGATGTCTCCACCGCCTCTGCCCAGAATTCTTGTCCTAACTCGGCACCACTAAGCATGCTTCTTTCCCTTTCCATCAACGTCTTATTCATTCTTTCTGCAACTCCATTTTTCTCAGGTGTCTATGGAGTAGTCTTCTTCTATGTTATACCATACTTCTTACAAAATTCTTCAAATTCCTTGCTACAAAACTCTCCACCATTATCTGACCTCAACACCTTTATCTTCTTCTCTATCTGGTTTTCCAAAGCCTTAAATTCTTTAAACCTATCAAAGACTTCAGATTTCTTTTTAAGGAAATATATCCATGTATTCCTTGATAAGTCATCTATAAATGATACATAATACACAAACTTACCCAGTGATGGAACCTTCACAGGTCCAAACACATCACTTTGCACAAGCTCTAATATATGTTTCGCCCCCTTACCACCAGAGGGGAAACTCACTCGATTTTGCTTCCCATACACACAATTTTCACAGAAATCAAAATCCAGAGAGCTATTATTCATACCTTCTACCATACCTTTACCATGAAGTATTCAAAGGCCCTTCTCTCCAATATTTCCAAGCCTTTAATGCCATAGCATGGTATTTTCTCCAGAGACCACTAGATTTTATGCTCCAGGAACCACATAATTGTTGCACCCATCAACAACAGTGCTACCTTCCAGCTTGTACAGAGTTCCAATCCAAACTCCACGCATCAATACCAGTGCTCCCTGAACCATCTTGTAGGTATCCTTCTCAAACACTATTTTTACACTTGCATCATCCAACTTGCTTACAGAAATAAGATTTCTGGCCAATGCAGGAATATGCAGAACACTCGGAAGTGTTCTAACCCTTCCAACTTGCAACTTCAACTTTACTTTTCCGTGACCAACAATTTTAGCCTTCCTATCATCACCTAAGAAGACATCACCACCATCGTATTTCTCATACTCGCAAAACCACTCTCTATGGGGAGTGAAGTGAAAGGATGCACCTGAGTCAATCAACCATGCCTCATGATCTACATGTGTACTTGAAAAAACCAAGTACACATCCCCACCTCCATCTGAGGTGGTTTTCGCCTTTGCAGAAGGAGCATCATTAGATCCCTTTCCTCTGTCAAGAGCTTTAGATTTACAGTCCCTTTTGTAGTGCCCTTCCTTTCCGCACTTCCAGCGCACCACCTTTACAGGTTTTCCTGGAGATTTAGATCTCCCACTCGATGACTTATTTTTGTTTATGTTCTGGAACCATCCTCGTACAGACAAGGCATCACCATTCTGGCTCTCCATATTTTTTCATCTCATCTCCTCCGTTAGCAAGGATGAGACTATTTCATCAAACTGCAAGGTAGTTGCATTGCTACCTATTTCAATAACCAGACTATCCCACTAATCTGGTAGAGAACACAATAAACTAATGCACTTATCTTCATGTGAAATTTTAATATCAACAGACAATAACTGACTTACCACAATATTAAATGTGTTCAAATGCTCTGCCACCAAGTCTCCTTCTTTCATCCTCATGTTATACAGCTTTTTCCGTAGGAATAGTTTGTTCACCAAAGACTTAGATTGGTACAGAGTCCCTAACTTGTCCCACAAATATTTCGCCGTAGCTTCCCCTGATAGATTCAGAAATACTGAATCTGAGACACATAATCGTATTGTGCTCTTTTCTTTCCTATCCAACTTCTTCCATTTTTCATCAAACACTCCTATTGGTTTAGTACCCAGATCTACCGCGATCCACTGATCTTTATCCACCAACAAATCCTCCATCTTGATTTTCCACAACTCAAAACTCTGACCATTAAATTTCTCGATCTCTATCTTTCCACTGCTCGCCATCTTCTTTCACTAGTAGAATTGATCTTGCAGATCTCCCACTGAACAGGGTCTAACACAGGCCTGAGCGAAACCCCTCAGCGACAAAGGTGTTCCCTTGAAGCCAAAACAGATCTAATACCAAATGTAGTTTTTAACCCCGTATAGAAATTACCTGCATACAAATTCTAAAACACAGAAAATAAACAATGCGAGAGAATAACACATAAAACACATATACACAGAGATTTTCCCCTGGATCCCAAAACCATGACTACCAGCTTGATTTTTCATTATGTTCCTTTCAATGTTACAATACATATTTATACATGTTGAAGCATCCAATACCATGGGCCGAAAACCATCGCGTCCAAAACCATGTGCGAAAACCATGCGCAAAACCATAGGTAGGTCTGCCCAACCTAATATAAGGTCCAAAAAAAATTCCTCGAGTCCCTACCCCGGACCCCATAGAGGGGGGCTACTCGCCCCCCCTCTAACCCCCCGGTTAACTACGTGGGCTAGTCATGGAAAGAATATAACACAACCCAACACTTTCAAACCCGAGTCTCCCCCCGAGCTGTTACTCACATGCAGGATATTTTCTTTAAGACTAACAGTCTAACAGGTCACGGCTATCTGTTCTTAACCAGACTTAGCTTTATGAACTCGTCTAACATATCAGCACGGTATCCTCTGTTTCATCTCTCATTTTCTTGATCTCACGTACCAATACCCTCTTGATTCTCTTCCTTGAGAATAAATCTTCAAGGAAGTAGTTAGGGATAGGGAACTGCCTATCCTAACTACCTGACATGTGAGAGTTACATGATTGTCATCATCAAAACATTCGCTTCATGCATAGCTTAATCAAAATAATAAATATAGAAACTTATAATAATAATATACAGTTTGTTTAACTGTAGTAATAAAATATTTAAAATTACTGGGGACATCGCATCTTCCCCCCCTAAGATTGAACAGCGTCCCAATGTTTCTCTACTGCAAATAGATTTGGAAAAGTCTCCCTCATAACCTATTTGTTTTCCCAGGTGGCCTCCTCTGGCCCAAAGTGCTTCCATTGCACTTTAACTTGGGTGATAACTCGTCTCCGCAACATTACTTCTCTTCAATCGAGTATACCCAAGGGTTTGACCAAGAACTCGCCTTCCAGTTCGACCTACACATAATAATAAAAATTTAGTTAGCTCTTTGCTTTGGGAATTTGCCTTGGAAATTATTTATAGTACATTATCCCTTATGAATAATCTAATTACCTGTATATCTTGCCAATTGATTATATGGTTGGGATCATATATATATATATATATAGCATAGAAACATGAAAAACATTATGCACACGTATGTGGCTGGAAAAAGCAAGCTGATAAGCCACAGGTCCAATTCGGGTCAGGATTTGGAAAGGACCATAGAATCGGGGTGCTAATTTAGCACACCCACCCCAATGTAGAGTACTCTTCTTAGCTCGTACACAAATGTAAACATGATCTCCGACTTGAAACTCCCGAAAACTTCTCTTCTGGTCAGCAAAATTTTTCTATCGATCCTGAGCAGTCTTTAAATTTGAGCGCACTTTTTTAACCATATCTTCCATTTCTTTTAACATGTCAGGACCCAACATTAATTTATCCTCTGGACTGCCCCAACTCGAGGGTGTCCTGCACCTGCGTCCATATAATACTTCAAACAGACTCATTTGCAAGGATGTATGGTAACTATTGTTGTAAGCAAACTCCACCAAATGTATATAATCCTCCCATTTAGAAGGTTGTTGCATTACATAAGTCTGCAGCATATCTTCTACTATTTGATTCACCCGCTCAGTCTGCCCATCCGTCTGAGGGTGATAGGCAGTGATAAAATGCAATTGTGTGCCTAAACCTCCAAATAAGGCTTTCCAAAAAGTTGATGTAAATTTTACATCACGGTCGGAAATTATAACCTTTGGTATTCTGTGTAGTCTAAAAATATTTTGCATGAATATGTTAGCAATTTGAACAGCCTTATAAGTAGACTGTACTGGTATGAAGTGAGAAGACTTTCTCAACTTGTCTACTACCACCATTATTGAGTCATTCTGCTTTTTAGACTTAGATAGTCCTGTAATAAAATCAATGGAAATAGTTTCCTATTTCCATTCCGAATAGGCAATTAGTGGAGTAGCCCAGATGGGTGTTGGTGCTCCGCTTTCACTTGTTAACACTCCAAACAATGATCCAATTATTCAGTTGCCTCTTTCTTCATATCAAGCCAAAAATATTCCTTTCTGAGTGTAGTGATTAATTTATGATATCTGGGATGGCCTGCACAAGGAATTTTATGATATTCGTCTAAAATTAATTGTTTAATATTTTTTTGGTTTGGTACATACATTCTCCCTCTGTAAATCAACATACCTTCTTGACTTACCTCATATCCCAGTTGTTGTTTGTTGATGTTCGGATTTTTAGCTTGTTGGCATAAAATTTTGTATTCAGGATCCTGTATTGTTTTTCCCTTAATCTGCTCTTTAAAAGTGGTATGCACTTCACTAAAAGGGACCTCATAAATATAGTTTACTTTCCGACTTAAGGCATCCGTGACTTGGTTTTCTTTTCCTTTTAAGTGTTTGATGTCAAATTCAAATTCACTCAGGAAATCGATCGAGCGGACTTGTCTAGCATTCATAGTAAGTTACTTGAAATAGTTAGTTAAACTATGATGATCTGTCATTAATAAAAACTTCTTACCCAATAAGTAATGTTGCCATATTTTTAATGTGTGGATTATTGTCGTCAGCTCCAAATCGTAGATCGAATACTTTTGTTCATGCTCCTTAAGTTTCTGAGACTCATAAGCAATAACTTTTCCCTCCTACATTAGCACGCCGCCAACACCTTCCTTGCTGGCATATGTACAAACGATGTACTCTTTATTTGGGTCTCCAATACTTAAAATAGGTGTCGTAGTAAGCAAGTGCTTCAACTGGTCAAAACTTTTTTTATATTTCGTGGTCCAAGTGAAGGTTTTCCATTTCTTTTACAAAGAGGTAATGGGGTATGCCACCCAGGAGAATCCTTCAACAAACCTCCTATAGTATTTAGACAGACCCATGAACGATCTTATATCTGTTGCATTCTTTGGTACTGGTCATTCCATTATGGTTTTTATTTTCTCCATGTCCATAGTAATCCCATCCTTGGTAATGATGTGTCCCAAATATTGAATTTGTTATTTAAAGAGATCGCATTTGTTGTACTTGGCGTACAACTGATGCTCCCTCAAGGTTGTAGGTGCTCCTTATGTTCTTCTATATTTCGGGAATGGATTAGTATATCATCAATAAATATCATTACAAACTTATCCAAATATTGATAAAAAAATGTTGTTCATTAGACACATGAAGGTTGCGAGAGCATTAGTTAGCCCAAATGGTAACACAATGAACTCGTAATGGCCATAGTGAGTTCTAAAGGTTGTTTTGGCTATATCTTCTTCCTTTATTCTAATTTGATGGTACCTTGAGCGAAGATCAATCTTTAAGAATATGGTCACTCCGTTTACTTGGTCAAACAATTCATCAATACGAGGCAAAGGGTATTTATTCTTAACTTTCAACTTGTTTGCTATCGGTAATCCATGCATGTTCGTAAGGTTCCGTCTTTCCTCTTGATGAAGAGTACAAGAGCTCCCCAAGGTGAGACACTTAGGCGTGTATATTTTTTATCAAGCAGTTCTTGTAACTGCATTTTCAATTCAATCAGTTCTAGTACGCTCATGCAATAAGGGGCTCGGGATACTGAGGTAGCTCCAGGGATCAGCTCAATAGTAAAATATATATTCCTCTTTGGAGGCAGTCCCAGAATCTCCTTAGGAAATACGTCTGGAAAATTTTGTACCATAGGTATATTTTCTAAAGTACCATATTTTTTCGTTGAATTGATATACCCCACCTTTATTGCATAAATCTGGCATCTTTTTCAAATACATTTTGCTAATTTGAGAAGTTGTTACTAGTCTTATTTTCAGTGGTCTTTGTATACCCTGAATTTCTTGTCTCATACCCTCTTCATCCATGTAATTAATAGTTTTGTCGTTACAATTAATGAGGTACCAATGCTTCTCCATCCAATCCGTGTAGAAATTTTGAATAATTTAACACATATTCAACAGAGATTATCCTGATCATGTACTATTGCGGAATACATACACAATACATAAGCTCCTCTACGTTGATCATCAATATAGCAGCATCAATAACAATAAAACATCAAGAGCATTCACACATTAACACAGTATGTAACCTGGGGAAAGCATCTCGCTAAAAACCCCACACTATCTGTATATTAATGATTGAGACCATGTAACATTACAAAGTACAATGCTTATCACAAGCAATCCAGTACCAGCTCCACCTGTTACACACAATACAGCTAAGATATGATATCCAAATCTACTCCACTACTTGCCTACCTCCACTACTCAATACCTGCTCAAGAATGAATGAGAATGGTCTACCAAACTCGTATTTCACCTCCAAAGAATCACTCACAATGTGTAAGATGTGAGCAGAAGCTACAAACTGGGCAAATACATGAGCAAACTCATTGGCATACTCAATCCCTTGATTGTGCAAGATCTGATGCACAACTATAGTCACAACTGATAGCAATCTGATTCTCTAACACCTGTCCCTGCTGAACTGAACATGCACTGACATGCAACTGAGTTAACTGATGTATTCTATAGTTGTATTATGAGTTAATAATTAGTTTAAAAACTCATCATTAGTCTATTTGCAGTTAGACTAACTACAACTAGTTTAACCAAGTCAAACTGAACACAACTCCAGCAACTCCACAATCAACTCCACCAAACTCAACTGATTGAGTTCTAACTGAAGTCATGCATGCAACAACTCAACTGACTCATAAGAAAAGCATACTTCCTTCTGACAGCTGCATGGGCCACATCTGTAGCTCAAACTGAAGTGCTCCAAGAGAATAAGATCAAGTTTATAGTCCAAATATTATTATGAGACAATAACATTTGACTTTTCTATTTTTGACAGCCAGTCTAAAAACAAACTTTGATCACCCACACTGTGGTCACCCACACTGTGGTCACCCACACTGTGGTCACCCACACTGTGATCACCCACACTATGATCATCCACACTCTGATCAAAAATAGAACTTGCGCCATAATTTGCCTGCGGGCCCACTTAGTGAAGGCGACTCTTTTCACTAAGCTCCATCATCTTGTTGCAATCTCAACGCTCCCTCTCGACAAGATATGGATTATCAGCAACCCCTATCCTGCCTCGGTGGTACTCGAATTTGCTCCTGGTGAGAGCCTTCGTCAGAATATCAGCATCCGGATCCTCCGTTGGAATGTATGAAAGCAACATGATCCTTCACTGCACACAATCTCTGATATGATGGTACCTGATGTCAATATGCTTAGATATATCATGAAATACAGGATTAGCCGAGAGTTTAATGCAACTCTGGTTATCACAGTAAATCATAGTAGGATCCAAATGAGAACCAAACAAACCAACCAGGATCTTCCTCATCCATATAGCCTCGCATGCAGCCAAACTTGCTGCCATATACTCGGCCTCCACTTAACTGAGTGCCACGGATCTCTGCTTCCTACTGTACCAAGAAACTGTTGTCGATCCAATACTGAAGACCCCTCCTAATGTGCTCTTTCTGTCCGTTGGGCTCCCTGCCCAATCTGCATCCGTGAAGCCACATAGCTTCACCTCATCCTCCTGTCTGTACCACAAACTATATCCCGATGTGCCTCTCAAGTAGCGCAATACATGCTCGCCCACCTTCCAGAAGAGCTTGGTAGGATTAAAAATAGCTTGTGAAAGTTGGTTAACTGCATAGCATATATCAGGTCGTGTATTGACCAAATACATCAGCGACCCCACCAACTGTCGATAAACAGTGGCATCCACTTCTTATCCCGAAGTGGCATCCTCCTTCCTCCAACCTCCAGGAAGATGAGTATCAACAGGCTTGCAGCCATGCATGTTGAACTTCTCCAGTATCTCCCGAGTATACTTGCCCTGAGAAACAAACAGTCCGCCACTGCGCTGCCATATTTCCAATCCTAGGAAATAGTGAAGGAGGCCCAAGTCCTTCATCTCAAACTCTGTAGCAAGATCCTTCTTGCATGACAGTATCAACAGCTCATCACCCGTTAGAATAAAATCATCAACATACAGTACAATGATAAGCAACTTACCCTCCACCACAATCTGGTATAGGTTAGGATCCGCCTCGCTCTTAGAGAATCCAAGTCCTGTGAAATAGTTGTCTATCCGTGTGTACCAAGCACGTGGTGCTTGCTTCAACCCATACAGCGCTCTCTTGAGCCTGCACACATGCGACTCGCTGTTGAAGACCTCAAAGCCTTCGGGTTGCTCAATGTACACCTCCTCCTCAATGACTCCATTGAGGAACGCAATCTTCACATCCATCTGATGAATGTGCCATCCCATCTGCGCTGAGAGAGCAAGAATCGTCCGTATGGAAGAATACCTTGCGACAGGTGCAAAGGTCTCCTCATAATCAATCCCCTCTATCTGTGAAAAGCCTTGGGCAACAAATCTTGCCTTGTACTTCTCCACACTCCCGTCAGCTGCCTGCTTGACCTTGTAGATCCATCTCGAACCCACCACTGATTTCCCTTCCGGTCTAGGAACAATCTCCCATGCACTGTTTCTGACAATAGAATCATACTCTTCCACCATGGCATCTACCCATGCGGGATCCTCCACAGCTTCCTCGAAAGAGGATGGCTCAGTCACAACACACTTGCTCATCAGAGCCATGTATCCAGTGTACCGATCAGGTGACTGTCTCTGCCTGCGTTGGGCTGTAGGTGGTTCTACAACTTTCTCTGCATCTTGAGCCAGTCGCTCAGCTTCTGTCAAGCGCTTTCGCCCTCTGATGGTTGGTGCTGCATGAGTGGTCTCTTCCACTCCATGAACCTCGTCCTATGGCTGATCCACGTCCTGAAGCTCATCCTTAGGAACTAATAGCTCCTCATCTGCATGCAAGTGTAGCTCCCTCTCAAGCGAACACTTCATGGCTTTCTCCTCCTGAAATTTTATATCCTGTCGCATAACAGTTTTACCACTGTCTGGCAAATACACATGATAGTTGTGGGGCATATCAGTGTACCCCACAAATATCCCAACTTCTTCCTGGCATCCTTCGTCACATGCATGTAAATGTTAGCACCAAAAATCCTCAAATGAGAAAGATCGGGCTTCTTACCAGAATAAGTCTCCTCAGGTGTACTCATGCCAAGTATCCTATGAGGACAACGGTTCTGCACATAAACTGTTGTATTGCATGCTTCCGCCCACAAGTGAAGGGGTAGGCCCTGATCATGTAACATTGCCTGTGCAGCACCCACAATCGTTCTGTTCTTCCGCTCAGCTACCCCGTTCTGTTGTGGGTTATGGGGAGTTATGAGCTCTCTACGAATCCCTTCTGCCTTGTAGAAATCCTTGAACTCGTCCGAGATGTATTCACCACCATTATCGCTCCTAAGAGCCTTCACCTTCTTCCCCGACTCCTTCTCGACCAGTGCTTTGAATTCACAGAACTTTGAATATGTCTCGCTCTTCTTCTGCATGAATAATATCCAGCACTTACGAGAGAAATCATCAACAAATATCACATAATACCTGTGTTTTGCTATCGAAGCAACTGAGAAAGGTCCACACACGTCTGTGTGAATTCTCTCAAGGATCGTCATGGCGCGACTATCCTTCTTGTGAAAGGTGGCTTTCACAAACTTCCCCAAAGTACACCCCTTGCACTGATCTGACTACGCAAGTGTGCCTTTAGGAAGCCCTGTAGTGATCTGCTGCAGTATCTTCAAGGCTCCATGGTGAAGGTGACCCAATCTCCTGTGCCACAACTCGCCATCATCCCGGCTCACCAATCCTTCTGCCTTGCCCGCCATTGCTGTGCATCCATCTACATGCAACTGATAAAGGTTCCTCACTCGAACCCCTATCTTCCGGGTCTCACCAATTGTCTTGTTGCACAGGAAAGCTTTTCCCTCGCTGAAAACAACATCATACCCCTTGTCTTCTAACATCGCCACTGAGATGAGATTCTTCGTCAATCCTGGAACATGCATGACTTCCTTCAATACGAAGGGTTTACCAGACTCCCTCTCAAAGGAAATGGTACCGATACCGGTCGCACTGTATCTACCATCATCTCCCATCTTGATGTGCACTCCAAGATCTTTGTCCTCCAGATCAGAGAACAAATCTCTATCTCCCGTCATGTGAAAAGACGCACCACTGTCCAAGAACCACACTGATCCCATTACACTTGAAACCAAGCATGCGATCAATGAAAAATCAAGCTCAAACTGTGAGGCTAGAGCCTCTCCTGCTGAAGATCCAGCAGCCTGCTTGTTCTTCTTCTTCTGCGGACAATTAGTGGCATATTGTCCGTGCTGGTGACAGTGAAAACACTTCACCTTGGACATATCCTGCTTCTTGCCTTTCACACCAGACTAAGAAGCTTTCTTTCTCTTCCCTTTCTTTGCTTTGGCAGCCAAAGCACAATTCTCTTCATCAGCTCCCTTTGACGAAGATCCGTCCCTGGTACTCCGCCTGATCTCCTCCTGCACAAGATCTGACCATAGTCTTTCCCATCCTGGCAATTTCTCCCGACCATTGACAGAGTCCTGATAGGAATTCCAACTCTTCAGAAGACCAAGGAGAGCCAAGCTCACCAAGTCCTCATCATCAGTAACCCCCACACTTCCCAGCTCATCTCAACACTGAGTGAACTTCGTGAGATACTTGGGAATACTGTCACCCTTCTCGCATTTGATGTTTCTGAGTTTATCTTTGAGCGCCAGCTTCCTCTGATCGCTCTTGGTTTGGAATAATTCTGTTAATGATTTCCACATCAAATATGGACTAGCCTTTCCATGGAGGCTGGACACAATGTGATCCTTCACGCCCTCTAACAGAATCCTTCAACATTTTGCGGTCTTCTTTTGCCAAACTTCCGCCTCAGCAGCATCAGTAGGCTTTGGGATATCCGTATCTATGAACTCCTTCAGCCCGTTATCATCCAATACTGCCTCCATCCTGTCCTTCCATGCAATATATTTTGAGCTTCCCTCAAGAGCATACTCCAATCGCAATCCGTTGAAAGACATTGTTGCGTTGTCACCAAGAAAACACTGCTACAAATTCGAATTCCACCAGCAACCAACTCAACCGCCTCGGATCTAAGATTCGTGAGAACACAATATTCTCGTACAGAGATTGACTGTATGGGCATTCACCGGATATCTCACCTTCCAAAGGAAGGATGAATCCAGAGGCTACCTGGCCCGATTACAGACTCTGCCTGAAGAAATAGAATGTAAACACTTCCTGAATAGTAGATCTGATGATCAACAACTCTGATACCATGTAGAAATTTTGAATAATTTAACACATATTCAACAGAGATTATCCTGATCATGTACTATTGCGGAATACATACACAATACATAAGCTCCTCTATGTTTATCATCAATATAGCAGCATCAATAACAATAAAACATCAAGAGCATTCACACATTAACACAGTATGTAACCCGGGGAAAGCATCTTGCTAAAAACCCCACACTATCTGTATATTAATGATTGAGACCATGTAACATTACAAAGTACAATGCTTATCACAAGCAATCCAGTACCATCTCCACCTGTTACACACAATATAGCTAAGATCTGATCTCCAAATCTATTCCACTGCTTGCCTGCCTCCACTGCTCAATACCTGCTCAAGAATGAATGAGAATGGTCTACCAAACTCGTATTTCACCTCCAAAGAATCACTCACAATGTGTAAGACGTGAGAAAAAGCTATAAACTGGGAAAATACATGAGCAAACTCATTGGCATACTCAATCCCTTGATTGTGAAAGATCTGATGCGCAACTATAGTCACAACTGATAGCAATCTGATTCTCTAACACCTGTCCTTGCTGAACTGAACATGCACTGACATGCAACTGAGTTAACTGATGTATTCTATAGTTGTATTATGAGTTAATAATTAGTTTAACAACTCATCATTATTCTATTTGCAGTTAGACTAACTACAACTAGTTTAACCAAGTCAAACTGAACACAACTCCAGCAACTCCACAATCAACTCCACCAAACTCAACTGATTGAGTTCTAACTGAAGTCATGCATGCAACAACTCAATTGACTCATAAGAAAAG
The DNA here is from genome assembly GCA_031772625.1 of Pinus tabuliformis. Taxonomy (NCBI): domain Eukaryota; kingdom Viridiplantae; phylum Streptophyta; class Pinopsida; order Pinales; family Pinaceae; genus Pinus; species Pinus tabuliformis. The sequence goes on along the minus strand of CM062820.1, from coordinate 1,252,028,889 downwards.
TGTACTTCCTTCTGACAGCTGCATGGGCCACATCTGTAGCTCAAACTGAAGTGCTCCAAGAGAATAAGATCAAGTTTATAGTCCAAATATTATTATGAGACAATAATATTTGACTTTTCTATTTTTGACAGCCAGTCTAAAAATAGACTTTGATCACCCACACTGTGATCACTCACACTGTGGTCACCCACACTGTGGTCACTCACACTGTGATCACCCACACTGTGATCAAAAATAGAACTTGCGCCATAATTTGCCTGCGGGCCCACTTAGTGAAGGCGACTCTTTTCACTAAGCTCCATCATCTTGTTGCAATCTCAACAATCCGTACTTATTAAGACATCATACGATCCTAAAGGTAAGACATCTAGATCTGTCTTAATAGGTTGATCTGCTAGCTTTAAAAGGCAATTGTTGACTTTAGCTAGCACCCTTCTCTTTTCCCCTGTGGTGAGTTGTACTAGCCAAGGGTTTTTAAATTTAACAAATTTTAAATGACATTGCTCAACCACTTTTGGACTTATATAACTCAAAGTAGCTCTCGGATCAATCAAAATAGATTATTTTGTTCGAAGATCTTACCTTTGAATTCCACCATTGTTGGTTGGTATTCTGCTTGATGATCTTCGAGGGCAACGTTGATTTTAGGAATACTCCTCGCCACTTCTCCCACAGGTAATTCTTCTTGAATCTGCGCAACTTGTTCAGTTCCCTTGTGGTACATACAGTTTTTAACATAATGTAGTCCTCCATCCCTAGCACTCTACTGGGGGTCTAGCTGTTGTTTCCACTTCAGTTCTTCCAAATTGTTCATTTGTCTTATTCTCACTTGGAAATTTGAATCTGGGCTAATTTATGTTCATATTTCTGATTGGTTGACCTTTATGGGGTCCTTTGTTGACAGAAATCTTATTTCCTTTACTACTAGAGGCAAACTTAATTCCCTTTTTATCATACCATCTCTTTCCTCCATCACCCTTTAGTCTATTTTGTTGATAGCATATACGAGCCTTTCGTATAACTTCATCCATGGTCTTCGGATTTTCAAATTCGAGACGTTCCTTCATGAATAGTGGCAAACTGCTGATAAATCTCTGCACTTTTGCTTTCTCTTCCCATATGTAGGGAACATATCGCAACAAGGATGTGAATTTCATTATGAATTCGTCTATAGACAACTAACCTAGTCGAAGGCCATGAAACTCTTTTGCTTTCTCATCATAAAATCTTTCAGTTAAACATTTTTCCTTAAAATACCCTTGAAACTTTTCGCAGGTTGCGTTCTGCTCATTAACTCCATGTATTGTCTTCACCTTCTCCCACCACAAGGTGGCTTTTCCTTACAACTGATAGATGTCTAGGCAAGCCTTTAGATTATGATCATATTCATAAAACTGAAAATGCTTATTCGTGTTGATAAACAAGGCTTCAGAAGGTTCCTCCTGTTCACCGTCAAAGAGAGGAGGTTTGATCTTTCGAAACCCTCCTTGCAACTCAATTTTCTATCGTTTTTTATTTTTGTGATCCGATACATTGTCAGATTCCTCTTGATTTTCTTCGCCCCCTTCTGTTTCCGAGTTTTCATTTCTAAATTCTTGTTCTCAAGTCATGTTTCTTTGTTTGGGATTGGAAATTGGTTGTCGTTGATTCCGTCTGTCAGACAAATTCTTCATAATTTTCTCCTGTTCTTGCATCAGCCTTTCGTTGTCTACTCGCAACCTAGCCATTTCGTCCTTTAGTTCTTGTACAGTTTCAAAAATGGGAGCATTGGTATTGCGCGACTCCTCTCCCAATTGTACCCATACCTCGAGATTGGCTTCTGGAAAGGATGTTGGTCATGTTGCTGTCATAAGTCTGTGTGTTGTAAGTCCGGTCCTCCTCATGCTAGTTTCTTTTCCCTTTTTCTCTCTCTGTGCACATCACAAACATTGTTATTCATTTGTTCCAGAGGTCTCAGTTTTGCAACCTGAGCGCTCTCATACCACTTGCCACATCTCTAGATAATAACATTATATAAACCACCGTAAAAAATAAAAAATTTTGATTTCACATATTTATATTGCAATAAATATCCAAGTTATTACACATGTCACTTATGGATTAAATGACTTGATACAAGCCTTACGCAGAGTGTACATAATAAATAGTAGCTTGATATTTAGCATGCTGGTAATATTCACTGGTGATTTCAATGTACATTCAATATATTTTATGGATAAACCAAAGGTTTTTAAGCTGAAGAACTAATACAATGAACTTGGTTTCCCCTAGAGTTGGTGGGAGCAGGGTTCTGGGTTCTTCCGACTCCCTTCTAACTGTTGAGCACCTCCTTAGGAAGGTCTCCTCATCAACGGTCCTCAGTAAGGCGACTCCATCTGACGGCGATGAATGAAACCTTAACTCCTTTGGAAATTTCTTCATTGGGTGATTTTGGCATTTCCCTTCTTGTTTGGCAGAGTCTTCAGTTCTGGCCCATGACTTCAGGGTTTCACATAGGTTTGATTCTACCTCTTTGTAATGTTGACGAAGTTACACCTACTCCGTCATATCTCCGCCATGACTGTATGCCTGGATGCTAGGTCCACAGAGATCGTTCTGGCACTTACTACTTCAAAGGATTTTCCTTGTCGCAATAATTCAGCCCAGGAAATTGGTTTATGTTTACACTTAGAATATCGCATGGAAATATATTCATTAATTCATTTGTGTTAATGAGATGTTCACTTGGTTTTGATAGGTTTCATCAAATGGTTTCATACATCATGAGTATGCTTGCTCGGAAACAAAATCTTACCTCCTTGTACTTGTCTGAGCGTTGCAAACTCAATACTCCATCCAGCCTCCGGGTAATGTGAAAGATTGTCCCGGGAAATCGGAGTCTTAATGAGTTATTGGCTTATCATGCCAGCTTCTTATGTTGCTCTTAGATTGTTCTTAGATTTATATTTATTAAGGCACATACATTCCTAGACCCTGTGTAAAGATGCCCTACGGCTACATTTTTCTTATGTTCTGAACATAGTGTCGTTGTTTTTTCAATTTAAGGGTTCTGGGTATGTGGCTTGAGATGGGTTTGCAATTTCCCATTGTAAATTAATTCATATTTAAGCTTATATCAATTATAAGATGGTAATTTTGTATCTGGAGTTTCCTAACTAGATATAGAGCTCTGTTATGATGAATTTATGTGCCTTGTATATGCATGGTTTTTCGACTATTATGTTTCTTCAAATTTGATTATATGTTCCATACATGTCAATTCAGCATTTGTGTCTGCATGCAGTTTTGGGTTTTCTACCTGCGTCCCAACATGAGCAATACTTTATTAGTCTATTATAAATCTCTGATAATTTTCGCAGCATAGTCTTGCTATATTTTACCCAAATAACCCATACTTTTTTGGGGTTTAAGTTCTTGCTTCTAGATTCACTTACTTTTTGTATGGCATTTTCTTTAAAATAAACTTGTTCATTTTACCTTAACATGGATTCTAGTTTTCTCTTTCCAATTCAAAATAATTTGATAGGTTTGATTTGCCTTAGAGTTTAATTTAATGTTGGTTGCATGCATTTTCTCCAAGCTAGCAAGGTATTAAAAGAGTCATAATCTATATTTGTTTATCCTGTATCTGAGTTGTCTATAAGCAATATTTGTTCATTTCCATAACAGTAACCCTCTTCATTTGAAATTTTCTAAACTATTCTGACGAGTTCTTTCTTCTGGTTTACTGCTTCTAAAAGAATTATATATATATATATATATATATATATATATATATATCCTTATGAAATGGATTCTCCTAAAGGTGACCGTCAACCTGATTACAGATCTTTTGTCTCTTTAGAATTTCCTTGGCTAGACTAATTTCTGTTAAATAACTAACATGCTGATTATTTACTCTATTTGGTAGAAATTAGCCCTTTACTGAATTAGAACCTTTTCTAGACAGAATACATGTCTTTATTTCAACAATTCATTTAATTTTCAGAAAGAAGTAAGTACTTATCTTATTTCTATAGCTATTCTCTCAACTAATTGCTCAGTCTCAGTTTGACTATATCTTGTTGAATTTCCTCCCAACCTTGAGACTAGCTTTCAAGCCTGATTCTCCCCCCGAGCTATTACTCACATGCATGATATTTTCTTTAAGACCAGCAGTCTTACATGTCACAGTTATATGGTCTTAACCAAACTTACCTTTATGAACCCGTCTAACATATCAACATGGTATCCTCTGTTTCATCTCTCCTTTTCTTGATCTCAGGTACCAATACCCTCTTGATTCTCTTCCTAGAGAATAAATCTTCAAGGAAGTAGTTAGGGATAGGTAATTGCCTATCCTAACTACCTAACATATGAGAGTTACATGATTGTCATCATCAATACATTCGCTTCATGCATAGCTTAATCAAAATCAGAAATATATAAACTTATAATAATAATATCTAGTTTGTTTAACCGCAATAATAAAATATTTACAATCATTGGGGACATCACAGTTATTCCTTCGTTTGTTGCAATCCTTAGCCCTTGCCATAATCCATATTCTTCCGCCTGGTTATTTGTGGATAATCGCCAATTATTCTTTCGTCTATTGCGATCCTTAAACCTTGCCATAATCCATATTCTTTCGCCTAGTTATTTGTGGATAGTCCCAAACCCCAAGCGAATGTTTTTCTTATTTCTCCATCAGGGCTAAGAATAACCCCTCCTGCTCCAGCCTCCCCCAATTATTTAAATATTTTACTCTATAAGTATTAAAGTATTTTTTATTATTATAATTGTTCTATAATTATTTATGATAAGTGAGGTAAAATCTTTCATTTTGAAAATCTCACCAATTGCGAGTGTGTTTTATTATAAAAGTACAAAAGTTATCAAATATGAAAAAAATGTATCTTTTGTAAATTAAAAATATTATATAAATGTTAGAAAATTTGAATAAATATTTTTATTTTATTTGAAATATATATAATTTGTAAAATTGTAATTTAATTATCATTAATTATTAAATGAATGGTAGGGTTAAGTTTCTATGGAATATTCTAAAATGTTCCTAATGGTATACATAAATAAAAATTTGAGATTTATTTCCAAAATATTTATAATTTTTATTTTTATCTTTTAATTAAATTTATTGATTAAAATAAAATGACATGTGAGCCAGTGTCATATGGAATGAGTTAGGGTTCTTGGGCATTTGGTATTGATAAGTCATGCGATTGACCCATGGTATTATAACAAAGCATATTCACATATTAGAATTTCCATGATAAAGTGAGGTAAATTTCCATGATTAAGAATCTTGTTACATGTTTTTTTTAATGTATATAAATTTAACTTATTATTATTATTATTATTATTATTTAATTTTAGCAACTTGTATGATGTAGTAAGTGTTTTGATGTTCATTATGGGTTGATTCATATCTTCATTTACTAGACATTTAATTTATATGATCATGCTAGTTGTATGGTTTAGTCTTAACTATTGGACAAAAAAGTCTTTTTTATTGGAATATGGAAATACAAGTTTTAGAGAGATTATGATTTATTCTAATTCAAAATGTTTTTTTAATATACAAATAGATTAAACATCTTAAAAAACCATACAAATCAAACAACAAATCTTGATTAAATTTTGAGTAAAATTTACCAAAAAAATACTAAAAACCCCTTATGATCTATTAATTAGACTAAATATTAATATTAAATAATAAATATTTTATAAAATAATCATATAATTATAATAGAGGATTAAAAACAAGTTTTTAATATCACATAAATAATAATTAAGTCAATAGGCCTTCCTATGCATCAACTTCTTCGTCAACACTTTTACTCTGATCAGTTCGATCTGAATCAGAAAACTAAACAACGGAAAATCAAGAAAACACGAAAAGTCAAGAAAGCACAAAAGCTCACGAAAAAAATATTCTATGAAAAAAAAATCAAGAAAGCATGAAAAAGCTCATAAAAAACAAAGATTGAAAGAAAAAAGCTCAGAAAAAAGCAAAAATTTTAAACACAAGAAAAAGCAAAAGCTAATGAGCTTGCATGTGCACAGCTCATACAACCCCTGCAATTTCTTGTATGGGTTCAATGCATTTCTTAAAGGTCTTAGCGCGTATGCATATGTGTCTTTAGATGTTCATGAATCTATTGTAATGGAGTTGACAACTGGTTCTTAGTCCATTCCGTGCAGCGGTATTTATTTGGCCAAGCGATACAATACGTGGTTGTTGATCAAGGTCCTTCAAAACTGCCAAACGACACTGTCAAACTATTTCGATCAAATTGTTATTGTACCTTGGACTTCCGGTGGTTAATGATCAACCAGATCTCTGGGTGGAGAAGTTCAATGGTTGATGATCACTTCTCTTTTTGCCTTGATTTCTTTGGAAATGATTCAACAATTTTAATCTCTTCATGCTTATTTAAAATTTAGTGTATAACCTTTTGACTGCAAATATTTTAGATGCAGACAATCATGTGTTGGGAGCACTGAATGGAAGAAATAAGGAAATGCCTGCGGGTATAGGATTCAGAAAATGAAATCGAGTTATAGGGATGTATGGATGTAGCTTCTTTTTCCTTAATGTCAATAGTTTTTCCACGGCTCTATGTATCTACTAGTTTGAATTAATTCATTTTTGGATTAATAAAGGATTTACTCCGGCCTTTTAATCATTTATTGTCTACGCAGGCCCGAATGCACTGGATGTGTGGAAAACGGCTCTGGGGATCGCGAGTTTGGCAGAGATTTTCTGAGTCCAGCCGAGGTAGAAGTCGCTAATGATGCACACAGGGCGTGGCTTCTGCTGTTGGATCCACTGCTCGATTGGCTCTGCTAATAATCGAAACGAGTAGACGAGAAGAGGGACGGATTTCCGGGGAATATCTTCTTGCAGTTCCTTTTGATCCGATGGGAGGGGGATGTACAGAGGCCGAATGTCCAGGGACTCTGTTTTTGCTCGCTGTAAGAAATGTTGCAGGGGAGGGGAATGAGAACGCGTTGTGAGAATCGTGACAGAGATTCCATGGAACGCCAGTCGATAGGAAAATTCGAGAAATGGAATCAATTGGTTCTGTTCAGGGAATGGAATGGCCAGCACATGGGGAGATTTCCTGCTACTGGCTGTAACGGCAGACGCCATATATCTCTGCTATAGTTCGATGGCTGGAAATTTACACACAGCACCGAAATGTGGATTCACTGGATTACAGACATTCCTTTCTTCTATATGTAAATCGAATTCCGTCTTTCATTTGACTAGCAGGTTGCGTGTTTTGCTTTGGGATAAAAAAATTCAGTGGAGTGGGGCATCTTCTTTGAAGATTTTCTGAAGCGGTAGTGTATTTAATTGTTTTTTTATTTTGGATGTTTTTGGGTCAAACTTATAATGGGTGAAAATTTAAAAATAATTGGTTTGGGATGATTTTTATAAAATTTAGCTATGGATTAATAAAGGATTTACTCCGGCCTTTTAGTCATTTAATTCATCTATTCTGTGTTAGTTTTATTGTTAACTTTTTTTAGGAATTAACCTAGGCCTATTATTTCTTTATTTAATTAATATTTTTTTAATTTGTGGAGGTTTAATGTGCCTCTGGCTGATTTCAATGAATCCATCTGGCCTTACGAAATTTATGGATCTCCTTTCAATCTAAACCCACCTGTATTATCGAGTTACTGATCTGCATAGGCTTGTAATTTAACTGGCTCTCTTCATACAATCTTCGAATGAATCACTATCATGATTTGCTGAGCTTGGCTTGCGCCGGCAACGCCATCCTCGGCTTCTTGATGGCAAATTTCTGGGTTTATTTGATACTCCGTCTATTGACGGGCATAACATGCAGTGGCGTAGGTTTATCGTCCTTTGTTTTGGCGACGGAGCCCATGGGTCCCTCCAGAAGAGGTCCAGTAGGCATGTCGGCTCTCTGCTCTTGCCTACTTCTCTACATTGTCACTTCCACTCCCCTGCCTTGTATTGCCTCTTCGTTCTGACGGCAATGTCACCTAATTCCTGGGTGTAAACTTATACCAAGTTATAAATCCCCGTTGCGCCAAATATTCCCACCAGACTACACACTAGCTTCACGCCACTCACAACTTCCCAGCTCACTCCCGCTCCCCGGTTTTCCATTGGATTCGAACCGAGAATCTCGACGAGCATCAAGAAGATGGGCATCGCCCTCGTTTCAAATATGCCATCAGAGAATAGACAAAGTATCAAATAAACCAAGAAATTAGGCGAAATTGGCGTCAAGAAGCCGAGGATGGCGTTGTCTGCGCAAGCCAAGCTCAACACTCTCTTGAATTTCGAATGAATCACTATCACGATGTGAGTTTAATTAACAGTGAGTCATCTCCATAGCGAGTGTTTGGACATTTTAGAGTTTTTAAATCAAATATCAATTTCATTCTATTTAGTTTTTTTTCGTGATTTTTTTAAATAAAACATAAAAATAATATATTCTTGATTTTTATTATTATTTTTTTTTTAAATTCTATTATACAATAATTTCATAAATATAACCCATTGCAATTCGCAATACTAATAGTCTAATTTCGGAATTATAACCCCCATTGCAATTAGCAATACTAATAGTGTGGTGACATGCATTAATAATAGTGTGGTGACAGAATTTAGCAATACCCACCACTATAACCCCCATTTAAATGTCACCACACTATTATTAAATTCTATGATTAATGGAAGAAGATATATATTGTTTGGCTATTTCCCTGCCACACTGCAATTTTTTGGATGAATGCATGTTTGTTGCGCTTTTACCTTTACTGTTATGGATGCGTGTTTTATATTGTTAGTTTCTTTTATGCTGTCATGGGGCAATCTGTGAAGGCCTTGCATATGGCAATTAAAACATTGTTATCTTTTGTCTTTTATGTTCATAAGGTATGCTTTCTTGCATAGTATCCTAATCTGTATACTGCAACTCTTATTTGGAGTGGAGTAAGGATTACGCTTGTCCCAAGCAGGTCTAAGCCTTTCAACCTTTTCGGCTTATTTGCTTATATCAAATATTTGTGCAGGGTTTCAACCAATTAACATTTCATTGAGTATGTATTTACAAATCAATGATTTTGGGATCAAATCCCACAAAGCAATTCTATACCTGCTCTTCAAATTCCTTCAAGCTTTTGAAAGTAAAACCAATGAATTATCAATATAATTTTACCATAATAAAAAACAATTAGAAAGCCTTTAGCTAGCCTTTAGCTAGCTCAAATTGCTCATCCGTTAGGCTTGAACCAACATCTCTTCTAGAAAAATTCAACAATTCCAATTTAATAATCCTATCGGCCTCTTTTTGTACCTTTTGGAACAATTGCTAGTAAATAAATAAGTTTTCAAAAGAAACTTTGCATAGTTTTGCGGATATTTTCATAGTTTAGGAGTAGGAGTTCTATGATAAATGACACTAGAGCGTACTTACATGTTTTGTTTTTTTATGGGTTATACATATACACACTTATAATAGGATGATGAATTATTAAAGATATATTTATACGATCATCATCCACTAATTACATAATTTATCTAATTTTGAAAATAAAAATATTTATTGATTTAATTCATCTAATTTCTAAAAAAAAATATTTATTAAAAAAAAATTAATATATATATGGGGTTATAAAAATTATTAGAAATTTATATATTATAATTACTTTTATACTTATGATTATTGTATTTTATATATATATAACATTCTCAAAAAAATTTAAATTAAAAAAGATATACTATTTGTTTAAAAAAACTATCCACAATATTTGTTTGGGGTAGCTCAATTGACAATGTTCGTGGAAATGAAGTCTCACCAAATCAGAAGTCTTGGGTTCAAATCTTGAGTAAGAAGTTAGACATACTAAAGCTATAGTCTTATCAAACTTACAAAAAAAAATATCCACAATAAAAATTTACATCATCATTATTCTTAATAATATATATATTATATTTATCATTATTCTTAAATAATATATATATATATATATATATATATATATATAATAGAAATGCTATTCATTATCAAACTTTTCACCAAATCAAAAGTCTTGGATTTAAATCTTGAGTAAGAAGTTGGACATAATAAAGCTATAGTCTTACCAAACTTACAAAAAGAATTATCCACAATAAAAATTTACATCATTATTATTCTTAATAATATATATATTATATTTATTATTATTTCAAGATAATATATATATATATATATATAAAAGATAATAGAAATGCCATTCATTATAAAACTTTTCATACTTTTAAACTCCACAGTTGTTTCATTGGAATGAATTTCTCTAATTCCATCCAGGATTGCTTTCCAATGTTTTGATACTAAGGTTTCACTAGATTTTTCAAAAGCTATTTGGTGTTCATGCTCAGCATGTTTATAGTTATGTTCCAATTTATATATCAATTAGGTGTTTTTTAGGGATAACGTTTTTATATATAATTATAAAGAATAATGTATAGTTTTAATAGAAGTTAATCATCGTATTAAAAAAAATTAACAATATTTTTCTCAAATTTTATTTTATTATGATAATAATGGCATAATGGCACCCTGTATAAATAATATATATAATTCATTATAATAAGTTATTTGTCTTGTAACTTTCATAATGTAATCTCTCACTAGAGTATATTTCATGTAATAAATTAATTTTCCTTTATTGCAAGATTGATATCATCATGCATAAATAATATATAGTTCATTATAATAAGTTGATAATGTAATCTCTTGCACTGATGATATTTTCATGCAATAATATAATTTAATGATATCATCATGCATAAATAATCTCTTGAACTGAGTATATTTCATGCAATAATATAATTTAACGATATCATCATGCATAAATAATATGTTGAACTGAATATATTTTCATGCAATAATATAATTTAATGACATCACTATACATAAATAATATATAGTTCATTATAATAAGTTGTTTGTCATCCTAACTTTCATAATATAATCTCTCTTAAACTGAGTATATTTTCATGCCCTAATATATTTTATATTTTATTTGAATGTATTAGTTAATGAATAATTAACTTATTTATATAAAGTAACACATGTGCAAATTAACTTATTTATAAGTTTTTCAAGTGACACATGAGCAAATTAACTTATTTATAAATTTTTCAAGTGACGCATGCACGAATGATATATTAAGCATAGAGTAGTTGCACTCTATGTTGAAGCCTTGTAGTTGATACATGGCCTATTAAATAGTTGTTACTAACTATCCAACTAACCTAATTTTCAAGTGATATATTATTCGCCTTGTTGTCATATCAGCCTAAATTATAATGTTATTTTGTCTATTTATTGTGGGCATTCAATGAAAAGATGTGAGTGTGTTGTATTTTTCCTTGTTAATGTTCTACTAAAATGTTTTATTTTTTAGTACTTCCAAATCAAGTTCAGAAACAATAATCTCAATGGTAACTACTTTCCATAGCTACAACTTACTACTAATACCTTTTGATTTGTATTTCAGATTGAATATCACGATAGCATCATGAGTTTGTTGATTTGTGTTTCATAGTGCTTACAATGGTCCTAACATATATCTTTATATATGAGAAAAAGTTTCAAAGCATTGGATTCAAATTGTATTCAACCAGGTTGCAGCTATTTTTAATTTGAATAAATTTAAGTGAACTATATTGATCTATGAATAGGAACAACTAGATACATTTGATTAAATTAGGTGTTATTTTGTGTTTGATTTAGGAATTAGTGATGAAGGTTGCTAATTGAAAAACAATATCATTTTGGTTTTTAAGTGGGTGGGATGAGGTTTCAAAGTGCAGACAAATGTCCTTAGTGTAAGAGGATATAAGCAATATATGAAAGCAAGTCCCATCACCAACTCTGTCCTCTGGAGTTTTGGTGCTTGGAATCGATTTGCAGTGGTCTCACCCGTGTTCAAATCTCTGGAGGCATCACCCATACACTAGTAGTGTAGGAGGATACAAGCAATATGAAAGCAAGTGCCATCACCAACTCTGACCTCTGGAGTTCTAGAGTTTTGGTGTTTGGAATCGATTTGCAGTAGTCCCTTCAAATCTCTGGAGGCATCAACCACACACCAGTAGTGTAGGAGGATACAAGCAATATGAAAGCAAGTCCCATCACTAACTCTGGCTTTTGGAGTTTTGGTGTTTGGAATCAATTTGCAATAGTCCCACCCGTGTTCAAACCTCTGGAGGCATCACCCATACACCCATAGTGTTGGAGGATACAAGAAATATGAAAGCAAATCCCATCGCCAAATCTAGGCTCTAGATTTTTGGTGTGTTTGGAATCGATTTGCAATAGTCCCACCCATGTCTCTGCTACTTGTAAGTCTGAAGCTAGATTTTGACAGCGTCAAAAGTGTGTTACAAAAAAAATTGTTGATACTTGATGCCAGCAATAAATTGGGTTGACTGACTATTTCATTGTGAAGCTACATGCACTTGCAAGAATCATATGAGCTGACACCAAGTGGCTATCTCTAGGATTACAGGTCTCGGCCGGGTTGGAAAACCCTTCAAACTTAAAAGGAAAAAAAAATCAAATTGTCGCTCTTGTTCCGCCCTTGACTTAGTTCAACCTTCCAGACAGGATCAAGCACCGCTCATAGGTCAAATAATGGCAAGCAAGAGTCAGAAAAGTGATAGAGCAAGTTCTGCAGTTGAGTGCAAAAGATAGCTCACAGGTGTTGTTCCTCAAACAAATAGAAAGTGGGGAGTACAAATATATGCAAATCATCAGAGAACATGGCTTGGCACCTTTAACTCAAAAAAAGACACTGCATTGGCTTATGACGGAGCTTCCATCAAGTTAAAAGGAAAAGATAGCCCTTGAAACCTTCCAAATGAACCAATCTTTGAAACAAAGTCATATTTTCATAATCACTTCACTGACAAAGAAGTTGTTGAAATAATCAAAGATCATTCCTGTGATGAAAAACTACAACAGATGAAATGCCCTCCCAATCTACCTAGATCAATAGAACAAGGTGAACCTCCTCATCAGCTTTTGGAGAGTTTACCAGTGTCCTCTATGATGCATAAACTGCATCAATTTTGCAAAGCGTTGACTGTAAGTGATGTGGGTTCCCTAAACAGGTTGGTGATCCCAAAAGAACATGCACAAAATCACTTACCTATACACATGATAGACAATGGGGAGACCATATTTCTTACATTTTTTACAGTGATAATAAAGAATGGAAATTCAGGTTCAAGTACTACACTAGCTCTCGGAGCTATGTGCTCACCAGCAGATGGAGAAAATTTGTGAAGGCTAAAAAGCTAGAAGCAAGGGATACGGTTTACTTCACCCCTCACAGCACCACAGAAAACAACTTTTACATTACAATTCCTCATTCTCACGAAAATCGAAAATCCAATTCATCTTGCATTGCCAACAATTTTCCTGAGAAATTTTTGGCCATGTCTCCAAGTGCTACTAGTACTGAGAGTGTCAATTCAATGCCTCAAGAAGGGAGGGACCCTGGTGCAGTAACTAAGATGTTGACCATACCAATAGATTTCAATGACCCTGAACCATTGGTGAGGGCTCAAGATCGTGAGAGGTTACAAGGAAATAGAATTATGGGAAATGCAGCTATCCATGGCTTGGCAGATGATGAGTTAAAGAAAGAGAAAACATGGACTGGCAACGGTGGCATAAAGCTATTTGGGGTTAAAATTTTCCGCAATTCAATGCCTCAAGGGAGGGATCTTGGTGCAATAACTAATAATTTGACCATGCCAACAGATTTCAGTGACCTTGAACCAACAAAGTTGGTGGGGGCTCAAGATCGTGAGAGGGTACAAGGAAATAGCATTATGGGCAGTGCAGACATCTAGGGCTTGGAAAATGATGAGATAAAAAATGAGAAAACAGAGACTGACAATGGTGCCATAAAGCTATTTGCGGTTGCAATTATCCTCAATTGCAACAAAACCTAGTTTAGACTTTGACAACTCCAAAGTCAAGCAATTTTGACTTTAAACTAGTTCATACTTTTAACAACTGCTAAGTCAAACAATTTTGACTTTAGCTACTTTTGACTTTTGACAACTACAAAGTCAAACAATTTTGACTTTAGACTGTGTTTGGGTTTATATGTAGTGAAATTTCTAGAACAAATTTGACTTTGGACTATTTTTGAGTTTTTGCAATATGTTGTGAAATTCTGAAAAGCACTAATAAGGATTTAGATTATGTGTGGAAGATTATTTAATATGTATAGGTAGGGGTGCTTTTTGTTTAATGTTCTTTCTAGGATTTAAGATTTTAGGGAATTGCAGTGTTTTCTAATAAAATTTGAAGTATTTATGTTCAATAATCCTGTAGATTTTATATTTGATTTGGGAATTACAGTCTTTTCTGATCAAATTTGAAGTATTTTTGTTCAATAATCCTGCAGATTTTATAGTTGATTTGCAAGCAATCTAGATAATAGACCTATATATAACTTTTGCGTAGTTGTAGCATTTCATGTTAAGATTTAAAATTTAGCATTTGTAATAATCATTTATATATGTTGAGCGCTATTTAATGTTCTTATTTGACATGGTGTAGTCTTTTTGGTAAAACAAATTATTATTAAGCAATGTTCACATGCATAGTTGTCATCTTAATAGTATTTAAAAATACTCTTTTGTTCAATAATCCTACATAATTTAGTGTTTTACGTCTTTTTGGATTTGGTAACTTGTTTTGACAGGGAGGAAGTCCTTGTAATAGAGTATTTCCTAGATTCTCAAAGTTTCTTGTTAATATTTTCATTCACGTTTTGAAACATATCATTTTTTTAGGAATAATAAATATAAGATATTTGGATTGTTTTTTATCTTTATAGTAGTTTCTTGTTATTTTTTTAAGAATAATAAATATAAGATATTTAGATTGTTTTTTATTGAAGTTAATTTAGCTGATAAATATTAAGTTTTTTATGAGATATTTATATTTTTTTATTGTTTCAATTTAATGCTTTTTTATATATAAATTAGAGTTCACAATAATTAATGCGTTAGAAGAACTCACGAGTATTTTAGAACATCTTTTTCTTTCATGAATTTGGATTAGCTGTTTTTCTTTTTAAGATATCTTTCTTATTATTTTAATCTAGTAAGAAAAATTATTATTATTATAGAAATTCAAATTTATAATAGTTAATGAAGTTGAAATAATCATGAAGTACATAGGAAAATCTTTAATTAAATTTTGTTTTTTCCAAAATTCACTCTAAATTTTTCCCAAAAAAACGAAATTCTCGCAATTCCCTCCAATATTACTTTCGAAATTCAAATTTATAATATTTATAATAATTAATGAGTATGAACCCGGATGCGGGTGACTATCGAGTTCATTAATGGTGTCAATTGGGAATGGCGGCGCTCGGCCCTGCCAGCTGCTGGCCTGCGCTTATTTCAATGTCACGACTCGGCACTTGATGGCTCACCTTAGGCGAGAGCAGGTCTGCCTGCAGATTGAATTAAATGCACACTCCGGCCGAGACAAGGCCGCTACTGGTTTAAGCATGGCGCATTCGGCCCTCAACTCCAATGTTCGCACCCCGTCCTCTAGCCTTTGTCCGCCCTTTGCCGGAATCCCTTGCAGCAGAACGGTTTTTGGCACCCGTTGTTCGCTCCTGTTGGCTCTGGAATGTGAAATTGGGTCTCCTTCTTCCCCTCCCCAGCCTTGCTCGTTGAAGCCTGATCAGGCTCCCTCTGTGCTCTCTCATCCTCCCGTCAAAGAATCCCATTTCTCTGAGCATCCCCTGCGCAGCCTTGCCATGGTTCGACACCGTATGAGAAGCCGCCATGGCGGGAGTCGTGGTGGCCGCGCGCATTCTCAAGCTCCTCAGTCCGTTGAGCAGCCTCCCCTCCCTGCTTCTCCGCCTTCATCTCGTGCCAATTCTCCCCCGTCCAGTCCGTCTCGCAGACCCTTCCCGCACAATGCTTTCCAGTCGACTCATTTTAAGTTTCAGAGTAACCTGAACAGGCCCATTATCACGGCCAATATCACCATCATTTTCTCTGAAGAAGAGGCCCAGCCTCATGCTCCTGCGCGTATCTCGGCAGAGCTCTCTCAGGGCACTCGTAGAATTGCAGGCAAGCATGGCTCGGTGCAGAACCTGGCTGAAGAAGGTAAGGCGGATGAGCGTGGCGGTCAGCATGAGGAGGGTGACATTCCAGATGACACGCGACCACCTAGTGGCAGTTCTCATGGCACCACTGTTGCAGTGGACATTGCGGGCAGCTCAAGCGGTACCCGCCCTACGATGGTTACTCGAGGGTGACGTGGCGCGGGATGGTGAAATCTGGTATGGTAATGCTTGCCCTGTCATTGAGGAGCCTCTGGACCCGGACATCCCCATGTGATGCCACCTGGACCCCCTCGCGACTTCTCAGAGTGTTTTGTTTCACTGCTCGCTGGTTAGGTTCGGTTGTTCTTGGTCTGATGGTTCTGGTTAAATTTTTTGTGGATTGGCAGTCTGTGGTTTCTTTTGCTGGTGTGTACAACATTTCTGTAATTTTGGTTCTGTCGATGTATTCTCACTCCTATGTAAGGTTTTTTGTTCTCTATAACTGGTTTTCCCAATTTTGGGACAATTTTGGTGTCGTAAAGGCACCCAGTTGCTCTTGGCTGAGGCTTCTGCCTCTTTGTAATCAATGTTTTAAAACTCCGACTCCGACTCCGACTCGGTCGAGGATCGACTCCGACTCCGACTCCGAAACGGTAATGACTCGGCCGGCTCGATTTCAATGACTCGGTCGTTGTAAAAAATACATTAAATATTTATTTTTTTTATTAAAAAACATAATTTTAAATATTTTAAACATAATTTTAAAGATTTTCATTCATGTTTCCAAACACACAGCATTATAATATAGATGGAAGACAACATATGATCAAAGTAGGCTCATGAACCAATCCACTATATCAAAATGGTACCCAATGGCAATACATAGTCAACTGTCATACATGATCAAAGACTCAAAACAAAATACAAATAACCAAGGAGGCTAGAAATGGCCTCTACAACAAAAGTAAACTGTGATGGTGACCAGACTGCAATACTAGTACTACTGGGCCACTAGCTAGTAGCTACTGCCAGAGGAGCCAAGATCATCTCGACCAATCTCTGGATCATCATCATCAGAGTCAGACAAGGGGCCCCATGGCTCCTCCTCATCATCATCGTCTCCATGGCTCCTCCTCACTGCTGCTCCAAAACAAGCTCAAGAACTGCTCACTAATTCTCAAAGAAGACTCTCACTCAAATGCATAAGACTGCTGTGAGTGAATGAGAACATTTGGGTGTCTTAAATAGGGTTTGGGAGGGGGAAATGGACCCCAAAAACATTTAGCAAATTACTATAACACTTTGGAATCCATAAACTGCATTAAACATTTGAAAAAATACCAAAAAAATGAATTTTTTTTATGTTTTTACGCTGCCCAGCCGTCCCCTTGTGACTCGGCCGAGTCATATCGGACCCGGCCGGGTTGACCGAGTCACACATGACTCGACTGAGTCATTGGATGACTCGGCCGAGTCATGTGTGACTCGGTCAACTGGACCGGTTACTTGGCCAGGTCAGTCCTCAGGCTATTGAAACGGTTCGACTCGACCGAGTCGGTTTCGAAACGGCCGGTTTGTAAAACAGTGTTTGTAATTTTATTCTTCTTTCCTTCTAATAGAATTAGTCTTTACTGAGAAAAAAAATTAAAATAAAATAAAATAATTAATGAGGATGAAATAATCATGTTTTTTCCAAATTTCACTCTAAATTTTTCCAAAAAAACGAAATTCTTACAATTCCCTCCAATATTACTTTCGAAATTCAAATTTATAATATTTATAATAATTAATGAGGTTTTCAAAAGTCATTCCGTGATATTTTCCAAAAATATGATAAAGTCTCTAAAATTTTCAAAAAAGACAAAATTCTCCACAATTCCCTCCAATTTTACTTTCCCATATTTTGGTATTAAGGTTTTCTAGTAACCTTACAATTCCCTCCAATTTTACTTTCCCATATTTCCCATATTTTGGTATTAAAGTTTTCTAGTAACCTTACAATTCCCTCCAATTTTACTTTCCCATATTTTGGTATTAAGGTTTTCTAGTAACCTTACCATATTTTTCAAAAGTCATTCCTTGATATTTTCCAAAAATATGATAAAGTCATTCTATCACATTTTCCAAAATATGTTTGGTGCATGTGCTAATTTGTTCCAATCTATCTATCAAGTGTATAATTTTAGGTATGATGTTTTAGTATAGAGATTATATTAGTTTGAATGGAAGTTAATCATTGTATTAAAAAAAATTAAATTGTATTTTTTTAATAATTGTAAGAGATAATGATTGATATCATGCATAAATAATATGGCTTATTCTAATAGGTTGCTTATGTTATAACTATTATAATGGGTTAGGATTATCATAATGCAAATTTTTTTCAAACTGAGTATATTTTTATGTAATAAAATAATTTATTTAAATGTATTATTTTAAAAATATTTCACTCAATTTATTTTTTCATATAATAAAATAATATTCTATTTGAATGTATTAGTTTAAAAATATTTAACTCAACTTATTTTTTTCTTAAATTGGAAGTTTAATACAATTTATTTAATTTTGTTAAGTAAAAAACAATCTTATTTATAATTTTTAAAGTGACTCATTGACTAATAACACTCATTAACTAATTGTAATATCACTCAACTTATGATATATCATTCATTGACTAAATGTAATTATGTGTAGAACTTTTGCACCAGATATATCACCTATAAAATTGTTTACTTATTGATACATTGTTTACTAAATAGTTGTCAATAAATATTCAAATGGCTCAATTTTCAAGTGATTAGTCTTGTTGTCATGTTAGCATAAATTGTAATGCTAATTTGGTTATTTATTATGCATCCAATTATAATTAAAGGCATGAACTATGCTCCATCCATTAAATAGTGGTAGAGATAAACTATGCTCCATCCCAGCTGAAACAACTCATAAGCAAATAAAAGTGAATATAACAATATCACTCTTAAATGTATCATCGTTTAATTTTAAATACATCATCTGATTTTCAAAATAGTACATAAAAAATTCACATATCACTTTTACTTCTATGTGTATGATCATTGTTTAGTTTTACATCATTTATCTTATTTCCATAATAAAAATATAATTTTAAATAAATATATATAATTATTAAAAATGATTAGTTAACTTGATTTTAAAAGAGATAGGGTAACATGTAATGTTAAGTAACTAGTTTGAAACTTAATGAGAAAAAATAGTTATTTCAATAACATGTAATGTTAAGTCACTAGTTTGAAACTTCAAGGAAAAAAATAAAAAATAAAAATAGTTATTTCCTTGTGTGACCTCAGCAAAATACCTTTTGACGATTAAAATGCCCTAAATTATAATTTATCAACCAATAATCAAGCATAATGTAATCTCTTGAAAACTTAGAAAACTTGAAAAAAAAAAAATTATTATTATTAAAAATTATTTCTGATTAAAAAAATACAATATAATTTACATCTCTATTATTCTTAAATATATAAGCTCTATCTAATTTTCCAGAAATATAAAATTCACATATATTCATGTTCATGTCTAAATAACGCTAATTACTTTAAAAATTTTATCATCCAAAATTATTTATTTTATTTATTATTTATATATATATAAAAGATATAATTACTATATCATATTATCTTTAAATGCACACTGTCCAATTTTATTTATATCATATTATATTTAAATTCACACTCTCCGATTTAAAACGCTAATTACTTTAAAAAAATTATCATCCAAAATTATTTATAATTTATATATATATAAAAGATATAATTACTATATCATATTATCTTTAAATGCACACTGTCCAATTTTATTTATATCATATTATATTTAAATTCACACTCTCCAATTTTATTATCTGTAAATGCACACTGTCCACTTTTATTTATATCATATTATAATTAAATTCACACTCTCCAATTTTAAATTCACACTCTCCAATTTTATATTCTTTATTCTTTGTTTTATTTTATATATATATATAATTTTAAAAAAATATTTAACGACCGTTTTTAGAAATGCTATTTTATATTCTTTGTTTTTTTATTTTATATATATAATTTTCAAAAAAAAATATTTAATGACTATTTTTAGAAACGCTATTCAATATAAAAGGTCCCACATTGAAACTCCATAAAAGGTCCCACATTGAAACTCCATAAAAGGTCACACATTGAAACTCCATTGTTGTCTAATTGAAACGAACATTGAAACTCCATAAAAGGTCACACATTGAAACTCCATTGTTACTCCATAAAAGGTCACACATTGAAACTCCATTGTTGTCTAATTGAAACGAACTTCTTTGAAAAACTCCATAAAATGTCTAATTGAAACGAACTTCCTATTAACTATTAATGGTTGTCTAATTGAAACGAACTTCTTTGACAACAATGTTTTGGTCTAGTATTTTCCGGAAGCTATACACTAGCATATTTTCCTATTACCTATGAACATTAGCATATTTTTTTTGGAAGCTATTCAATGTTGATCTCTTTATAGTTCTGTTCTATCTATCAAGCCAGTGTTTATAAGTATGATGTCATCGTATTTAGATATAAAGAGTAGTAATCTCGTTTAAAAAAAAAAAATTTGAACAATACTACCAGAGTGTGATACCAGAGTGTGATATGATTGACATCATGCATAATAATAATATAGTTTATTATAATGAATTGGTTGCTGCTGTAACTTTCATAATACAATCTCTCTTCTGAACTGGAACGTATTTCCATGCGAAAATAACTGGAATGTATTTCCATGCGCAAATACAATTTATTTGAATATATCAGTTAAGAAACTATTAACTTATTTATAAAAAAATTAAGTCAGACATGCACAACATGATATATCATTATAGCAGTTAAATGCAGAACTTTTGTACTCTTTGATACATCATCTATTAAATAGTTGCTACTCAGGTATTTAACTGATCCAATTTATTTATTTGCAATTTATTTATTTCCAAATAGAATCTAGAAAAGTTCAGAAACAATAATCTCATAGCTACAACTCACTAATACCTTCCCCTATAAGTACAAGAAGCAGCCGTTGGCTCATTAGATTAAGTCGTTGGTTATACAGATAACGAAACTTTGTGCCTGGTCCGAGCCAGGTAGGCCATCGATCAAATCAATCAAGGCAGTGTGGCTATTCTAGAGCAAGCCTGTTGATCAAGATGATGAACCAGTCCAAGTTCCGGGCGCAGCCCCATAATATTAGTGAAAGATCCAGCATCCTATGAAACCATTGATCACATCCTCAACTACAGGCCATCTTTGAGGAGGTAAGGCATCGCTCTGCGAAAGTATATTGTTGCTGTATAAACTAATTAACAGTGATATCATAGTTCCTGAACTTGTTTATTGTTCTTTTAAACTTGAAAGCTTTTCCAACCCAGCCGAGACCTGTAATCCTAGAGATAGCCACCACTTGGTGTCAGCGAATATGATTCCTTCAACTGTATATAGCTTCACAATCAAATAGTCAGTCTACCCAATTTCACACCAACAACATTTCACATTAAATATCACAATAGCAGCATCATGAATTTGTCGATTTGTATTTCAGAGTGCTTACAACAGTCATTACATGTCTATTTAACATCTCTTTGTATATGTGAAGAAGTTTCAAAGCATTAGATTCTCTTTGTATATAAGAAGTTTCAAAGCATCAGATTTATAATGCATTCAGCGAGGTTGCAAGTATTTATAATTTGAATAATTTTAAATTAACTATACTGATTTATAAATAGGAACAGCTGGCTGCCTCTTGTTAAATTGGGTTTTATTTTGCGTTTGATTTAGGAATTAGTGATGAAGGTTGTTAATTAAAAAACAACATCAAGATTTGATTTTTAAGTTGGTGAGACAAGGTTTGAAAGAGTGGACATTCTCTATGCTGCTTATAAGTCTGAAGCTGGATTTTGACTGCAAAAGTGTGCTGCAAAAAAAATTGTTCATATTTGATGAAAGCAAGAAATTGGGTAGACTGACTATTTGATTGTGAAACTACATGCACCTGCTATCTCTAGCATTAGATGAGTTGGAAACTTGCAAATACCTTCAATTTTAAAAGTAGAAAAATCAAGCTGTCGCTCTTGTTCCATCCTTGACTCACTTCAACTTTCCAGACAGCATCAAGCAACCTTTGACCCTCAAAGGTTAGACAACGGCCTTGACTCACTTCAACTTTCCAGACAGCATCAAGCAACCTTTGACCCTCAAAGGTTAGACAACGGCAAGAAAACGTCATAAAGGTGATCGAGCAAGTTCTTCTGCAGTTCAGTGCAACAAAAAACAGTTCACAGGTGTTGTTCCTCAAATAAATGGAAATTGGGGAGTACAGATATATGCAAATCATAAGAGAATATGGCTTGGCACCTTTAAATCAGAAAAAGAAGCTGCCTTGGCTTATGACAGCTTTCATCAAGCTAAAAGGCAAAAATAGCCCTCGAAACCTTCCCAATGAACCAGTGTTCGAAACAGAGTCATATTTTCAGAATCACTTCACTGACGAAGTTGTTGAAATGATCAAAGATCATTCCTATGATGAAAAACTACAGCAGATGAAACGCCTTCTAAATTTACCTAGATCAACAGAACAAGGTGAACCTCTTTAGCAGCTTTTGGAGAATTTACCAGGGTCCTCTATTATGCATAAACCGCATCAATTTTGCAAAGCATTGACAGTCAGTGATGTGGGTTCACTAAGCAGGTTGGTGATCCCAAAAGAACATGCTCGGAATCACTTACCTATAGACATGTTGAACAATGGAGAGACCATATTTCTTACATTTTTTGATAGTGATGGTGAAGATTGGAAATTCAGGTTCAAGTACTGGACCAGCTCTTGGAGCCATGTGCTCACCAGCGTATGGAGAAATTTTGTGAAGGCTAAAAAGCTGGAAGCAGGGGATACGGTTTACTTCACTTCACCCCCAGCGGATGGAGAAATTTTGTGAAGGCTAAAAAGCTGGAAGCAGGGGATACGGTTTACTTCACTTCACCCGACAGCACCACGGAAAACACCTTTTACATTGCAATTCCTCGTTCTCACGAAAATGGAAAATCCAATTCATCTTGCACTGCCAAGGGTTTTCCTGAGAAGTTTCTGGCCATTTTTACTAGTACTGAGAGTCTCAATTCAGTGCCCCAAGAAGGGAGGGACCCTGGTGCAGTAACTAATAAGTTGACCATGCCAATGGATTTCAGTGACTCTAAACCAACAGAGTTGGTGAGGGCTCAAGATCGCGAGGGGTTACAAGGAAATAGCATTATGGGCAGTGCAGATATCCATGGCTTGGCAGGTTATGAGTTAAAGACTGAGAAAACAGAGACTGACAATGGTAGCATAAAGCTACTTGGAGTTACAATTTTCCCCAATTCAATGCCTCAAGGGAGGAATCTTGGTGCAGTAACTAATAATTTGTCCATGCCAGTGGATTTCAGTGACCTTGAACCGACAGAGTTGGTGAGGGCTCAAGAACGTGAGAGGGTAGAAGGAAATAGCATTCTGGGTAGTGCAGATATCGAGGGCTTTGCAAATGATAAGATAAAGAATGAGAAAACAGGAACGGGCAATGGTGGCATAAAGGTCGCAACAAACCCTAGTTTAGACTTTTGATAACTTCGAAGTCAAAGAATTTTTACTTTAGACTGTGTTTGGGTTTATACGTAGTGAAATTTCTGAAACAAATTTGATTTTAGACTATTTTTGAGTTTTTGCAATATGTTGCGAAAATCTGAAAAAAAATTGTCATTATGATCAGTGTGCACCATTGTTAAGGATTTAGATTATGTGTGGAAGATTATTTAATATTTATACATCGGGGTGTTTGTTTTGTTTAATGTTCATTCCACACAGGATTTAAGCTTTTAGCGAATTGCAGTATTTTCTGATAAAATTTGAAGTATTTTTGTTGAATAATCCTGTAGATTTTTAGTTGATTTGCAGGCAATCTGGACAATAGCCCTGTATATAACTTTTGCATAGTTGTAGCATTTCATGAAAAGATTTAAAATTTAGCATTTGTAATAATCGTTTATATATATGTTGGTTTATATATATGTTGGGGGCTATTTAGTGTTCTTTGACATGGTTGTAGTCTTTCTGGTAAAAAATTATTATTTAGCAATGTTCACCTGCATAGTTGCCATCTTTCCTTTTAAAACTTTGAAAATAGTATTTACAAATACCCTCTTTTTCAATAGTCTTACATACTTACATGGCTTCGTCTACCAAGGTGGAGTTATTGTCCCTAGTTGCCATCTTTCCTTTCAAAACTTAGAAAATAGTATTTACAAATACTCTCTTGTTCAATAGTCTTACATACTTACACAGCATCGTCTACCAAGGTGGAGTTATTGTCCTTTTGGCCAAAAGTGGTCAGAATCTGGGCAAAAAAAAATTCAAGAAATGTTGCACTAGCAATGTTT
Organism: Pinus tabuliformis; assembly: GCA_031772625.1. NCBI lineage: Eukaryota > Viridiplantae > Streptophyta > Pinopsida > Pinales > Pinaceae > Pinus > Pinus tabuliformis. The sequence goes on along the minus strand of CM062820.1, from coordinate 1,252,004,302 downwards.
GAACCATGATTTTGATGGTAGAAATAGATTCAGCACCATCAAAAACCTCAGCAATGTTTGAATCATGTTTTTGATGGTAGAAATAGATTCAGCACCATCAAAAACCTCTGGAGCACCCAAAATCTTGAAGTTTGACAACTATATCCTGGATTTACAAAAATCCATGCCATATTTTATCAAAATCTTGCCAAATTTTCCATGATTTTCAAAGAAAGAAACAATCTTGTTAAATTATGGCCATTTGCACCAAAAATGTTCTCTTCCTGAAATTTAACTCTACAAACACTATCTATTTTAATCGTTCTATCAGTGAAAATATAACACGTGTAAATCCTTTTTCAAAGCTTTGTATGTATGTACGGCGTGGTGAACAAATAGTGCTTTGTTGTCTTCCATGTTCAGGGCAGTGTCCTACTCTAGTCTCCACGCCAGATAGAGGACAACAGGCGTGGAGGGCAACTCTAATCTCCACGCCAAATAGAGAACAGGCGTGGAGGGCAACGCAAGCGTTCTAACCAGGGTTTGAGCTGGCTAACCAGGGATAGACAGTGACAACAGACTCCAGCAACATTAGAGCTCAGGGAACCTCATACTAACCATGGGAAAGCTGAAGTCACAGGTAGGGGAAACCGGGCCACGTGAAGAAGGTTCAAGGAGAAGAAAGAAGCAGTTGTTTCTCTGATGTTTTTGTTTTCTCAGACACTCAGGTTTGAATTGGGATTCCAATAGGTCATTGGCCAGAGAAGGCAGCAGAAATGATGGGGGGTGAGAGTGCCAGATTTGGAGATGGATTTGATGTAAGCAGGAGGAGATGGCGGGATGTTATGGTGGTGTTGACCAACCGGTATTAAGAAGATTAGCAGAAAAGTTACAACTCAAGACCATTGTCAATTTTAAGTAAGAATCACTGGCATTACACAAGTGTAGATTCATTTTAAATATTTATTTAATAGAAGTCTAGAAGGATCCAATTTCTTTATGTGCAATCCAATTTTTTTATGTGCAAATTTTTTTATGAAAGGAAATTATTAAAATGTTTTATATAGTTATTTAATCTTTTTTATTTTTAGATTTTTTAAATTTTTTATTTTAGGCAATATAAACAAAAATTCAACTTTTATATGGACTGACATCCTTGCACATCAGACAGGACTGTAGAATGAGCCTATAGCTCAATAAGCCTCTCAGCTCAATAATATTGTAATATTGTTATTAGATGTCTACTGGACTGTAGAATGAGCCTATAGCTCAATAAGCCTCTCAGCTCAATAATATTATAATATTTTTATTAGATGTGGAGACGCTGGTGAGAAGTTAGGGCAGATGTCAGGTATTCTGAAGTAGGACTTACTTTTGACAGAGAATCCTGAGATGGTTGCTTTTGACAGAGAATCCTGAGATGGATGCTCCTGACAGTGACAAAGGATCGAATACTTGTGGTGGTCTTACAGATAAATCCAGCTCTCCTGTTATTCCTGATAAATTTCGCTGTCCGATTTCCCTGGAGCTAATGAAAGATCCTGTTATTGTGGCTACAGGGCAGAAATGTGAACAGTCTTGTCCTAAAACACAACAAATGTTGCGCGTGTAGTTTTGACACCTAACTATGTCTTGCGAAGTCTGATTGCAGTGGCGTGAAACTAATGGAGTTGAACTAGCAAAGAGGTCGGGCTGCAGCAGATATGCTTGATAATGGATATTCTTCTGCAAAAGTTGTCGAGTGGGACTCCTAGAGACCAAAGAGCTACGTCTTCAAGCCAAAAGAAATGAGATAACAGGATTTGTATTGCAGAGGCTGGGGCCATTCCTTTGTTAGTTAATTTGTTGTCCACGCCAGATTTTAGAACACAAGAGCATACTGTGACAGCTCTTCTTAGCCTTTCCATTTATAAAAATAACAAGGATGCAATAGTTATGGCTGGGGCAATTCCTCCTATTGTTTAGGTTCTCAAGGTTGGTAGCACTGAAGCAAGAGAAAATGCTGCTGCAACTCTGTTTAGTTTGTCAATTGTTGATGAGTCAGTGGTCAAGTCTCTGCAAGGGTGGGTCCTTTGGTAAGGGGAATAGATACCAGAAAGTATATCCATAATTCATCTCCTTATGCCAGGGGTTCATGAGGCAAGCGAACTCCAGCCCACAGGGTAATAAAGTCTCTGAAGAGTGGGTTCCTTCCTTAATAATGAATATATACCTTAAATAATATCAATGGAAGCATGTATGTCTGCCGGAGGTCTTGAATCATCCCTTGGTCCTTCTCCATCCTTGAATCATACCTTGTTTCGTGAAGCGGTATCGAGTAAAGAGACCTAGCCAGGGGTTAATGTTGAAAGAGACCTAATGAGCCCCATGATGAGTCTATTAGGTTCAATGTCTATATCTCACGAGTCTTTGCTGAGTGAATGGGTAAAGAGCATATCCACGGCTATGCCTCGTGAGTATTTGCTCAGTTGCTGAGGTTTCAACGCGGGTTGATGAGGGAAGAGTAGCTAGCTGGGCACGTAACCGCTATCATTAATATTCTCTCCGAATGAAACCGATAGAAAGACGAAGCCCATCTGAGCTAACTCTGTACTAGAATACTATACTCTAGTATAAATAAAATATCCAAATAGTCCAAGCCTCTAGCTCTACCCCGGCTTTTCTGATGCTTCCACGACGATCTCAAGTTCGCGAGTTGGGTTGCTTGCGCACCCGAATGTAGGCTTTCAAGGGCAATCTGTAGTTTAGGAAGACTATGATGCATTGTTTCATATAACAGGGTTACCTGCATCTTATAACCCTGCGTCTTAGGTTGGGTTAGCTAATATTTAGGCATCCGTAACATAGTAAGTACCATAGTGCTGATAGCCACGAATGAGTTACCAAAAGGAATAGAGGAGAATGCTTAGCGGATAAGGTGCCAATCATCGATTGGCAGATAGGGTACCGATCAAGGGTGTGATCCATCTGCTCTAAAGCTACCTTTAAGGCTTAGGGGTGGATATATAGGAGGTTAAGTCAATCCCCACTTTAGGGGCCTTATAGGTATTTTCATTGGGGCTTGCTGAGATTCTTTAGGTATTCCGCTCTCTATCACATCGTCTAGGCAAATAGAGGAAAATGCTTATCTTTCTCTAATGCTTATTTTTAGATTAGGTCCAGCTGCACCTTGGGTGACTTGATGGATACGCGACCCTGGGCCACTGATCTTTATGGGTAAGATCATTAGAGGCCTTCATGTCACACTGTAGGCAGCCTTCTTACTACTTAATGCGCATTAACCTGGTATTTCGTTGTCCCAGATACTCTGTATTAATGTCTTTCCTTGTCCCATAGACTGAACTGATATGTCTGTAGTGATGATAGCATTGCCAATCTGAAGCCTATAGCAGGTTCATCACTAGCCTATAATAGATCTAGTAATAGATATGATAGTCTATTTGCTTGGTTGTTTATTCGAGAGTGATGTGTTTTAAGCTTGAAGTAATGATGAGTGAACAGAAGAGTCCTTGGTGTCTGTAGTTGGGGAGGTTCGTATCTCACCCCTAGCTTCATAGAGTTATGGATTCCAAGTTATGTTTTCCTGGTGTAGAGTATAATAAAGCTAGTGATAGTTGAATCTAAGACAAGTATAAGGAGTTGATAATGTAATAATACTAATCTATCTATATATCTAGAATATAATAAGAATTCGTAAAGTAAGTCTAGGAGTCTAAGAGTTCTAATCTTTCTATCTATTCCTGATACTAATGTTGTTCATAGAGTATCAAAATAAGACTACTAAGGATCTGTCCTTCTGAAGGGTTAAGGAGTGAAAGCTATGGGATACCTAAAGTATAAGAGAAACTATATGAAACTTAAGAAGAAAATGAAATTCTTAAAGGTAAAGAAGATATAACCGGAAGACGCTCACCCGACAACAGAGGGTGAGGAAGACGAAGGATGGCTCGACTAAAAGGAGAGGAAATATAAATAGCATTAATTCATGACATTTTTTCTAAGCTGCCTACGAGAAAGTGGCACATCCAAGTGAAAAGACCCTGTTCTCGAGATAATACGTACCTCAAGCACTGATTAATTAGAATCAGTAAAGTAACACGTCACGAGTAAAGGCAATACTATATTTAGTTCAGGACTTCCAGCTCATAACATAAATATCAAATTACGCACTACTTGGCTTTGTACTCTAGTAAGTATCTCTTACATTGGTGAATCTATGTAATGTGAGCTTATCCACAAGTAATGTAATTAATATACAAGCGATAAGGCACTAGCTGGATAAGGCACTAGCTGATCGTGTCGTGCATCATTAACTAGAAAACAGTGATTTATTACTACGCTCTGAAATCATAGTATATAGTGATAAGCACCTGACCTAGGCTATCAATAAGCTGTCCAACGGGTCATTACGTCATGGTCAGCTTACTTCTTGTCACTAGATAAAGCATATGTACTGTCTAACCATAATCATGGAAATCACCATACGGCTAACCACAATATTATGATATACACTTCATGATGTATCATAGAGTCATAACCGCGTTTTCAGTATAGAATTAGAAAGCTCACATATATATTGACTACTGTTATAGAGAAACATTGTTACCGGTTTGCTCTTGCAGTCTAGCCTAGTAGGTATGGTTATACTTAACAATTAGGCTTATTAGCTCCTGTATAGCCAGATTAATTCAAGCTTAATTAATACATGGGTGCCGAGTACTAGGCCAGCTACGTGGAGAAAGCTAGACCACTAGAATGGTGTATGATAGATCTCTTCTAGTAACATGAATAGCGAGCAGGAAGCTAGCTCGTACACCTTAAGTATCTCGTATTACAAATTAGTATTGATTCAAAGGCTACGTAGAATGTAATGATGTCTAGTCTGATCAGGATTAGTAGCACTGCAATCATAACCCTTTACATTTTCTCAGCATGAGAGTGTAGTTAGCAATACTCGGTAAAGTTATAGTCCATGAACTTGAAATCAGAGATAAAAAATGTGTGGTTAAGGTGATCTGTGATACAATTGATATACTAGATGATTAGAGTCGAATGATCCTGCTTACAGATAGTATTCATGTGATTAGTGTAGTAACTAGAGCTCCTACTAGAGATAGAGTGTTCAGAGCATAACAGTTTTTAAAAGTCCACTAATGGATATGATAGTTGCACGTCTTTAAAGTGCATTACGACTAGATGGATCAGCTAGATCAGAGTAGGAATGATAACGAGCTCTTACCTTCACTAATACCTTAACTGCTCGAACTCGCTTTCTTGGATGTGTTTCTTTAAGCCTGCTTGCATATTCTACGACGCATACATTGTCTGAGTGCTAATAAATACAGTGTTTCATGTAATCCAACTAGTTGGAAACTTGGATCTTTACTCCTTGTAGAACATTGTGAAATCCATACAGAGATGCAATAATCACTCTGAGCTAGAGATGCAATAATCACTCTGAGCTAGGACTGATGTAGTTCTACGGACATATTATGAGCTTAGTCGAGCCAGTGCTGATCCTAGTGTGTAAAATGCATTGATTGAGTCAGCTGATGTGTTTTTCTTAACTGGGCTAACATAATATGTGTACAACTACTCGACTAGCTGTTGTATCACTCAGATGGAATCAAAGTAAGCGTAATCAGTGGTGCATTAACACGTGACAAATATGCCTTAATTAGTGCATTCCATGTACATGGAATACTCTTAACAGGTGTTGTCTTGTTAATCACGAGCTTATTTCTTATATCATGATTGCCCAAAGCGGATGGAAAGGCTGAATAACGTCTAGTATGCAAGGATTTGAACCTGAACTCTTGTATTCAACGAGCATAATATAAGGCCGGATACTGTCTATCAGTGACAAGACGCTGACATAAAGCACATTTTATCACGGTGACATGATATATGCAACCTGATGTTACAGAATATTCTCTGCATTGTTGCACATGCTAATTTACCCAGGACCTTTTGCCAATCGTGTACGTATTCCATGCTTAAACTACAATAAAGTATGAGCAAGTCCTGAATGCTACTTATATCACAACCTTGGTTAATACAGACAAGATACAGGAATCTCACCTTTTCCCCAGAGGGTCAAGCAAGAAATTCCTTGATAAATCAAACTCCATGCTTGTCCCGGATGCTTGGTAGATATGGCTATCACTTCTGTAGTGCACTTATATAGCATAAAAAAAAAAAAAGAATTTAGAGTAATATACAAAATTGAACATTGTGTGCACTTATATAGCATAAAAAAAAAAAAGAATTTAGAGTAATAATAAATATACAAAATTGAACATTGTCGTCCGCTTCAAGGCAAAGGAGTTATTTTGTAGATTATATTATTCTAGTATTAACAACTTCACCGACATACTCTATTATATACATGAAAAAAACTCCATAATTCATTTGGGAGGGCGGTGGCTAAGCAAATGCAGGGCTGAACGATTCTTGATCGGTGGACTTATTACTTTCGTGCTAGCTCTGTAATCTTATCGCTCCCAATAGAGAGTCGAGACAACGTATAATAGGGGGAACTAATCATTTGGAAGGTCCTCTAGCACTGTGCCATGGGCATAAACAAGGGAATGAATCATCCCGAGGCTTGGAGAGATTCAGGAAAAGGATGCCGAAATCAAAAGGTTGGGTTGGATTCAGGGCATACTAAGGAATTATTCCTGCTTGAGCAAGCACTCTTGACTGCTGATAGATATCTCGATCGTTTCGATCTTCCAAAAATGAGCTATCTAGTTGGTTGTAGGGGGATAGATGGATTAGGTGCTAAAAAGCCCAAGGGAAGACCGATTAATTGCTTTGAAAACTGTGTTGATTCACCAACCAGGCTGAGAGGGGGTCGGAAAGCATAGCATAGACAAATGGAGGTTCTTTCTATCGGCATCCTGTTAGTGACCATGTGTGTCTCCTGTGTCTTGGCTAGCGGAAGCTCACTATGAGCTCTAGGGTGTGTCAACTAGCGGTAATCGGTACCTCCACGCCTACAGCATATAAAGTAAGGACCCCATTGTGCACCTACCTTTCTCTTTGTTGTCTCAGAGACAACTCGGCTAAAGAATCAATTTATAGCCCTAGCCCTCTAATTCCGCCCTAGCCTTCTGCTGTTGGAAGGTCGCGTTTATCCCCGTTCTTCTCCGCCCTAACTTCGGCATGGCAACCCAGCCAAAGCGCCCGGGCAGTTGGTAAGGCAGCACTGGCAGTACTCGGCTCAGCTGCCGAAGAAGACCCCGTTTCTATAAGGAGGTCACACTTATTCGCTTAGAAAGACTCTTTTTCACCCGTCAACCCTCATATATCGTGGGGATCTATACACTGGCATCGAGTCTCAGCGTCCTATCATCGAATTGTCACCTAGCATTGAGTAGCAACATCGAATAGTGGGATTGAGTGCATAGACTCCTCGAGACTGAATCGACTCCTGGCATCAACTATTGGTTATCGGCTATGCTCGACTATCATAGAGAACTGTTCTGAAAAGGCATAGTTCAATAAGAAGAAAAACCATTTCAATGCCCAAATGAGATTATCGTCGGGCCCCCTAAAAAAGGCGATTTCACTAAAAACTGGGGAATGAAGCAGTTTTCAAAGATCTGGTCCACCCAAACTAAGTGCCTGCGCAAAACCTGAGGCAATAAATAAAGCACAACGTGACCCTACCCCAACCCAACAAGAAGGAGCATTATCGATTTGGCTCCTCTCTAATATGTTGGGAACATGGGGGCCTTATATCTCGGCCAACAATGATGTGAGTTGTCATTCGTCCCCCCCGCCCAATGGGGCCACCTATCTCGATACCTGTTATATACCACCCTTATCAAAGGATGTGGGCTATCAATCGATCACTATCCGAGCAAGCATCCCCCCACCTACTTCCCTGACTGGACTACCTGACTGACACTATATGTATGGCGCATGGTCGTTAAACAGGTGATCATAAGTAAGAATTGGTCATTCAATCCTTCAATACAATCGATGTAGGAACGCCACGCCATCGAGTTTTGTATGCGTAAACTTGTCCTTCCTTCAACTCGTCGTCAACTGTCACTAACTCGCACTGATGTGCTCTTAGCTGTCAATGATCAATCATCAATGACAATTGGTAATGTGATCGACCATCAACTGCTTTTCCTTGTGACAAGTACCTCCCTCCAAGTGATTGGCTCTCAACAATGACCTTAAGGCAAGGACTATGATGAGTGGCAACAATGCTACACATGACAATCCTCTCCTTTTAGTCGAGCCACTAAATGTACCTAGGGAAACTGACAAAAAGGCATGTTTGAGTCATAATCAAATCATTTTAGTGCCCCGGAATTCTGCTTGACCCCCTAAAGATGATATTTGATTAGAAAAAAGCAACAACTGAGACAGTTTTCAAAGATCTAGTCCACCCAATCGTAGTGCCTGCCCCGAGCCAAGTATTCCATTTATAAATCAATCTCGTATGTTGGTAACATGGCTGCAATGTGTCAGTTTGGGGAATGAACGCTACAAAACCTCCGCCCCCCTCCCCCTAGCCTCTTCAGTAGGGGCTAGCAGCAACATTTCTTTATCTATTTATGCCTACTTGGTTGGGTGAACTCAATATCTCATCGTCTGTTGACAATTTGGAAATATAATCTCCGCGTCTGTTGGAGATTAGGTAGAACTCAATCACCACTATCTCGTCTCGTAGCATATGGGGGGACCTAACCTCAAATCACATAACCACCTCATTCTTTCTCTATCGTTCGGTTACATATTACGCTCAAAAAATTATAACCATCTCTTCTAAACTTCAACTCAATCGATATATCGTCTGGCATACTTTTCTCTTGTCTGGTGGGGATCGTGGGGCCTTTTCCTGTCGACTAGGGATGTGGGCCTTATTTCTCAGTCAGTGAAGGGGTACCTATTCTATTGCGCATGGCACTAACTTGGTTCACATATTGAAATCTCATAAGGTAACAACTTGTCTCAATAACTTCTGGTAGGAACATTGGGCCTTCTCCTCTCCCATCTGTTGGTAACTTAAGTTCCTTCTCTCTCTTCGTCAGGCGGGTTCTTTTGTCAAGAAGCCTAAAGCCATCAAGGAGGCGCTCACCCTCAAAGCAAATGAAATCATCCTGCCTGTAATAGGGAAACTTCATAAAAGGCATAGTTGAGTAAGAATCAAATCTACTTTCCTGTCCCAAGGGGACCCCAGACTTATCAAAGAGGATATCTTTTTAGCCAAGAATAGCGAATGACTCTATTTTCAAGAACCGGTCTCCAAGCCAAGTATCCAAGCGGAGTAACCAAATTGAGTATCCTAGTAGCCAAGCCAAGCAGAATATCCAAGGAGCCCAAGCCAGTCTAGCCAAGCCAAGCCCAACAATGACTGGCAATTGGGAACATGGCTATGACAACCGGCTCTGATCGACTATTGGCACCAATGAGGGGCTATCGGCAATGAGGGGCTATGGATGTACCTCACTCACCCGTCCCCATAGCTTCTTCCTGTAGCTTGTTCCCACCCTATAGCTTCTCGTGCCTTGTCGTGTTGTAGCTTCCCATGTTGGGTGTGGCATTTAATAGACGTTGCCTGTTGCCGATGGGAGCACTTATTTGGGAAGATTGGGTTGTTGTCCGTCCATGGGAATGCCTATTTTGTAAGATGTGGTCTATCAATCAATCACTATCAACAAGCATCATCAACCTCCCTTCCCTTCTATGACTAGCATTGCCTGCACAATGTGTCTAGCATGCTCAAAAAGGTGCATCATAAGTAATTATCGTCAGAGCATAAAGTCAAGGTAGTAACTATTGTTCCATACGCAGACTTGGCGGCCTTCCTTATCTTCTCTTCTCAGGTATGGATTGAAAGGGGTACATCTCTCCTGTCCGCACTGCACCTTCCTAGCCAGCAGCCCTCATGAGAAGATTCAGTTTTGTGTCTGCGCCGAACACGATTAAATGACTCCATAATTCTGTCACCCCTAGCGCCTAAGAAATTTCCTAGCCCAACGCGCTATACACACTCTTCTCTCACATATTGCGCACTCACTTGCTCGATGGAAGGTGTCTTTACTTGCATGTGTTACTTGGCGGGTCACTTACATTTACTGGGTGAACTTGGTAGAGGTGGACTTAGCTTTAATTTCTAGAATGAAATTCTCACCATTTGCCTGTAGCATATGATTCTCGAATTGCGTATCAACATAAGCAAGCAATATAATTGCATGCAGTTCATGTAGGAACGTTCCAATCAATGTTTTGTAGCAGTAAGGGTCAGTGGGTGTAGTAACAACATTCCATTGTTCCGTAGCGTTAAGTGAGACCGTGAGTTTGGTAGCGCTATAGGTTGAGGTCAAGGTAGAGTTCTATGTATGTTTTCTCTACACAATGACATCCTGGCAACAATTGTCTAGTCCTCTTGGCTAGGCCTCCTCATTCGTGTGCCCGTTGGACCACCCCCCCATCTCGAAGACACACCCACAACCCAGGCTACATTACTCTCGACAAGAATATAAAAGAAAGCCATCATCTATTTCATTTTCCTTTCTTCCCTTTCTAGACATACCTTCTCGGGTCCGTGTTGTTGAAGCCTTATCGTTCGGGTATGTTTGTGAGAATGGGGTCTGTGTTTAAGGGGACTCGGTAGGATGGGTCTATGTCAAGAGGTTATGTGAGTAGGAGTTAGAGGTAGAGGGTCGAGTAGGAGTTGGAGGGTCTAGAGGGTCCAATTCTAGTTCAAGGTCTAGAGTAGAGGTGTGTTTGCCTATGGGCTATAAATGGCACTGGCACCTGGCATCGACTTCATCGAGTACCAACATCGAGTGGATTGCCTCTTGGATTGAGTAGCGGATCAATTGTTGAATCGCCTCTTGGATCGATTGCATCAACACCTAGCATTTCCCCTTGGGAGATACTACCGACTCTCAGCAAAGACTACAAACAATGATTGACTCTTGGCAATGACTTTCTGGCAGTGCCTCACTCACTCAACCCTGTTCGTTCCAGTGGGAACATGAGTCACTCCCTTTCAGTTAGAGCACACATACGGGCGATGTCCTGGAATCAATTTGTTACGTTCGCAAAAGCCATTCATGCACAGAATCCATTACAGAAGTGGTTCACTCACTACACATACATAGTCGATTCGTGTGAATGTTGTCCTTCTTCCTAGGGTGTCGGAGTTTGGGGGGGCTGTAAGGCAAGAAAGAAAGCAAGATATCTATCAACAGGCAAGAATATCTCAAGCAGGTAGGTTCGACCGTGGTTTTGAGGTTTTCGCCTCCCTAGGTGTTTTTCCGTCAGTTCATAAGCAATGGAAAAAGACTCTTGGTGTTGAAAGACTCATGGCATTAGTGGTATTGATAGGTGGGCCTCTTGGGGAAATCCTATGGACTGAACATATGGGACACGTCCCTACCTAGCTTACCTACATGGAACAATAGTTCCTACAGAGCTTATCGATACAGGACGCATGGTCCCTACATAAAAACCACAAGTGCTGCATAGAGCTATTGAGCATAGCGTAGATAATACAATATCTAAAGTACATGCGCATCAGTTCCACTATGGAGAATATAAGGCATGGGATGAAATTGAGTGATGGAGATCTCCATTATTATTTCGAATTAGGGAATAGAACCAATATCTAGATTGATATATATCTATTTAGTATGGGAAATATGAAATGGAATAATCTAATATAGAAGGCATGAGATGAAATTGAATGAGGGAAATATCAAAATATGAAAGGTCAGTTCACTCCTGTGAGACCGGACCAAACAGCAAGTTCGAAACGAAAACGAAACTATGGTATCACCTTCTTAACTTACGTTATGACTAGTTTGGAACTAAGAAGAGAAGAAGCGTGCATTAGTGACTGGAAGATAGAGCTAAAGCTATACCTTTCAATAGAGAGTCTAAATAGAGTTTAGAGAATGGAGAAAGGAGAAGGAGATAACAACTTATACTACTACTTCATTCAAGCTTAGAGATAGTCTTAAGTGCTACTAAAGGAAAAAGGATAAATACAACTACTAATACTACTTCTGAACTCAAAATATAGCTAAGGCTAAAACACTAATAAGTTGCCCAAGTCAGGGCTCTTTCTTACCTTATGGACACCACCTTATGGACTTTAAACCTTATGGCTAGTACCTTACCTTATGGACACATTTGGAAGTCTTTAGTGCTAGTCCATATGGCAAGACTTTAAGGCTAGTATTTTTTATTGTATGGCTTAAACTCAAAGTATAAAGTGCTTGTAACCTTACTGCTTAAGACTAAGGCTATGGAACCTTGCTCTACAAACAACTGTAAGGCTTTCACTCTCTCTTTCTTTCAAATAATGGAGAAAACCTCTAGCTTCTTTGCTATAGCACAAGGAGGGGAAGGGGACTAAGCTAGCTTATTCGCTTTATAGCTTCTTCACTTTTGCTCAAAGGACTAACTTCACTTACATGCTCATCTCTATAAGTTCTTTCTAATATGGATAGAGGGGAAGGAATAGAATCTAACTAACTGACCCAGGTCGTTGACTTCACTTTGTTTGGTCGGGGGAAGATGCTTTCTCTTTCCTTATATATGATATAATCCATTATTTCACGCTAGGCGCCTGTTCTTTAGACACTGCATTTTCTACGCTATTCTGTATATGCTCTATATGTTGCGTATATAGAGGCAGTTATGTATAGCTGGCATGGGTATATGTAAGCTGCTATGGGCTATGACCTTATAGCAATGACCTTAAGGCTTTGACCTTAAGGCTAGAGCAATGACTAGAGCTTCTTACTATGATTGTTTAAAGCAATGACTAGCGCCGGCTATGACTGGTAATGAAAACAAGCTATCGGCAATTACCTGCCTATGCCCTTCTAACTATGATTGGCTATTGGCTACGCCCCAATTCATATGTCTATAATCAACTATGAAAGCAATTATTGGCTATGTGCTCCTCTGTGTATTGCATATGATCTTATTCAAATGTTGACTCAACGTATGTAAGACTGTCATAGCATCCATTCGAGGTAGGAACTCCTGTTCCATAGCTATTGAAAGGTGTATTTCTGTCATGAGGGGTATGGCCTCTCCATTGGGTTTGTATGTCGAGGGGACTTCTCTTGTCTTGTGTGGCATGTCGACAAGTCCTTCAACTTCGTGCACCTTAACCACGGGTTTGTGGGCAAGTATAGTAGAAAAGCAAGCAATCCACCACTTCAATTTCCTTGCCTAACTTGCTAGGCCTATCTTGAAAATGTTGAAGCATATCTCCTCTATCTCCTAGCCACTCCTTCCGACCAGCAGGGTCAGCAAAAGATTTTGTTCTCAATTCGTTGACCTCAATCGATATGCTTGTATGTCAACATGGCTTCAATATCTTTTGGTGGGAAATGGACGCAATGGTAAAGTAAGCAAACGTTGTCAATTTTATCCATATCCAGGGATATCAAGATTGAGCAAGAGTAAGACTTCCGCAAGCATCAAGTTATATAAATCAGCAAGCAATGTGCCTAACGTTGCCAATCATTCTGTGTTGTACCTTGTCGTAGTACCTTATCGTCCTCGTGTTGTTTCAATGTGCCTCGTATGATGGCTACTCTTCTCAATCCATTTTGGTTGAAACAATGGGGAACTAACATGAAGCCTTGTCAAATAAGCCATTAACAACAGCAATTAAAGTACACACATAATATTCACTTAAGCTGTGTCACATAAGCCATTCACTACATGAAGCCAGCCATTAATAGCGTCAACACCATATCCACCATTGTTAGCACAAAGAAAATGGAGATTTTTTTTCATAAACCCTGTATTTCTTGGGTGGGAGGGGGTGTTTCTCTTGGTAATTGGTCCTCAGCGATATGGATGGAATGAAGAGGCTTACATACACAATGCACAAGGTTGATTCCACATGTGTCAACAATTTCTTCCACCCCATGCCCTGTTGTTTGGATTGGTCTAGGCCAGCAAGATTCCTTGGAACCAAACTTACTTAAGCCATGTCACATAAGCCATTCACCGTTCACTACACGAAGCCAGCCATTAATAGCATCCACGCCATATCCAACATTGTTAGCACAAAGAAAAAGGAGATTCTTTTTCATAAACCCTGTATTTCTTGGGTGGGAGGGGGTGTTTCTCTTGGTAATTGGTCCTCAGCTATATGGATGGAATGAAGAGGCTTACATACACAATGCACAAGGTTGATTCCACATGTGTCAACAGTTTCTTCCACCCCATGCCCTGTTGTTTGGATTGGTCTAGGCTAGCAAGATTCCTTGGAACCAAACTTACAAAACCTCCTCCCCCTATATGGGAGAGCGCCCTCCAGGGCTTCATTCGCCATTTTGGTTGATATTGGGACAAATGCCATTTTGGAGGGTCCGATGAACTACCCACACTCACTCATTCGGATAATAAAAAGAGATTTTTTCAATACTAAATTATACCCTTGCAGATTGTTTCCCTAGGCTAGCAGGTGTTTTTGAACTAGCCAGTACAACTCCATGTCCTGTGTGTTATAAATGTCAAGTGTTGTCAATGCACTCAATTCAAAGAGAAAGGCAATCACCATTACGGCTTAAGTAAGGCAGTCCATAGTGCATGTGCATGGAGCTGACTAGGGCTGCAGCGCTACCCAAAAAAAGTGTAATGACAACCAGTGCTTATCCATGCAGTTGCTAAAGAAAAAACCCAATGAATCCATGGTTGTTGAATGAGTTGGTGGAAACATCATTTAAAAACCTCCCCCTTCTTAGGCTCTCTCTAACAAGGGAAGTTGTCGCTTCGCTTTGGGAGGCACGCGTGAGGAAACAAAGCACCAAATCAAAGAACGGGAAGGGCACGACTTGAACTGGAATGACTCACGCCCGAGGAAGTTCTCACGAGAAAAACACTGCTCCTCCCACTTCTCCATCTCCTCCTCCTACGAATTCTCTCTACTGGAGGAGGAAGGTCGCTTCGCTCCGAGACGTTTGGAAGATGACATGAGCACCAAGCAAATGGGCAGGGCACGAATCGAACAGGCACAACTGGGAGAGGCATAACTAAGCACGAATATAAAAGCTACCCACCTTGTGGTGATCCTTACCTATACATCCCACTTTTCATACTTATTACTCCTATACAACACTTTCTATGAATTATTACTTCTATTGACCCCGTCTCTCTACCTATTCCTTTGAGGACCTTTAGATAGTCGCTTCACTCCGATCCTCCTTCTATTGTCTACTTATTTCATACCTACAACTCTTTTGGGTTTACTTGTTGCCTGAGAGAACTGAAAACGCAATACCTGCTTTAGCTTGATACCTTGCTAGCTTGGAGGCAGTTGCTTATGGCTGATTTAGTGCGCTTGCCCTTTGTTTGCTTTCGTTTTTGGATGTGGGACGTCGGTTGTTGTCATCATTTGTCGTAGGAATCCTTCTATAGTCTTATTACTCTTACCTCTACAACTCTTCTTACTCCTTACTTCTCTCTAAACACTGTCTCTCTACCTATTCCTTCGAGGACCTTTAGATAGGCAATTCGCTCTGATTAGAGATAACGAGCCTAACAGTATTGGCTAAGGAGACAAGAAGTGCACAACAGCCTGAACGTATTGGACAAAAAGATCTAGGGAATATAGACGCTATAGAATATGGGACAAAGAACATAACCTAGTAGATATATTTAGAACTTCTTTGGTGGTTCCTTAGCATCCTTTTCTTTATACCGACCTCTCTTGAACCCTCTCTTGTACTTTTGTTTTACCCCCCCCCTTATTTTGACTCTGAGCAAATAAAGTCACCTCGAAACATTTTGATTAGTAGGCCCTATCGCTCTTACAACGAGAACCACGAGATGAGACATGACAACATTAGAACCAAAAAACACACTCTGTAGGATATATTTCTCTAGAGGCACATTATAGATGTTATTATGGGTTATTCATGCTTCTTTTTACCCATAGTGCTTATGCACTTATTTAGCCTTAGATTAGGAATCCTTACCTTTTCTTTACCCTTTTGCTCGATGCAAGATACACTCTTGTTACTATACACTTATACACACCTTCCTAGCTCTGCATTTACATTTCTGATCTTCTATTGAAACCTTGTCTATATAAATCAAACTCTACCTCAAGGACCATTAGATAAGTAATTCTCTCTTATTATATTACAACTACCTTATTCTACAATACTCACCAAACAAGGAGATATCAATTAGAAAAGAGATTGAGACCTAGAAGCTACTTTATTAATGTGATTATTGCTATTCATGAATCTTTTTTACACCATCCTCTTTCAACGCTTATTTGACCTTCTCTACATTATCCTTGCCTTTATTTTCCCTCGACTTTTGTTCAGTGCAAGAAAGGTGCATTTGTGCTTACGCTTACCCTCCTATTTATACATTTCCCAACAAACTTGAAAAGCACTGTGATTGGATGGAAAGAGATAGAGCCCTAGATCCTCCATTTTAGATGTTATTATGCGCTATTAATTCTTATTTTGACCCACAGCT
This sequence comes from Pinus tabuliformis, assembly GCA_031772625.1. Classification (NCBI taxonomy): domain Eukaryota; kingdom Viridiplantae; phylum Streptophyta; class Pinopsida; order Pinales; family Pinaceae; genus Pinus; species Pinus tabuliformis. Next base: position 1,251,987,829 of record CM062820.1, on the reverse strand, counting down.
CTTTAGGAACAGCTAGTTACCTTAGTCGCCCTATAATGCCCTATAGAATAATCGTTCTCCCCATCGATAGAAGATTAGCACCCTATAAGAGCCTTCGTAGTCAACGCTATTCTCTATCGCACTAGAACGTTTTTCCTAGAACCAATCAGTTGTGAATTATATGGCCTACCCTTTAAATAATGTGAAAAAGCCTACCATGCTATTGAACCCTACCTTCAGTCTCCTCTCCTTCCCTATCAGTGGTTGATTGGGTGAGCTCGAAAAGAAGCGCGGTTGGGAGCTAAGTGAAAGCCCTCGACTCTCAAATTTAGGCTACAATCCCAAGGTGCAAGGAACATAACGAATGAATCAATTTACCTATACAAAATACAGAGTTGTAAACCCCAAGAAATATCATACTTGAACCCACCACCCGAAGGAAGACACTCATTGCCAACCGATCAACCACACACAAACGAGATGTTACTAAACACACTACTACTCGTTTGTTATGTTTTAGTTGCTTTATGATATGATATATTACTTGCTTTATTAGAGTTGAAATACTGGACTAGAGTACAGGCACGCTGCGCGGAAGACGAGAGGGCCCAAGTTGAAGAGAAGGCAAACCCTGCAGCTTCTTCTTCGTCCCCCCACCCTAAAGAGAGGACGAACGATGATGCGAAACCTTGAAACTCTGGTATAACCCACGCAAGATGAAACGCTTGCTATCGAGGTGTGTTACACATCACTATTTCTTTTTGTTTTTTCCACCCTTTTGCTAGTGAAAGATATAGATAGATGGCTTTTTAGAGCATTCACAAAGTTCTATAATTGATTGGGCTCCTGGGATTGGATGGTTGTTGCAATAATAGAATGGGCTAATCTCCACAGCATGGCTAATTGGCTTGGGCTACTCCGCTTAGCTTCCCGACTAGGCCGTTGATGGAAGATTGCTATTGGGGAACAGCTGGGATAGCAGCCCATTGCTTTCTTTAGCAGGGATGTTAGGGATGCATAATTAAGATACACCATCATTTAGAAACAAGCTTATGCCCTAATCAAGACAATCTAGTCTTTCAAAGAATACATCTTGCAATTCCAAACTGTTGCTTTTGTGCCTCACAGCTCAGCCAAGGAAATGTTGTGTCAGCCAAAAGCTAATGGAAGATGGGGGAGGTGGATCATCAACGTTCAAGAATATGATCTGGCAATCAAGCCTACAAAGCTGATAAAGGGTAAAGGGTTGGCCAAACTGATTACTGAGACCAACTTTCAGGCCATAAGCATGCTTGTTTTTGGGGATGATGAAAAATTTAACCAGTAATAAGATGGGGGCTTTAGCCTTCCTGGCACAATGTTATTATCACTCCCCCTAGTACCAAGATGTTGCCTACTTGTTGACCAATGGTTGCTACCCCAAGGAGATGAATAAGTCACAACGGAGGTCTAAGCTAAAGGCTTCTAGATATTATGTTGTTGGAGCATAATTGCAACTCTTGCTCAGATGCATGTTAGAAGGAGAGACAAAATGCCTCATTAGAGACAAAATGGATATCATATCAAGTTAAGTGAGAAAAAAGATGTTCTTCCTGTCTCCACCTGAACCAACCTCACCTAAGCCTACCTCACCTGAATTGACCTTTACCTAAGCGAAGGTTGAGCAAAGAAGCATAAAAGTAAAGGTGGAAAGAGGTAGGAAATTTGCTAGTGGAAAGGTGGCGTATCCAAATGATAGATAATGCTCATGTGATCCATTGATATGATAAATGACCTAATGAAAGGTGGCGTGGTAACTGAAAGGAGGGTCCAAGAGATGGGAAACTGAAGAGTTAAAAGGTTGTGTATGCCTCGGGATGATAGAGAGTGTTATTAAGGTGGAAAACTGAAGAGTGGGAAGGTGGCATATGGGAATGGAAAGTTGCTCAGAATACAAGGGTTTGAGCAAATAGAACACCTTGCTTCCTTCCGATGGCGGCCCCTACCCCATTTGGTAACGATAGTCCAGGTTCATAGAGATTTATTTACCATCTTAAAGACTAGGCTCATGTAGGATAACTTGATAGGTCCCACCCTTTCTATAGCGAATTGACCATCCCTAGATGCCTCCTTTCATTAAGCAAATTGACCTTATCTTGATCTTGAGCTGGTGGGTGGTGGGAAACTACCACCAATGGAGAGGCTTTCAATACTAAATTGACCATCTAGATAGGTCCAATAGTTTTGACCCTTATTATAAGGCTACCTTTCCTTCCTGAATTTACCACTGATTGAATTGTCAGACGACTCATAGTACCAGCATCAACTCTTGGCCAACATCCATTGATGGGGGAGGTTGTTTCTCTCGATTGAGAGTTATTGTGTATCCCATGTATTTTCTAGCAGCAGCTCGCTGTAAGCGGATATTGGCTAGCAATCATTTAATAATCATTAGTCCCCCCACCCCCCCGCTCCCCCAAAAAAAAAAAAACACCCCTATAACTTTTTCAGTTTGTATAGGCTTTTTATATGCATAATCCAAATCATCAGAGTTTTAACAAATCTTAGTACAAATACCTTTCAAATGATGTCGAAGGCTCCACTAAGGAATATGCCCATTTTCAATCATAAATCTTGTTGGAGCTTATTCACATTCAACTTTCACTCATGATGCATATATTAGGTGAACTAACCAATCTAAGTGAATTGACCAGTCTTTGGGAGCTTCAGAGAGGAACATCTATATTCGGAGAGTAAGATCTCAGAGAGGAAGAGCTCTTTGGAGAGTAAGATTCAAATTCAAGCGCTTTATTGGAGATAAAAAAAAGAGACCCATTTTCTCTAATTTATCTAACTAATCTTGTTGGAGCTTATTCACATGGTCTAACAACTTTCACTCAATATGCATATTCTGGTCACTAACCAGTCTTTGGGAGCTTCAGAGAGTTAATATCTAATTGGAGAGTAAGATATGAAATAAACTCTTATCTAGGTCTCATTCTCTTGATCCGGATAGAGAGACTACCTTTTGTTCCTAAAATTACCATATGGATAGGCCTCTACTCTCTTATCTCATTATATTAACACGCCACCTTTCAGTACTGAAATTACCCCATCTAGATAATATGCTACGTTCGCACTCTATATCATCTGGATATGCCACCTTTTCTTCTTTCATTTCCCAATCCAAAGCCCAGATTCATATCAAATTGACTAACTGACATGACATCTTTTGGATCTGTTGTTGGATCTACCATTATGCCACCACCTCTTACTGAAATTGCCACCTACTTATTGAAAGGCCAAGTTCAGACTATCTCCTCTTCTTGATATGCCACCTTGTATTGAATTTCCCATCTTGAGGGGTTATTGTTGTCTCAAACACGAGCTTGGAGCCAATCAAACACGAGGTTGGAGCCAATCAAACACGTACTTGATTTTCAGGGGTGATTTGTTAAGCCATTACTTCCTGAATTTCTCACTCATTTGCTTTGATGGGGGTTGGTTTGGACTCTTAGACCATAGTGCCACCGATAGGCCCCACCTTTATTTCCTATATTGACAATCCTGGATAGGTTCAATAGGTTTGGCTGGATATACCATGTTTAAGTACTTAATTTACCAGTTCTCAATATGTGCTTTTGGTCTTGCCTTGGTCCTGGGAAAAATCCTTGAGAGGCAACCCTACTAGTCTGTACAGTAAGAGCCCAATGAACTGTACTGGGAAGTCTAGCCTTCTGGACTACAGCCTGCCCTATGTACACTTTATTTCTCTCTTTTCTTAATGGCCTTAGTCTAAGCACTTAGCCGGTATTTTCTTGCTTGACCTAGGTGTGTTTGGCTCTATCCAAATTAGTTCCAATGTCGCATCGATAGCATACTATATAGTATCCAATTTGACAACATCAGTATTTGACCAAGTGAAAGCATCTGAGCCAGGACCAGCAACTGCAAAGACGAAGACATAGTGTGAAGAATCACAAGCTAAATGTCCAGCAACAATGGTTTCAGCAGATCCAGATAGAGACCCAGCATCAGTCCTAGTAGCACCAGAGGTAGAGGCAGCGTATCCTCCGGTTGAACTACACGTTGAAGAAGACATTGAAGCAGCAAAGACAAGAGGGGAAAGCCAGCAAGATCTCTTCTAGTTAGAGAATTCGTAGTTGAATTTCTAGATAGAGGCCCATAAGCAAAGCCAAATCTAGGCCATCCATCTTTTCCACTACTACCTCCAACATCGAGATTCGTTACAGGACAAACAGTTATAGGACAAGCAGTTACAAGTCCAGATGAAGCAGTAAATTGAGTAGATTCAGTAATCGATTTTGTTGTTTATGCAGTAAGCAGTAGATGGAGCAAAAGTAGGCCTTGCACCCTTCCTTTGTACACTGGCTTTGCACCTGCAGCACCACCTACAGATCCGCCGGCGCCAGAAGCAGCATCCAATAGAGAACGATATCTTGCTTCTTAAGATTTAGAACCAAACTATTATGATTTATTTCAAGATCCAGACCTTCGTGATTGAGATCATGACCTCAGTGATCGATATTAGGATTTTGTTGGTTCAGAAGTCGATTGAGCACCAGCACCAGCAACATAGCCAGGAGCATAGCATGCTAGCCACGGATCCCCGATTCCAGTTATAGTTTGAAAGCTCGTTGATTCACCACCTTCAAAGGCATTAGTAGCAAGCGAAAGGGCAAAGGCAAGTAGAGCATCAAAGATGGTAGCAATTTGTTCCCCACCCCCAGTAACACCTGGATCGAGATCCAAATCCAATGCCTGTGGTATCCCTTCCATCTCTCAAACCAACAACGAAGTGAGCGCTTATTGATCCAATTCCAGTTCCTTCCGTTCGAAAGCCCGTAGCACCCCTTCTATTTTGAGTTCCATAGTCCCTAGCTTCCCTTCATCCATTTTCATATCCTCCTATTGCAAAGAAAGCATTTTAGGCAGAGTAAGTATCCCTTCCTACCCTAGCTTTCCCACCACCATCTCGCATGGATGAAGTCCCATTTCTGCTTGGATTTGGTCCACCCACAAAGCCCGTTTGAGAGACTATTACTATTCTGGGCGCAAACACAGATCAAGTTTACCAAGCAAATGAACTTGAACCAGTTACCTGTGAACCAGAATCAGTAGCTAGAGCAAAGACAGCATAAGCATCGGCAAAAGCATCCACCCCACAGTATTGGACCTCATTGATCATGTGGAAGCATCAGTTTAAGCCCCAGCTTCCATTTGCTCTGTTCTAGATCCTATAACCCTTCTGATTCGATAGTCAGAATACTCACTAGGCACATTTTTAGAAACATATAAGGTTTTAAATCCAGTGCATGCAGATCCACTATAGGCAAAGACATAGAAGGAGCGGGCACCCCCATTAGTCAAATATCCAATTGTATATTCTCTAGTTGTGGGGAAGCGAGCAGATTCACTAGCAATGTAGGTGGTTTACCTTGATTAAGAACAAGCAAAATGATACCCCAGGGCCTATTGAAGTTCGAAAGCCAGCGACGCTTGAGCTTGACCCTGAACCAGCGAATGAAGTTCCTATTGTTCAACAAGTTGATCCAGTCTCTATAACTGCTAACCCCACAACAGTTGAGGTTGTTAGCCGAAGATACAGAGGCTTTAGCATATAAGTTAGTTAGAGAAGGTGGTAAGGCAAACAATAGATCCAACTGCAGATCATACAAATCTGAATACATATCGAGTGAGAGATAAAGATTGAAACCCAGAACCAACTATAGAAGCATACATGCCCGTGCCAGTAGCATCTTACCTTCGCCCAATGCCATACCCATAACCATCGGCAACAATGGAGGTCGAAGTAGTTTCAGATCCTTAAATTGCAATTCCAAGTGTCGGTAACAGAGAAATCAGCAGCAAATTAAGTAGTAGATCCAATCATTGATCTAGCAGTCGATCTAGCTTTTGATATTGGCAAAGCAATTGACAATGTTGTTGAAAGGAAAAATGCGTAAGATCGAATTATACGATGCATTCTTCGAATTATTAATGTTGCGCTAACATAAATAATTTATCGAACCACAATTCTACATAGCCATAAGCATCAGAGTTAGTCATTTATATACCAGATGCAAGGGCAAAAGCATGACCATTATATCTAGCAGCTGACCTGCCCTTTGGCTTTGATTATGACCAAGGAACCCGCCTCGTTACTAGACTCAGTGACTAAGCATTTGTGAAATTGTGAATATGGAAAACATTGAACATATTCTTTCCATATTCATAATTTCATAAATGCGAGTAGTGTCTTGCTACCTATGCCCTAGTCCTTGCCTTTCTTCCAGCTTCTGGTTGGCTATGATGGATATGCCCGGAACTTATGATGCACCTACCGCTCTCACCCCCTATCCTCTCCTATCATTGCTAGTGATGCCGCCTATACCACCCTAACACCCATGCCTTTACTTCTGCCTCTTAAACCAGCTATCAAACTTGCTCTATTCCATACCACTAGAAATTATACCACATAACATTACCAATTCAAATGCATCAAATTGATAGAAGAAGATTCAATTGTAGATCATCCATGAAAAGAATTGTCTAAGCTAGTGGTCGTGGGGAACTTTCATCAATGAATTTCTCCTTGCCCTGGTGGACAAGACCTCCGGACCTTTTGATATCAAATTTGTGCATTGCTTATCCTCTAAGCTAATTCAAAAGCCATAACCCAGATACAACACGGGCATAGCCTATCCACTAAACGATAGAAATCGTCGAGGGGAAATTTTATATGTGCATTTCCCCTTGCCCTGGCGGACAAGACCTCCAGACCTTTTGATATCAAATTTGTACATCGCGTATCATAACCTATCCAATAAGCATCCACTAAGCAATAGAAATTGTCGTAGGGAGCTTTCAAGGTAGAGCAACATTATGTTCATTTCCCCAACGACTATTGTGAATTACCTTACACATAATCTATAAGCGCCTAAGCAGCAAATATAAGCTATGGATACACGCTAAAACGGGAGGTAGTGGTCATAAACCACATTAATCCGAAAGAAGCGGGGGCTACATTGATCCAATTACACATCATCCCTTCATGCCCTAGCATTCTCATTAGTTCGAGCTTATTCACCACCACCTCACCTAGATACTCCAGTCACATAGGCAGATCCCATCCCACCAGCAAAAGAGAAAGCCGCAGTTGAGCCCGTTTAATCAATGGATCCCGCAATTGAATCAGCAGCAGCTCGAGCTTACCCACCAACATAAATGACAAAGGCGGAAGAAAGGATGGAGCTATGCCTAGTGTACCCCAGAGTTAAGCTACCCAAGAAGTAGTTCCCATCATGGAATCACATCTTACCATCTGACACTCTCCTATCGTATGAAACCTTTGCATGCCAACAAACTAGACTACCAAGACTACCATATAGTATGATGGCTAGAAAGCACGAACCAAGCATAACGAGATGATCTCACTAGCATAGGTGAGACCACGACACTTAATACCAAGACGGAGAACAGAGACTACTGAACGTATGGGACTCGGAGGTTTAGTGCTCTTTGTTATCAGGGACAAGATTTAGATGCAGGTCGAGATGCAGATTAAGCACTATATCCTTGCTAAGCATTCATTTCTTTTTTAGAGCCATAACCCATTGAAACACCCCTATAGAATAAGCAAATAATCAAGTTGATCAGGAACAAAGCAAGTAGTTTTAGTCCCATTTACAGTTCAAGTTCCAATTATTGATAGAGATGGGTTACTTTTCGAGTGGTCCCCGCTCCTTCCCCTCAAGGAAAATCGGTTCGTCAGGCCCTTCAGTGTATATGAAATCTCCTATGACCTCAAATTTATTTCAAAACCCAATAAAGTACACAACAGTGACGCATATGAGGAATCAGTGATAAGCCAACTCGCAGTACCTATGGAAACCCAACAGTTATCTTAAAGGTAGGATTGTGTGATCTATGCTTCAATTGACTCTGATGTGTGAGTAAGCTATCTTGATACCGAACCTGTGGTTCGTAGAGCATTCAACCTTTCCCTTACATATATGTCACCACAAGTGTGAAGGACCCGCCACGAATAATGCGTCTTTGGAGGAGATCATGTTGTTCCAATCAAGGTTCCTTCTATTGCTTGCCTAATGTCTTATTGTCTTCTATAGCCTTCATTAGTATTGGATCCTTTCTTCTATCGCATGTATTGCATTATTTTGTCTATTTTGTTCAGTTAGTTAATAGATGTTCAGTTAGTTCTTTTGAACTCAAGTAATAGGGTAGATCTCATAATGAATCATTTTTCATCATACAAGTAAGCCAATTCCTGCATGATCAGAGCTTGTTGTTTCTTCAGGGCACACCGAGGGGAACTAGTAGGATTTTAACACACAAACCCCTTCTTTCGGGATTCATGGCCTTTTACCTCAACATGCCAACAAAATGAAACCAATTAGGTATAAAATTATAAAGCAAACAACCATTTTTGTTCGGTGCTTTTGGTGAATTGGAAATATCTTAAGTTTGTCAAAATCACTTCATTCATTAGTACAAACTATCAATCTTTCTATCACTTGGCAGACTCCTGAGTCCGAAGTTTTTGTTATTAATTATGACAAAGTTTTTAAACTTCATCGCATGTCCAATTTTTTCTTCACAAAATGGGCTTTCCCTATGCAAAATATCAATATGCAAAGCATATTCAATACCATACAAAAATAGACAAGAGAATTCAATTCTCAACCAAATATTGCTTCACACAAGTGCTCACATCTGGTACCTTTTGCACACAATGAAAATGTAAAAAATGGAAAACAAAGATCATACACATGTTTATAACTTCAAAATAAGGCTTCAGGGATAAAGTTATTTTAGGAGACCTTTAGGATTTTTTGACATTACTTTTGAGTAATTTTGGGGTGGCAGATGCCCATCGCCCCAGGGATGCCCCTGAATCCACGAGGTACATACCCCTAATTGAATGGGAACATATCCAAAAATGGTGGCATATCTTTAAGCTAGCTCCAGCAGTTGAGTCATTTGAGCTTCATCCAAGGGGTCTTGAGATTGATACCCTAAGATGGTTGTCTATGTTTTTGCCTCACTCAATGTCCCTGTAGGGTCAGGCATTGAAATCAGTGTCAACAAGTTAACATTGGGTACCATCTATGAATTCGAGGCACTGCACAAGGGTTTCCCAGCAAGGCTTTTCCCAGAAACAATACATATAGTACTATATGTAGTATGTATATTAAAAAAACATGAAACAGAAGGGAGGTGATAAGGAAAATAATAAACTTGATTGAGGAAGATGTAATAAAATAAAAAATAGAACATTACCGTCCACTTGTACCAAGAGGAGAAGAGGGTAGTATTAATAATTCATTTATCAAAGTAAAGGATAAGGAATCTAGAAGACAGAAGCAAAAGAGGACTCGTGTCTTGTTCATGGAGTGGCTAAAAAGGTCAGGGGTCTTGGTCTTGGTATTCATCAATTGGATTCTCTATAAGAAGAATTTGTGTGGGTTTTCCTCTCAAGGAGTGAGAGGGTTTTGGCCCTCGCTCATAGCCTACATGTTGTGTCTCTTGTCTATTTATGTTCTCGCATTTGTTACGGTTTGATGAAAAAGAATATTAAGAAACTAATGTAAAGAAGATCCTAACCTAATCATGTAAAAAGCATTCACAAGCAGTCACCAAAGAAGAGAAATCATCTAATATTAATGCCCTAGATTTCACAACACTAGCAAGGGTTACACCCTCTATTTCTACTACACATCATCCTGTACATCTACAGCTTAGGGAGAAGGCATTTTCTAGGCCTCACAACCCCCCAACCAACCCTCTACACAAGCTAGTGTAGCAGTACTTTTGTGGCCCTAAACAGAGTACCAAAGCACATAAAAACAAGCACAAAAACCCTCACTCTTACCTCCAAATCAATGGCTTTATCTACAATGGAATCCATTGTCTTACACAACCCTATCAATCCTCCGCGCTGGCTAGTTTAGACCTAACAACAAACTAGTGGCACTAGCCCGAATGCGGCATATAAATTAATTGATTCAACTAAAATGAAAATAATCAACAACAGAAAGAAGTTAGGATGCTTCCAAGTAAGTGTTCTACTGGTTTGAGCATTTCCCTCTCAGCTTTCTCAAAATTCCATTCAACTCCATTTTCAGCAGCAATTGCTTTCAAAAGACGTAATTTGATCTCTCTATGCTCGATGCTCTAGTTGATAATTTCTCAATGATCTATGAGAACTGCGACAAATTTAATATCAAATTTTCAACTAAAAAAGTGAAGCATGAATGAGCTAATTTCTCTAGAAGGATTGAAGTGATAATATTTACTCGCCTACCTGTTAACTCCGTTGTCAAGACGTAGCTCAACTGCAGTTGTAGTGAACTGAAGACCGTACTTTGCAGGAAAAAAAATAATAATAATAATAATAAAAATAAAAAATAAAAATAAAAAATAAAAATTAAAATTTAAAAAAAAAATTAAAAAAATAAAAAATAAAAATAAATAAATAAATAAAAAATAAAAAAATTGAGCGAACTTCTTGAAGCTTTGGCAAGTCGACACACCTCGATGCAGCAAAAACTAAACTTGTTATGGCTTCTTTCAAATCATTAGGGCATGTCCTAAAATTGTCATCAAGCAAATAAACACATTTAGTTATAAGGTCCAACCACTTTATAAATAACCATAATATTTTTGGGTCTTTGTGATATACAAAAGCAAATAACAAGTTAAAATTCAAAAAGGCATTCAAGGAATCACAAATCAATTACTTTTGCTTTTCAATGGCCATGATTCTTTCAGTCACAAGATAGTAAAAACCTTCAATGAGAAAATTATCATCCAATATGTTTTGCTACTTGAAGACACGATCCACCAGCAAACAAAAAATGTAGCTTCATATTGGAAAGACATTGCATATGATCTAATCATAGTTCACATACAAAATCACAAGTTACAAATATTTTCACAGATCTTTTTAATCAAATAAATTACACTGATTTTGATAACCCATTATTGCTTCTAAATTCTAATGAACCATCTTCTCTAAGTACTTGTAAATATTATGCAAAATTAGTATTGGATGTGCTAAATCAACAATTAAGTCAACCATGAAAAAATATTATATATCCAAGAAAGGCCCTGCCATGAAAACAAAACATCCAACTACCAAGTAGAGTATATTTGAATCTTAATTCATTGTATGTAATATAGATGATCTAAGTGCAAAAGTTGTTAGCAGGTAAAAAAATGACAAGTCAAGATTGTGAACAATCCTACTAGATACAAAAAACATTGTTTAGGAAAATCAAGTATCTCCTCGGTGAGCTTCTATGAGTTAATTCTGCTTGCCCCTTTGGTGAGCTGATTTGACAATTTCTATAAATTTTGTTGAGTTTTGACCAAACTCGGCAAATATAACCAGATTCAAGTTTCCTCAAACTTGGTGAGTCCAAAGTGCAGTGAACTTGGCCAACAACACTATATATTACAAACTCAAAATTGATTTTTGTCTATTCTTCACATTTGTCTCTGTTTCAGATTCTCACTAAGAGTTTTGGCTGTCAAATGTTTTGGTGCATTTAGAGACCAAAACTTGCGATCTTTTGAAAATTTTTCCAGAGTTTAGAAACCAAAACTTCACTAGGGAGTACAAATGCTACATTTTTAGATCATAACTTTCTTTGGGTAGCATTTTTCGCAAGGGAGGCAAATTGGGAAATAGATATCCCTAAGGAAAAATAACAGCAATAAACAAAGCATGGATAGCAAAAGCAGCACAAAAAATTCACACATAATTAAATAGTCAGAAATACCCCAAAAACTACGTAGGTGAAAGGTGTGGGTCGGCAGACCTGCACCTATGAACTGATTGTATATAATACATAAAACTTGGGCTATAAAGGAAAGGGGAGGAGAATATTAGGGTATCTTTTCTCATGAAAGAAGTTAGAACTTACCGAAGGAAAAATATTGCAGAGATTACCAAGCTTGTGCTAGATTTGTAGAGTTAACAGTTTGAGAATGCTATACGCATTCATAATCCACCAAGATCATAGTCTCAGAGGCCAGGGATTTGTATAGAATCCCAAGGTTGGTAGGGGTACCAGTGTCACAGACCTAGTCCCTAGATTTCCTTTCAAGGGTAGGTAAATTGGAATAAATTTAGTGCTTACCACAACCACAGTTGAGTCAAGAGAAGCCTTAATGACAATGTATTGTGCCCAAGCTGAATTCAAAGAGAGTCAGAAGATGACAAACCCCACGTTCTGGTTGCTCTAAGATGTAATCCAGGTGGAATCTCTGTCACGGCTACCAAGCATTTTTCGGACTCTAAACAAGGTCTTAGGACCCAGTGATTTGTTTGTTATCCACCCCTCATGATGCTTAGGAATTTTCTAAGATTTCAAACTCAAGATGAAACCCATCTTCTCCACGCTTAATGTCAATAAATGAAACCTTCTCCACCATATGCCATAATTCTTGTCATCAAAGCCTTGCTCGGCCGAAAACAATAAAACCCTAATTATTATATAAATCACAAGAATAATTCTATTTAGCCCACATAATGAAAACTATTAAAAATACCTAGAATGGTTGTCCACATTCGAAGTCGGTAAACAAACCCTTCTCTACTATATATCATGCCAATAGAACAGAGGCCGTGCTCTTGCCCAACAAAATATTGGTTGTGCTCTCTATTATGGGCCACGATACTCCCTTCCTGGGGTTGTGATCAGAAGTTGTGCTCTTGCTCAACAAACTAGAGGTTGCGCTCTAGATTACTCCCATGGGCCACAATACTCCATGAACCACAATACTCCTTGCTTGAGGTTGCAAGTAGAGGTATTGTCGAACATAATAAAGGCGCTCTCTATTACTCAGAGGTCTCACCCAACAGAACAAAGGCGCACTCAATTACTCCTACAGTTGGTACTCCTCGCCTTTTTGGCCTCTGCATGGCCAATATTTAGTATAAAAACACCTTATAATTAAGTTGTAAGGTGTTCCCCTCTGACAAGAAGTCCCTCCCATGCCACTTGTGTTGTTGTGGGACGTTGATTTTAGTGTTAGATGATTAAAATAACCTCTGCCATCAGATTGAAAAAGATTGGTATTGTCAGTTACTGAAGAAGAAGATCGGTATTGTCCGTTACCGAAGAAGAAGATCAGTATTGTCACTTTCAATTTGGAAGGGGCCTCTTCCTCGCATTTGGGAGCATCTTGTTGTCCGTGGCATTGCAGGAAGACTGCAAGAGTCCTGGGATTACAACCGTGAGCATTGTAATCCCAAAGTTGGATAACATTATATAATTTATAATTATAGTTACAAACTTGATAAAATTATATAATTTATAAAAATAAATAAAAATTAAATTAATTTGTTAAACTTATATATATATATATATGGCGCAAGACTTCTAAAAGTATAGTTATACTTTTACCAGAAGTGGTAAATAGTCGTAAATAATGAAGGGGAATTCCACTTTAGATTGACGTGGTAAACACAAGACTCGCGACTCCAGTTTATTCCCATGCATAATTGACAAATGTTTTTGCTCAAGTTGTATATAGAGTTTAAATTTCTATTTTTGATTGTTTGAAATATAGTTTTTTTGCTATATTTAGTTTCGCATTTTTTATAAATTAAATTGTGTGTAGACGACCCACCTGTTCATTGTTAACAAAAGAGTTTGGAAACATTGGAAATAGTATTGAGGTAAAACGTTATTAAGTGTGAAGTGGAAGGAGAATTGAAGAGAGATGTCGATGATGCTCTTTGGCAGGAAGATAGTGGACAAAATGTCCACGATGCTCTTTGGCAAGAAGATATTATAGTGACAATTCTAGTTTGAGAAACGGATATTCAAAACTGACGTGGGTAGCGACTACAAATTGGCTATTCCCAAGAATTGTCAATGGTAATGGCCAATCTGCAGTCTTGGGAATGGCGAATCTGCAGTCGCTACCCACGTCAATTTTGAATAGTCGTTTCTCAAACAAGAATTGTCGGTGCAATATCTTCTTGCCAAAGAGCATCGTGGGCATCTCGCCCATTGTTTTTCTACCAAAGAGCATTGTCAACATCTCACCCATCTCTCTTCAATTTTCCTTCCACTTCACACTTAATAACGTTTTCCCTCAATACTATTTCCAACGTTTCCAAACTCTTTTGTGAACAGATGAGTCGTCCACGCACAATTTAATTTATAAAAACATGCCAAACTAAATATAGCAAAAAATCTATATTTCAAAAAATCAAAAATAGAAATTTAAACTCTATATACAGCCTGAGCAAAAGCACTTATCAACTATGCATGGGAATAAAGTGGAGTCACAAATCTAGGTGTTTACCAGGTCAATCTAGAGCATAATTCTCCTTCATTATTTACAACTATTTACCATTTCCGATAAAAGTATAACTATACTTTCAGAAGGTCTGGGCCATATATATATAAATAAGTTTAACAAATTAATTTAATTTCTATTTATTTTATAAATTACATAATTTTATCAAGTTTGTGACTATAATTATAAATTATATAATGTTATCCAAGTTTCAATCGGGATTACAACTTTATAGTTTTAGATAACTCACTGGAAATAATTAAGCCAAGTTCTGGTTCTAAATTGTGTGTGCAATATTGCAATTATTACAAAAAATTTCTTAATTGATTGTATAAAACTTTTGCAAATCTGGTATATGTCGAGAACTGTAACCCTTGAAAGAACAGACAGTATGGGGGAAGGGTCTCTGGCTTTGCAGGGAGGTTCAAGTAATGAAACCGAAGGGAAAAAACCGTTTTTGAAGCAGTCATAATAAAATATGACACGCTAGAAGCAGAATGAAAACCAGTCCTATATCACCTACAGGAAAGTGTGCCTATGCTAGAGAAGACTGAGCAAAATGAGTAGTGTCAGAACAAGATTGGAGGCCTGGAACCTCTTTGCCTAAACCTGTTTCCATGACTCAACGAGGTGGCATTTTTTGTGGCGACAACCTACAAAACCTCCACCGAGTCCTTGACGCGGATAAAGATTAGGTCGGCAGGTAATAGGAAGGGAAACAGACCTTATGGCCGAGAGGGTTAACTGTGTACCCCATCGAGGTTATCAGTTCTTGAAATCATAACTGTTGTTACAAAGATAACTCAATAAAAACAAAATCAGACCTTGAATGTGAAATATTATCGAATACAGTATGAGTTAATTGATTATAACTAGTTCCTGAAAATTCTCTGTATGCAGGAGAAAAACCCTTGTTAGGTGAACTGGGTTGTCGAAGGGGTTGAGACCAGGCTGCCGAGTGCACAGCTACTAAGTCCAATCCCCTTCAAACCTTTGTTCAAGTATAAACTGAACTAGACTACCTTCTATTAACCCTGACGTCGAAAACTGTGAAACGAAGTGAGAATACCGGTCAAGAAAGGCAAAAGTAGTAAGGTAAGAGAGTTAGGACCGATTCAGAGATTACCTGGAAGTGTTTCTGTTTTGGAAGGAAAGCGTACAAGCTAGAAGCAGAGAAGCTGCTAGTAAACGAAAAAAAACCAAAGACCAATCACCTGTATGCTCCTTGCAAACCAATCGAGGGTTCAGAGAGAGCCCAGAAAAATAAACCCTAGCCGGAATTGCCAATGATAAAGATTGAGACCTATCTAACCAAATGGGCAAAAGAACCTGCGTTAGTTCACCTGGTTAACGTGGGGAAATGCCAAAACAATGGAGTTGTCAACGCCAAGTTGCAGAGCTTGGCCATGGGGAGCAACAGAGAGCAAATGAGCCAAACTGAGGGCACGACTTCCCGGGTTTGTTACCCTAACAGATTGTGGAAGAAGGTGGACCGTCGGATTAGCTCCGGAAAAGACAATGGTTCAGATGTACCCAGTTGTCCACCATGATGACCGACTGATGTCACTCTCACCTCCTTCGCGAAACTTCAGGCAAACCTTATGTTGCAAAGTTAAGGTGAAATGTTTATTGGAGCATGATGGATTTCATCATTCGAAATGAAATTAAGATATTTTATAATGGAAATGTAAAAAATGGAAAACAGAGATCATACACATTTTTATAACTTCAAAATATGGCTTCAGGGATAAGGTTATTTTAGAAGACCTTTAGGATTTTTTGACATTACTTTTGAGTAATTTTGGGGTGGCAGATGCCCATCGCCCCAGGGATGTCCCTGAATCCACGAGGTACATACCCCTAATTGAATGGGAACATATCCAAAAATGGTGGCATATCTTGAAGCTAGCTCCAGCAGTTGAGTCCTTTGAACGTCATGCAAGGGGTCTTGAGATTGATACCCAAAGATGGTTGTCTATATTTTTTACCTCACTCAATGTCCCTGTAGGGTCAGGCATTGAAATTAGTGCCAACAAGTTTGCACTGGGTACCATCTATGAATTCGAGGGACTGCACAAGAGTTTCCCAACAAGGCTTTTCCCAGAAACAATACATATAGTACTATATGTAGTATGTATATTAAAAATACATGAAACAAAAGGGAGGTGATAACGAAAATAATAAACCTGATCTTGAGGAAGATGTAATAAAATAAAAAATAGAATGTTACCCTATGCTTGTACCAAGTGGAGAAGAGGGTAGTATTAATAATTAATTTATCAAAGTAAATGATAAGGAATTTAGAAGACAAGCAAAAGAGGACTTGTGTCTTGTTCATGGAGTGGTTAATAGGTTAGGGGTCTTAGTCTTGGTATTCGTCAATTGGAATCTCTATAAGAAGAATTTGTGTGGGTTTTCCTCTCAAGGAGTGAGAGGTTTTGGCCCTCGCTCATAGCCTACATGTTGTGTCTCTTGTCTATTTATGTTCTTGCATTGGTTACTGTTTGATGAAGAAGAACATTAAGAAACTAATGTAAAGAAGATCCTAACCTATTCATGTAAAAAGCATTCACAAGTAGTCACCAAAGAAGAGAAATCATCTAATACTAATGCCCTATATTTCACAACACTAGCAAGAGTTACACCCTCTGTTTCTACTATGAATCATCCTGTACATCTACAACGTAGAGAGAAGGCGTTTTCTAGGCCTCACAACCCCCCAACCAACCCTTTACACAAGCTAGTGTAGCAGTACTTTTTGTGGCCCTAAACAGAGTACCAAAGCACATAAATACAAGCACAAAAACCGTCACTCTTACCTTCGAATCAGTGGCTTTATCGGCAACAAAATCCATTGCCTTACACAACCCTATCATCCTCCATGCTGGCTAGTTTAGACCTACCAACAGACTAGTGGCACTAGCCCGAATGCAACAAATAAATTAATTGATTAAAGTAAAATGAAAATGATCAGAAACAGAAAGAAGTTAGGATGCTTGCCAGTAAGTCCTCTACTGGTTTGAGCATTTCCCTCTCAGCTTTCTCAAAATTCCATTCAACTCCATTTTCAGCAGCAATTTCTTTCAAAAGACGTAATTTTATCTCTATGCTCGGTGCTCTAGTTGATAATTTATCAATGATCTATGATAACAAATTTGCACACTGCGACAAATTTAATATCAAAATTTCAACTAAAAAAGTGAAGCATGAATGACCTAATTTCTCTAGAAGGATTGAAGTGATAATCTTTACTTGCCTGCCTGTTAACCCTTTGTCAAGACGTAGCTCAACTGCAGCTGTCGTGAACTCCGGACCATACTTTGCAGAAAAAAATTGAACGAACTCCTTGAAGCTCTGGCAAGTTTGCACACCTCGGTGCAGCAAAAATTAAACTTGCTATGGCTTCTTTCAAATCATTAGGGCATGTCCTAAAATAGTCAGAAACCAGATAAACACATTCAGTTATAAGGTCCAACCACTTTATAAATAACCATAATATTTTTGGGTCTTTGTGATATACAAAAGCAGATAACAGGTTAAAATTCAAAAAGGCATTCAAGGAATCACAAATCAATTACTTTTGCTTTTCAATGGCCATGATTCTTTCAGTCACAAGATAGCAAAAACCTTCAATGAGAAAATATGCATCCAATATGTTCTGCTCCTTGAAGACATGCTCCACCTGCAAACAAAAAATGTAGCTTCAGATTGGAAAGACATTGCATATGATCTAATCATAGTCCACATACAAAATCACAGATGACAAATATTTTCACAGATCTTTTTAATCAGATAAATTACACTGATTTTGATAACCCATTATTGCTTCTAAATTCTAATGAACCATCTTCTCTAAGTACTTGTAAATATTATGCAAAATTAGTATTGGACGTGCTAAATCAACAATTAAGTCAACCAGGAAAAAATATTATATATCCAAGAAAGGCCCTGCCATGAAAACAAAACATCCAACTACCAAGTAGAGTAGATCTGAATCTTAATTCACTGTATTTAATATAGATGAGCTAAGTGCAAAAGTTGTTAGCAGATAAAAAATGACAAGGCAAGATTGTGAACAATCCTACTAGATACAAAAAAGACTGTTTAGGAAAATCAAGTATCTCCTCGGTGAGCTTCTGTGAGTCAATTCCACTTGCCCCTTTGGTGAGCTGAGTTGACAATTTCTATAAATTTTGTTGAGTTTTGACCAAACTCGGGAAATATAACCAGATTCAAGTTTCCTCAAACTTGGTGAGTCCACAGTGCAGTGAACTCAGCCAGTAGCACTATATATTATAAACTCAAAACTGATTTTTGTCTATTCTTCACATTTGTCTCTGTTTCAGATTCTCAGTGAGGGTTTTGGGCTGTCAAATGTTTTGGTGCATTTAGAGACCAAAACTTGGGATCTTTTGAAAAAATTTCCAGCGTTTAGAGACCAAAACTTCACTGGGGAGTACAAATGCTACATTTTTAGATCATAACTTTCTTTGGGTAGCATTTTTTTTGCAAGGGAGGCACATTGGGAAATAGATTTTGTAATATCCCTAAGGAAAAATAACAGCAATAAACAAAGCATGCATAGCAAAAGCAGCACAAAAAATTCACACAGAATTAAATACTCGGAAATACCCCAAAAACTGCGTAGGTGAAAGGTGTGGGTCGGCATAACTGCACTTATGAACTAATTGTATATAATACATAAAACTTGGGCTATAAAGGAAAGGGGAGGAGAAGATTAGGGTATCTTTTCTCATGAAAGAACTTACCAAAGGAAAAATATTGCAGAGATTACCCAGCTTGAGATAGATTTGTAGAGATAACAGTTTGAGAATGTTTTACGCATTCATAATCCATGAAAAAACCAGAGACCAGTTACCTGTATGCTGCCTGCAAACAAATCGAGGGTTCAGAGAGAGCCCAGAAAAATAAACCCTGGCGGAATTGCCAATGATAAAGATTGAGACCTGTCTAACCAAATGGGCAAAAGAACCTGCGTTAGTTCACCTGCTTAACGTGGGGAAATGCCAAAACAATGAAGCCGTCGACGCCAAGTTGCAGAGCTTGGCCATGGGGAGCAACGGAGAGCAAATGAGCCAAACTGAGGGCACGACTTCTGGGTTTGATACCCTAACAGATTGTGGACCATCGGATTAGCGTCGGGAAAGACAATGGTTCAGGTGTACCCAGTTGTCCACCATGATGACCGACATATGTCACCCTCACCTCCTTCGCGAACCTTCGGGCAAACCTTATGGTGCATAGTTAAGGAGCAATGTTCATTGGAGCATGACGGATTATGGTATGGTTTTTAATAACATCTCAAACAGGTATGGTATGCCACCCATTAACCAAAGTACCCAGTCGTCATTCCGACTAGATTTCATACAGGTATGGTATGTAGGGCTCAACATTTCAATAACATTTCAAACAGGTATGGTATGGTTTTTAATAACCTTTCAAACACATGGTATGCAGGGCTCAACTCTTTCCAGTCGTCATTCCGAGTAGATTTTAGGGCTAAAATTCCTCCCAACAGTTTATTTATTTGAAATTGACGGTCAATCTCAACTAATGAGCTTATTGAAGCGAGTTTTTACGAAGGATGTAATTTGAAAAACAACATGCGCGAAAGAGACAATGAAGAATAATATACACCTTATAAGTTCTAAAGATGTAATGTTATAGATATTTGTTATAAAAATAATGAACATGCTTTTTATATAGAGTACGAGGGAATTGTGCAACTCTCTTTATGTGGAATGTGGAGTTAATTTTTGTAAATTAATTGTTTTATAAACTAGCATTTACGTTAGATGTTGCAAAGGAAACGTCGTATGTCTTTTACCTAAAAGTGTTCCCCTGAAAAGTGCAACATATGAGTCCTTGAGGGTCAATATTCTATTCAAACATATTCAGGCAAGGCCTCAAAGAATCTACCCATATTTGAAGTAACAATACTCAGACAATTGTCTTTTGGTTGGCTTTGCCCTTAGAGGATACATTTACAGTAGGATTATTGTTGATATTCACTGGTCAAAATTGGTTGGTTGCAGGGCATGCTATCAAATGAAACTACTGTAATTGCTGAAATTGGCGACTCTTGGTTTAATTGCCAGAAAATTGTGCGTAAGTTGAACATCATTTCTCTGGAGTGGAAACACCTTTGTAATTTAGGAGCCTTCTTGTTGAACATCATTTCTCTTTAGTGATCTTGTATATTACTTAGACTTTGCACCTCAATTGCTAAGGTAAGAATTTTCAGCTCAATCACTCAATGTATTTGCACCTGGCTTTGCTGCTTGTTTTCCCTCTGAATTGTGTTCATTGATATTACTTTGCTACTCTCAGGACTATAGTACAATCTTATCCCAACTCAACTCCTGAAATTGTGTTCATTGATGTTATATAATTACTTTGCTAGTCTCAAGACTATAGTACAAGCTTATCCCAACTCAACTCCTGAAAAGTGAATTAACTTGTCCTCCCCGATCATGATTTCCTCAATTAGTTCTCGGTTGTACAAAGTTGAAGCATTTTCTCCCCTAGTTACAAGAGCTCCATTCAATTCCATCAAAATTAGCATGCTCAATGGAAACTATTACAAAAATTTTCTCTTTCTCTGTTGTCTCAATCTAGGCTACTTTTGCCATCGAAATTTTGCCACTTCATCCTCATTTTCTCTTTCTCTGTTGTCTCAATCTATGCTACTTTTTCCATCGAATCTACCCGTACACAAGCTCCATAAATTTTGATCTTATCACTATTCATGGAAAAGTTCTATCAAGGTTCTCATGTTGTTTTAACTCGAAAAATTAAATTGAATGAAAATAAATAATTATAATATAAATGTATTTTAATAGATTTATTAAATAATGCAAGGGATCCCATTTTTTTTAATATAAAAGAACTAATACATGAAATTAAAAGATAAAATAACTATTCTTTAAAATATTTAAATTTAGATTAAGACTTAAGATAATCTTATAGCATTGATTAATTTCCATGATATTCAAAGCATTACTTAAAAAAATATTAAATTTATTCAGGCTATTAATATAAAATATAGTGAAATCAAAAGGTGAGATGAATGCATACTTAGTTGGAACAATGAATTATATTTTTTCATTTACAATCAAAAGGTGAGATGAATGATGAATTATATTTTTTCATTTACAATCAAAAGGTGAGATGAATGCATACTCAGTTGGAACAATGAAATAATTTTTTCTTTTACATTTAGGTCATGGAGGCCTTGATATCTTTAATCAGAAACTATGAGCTTGATAACCTCTACTCATGGATGTATTCATACTCGATTGGAGCGATGAATTATTTTTTGAATTATTTGCATTGATATCTTTAAAATAAAAATCCATTCTAGACCTATTGAATTTTTACATTAGCTTAAATATATCTCATTGCACTAACATCTTAAGCCTTTGTACTAGAAAAAAACATTCATATATAATGGAATTTGGAATGAGTGTCTTATTGATAAGGTAGCTAAACCAAAAAAGGGTAACACCTTATGCTTGAGATATGGAAATTATTTTTGCTTTTACATTTAGGTCATGCAGACCTTGATATCTTTAATCAGAAACTATGAGCTTGATAATTATGAGCTTGATAACCTCTACTCATGGATGTATTCATTGGAGCCATGAATTATTTTTTGAATTATTTGAATTATTTGTATGCCTTGATATCTTTAAAATAAAAATCCATCCTAGATCTATTGAATTTTTACATTAGCTTAAATATATCTCATTGCACTAACATCTTAAGCCTTTGTAATGGAAAAAAACATTGCACTAACATCTTAAGCCTTTGTAATGGAAAAAAACATTCATATATAATGGAATTTGGAATGAATATCTTATTGATAAGGTAGCTAAAATCTTCCAACCACTTAAAAGAGATTTAAGTAGCCAAAAATTTTCAACCACTTAAAAGAGATTTAGGTAAAACCGAGAAAGTTAAAAAACAAAAAACAAAACAAAACAAAAAACTTATGATTTATACCATTTACTTGAGATATGGAATCTTCCAACCACTTAAAAGAGATTTAGGTAAAACCCATAAAGTAATAAAAAAACTTATGCTTTATACCATTTACTAAGATC
The DNA here is from genome assembly GCA_031772625.1 of Pinus tabuliformis. Lineage (NCBI taxonomy): Eukaryota > Viridiplantae > Streptophyta > Pinopsida > Pinales > Pinaceae > Pinus > Pinus tabuliformis. The sequence goes on along the minus strand of CM062820.1, from coordinate 1,251,965,387 downwards.
AAAAAATGGTAACACCTTATGCTTGAGATATGGAAAAGACCCATAATGTTCATCTTGAAAGTTTTCTTTTCTATCAAGGCGTGGATTGATATGTTCAATAGATTCATAAACATGTAAAAGCCTCTTCTTAAAGAAGATATAAACCTCCCGGGGTAAGAACCTAAGTTATGCTACGCACTCTAACACCGTCTTTCCTCTCTATAATTCCCTAGAAACACTTGGTTGTAACCAAAAAGAAATCACTAATTCCATAGTGTTTAGATATAGTTTTAATGCAAGGGATCTTTTATTATGAGTTATCCAAAATATTCATATGCTAATGTTCTCATTTGGTTGCAAAGCCTTGTTTTGTCCTTAACTTATTCCAAACTCGTATTGTATGAGATTTCAGGAGTTACATTCAAAACAATATTTCAGGGTGATAGAACATCTTGTGGTATCATTATCAGATTTTCCAAATCAACCTTCCAACTTTCTATTTTAGCCATTTTCCCCATGCATCAAATTCACATGTAGATTGAGAAGCAGGCAAGGGACTTGGAGGACAGTCAAATGGGCACTTTTGTATTTTGTTTCAGCAAGTTTTTTGAGTTTCTATCTTAGAAACTTGGTCTTTCTTAGTTGCAGATGATAGTATATTTGGATACCCAGTGGAGAGATAGGGTTATGGTCAACATTTCTGACCAATTGGACAACCTGCTATTTTGGAGAATGTCTATTTTTAGAAACTGCTATTTTTATAAAGTGATTTGATTGACAGGATGAGGATGATTACATATTCAGGCACCCCTTTGCAGCAGCAAAAGGTGTCTGGTTGCTGAAATTTTGAAGTCGTCAGAATGGTCTGAAAATTTATCTTAATACTCACTTTTATCTTATGTGCTCTATATGGAGGAGCTATCTTTGGTATGTTGAATCCCTTATGTCTATTCTTAGCTGAGATATTTTTGTACTCTAAGAGTCTAATGCCTATTCTATAAAGGCTAAAGAGGTTGGGTGAATCAAGGTTTGATCTTATTTTTTCAAGGAGTGATTTTTCTTGAATCCCTTGCTTTTATTCCTTTACAATTTGACTGATTGTGAGTGCATAATCTATCAATGAGAGCTTGAGATTACATTGTGTGCACATCATTGCATCCTTGAACACTATTGTGAGAAGGCACTCCAGAAGTTGTTGGATGCTCCCTGCAGTTCTTGTAGGTGAAGCTAGTTTCCCCCAAACTTTGTACTTACAACTTTGGAAATAAACATACCATTTATTTGGCTGCTACATCTCACTGATTCATTGTGTCTCTTGATTTTCTTTGATCTCTTGAATAGATGGCCAACAGGAAGTACTCACCCTTGGCCAATTTTGTACATGCCATAGGCCATAGGCTATAGGGCAGTGTTGTCATTATTCATTTTTTATTTTTTTTCCGTATAGGAATCTTCCTTTCTTTGACAAGTTTTCATGTTCTTAAAATGGATTTACATGCTTGCCAAGGTAAAAACCATCCTTAGGTGTCACCGTGCAGTTTTCTTTGTAGTCCAGTGTGTTTAATTGCAGTTTACAACTCCAATATTTTGAATTACAGTGAACATTTATTGTAGTTTGCCAGCATTGTTCTTTGGAGTTCGCACTTTGCATACAATGCATAGAGATTCCCCTATGTGATTAGTGAGCACTAAAATAACGTGGTAGTATACACTCTCCCTTACTTCTGCTTGTATCTATAATGACAAATTACAAGTGAATAAGATGACAATGTACACTCTTCAATTACCTTGGAACCACTCTAGTTTCAACCCTTAACACGAGAGATGATAACAACAGAAATTTTGTTTTGTACTTGAAAATCCCTTAATGGCACTTTATTTAACAGGAAGGATGTTATAATAAATACTTGGACTGACAAAGTGGCAACAATCACAAGTTTATCATTACATATAAAGCACACTAAATAAGGTGGTAATAGATTTAGACCACCTCTGCCACTTACGGGAGTTCCAAAGAGTCCTATAGTATGAGTTGGGTATCACCATGCCCCTCTTTGTCTTTGGTCTCTTTGGTCAGGAGAGAGTGGGCCAATCACCTAGACACCAAGCAGACCAAGCTATCAGGACAAGGAGACAAAATTAACCATGTGACTATCAGGAAAAGCAAGCAAAGTTAACCATGTGACCACTGAAATTATTAGCCATATTTTTCCCAATAATAAATAAGATATATCATAATTAGTAATAATGATAAATTGATAATTTATTTTTAAGGTTACAACCAAGCCAAATATTGAATTGGTGTATGAGAACCCCTTGTTTGTGGGGCAAGGGACCTGCCTCTGTGCAGCAATTTGAGTGCTAAAGATTATAGAGGTGTACATACTCTACCCCCTTTGACTTTGAACCTGTGATTTTCTACGAGGAAACACATACTCTTAGCATATGCAAGAGATGGTTGGTCCTCCCTCTGACTTTGAACCTGTGATTTTTTATGAGAAAACACATACTCTTAGCATATGCAACAGATGGTTGGTCCTAAAAGTATAATGATGATAAATGACCACTCTATGCTTCTATGTTACCTCTAGGTGCTTGAGATGGATGGTGGTTGTGCTGGAGTTATTTAATATTGGTTGTTGTTTTTTATGATTATCCCTTTGGCCTTAATCTTTGAACTTTGTGATCTCTATAATGTATACGACAATGGACCAGTTATGTTTAATGGGGATCACATACCCCAATTTTACCTCATTGTAAGCTCCTGCTATATACATATTTTAAAAATATGTTTCGTACATTTTTGTTTCATCAATAGTAGGTATATAAGCATATATCGCAGAAAATAAATTGGGAATCAAATGTGACCAGCATATACTAAAAGAAATTTGAAAGGCCCTACAAAATACAAAAGCCCTAAATTTTGAATTTTAATTTTTTAAATAAAATAATTTTTTGTTTGAAATGCTTCCATCAAGACAATGGGAATTGCAGATGGCCAACTTGTGAAGGGATGTCTATACCCGACCTCTCCAGATGAAATGGCTCGTTGCAGATGAAAATTACCCTATAAGGAGAAAACAAACTAACTTTGGTGGGAAATAACAACACCCTCCTTTAACCACCCAAAAACTAGATCTCATTGAGATTTTTTATTTTAGAATTGAAAAACATGATAGATGCATCTCATCATCCCATGAAATGTTTTATGTATATGATAAACCGATGAATATATTTAATTGGTGACAATAAAATACAAGATTGATACTTAAACATGTATGGATCTTCAATCCAATGTATTTGATGTGTATAAAAGAATATGAAGCCCTCCAACCTTGCTACTAGTGCAAGGTAGATAATATGTCCGTACAAGGAAAAATTTTGGTCTTTGCTTGCTTCATCCATCATCACCAGTAATCCTGACAAGAACATTGTCCGTCCTTAATATGGTGATAACGATTGGGATCTCTCAAAATAATTTCTCGTGCAACCATCTTTGAGATAAACTTGCTTGCAGAGTGGCAGTCACCACACACTCGAAGGTTCTTGATGATTCGGATAGTTGTTCCAGGTGGCGTGTTTATTAGCCCAAATACGATTGCAAGCTTTTCATTATGGTGAAGAAGAATGTGTTCCTTCTCTTCCTCCTTCACGTCATTCAACACAAGCTTCTTCTCAGGAACATACCCTGCCACCTTCATTTCTTGATACAATCTCTTCAACACTGCATATGTTTTGTGTGATTGTGGGTGTGATTTATCACCTACAAGGAAGGCATGCACCTGCTTCTTCATCTCAATCCAGCTACATGCCGGGGTCTTTTTAATGCCTTTGTATTTCATCAATTTCTCAACCTTTGCAATATCACCCCACCTACCAACTGAGGTGTAGATGTTTGAGAGAAGTACAAAGGGGTCAGGATTTGTAGGGGCCAAATTAAAAATATGCTTTTCCACGCATTCTCCTATCTCTACATTGTTATGCATTCTACAAGCAATAAGCAAACAACTCGAGACAACCGCATCAGGTTTTATAGGCATGTTGTCGATGAAGTTTTGTGCTTCCTCTAGACGCCCAGCACAGCCTAGAAGGTCAACCATGCAGCCATAATGGCCCATTGTAGGTGTGATGTGATAGTATTCCTTCATGCAATTGAAGTTCTTATAGCCCTCATCCACTAGACCTGCATGGCTGCATGCAGACAAAACACGAACAAATGTTATATGGTCTGGCTTTACACCCTAATGTTTCATTTTTCAAAGAGTTCAAGGGCTTCTTTGCCACACCCATGGATGGCATATCCTACAATCATGGTTGTCCATGAGGCAACATCTCGATGATTCATTTTGTTAAACAGCTCACATGCCTTCTTTATATTCCCACATTTTGCATACATATCTATAACAACATTCATGACAGTGGTGTAAGATTGGAATCCACATCTAATTATGTTTTCATGGATCTCCATACCCTGTTCCAGTGCAGCAAAATTGGCACACACTGGCAGTATACTCGTAAAAGTTTTCAAGTCTGGCCTAACTCCTGCCAATTGCATTCTTTGAAAAAGCTTCAGGGCTTCCTCACCATGTCCATTCTGCACATATCCTGCAATCATTGCAGCCCATGAAACCACATTTTGTTGCGGTATTTCATCAAAGACTTTCACAGCCTCATCAACAAGCCCGTTCTGTGCAAATCCAGCAATCATCCCATTCCAGGAGGTCATGTTTTGCTGAGGCATTTCCTTGAAAAGATTGAGGGCCTCATCAATGAACCCATTCTGCGCAAATCCTGCAACCATCCCATTCCATGAGACAACATTTGGTTGGGGTATCTCCTTAAATAATTTCAGGGCATCATCAACGAGGCCATTCTGTGAAAGTCCTGCAATCATCCCATTCCATGACTCTATGTTCCGTTGAGGCATTTCCTTGAAGAGTTTCAAAAATGACTTAAAATGTCATTTATATATACTGTGTGATGGCAGGCCAGATTTTAAACAACTGGAACAATGGAGTCTTCAAGGATTGCACCATAGAGAACTTTTAAGATAAGAAAGGGCTAGAACAATATGTGTGAAAACATGATAAAGGGGAACCTAAACCATCGGTTTTACCGAAAAGCATCTTTTTGCAATAGAGAACTTTGTCGTCTGAAAAAAATACCTACGAGATTGTTGCCTGCCTTCTACCGCTTGACTCACTGCCCTCATCAACCTTGTGAACTGGAGACCTGCCTTCTTCAAACTTGCTGCTTGCCCAAGTTATTCTCTTGTTGCCCGTGCCCTGGAGATGATGAACTTGCCACGAAGGTAGTAAATAACGGTTGATCAAAAGGCTTTCAAAATAATTTATCGTGCAACCATCTTTGAGATAAACTTGCTTGCAGAGTTGCAGTCACCACACACTCGAAGATTCTTGATGATTCGGATAGTTGTTCCAGGTGGCGCCCAAATATGATTGCAAGCTTTTGACTATGGTGAAGAAGAATATGTTCCTTCTCTTCCTCCTTCATGTCATTCAACACAAACTTCGTCTCAGGAACATACCCTGCCACCTTCATTTCTTGATACAATCTCTTCAACTCTGCATATATTTTGTGTGATTGTGGGTGTGATTTATCACCTACAAGGAAGGCATGCACCTGCTTCTTGATCTCAATCCAGCTACATGTCGGGGTCTTTTTAATGCCTCTGTCTTTCATCAATTTCCCAACCTTTTCAATATCACCCCACCTACCAGTTGCGGTGTATATGTTTGAGAGAAGTACAAAGGGGGTAGGATTTGTAGGGGCCAAATTAAAAATATGCTTTTCCACGCATTCTCCTATCTCTACGGTTGATCAAAAGGAAGGGTTGTTGGTAACAGTAAAAGTAAGTAGGCAGCTGAGTAAAGGTAAATAGTCAGCACTAACCTAGCTAACAACTAACATAGCCAACCAATCGTAGCCATTTTTCATTGAGAACCTCAAACCTTCTACAGGTTTTCAAATCCTTGGCTAGTTATGTTAGTTTTTGGTTCCTCCAAAAGTGTTTTCACACTTACTAGGAGAGTTATTTATGGGATGTGAAAGGCATTTTGTTCAATAGCAACTACCTAAAAATTGAAATATCTGGAAACACTGAAAAATAACCACAAATGAGCTATGAGCAACAGATGTATTTCTAACTTTTAGGCTTTAGCAGAGATAGTAGGAATCATTACGATATACCTAGTTCATAAGACATTTATTTCCAGCATCGTCAAAGCGTGAAAGGAATTGAAAACAAGTCGTTCAAATGGAAGAAAATATCTTTAAAATGTTACCAGATCCCATCTTTAACCAAGGAACTATAGTTGCGCAGGAACAACTCCATTGTTCTGGCATTCCCTTTGATCAAAACTTACTTTCGCTTTTCATCCTTGTTGAAGAAATAAGAAGGGCGATTGTTTCCTACAAAAGAAAGAGAGAAGGAGGCTCTTCAATCTCAACAATGTGAACGGATTTTTCCACCAATGTCTCCTGTGGATGAAGCATTTGCATACTAAAGCAAGGTGGCTCAAACCCTTGTTTAGTGCAAATGGATCATAACCTTTCGCTTTCAGAGGCATAGCCTGGTCTTTGGAATCAATTAGGTTATGGGATTAATGAGTGAGTCAGTTGAGGGGTAACGAGTTAGTTATAAGATTAACTAAGGAAATTGTTTCAATCGTCTAACACTTAATCTGATGGTGTATAGCCAGGACAGCGAGGATCAGAGGAGAGTTTATTTCAAAGGGAAATGCCTTACGGCGTAAATATTATGTGAATATAAAATATAAAAGTTATTTTTAATTAGTTCACAGGCGTAAAGATATGAACTTTAGATGGAAGGGGTTTGTTGATGTTTTTTAATTGAGGACTTAGATTGATTTTAAGGGAATATGCTCAGTCTTAATTCTTATCAATGACTGTAGTGTATTACAGAGTTTATTAGGTTGCATTGACTTCTAATAAATTTAAAAAATTATATTCGTGTCACCTGCCCACCAATTTCCTAGGGATTTGAGATTACTCCAATTCTAATCAGTTCCTCATTATTATTTATAACATTCATTTAATATAAGAAAATTCTATTTAGAAAAATGGTCCATTACTTTTAATAAATTTAAAAACTTCGATTCGTGCCACATGGCTCCCTATGCACCAATTTCACAGGGATTTGAGATTATTCCAATTCTAATAAGTTCCTCATTATTATTTATAACATTCATTATGACGTAAAGCGTTCCCCTTTGAAAACAACTCCCCCAACTTCCATCGTGTACCAGTCTGCACCCTTGGACTACATGTTAGACGATTAAAAAATTGTTTGTCGTCGGATATCTCCACATTTGTATGGTTTGGCAAATATTTGTTTACCATTAAAACTGCGGTAATGATCATGCTCGAGGTGGGAATGATTCCCTTGGTGGTTAGGGTAACCACCTACGCTGTTAAGGTTTCTCCATTTTTTGCATATTCATGGTAAGACCAAGCCTAGTCTCGTATTCAAATTGTTCACGGTCTAAATCCTTTTTTCTCCTACGTTTTCTGGTAAGATGTGAGGGACATTGTAACAAAAACCATTTGGCTTGATTGGGTATGGATGATTCCCTCTCCAAATAATTTGACCACCTTTTTCTCCAACGGGTGAGGGTACATAACCGACTGTGCTTGCTTGGTGTTTTTTCATGAATGCATTTAGCTCCTGGATGTGAGGAAACAGTTGTTGTCGTGCCATTTATAGGTAAGGGTTCCTTCCTGTGTTTTCTTTTTCTTACCTTCAATTTTCTTTAATCTCGGGAAGGCCTTTGAGAGCTTTTTCTATGGCTCCTGCACAAGAAGCACATTCCATGTCTCTAACCTAGAATGTCGCCTTCCTCACATCCAAAGAATCTATCCCTACTCGTGAAGCCCAAGAAGCACATCTTGGCACACACATGGATGAGGACGATAAAAAAAAAAGAGTTTTCATGTCATCCTTGCATTTTGCCTTCGATTTCTGCCACAGTTGCATCTTTAATCTCGGGAAGGCCTTTTAGAGCTTTTTTTATGGCTCTTGCACAAGAAACACATTCCATACCTCTCACCTCGAATGTCACCTTCCTCACATCCAGAGCATCTATGTCTGCTCGTGAAGCCCATTAAGCATAGCTTGGCACACACATGCAATCTTGTTTGTGCAAAAAGCAACATGTTCTTTGATTTCAACATGATAAATCCATGCAATGAGAGCTTCCTCTAGAAAGTTTTTTTACTTTATCATGTTCAACATTTTCCTGGGAGTTACATTAGGTGGCACCTTCTTTAAGTCCCTCAAGGCGATTGAAAAGCAGCCTAACTCAATCGTTATGCCACTTGGCAATTCTCTTCCTCCCAATGCTACCTTCTTCATTAGTTTTGTTGAGCTCAAGTAAGCTGGGTTTCCCTTCCCTTCCAATTCAATGAAACTGTTTTCTAGTTTTCAGTCTCTGAAATAATTCATTGTTGGTTTGCTATGGATGAGATGGGTTTTGTTCTTCAGGTCTTTAGGTCTAATTTCCTTCATATGTTAATTGTCCTTTTAAACATGTTTTTTTTGGTGTGGATGCTCTTAATAGGCCTAATGCCTTTATTGAAATTGATTTCAAAGTTTTTTTCCTCCTCAATATGCTCATCACACTTAATTTTTTTCTCATCTCCCGAGGGATGACACTAATCATGGATACAACATGGATAGGAAGAGTAAGTATCTCACCTCCTGGATTATCGACCCATGATTGTTCAACATCCTTCACCCGACAATTTAGATGATCTCCATAACGCATGTCTCCAGCATTGCCTTGATATGCACAAACACACACTTCAGTTGTTTTTCCCATTTGAATTAAAGAATCCTTCACCCTGCATGCATGGAGCTTACTAATTTGTCTATATTGTAAGCCACCACTTGTGAAATTAGGTGCATCCTGGCATTAAGAGATATATGGATGAATATGAGGATCAATTAATATACGCATTTACTTCTACTATTAGCTCAAAGGAAAAGTTTATCACTTCACAGTTTGTCTATGTTCCGATTTCTTTCTCAGCTTGCTTTTCATCAGAAGTTTTTTGCAAAACATTCCAAGCAACAAAGTATATACTAGAAAGTAGGTACTAAATTTCCATCTGAGTGTTAAAATATTTTCTGTTAGAGTCCAATTGTAAGAAAATTGTTGACTTGTTAAACATTCTAAATCTCTAGATTGATGAGAAATTTGGTATGGACCTGGAATATGCATAATTGGCAAAAGCAACGAGGAAATTGTGGATCATTTAATTGCATATTGTTGTGGATCATTTATTTGTGCACCATTCATATGTTAGGAAAGTTTGGAGTGAACCAATAAAGAGATCAAATGGGAAAAATGACTGGTGAGGAGAAATGTTGTTAATCTGCTCTGAAAATTGGTACCAGAGATAAATTAGTAGTTGTGTTCATGGGAGCCTCCCATGCTTTGTTTTGTGAGGGATTTGGCTTGCTAGAATATCCCAAGACAAAGATAGTCCAGCTAAACAGGTATGCCATCAAATTGGATATGCTATACAGAAAACTTGAAAACGTTTTGTCACCAAGAATTTTGAAAGCTCCATAGATCAACGAAAATAAGGCTTCGGTTTTTTTAGATGGAGCCTGTCATGGAACTCCAGGTAGATGTGGAGCTGGTGACATGTTACATTTAAGGGGAACTCATTATATTATTTTCAAGAATGCAGCAAGTCAGGGGACAAATAACAACGCTGAGATCTAGGCTTTATGGTAACTTCTAAAATGGGCAGTTGAAAAAGGTATTGACTGTATCAAAGTTATGGGGATTCTAAACTATTATGTATTGGGAGAATGGAAGAAGCTATATAAAAAATCTGATGCTAATTTCATTATGTTTTTCAGAGCCAGGGTTGGAATTTCAAAATAGACCCACTGGTCAAATTTGACGGTTTTCACATTTCTCTAACCCGTCTTCACAATTTCAAGGAAAGATCTTGACATTTTTACAAAATTTTAAACCGTATTTGATGGGAAAATCACCCCATGATTAAAAATTTGCCTGTCAAATTCCATCCTTGTTAAGAGCTAAGAAGGAAGTTTTCAAAGAGATTTCTTACACTCGTATTGCTAAAAAAGAATGAAAATTTAAAGTGCGATTATCTGCGGAAGCACTATCAGTGTAGGAAGGAACTAGTTGAAACAAGAATTCAAGGATGAAGTTATCCTTACAAAATCTATTCAAATTTTATATTGAATTCCAAAAAACAGACTAGTAAATTGTCTCAAACTGAATGATTTTGAATGTTCTATGAAAAGCCCTTAGTTCAAGTGATCCGAATTAGATCCATCAAGAACTATCAAAGAACTATGACTGTATCAGGTCGGGACAAATCTCTAAAAATTCCAAAACAGCGATCAAAAACACCCTGAACCAGGGCGATGGCAGCTAGTGTGGAACGACGAGGACCTCGGTCAAAGCGCGCTGACTAAGGCCCATGGAGACCGCACGGGAGGTCAAAGTAGCCCTGGGAGGCCCGGATCGGGAAAATAAGGAGGTTTTTGAGGTTCGCCTAGATCGCGCATCGCTGGGTGAACGGGCCGAAATGGAGGAGCCTCGAGCACTCGGTCGCGTGGGGAACCAGAGAACCGCGGGCGAAAAGGAAAACAAAACTAAAAGGACAAAGGTGGGACCTGCGCTCTGGAAATTGACAGTATTGATCGGGGCACCCTCAAATGGTAAGCAGTTTTGGATGGAAGTGGAGCGACCCCACTCAACGATCAACGCGTGGCAAGCGGAGGTGAGAGAAAACTGTCGTTGATCGCGTGCTATCGGTCGAGAAAGTCAACAGCGCGGAACGTGCGTATGACATTGGATTTGGGGGACCCAGATCGGACGGCTGAGATCACGCCCGATGGAGGAAGTGGAATCGACGAAGGAATACGTCGCGTTTTAGAAGGATTTGGAATCACCTGCTTCAGGAGAACTCACATTGAGTCCCTGTATTGTAATTCTCTGCTTAAAGGCACAATAAAACAAGGCCACCACTGAAAGCTGGACCGGAGACGTAGCCCTGGAGAATAGGGTGAACTCCTTATTAAAATTCTTGTGTCTTTATGTTTGCTTACTGTATTTCTCTGCTGTCTTTCCATTTAAATGTCTGTGTGTTGGCAATCTGATCGATCCGTTGCTTAAATAACACAGAACACACACCAGCACATGAGTCTGTAATACCTTTGTTTAATAAATCTTCAACTGATGTCACTCATAGGGTGAATATCAAATCATCAAGAAAAGATCATAATGTAATTTTGTGGTGTTATTTGGTGAAGCCAGAGCAAAAATTGCCCAAAGATGACTATAATATTTTGTTGTAGATTACCCTTGAAGCCTTTTTGGGTTGACGGCAGTTGAAACCTATGTCCTCTCCAAGTTTCGAAAAGACATGTAAGCATGTATTCTGATTTCTTCTATGAAATATCAAATCTGAATGTTTGTTTTTTCGAAGATAATAATAATAATAATAATAATAATAATAAATAAATAAAAATAAAATAAAATTATAAATAAATACCAAAAAGACATGTAAGACATGTTCAAATTAAACATCGTGAGTTCTTTTTGAAACAACAAAGTTGTAGTTATTTCCTCGCAATGATCAATTTGTCATTTGAAGAAATGACCCTTCACATTATTTCTTCTAAATTGACAAGTATATTTTTTAGAGAATAAACTTGCAACTAATTGTAAACTAATGTTTGGGAACTATTTAAGTTTGGCAAAATTGAATACCGTGGAACATTATAGTGAATGGAGATTTTCAAGTGTTGCAAAATTTGCATGGTCTTCACACACATACTAATCATCCTTTTGATTGAGTATGATTGTAAATTTGTTTACAAATATTTTCTTCTAGTAAAGTCTCAACTATAAGATCAGTTTGGAAAATATATAGTTCTACTAAAGATGGACATCTACAAAGAACATGTTAGAAGTGTGTGGAGTGATACTTAATATTTGTAGACCAACATACTCGTTGGCAACTTCATTGAGCTATTGCATTTCTATTGGTTACCCAAAAAGATGGAAGCATTGAAATGCTCACCTTAGTGTTAGCAATCAATATCGGTATGGTAGTGATAAGGAATTATTTGGTTGTTTATTGCTTGATAAAATTTGGCTAACTAGGTTTCAATGCAAGGGGCTTCTCACAAAGTCATGGAAAACCAAAAATGTGTATAATATTGCCAATCATAATTCTATCTTAGTTTTAGTTAAAATAAAAAAGTCCTTTGCTTCTACAAATCAGGGTTCAAATGCAATACTCTCCATCCTAGATTGGTAAAATAAATAAATAAAATTTGAGTTTCACCATCTTTTATTTAGGTTTTTCTTCTTAATGGACTAAGTGCAATCATGTCTTCATTGAAGGTTGTTTAAAAAAATCCCATATATTAAACACATTTTTCCATGGTAATAAGAGTTTTATAGTTTTTGATAAGGAACTGACATTTGTGTCATGAAAAAAGTCATGATTGTTGCCTGATGCAAAAGATGTGAAGGGATAAAATATGGAGGCTTTAGATCCATTCAATCATTTCATGGAAGTGATGTGGTTGTCTTTCTTTTCAAATCAACCTTATCTCATAAAAAGGAGAGAACCATTGCAAATATTTCACATGAGGTACATTGTTTTGATTAGGCCTCACTCATTGCAGAATAGAAAAGTTGTTATTGATCTTGCAACTTAGAAATAACACTTGAAAGGCCTACCCTTCTTAGTGATCAAGATTCAACATCCAATGATGTAGAGATTGGTGTAGATGATATGAATCTCCTTTAATAATCAACAATGTAGTGGAAAAGGAAGAAAATAATTCTTTTTTATGGCTTTTTATTCAACATGAACTCCCATAGAGCTTGAATACAATCCAAATTTGTACAGTAAACATACCTTCGTACCATTATTGTGTTTCTTTACACCACATTACTATTGCTTGCTAACTTAGAAAATGACTACTTTAGATAACAAGAGCCACGTTGTGGCAATGTCACTACGTTTGTTTTTTGGATATTGCACCACTTGATTTTTGTTTAAAAATAATAATAATAATTTTAAAATAGTATTTAGTAAACTTTTTAATTAATGATTATAATTAATATTTTAATTATAAATTTTAAATCAAAATAATATAACACAATATTGCGATTTTACAATATCTCAATATAAGTGGGAAATATAGAAATACTCGGAAATATTTGAAGTTCAAGTCTTTCTGAATTGCCCCACACAAATTCTTTATCTTTTTAAAAAATTGCCTGTAGAAAATTTCTACAAAATTTGTGGACGTGCAAAGGCAATGAAGAACCCATTCTAAAAATACCTTTGTAACCTTTATTAGAAATATTATAATATTAGTTAACATGAATGACAATATGGACAAAGTTTTCGACTTCGCTTACATGAAACCCAAAAACATTTAAATCTATTCTTTCGATAATTTCAAAATTTAATATATATATTTGAAATAACACAATATAACTCTAATGTTTAATAGATTTAAATATGTTTGTAAACAAATATTTAAATAATTTGGAAGCCAAACCTTTCAAACAAAACCTCTGCACGACAGAGAACTCGACATGCGGGGACCGACATTTTAACGCCGACAAACTAACAACCGAACACAATACTGAAGTAGAGATTGATTTGTGCCGAGATAAAAAAAAAATAATAATGGTAATTGTAAATTATTAAATCTCGATTGAAATGAATAATATAGTTTTAGTGCAGGTTCTATGTTCTATGTCGATTGACGATATCAAATGTTTTTCGTCTTCATTAAGTCAAAATCTACATCTAGAAACTGTAAATGCCAACGAAGGGGACATAACAGGATGACGGATGTATGGTATTAGGCTTTGTAGCCCTAGTGCTAGCGGCCATACATCAGCAAAAAAATTGGTACGAAGTCCTTTAACCCTAAAGTAAACTTTGTAAAAGCGCAATCATTATACGTCATTGCGTGAACATAATGACCTAACAAAGATGGACAAGAGGTATTGTACAACATCTCCTTTTTGTAGGGATGTTTTTTTGGAGAGATACTATGTGGCGAATTGAAAGTGTCATCCATTATAATCTACTACTTGTAATTTTTTATTGAAACTTAAAAAAACATCTTAGAAGATCAAGAGCCAATCTTTGTTACAAACATTATACTATCTATAAAATTCAGATAATGTAAATCATTTAGCTTTATCTTCCACTTTTGCATGCAATCTTCTTTATTAATTCTTATTTTCAATGACCATTTACATGTCATGATTGTTCCTCAATTTATGCCTTACGACGTTTCCTTTGCAACATCTGGTGCAAATGCTAGTATATATATTATTATATAACATAGAAAACCCCTCTAACCCTTGTTATATATTCAATATATTATTTTATGTTTTTCTTACTTTTTATGCCCCAATATGAACGCACGTGATTTCATATTGGTTCCTCAGTGAAGCCCCCGTGCACATGTACAACATGCACAAAACGCCATATGTACATATCATTGCATATACAACATGTACATAGTGTCATATGCACACAACACCACATATCCATCATGTGTATAGTACAATATGTACACAACACTATCTGTACCACCATGTACCTAACATTGCATAAACAACATGTACACACACTATGTAAACACCACTGCGTGTGCACAACATCACAGATGCAACTTGTACAACATATACAATATATGCACAACAATGTTACCACACATCCAAAACCACACTGTCTCTACCAAGCAACCTTTCTTCTAGTGTCTCTATGTCATCCATGCTTATCTTAGTGTGCCGCAAAGCACATTTTTTTCATTACGTTGGTGTATCCTTCAGTGATACCTTTCATAACATAAACATAGGCATACTACAAGCATACAATATCAATTCATATCCACAAGATACTGACCTCATAAATTTGCCATGACTACTCTTCCCACTTGATTCCTCATAAACCAAGAATCTATTCATGTCATTCACATGCATAAGCAATCATTCCTCCACAAGAATGATCCCTAGTGACCTTGTTAGACAACGACATACATACATACATGTATACATATAAACATTAACATAAAACAATCATGATCCTTAATGACCTTGTCAGATAACAACGTACATACATACATATATGCATATAAACATTAGCATAAAGAAATCATGATCACATCATAATTACTAGATATCATATGGTATAGGTTAAGATAACTCCCTTTATCTATTCATTTCATGCACAACATTGAGAATTGTTGGGTAGCGGAGGTCCCACGTAACAGTTTTGGGGCTTAAAGCCTATAAGTTAGGATGAAAATATTGTAAAACTCCAAAATATGCAGAGTGCGAAATGTAATAGGTCGAGTCAAAGGGTTGTCCACCCAAGAAATAATATAGAATAATAGGAAGTAAGTCGGCCTGCCCATGGTCCGCGGACCATGGGAATGTATAAATAGAGTGAGGCTCTAAGGGTAGAAGGCAGTTTTTGGGTTTGAATGAATCTTAGTGCTATGGGTTTGTGAAGATAGTATATTCTGCGTCTGTAAGTCTGAGTCAAGGGTGTTGGTGGGTAGATAGAGGCTCTACAACTGTGTGCGCAAAGGCCTGGTAGAGTCCGCAACTGTGTGCGTGTTGGCTTAGAGGGGCCTAACCCAGGTTCGGAAGAGTTATTTAGCCAAACAAATCCTGAAGCTACCGGCCCTTTCGGCAACAGCCCACGGAGCGCGAACTAAGGTCTCACCCGAGGTAGCAGAGGAGGGTGCTGGAACCAGGTTTCCGCACCCTTGGGATGTCTAGATGTGATCTGGAGGTTTCGTTCACCATTATGTAGCCTCGCGCTGCTCTACTTCCGCGTAGATCCGGACCAGGGCTATTCTTTGATACTAATTACTTAATGAATTATTATAGGTCAGATCTACTTATGACAATCTTTAAGCAAACATTTAATTAATATAACCAGTGCGCGCATTCAAAAGAGATAAAGATTTGCATTAACCCAGAACATAAGCATATGCAGATAGATTCAACAGAAATATTAACCATAAATCAATCAGATCCACAATAGTTCAGCTTTGACACAGTAATTTAGAATCAACTTATCTTTGTTCAACTTCTTCCGTCAATATAACCAGATCGACCCTGTGCACTCAACTGCAGGGGTCCGCGCACACAGCTGCGGACTCTACCAGGCCTCTACACACACAGCTGCAAAGCCTCTATCTACTACCCAACACCCTCCACTCGGACTTACAAATGCTCCAAAACTACTTAGCTAATGAACCCATTACAATTCAAATAATTTCTCCTAAAAAACTAGCTACTCTAACCATAGAGCCTCACTCTATTTATACATTACCATGTTCTGCGGACCATGGGTAGGCCGAATTACTCCCTATTATTCTATATTATTTATTGGGCGGACAACCCTTTGACTCGACCTTTTACATTTCACGTTCCGCATATTTCAGAGTTTTTACAATATTTTTATCCTAACTTATAGGCTCTCAGCCCCAAAACTGTTTCGCAGGACCTCCGCTACCCAACAGTGCGCGGACCCCTGCAGCTGAGTGTGCAGGGAAGATCTAGATGTATTGGTGAAAGAGTTGAATAAAGATAAGTTGGTTCTGAAATACTGTGTTGAATCTGAAATATTGTGGATCTGGTTAATTTATGATTGATATATCTATTTGATCTGTACGCTTATGCTTATGTTATGAGTTTATGCAAATCTATAACTTTTCTGGGTGCGCGCATTGGTTATCTCTATTAAATGTTTGCTTAAAGACCGTAAAAAGTAGATCTGATCTATAACAACTCATTAATAATAAGTATTAAGGAATTGCCTTGTTCCGGATCTACGCGAAAGTAGAGTGGCGCGAGGCCACAGAACGACGCACGAACCCTCTAGACCACATCAAGACATCCCAAGGGTGTGGAAACCTGGTTCCAGCACCCTCCCCTGCTACCTCAAGTGAGACCTCAGTCCGCGCTCCGTAGTCTATTGCCGAAAGGGTCGGTAGTTGTAGAATTTGTTTGGCTAAATAACTCTTCCGAACCTGGGTCAGGGCCCACTAAGCTAACAAATGGTTCCGTTGCTGGGCGAGATCTGCCTAAGGGATGTCTGATCTCAGAATGTTGGAACCCTACGGAAGAAAGAGTTTGAGGATTGATTGGATCAGGAGTGGTACGAGTTCATAGTACACTGACCAGAGGTTAAAAATGATGAGTGCGATCCAGTTACTGGTATTCAAAGGAGCAGGAAGCGAAGATCCAGAACAATTTTGGTTCGTGGTAACGGCGGTATGGGAAGCACACGGAGTTACGAACGATAACATAAAAAAGCTACCTTAGTTAGCGCGTTGCAGGACTGAGCGCTGACATGGTATATAAAGTACTCAAGCGATCACCCGAATGCAGGGACAGCGGAGATCCGGGCCGAATTGAAAAAAGAATTTAGTTGGCCGAAATCAGAAACGCAGTCGATCATAGGGTTCAAAGAGATCGCGATGATGCCTGGTGAAACTCCGTGGGATCTAGATCAGAGATTGAAAAGTACAATCCGCGAAGCAAACATGACATTGTCGAATGCACAACACTGCGCGTGGTTTGTGGCGTCATTGACACCACATCTGAGGACGACTCCGTCATAGCAAAAGATCTCAACCCAGGCTGAAGCATTAGAGACAGTGATGAGGTTGCACGAAACTCCGATACAGGATCCAGGGTTGGGAGTTCAACAAATCCACGCGCAAATACAAAACTTGTGTTTAGAAATGCAGAAGTTAAAACAAGAACAGGCACCCTACCTAGAAGCGGGAAGAAGTGTGGTGAATAAAGTGTAGAAGCCAGGGTCATGATAAAGATCACTATCCGGTATTTGTGAACTATGTAGCAACGGGGGGGACCAACATCGTTGTGACCAGAGGCACAAGCAGGGCCAAGCATGAAACCCTCGCTCTGGTGCACAATCTGTTAGGTGGGAGGAAAGCACAACACGGACAACTGTCATCTACTGCCAAAATTTAACCAGACCCCCAGCAGCTATTTTGCAACTTTTGCAGATCGGTGGGCCATGAGGAGCGAGACTGTTGTAGTTATCAATTATTGATGGACCAGTCACCTGCCTACAGAATGCAGACTGAAGCGCGAGGTTAGGATCTAGTCGCGGCGATAGTGCGCGGTGGGTTCCAGGGATGTGGACGAGGACGGGGAGGAATGGGGCTAGGAAGGGGTTGCGGGCAGCTAATCTGTTACAACTGTGGAGGACCAGGACACTACGCACGGGACTGTACCAACCCAACCAGAATATCGTGCCCTTACTGCGAGCAATTCGATCATGAACTGATAGATTGCCCCACACTGATAGTGCAGATTCGTGAGAAAAGGGTAGCACAACCTACGACGACACAGAACGTCCAGATGATGAGGTCTGAACTGCGTGAGGAAGACCCCAATGTAAACATGGTGCTCAGAAGTGGCACGGTCACAGGAGAGGATAAGGGGAAACTAACCAAGGAAGACACAGGGGTTCACAAGGAGACATGTCTGGAAGCTAGGGAGAGCTTCGCGGAGGTCTCTACCCTAGGTAGTAGGGATCAACCCGAGCCGGAAAGGGATCCCTCGATGCTAACTACCTTTTTAGAGACATGCATGAAATTGCTTCACGACAATAGGGCAGTTAAGGGCTTGCAAGAATTGATAAATAGGTGCGCAGGGTCGAGTGAACCTCGCGTGGTCCGAAAATTGGGAAAACATGTGTCGCGGACTGGGCGGGAAATGCGATTAACGGCAGATTGGCGACTATGAGATGGATTAGATCATTCTGGACTTGGGCTCAGATGCAAATGTACTACCTAAACAGACTTGGGAGCGCATGGGCAAGCCCACACTACAATGGTCTCCTATTCAATTGCAGATGGTGAACCAACAGAAGATCCTGCCCATGGGAAGACTGCAAGGAATTACGGTAGATATAGAAGGCGCGAGCACCCGGACGAACTTTGAAGTAATAGAAATTGTGGATGAAAGTAGCCCTTACCCTGCGTTGTTAGGGATAGACTGGGCCACCGATATGAATGGGGTTATTAATTTAAAGAAGCAGAAAATGATATTTGAGAAGAAGTCGCTCCGCGTAGTCATTCGCTAGATCCGGCTGAAGGAATGCGTTACACTGAACCCGTGCGCAACGAAGGGAGTGACGATGAATTAGATTGTATCTACAAAATTTCTACACGAAATCAAGAGTGGGTCAAGCCAACGGAGGAAGGGAGAATCTCGTGGGGCCATGCAGAGTCCTGCACTGAAGATTCAGATGAAGAAGACAAGCGATGGCATAACCGGTTGAACAGAGTAACCACGTTACACTGTAATATGATGACTAAATCATTGTATTGCGTTAGAGCTCAGGATCGCGAACTGCCGATGTATGATGGGCTGACAGCAGTAGATGAATTCTTGACCAAGTTTGAAAGCACAGTACCAGAGCACCAACGGTTTGATGCGTTGAGATGGGCATTGCGCGCGACACCTATGCGATGGTGGGGCACACATGAAGGAACCTTCAAAGATTGGCGCGGCTGCAAGCGCATGATGCAGATAAGATTTGGGAGGTCAGAACTACGAATAACTGAGAAATACGATGGACGTGATGATGATTCACGCATGCACCTTACCGATGGGTCCAAGCCTATGGAGAAGAGCCTCAACCAGAGTGGGTACACTTATTTTATCATACCCTGGATGTCATTCCAAGGAACTGGTATACTAAAATAGAGCTTCGACATGGCACAGGCGAGTGGGATATGTTGCGTGAAGGGTTTTGTCAACATTCCTCTTTGAAGATCAATGGATGGATACTGTGGACGATGCGTTGCAGGTTGTGAAGGCCATTATTTTCAAAATACCACTGGAACTAGAAGAAATCGTGCAGCCAGACTGGTCGCGACAGCTGAGCCAAGCCCTGGAATGTTACAATGTGCAGGTAGAAGATGATGAGGATGACCCTAGAAACATCAATATTCTGGAAACAGAGGGGAGTCACGAGGTGCGCAGACCAGCAATCGAGGATCCAAACATCACCGCCACTGAAAACGAAACAAGTAAACATTGGAATGGAGGAACAGTCGAAGTATGCAACGCTTGGGGACTATTGGGACGATGCCACAGTGGAAAAGGTCGTCAATTGCTTCGAGAATATCAAGATTTATTCCCAACAAAAATCACGGAGTTAAAAGGGATCCTCGGTGACCTGGGAATGATGAAGATAACCTTGAAGCCGGATGCAAAGCCAGTTAAGCAGCGGCCTTACCGGTTGAATCCAAAATACAAAGCGAAGGTGTGAAGAGTTGGACAAGATTCTTGCAGCAAGAATAATTGAACCAGTAGAGGAGTCCGACTGGGTAAGTCCTATGGTTGTGCAGGAGAAGAAACAGAAGGGTGAAATTCGCATCTACGTGGATCTCAGGAAGCTCAATGATGCATGTGTTAACGATCCATTTCTGACGCCATTTACAGACAAAGTACTGGAAAATGTGGGTGGACAGGAAGCCTACTCCTTCACGGACGATTTCTCGGGGTACCACCAGATCAAGATCGCGCCAGTGGACAAGAGTAAGACAACTTTCACCATCAAATGGGGCTATTTTCAGTATATGGTGATGCCCTTTGGACTAAAGAACACGCCGGCGACATTCTCCCGCGTTGTGGTAGCTGCATTCAAGGAATTTATACACAAGTTCTTAGAGGCATATCTTGATGATTGGACCATATTCGAGCTAGTTAAGAAACGTACCGCGAGCTCACAGTTAATGTTGGATACTTGCCGACGGCACCAGATTACGCTAAACCTAAAGAAGTGTACTTTCCTCATCCCCTTCGGGAACCTGCTTGGCCATGTGGTTTGTAAGCAAGGTCTGATGGTGGATCCGATGAAGATCGTTGTCATACTCAATCTACAAGCGCCGTGAAGTGTCAAACAACTACACACCACACTGGGACACACTGGTTACTATCGGAAGTTCATAAAAAACTACGCACAGATCACGACACCAATGGAACAGTTGTTGAAGAAGGATGCTACTTATTACTAGAATGAGGAATGCAACAAAAGTCTGGAAATGCTTAAGGAAAAGATGGCATCAACCCCTATAAAGGTCTTTCTGAAATGGGACATCGAATTTCACGTGCATGTCGACGCGTCGTGTATCATGTTGGGTGCAGTACTCACTCAAGAAGGAGTGGAGGGAATTGATCACCCGATTGCGTTCGCAAGTCAAAGATTATCAAAATCTAAGAAGAATTACTCCACTACTGAGTGAGAGGGATTACCAATGGTATACGCGCTCCAAAAATACCGCCACTATCTGCTCGGAGGACACTTTAAGCTATATACTGACCACTCTACACTAAAAGACCTAGTGAATAAGCCTGTGTTGGGGGGGCACATTTGTAGGTGGTTACTATTATTTCAAGAATATGACTTTGAAGTTCTCGTAAAGCCGGGACATCTAAATGCGGGCCCAGATCACCTGTCCTGAATTAAGAATGACGAAGAGCCCACAAACTTAGAGGAAAGACTACTAGATGCACAGTTGTATGCGGTGTGCATCGTGGATGGCCATTTTGAGGATATAATCCACTTCTTAACCACATGAACCGCGCCACAGGGATATTCCATTCAACAAAAGAAAGAATTGGTGATATGTGCAACAGATTTTACTGTTATTGTAGGGCACCTCTACAAAATGGGCAACGACGAAATATTACGCAGATATGTACCTGAATTCGATCAAGGACATAATCCTGGCCAAAGCACATGGGGGGGGAGGGTTGTTGGAGGACATTATGCAGGTTGCGCCACAGCATAGAAGATTCTTTGCGTAGGACTACGGTGGCCAACTCTACATCAAGACTTGAAAGCATACTGTCGGGCCTGCGACGTATGTCAACGAACTGGGAAACCATCGCGGAGCGATGAAATGCCGCTCAAGCCATAGATGACGCTGCAACCGTTCGAGAAGTGGGCAATTGACTTTGTGGGACCTATTTCACCTCAAGGGAAGACGAGCACGCACTATATGATCACCACGACAGAATACTTGACCTGGTGGGTAGAAGCACAGCCGGTTAAGGACTACACGACTGCTACAACTGTAAAATTTTTGTTTGAGAATGTGTTGACACGGTTTGGATGTCCCAAAATTCTAATGAGCCACCAGGGAACAAATTTTCTGAATGAAACGATCAGCACGCTCATTGAGGAATTCCAGATATATCATCAACAGAGTACGCCATACCATCCGCAAGCGAATGGGACTGTCGAAGCGTTCAACAAAATTTTGGAGACTGTGTTGACCAAGGTCTGTAATGCACAATGAAACGATTGGGACTTGCGCATCCCTGTTGTGCTATGGGCATACCACGTGCAAGAAGTTGACGAGCCAGACACCTTTCTGGTTAGTCTATGGCAAGGAAGTTGTCATGCCCATGGAATACATTGTACCTAGTTTGCGAATCGCAACAATAACAGGCATGGCAGACCGCAGGGCTTTGGAGGAACAGCTCGCACAATTGGAGGAACTTGAGGAGGAACAATTTTTGGCTAGATACCATCAGCAAGTACAGAAACAACAAGAGAAAGCGTGGCACGATCACCATATCAAGGTGCGCACTTTCGTGGAGAATGATCTAATATTACTATATGACAGCAAGTTCGAGAAATTTCCTAGCAAGCTCTGAATGCATTGGTTGGGTCCCTATGTAGTCAAAGAAGTTACAGATGGAGGCGCGGTCCAACTTTCCAAGCTCAAGGGAAACCCCTTCCCAGGAAGAGTAAATGGTAGTCGCCTGAAGCTCTACACGGGTGGGCCAACCGCCTGACTAATCGACCAAAGGACAGTCTCACTGCTCCAGCCAGTTGAAAGAGAGCACAAGATGATAAAGCAATTTGGGGGGGAGCTGCATGACCACCGGGGTGCACGTAGATTTGGTCTATCACAAGGGTTGCGGTTGCACGGAAAGGGTTGCGTTACTGCGCTGACAAGCAGAGAGGTGACCGTTGCTATCACTATTCATGACAAGATGTTTGAGTTATGGCAAAAGGGAGTGGGCGGCGGGAAATTAAGAGACAGGGTACGAGCCAGATCTGGAACGATCTGCGCAGGCTTAACATGAGGGCACTAGAAAAGGTGGGAGCCAACGAATTTGAATTTCGAAACACTTATAAATCACAGGGGGCATCCACTGAACGAGCTGCGCTTAAGTTGTTGTGCCTTCCCACCGCTATGGAACTCTTCATTATCTATGCTCAAGGAGTAAGCCCGAGGGTTGTGATATGGCCAATGGAGATGCAGGGCTTTCTGAAGAATACGGTGTTGACAGCTGCAGGCACACGCAGAGTTTAGCATCGACGGTAGGGGATGTGTTGGAAATTTGTAGACACGAAGCAGAACTGGTCCGGATGCTGCGGCCTCACCCATGGGCTGGTCAGCGAACCATAAAAGATAAGGGAAAGGCTATAAATACAGAGAGAAATGGTGAAATTGCAGTTAACAAGTCGTCTCTAAGGTACCTTGAAGATTGGGATCTTGCGGACAACAGCAATGGTCTTGCAAAATTGCAACACAAGCTGCAGCAGACAGTGCAAAGAGAAGATACGAAATTGGAAATTGGCTGCGTTGGTATGAGGAGGTCCCGTATGCGGCACCCCAGCTAGAGCTAAAATCCTATGAGGGGGTGTTCTGTGTTAACCGAGAAGAGCAGAATGAGCATTATCGGTTGCATGAAGTGGTAGAGACAATGGAGCAGGAGCCGGAAGAAGCGTTGTAGGAGACAAAGTGGGACCAGTACGTCACTCACAGGAAGGTGAACTGCGAAGCCTAGGCAACGCATATCGCCGCACCGACGAGTGACTCAAGACGAGTCACGCTAATTGTGTTGGGGGATTCTTGGGTAGCGGAGGTCCCACGTAATAGTTTTTGGGCTTAAGCCTATAAGTTAGGACGAAAATATTGTAAAACTCCAAAATATGCAGAGCGCGAATGTAATAGGTCGAGTTTAAGGGTTGTTACCCAAGAAATAATAAAGAATAATAGGAAGTAAGTCGGCCTGCCCATGGTTCGCGACCATGGGATGTATAAATAGAGCGAGGCTCTAATGGTAGAAGGCAGTTTTTGGGTTTGAACAAATCTTAATGCTA